>JBBBDQ010000316.1:4067500-4737500 GCA_037127315.1 Ascarosepion bandense
ACATGCTGTTAATAGTGGGTTCCACAGAGAAGTGGTTCGCGGGAAGAAACTGTTAGTGTGGCAGTTTTCTTCTCACCGATGGAATACGGAGAGAATGTGTCCTTGCCGTGAAAGTTTGAATTGAAAATGTAATTTGTCCGATTATTTTCTATGAAAGTAACAATAAAGCATCAAGTGGCTTGCCACATCCCGCATATCGGGGAGATTGGAGGGTGGAGAATAATCGCCCTCAGAGGCTTGAAAAGTGAGGTTTAGATAGCCCCCGCCTTAATATGACAATATTTTAAACGAAAGCAAAAATAATTTGAAGCATTTTTCTATATAATTAATTACATTTGTTACTAGACTGACTCTATTTTTGTATTGTTACTTTTAATTACAAAGATCTTCGAGACACTCTTCCTCCGTAAATAAAATGGTTTAAGTGACGACTATGAAAGAAACAAATTGTTGGAATCTACTTCTTTATTTTCGAATTTTGTGTTGTCTGATCTAGAGGCCAAAGAGTCAATCTGCTGTGGAGTAAATAAGACGGCAACAGTAATACAAATGAGCTAGACAAGACACCTTAAATAAAGAACTCAAAGAGATTTTAGAGGTCAGATTTCTAATAGTGTTTGTTAGAGTACCAGTGGAATCAGTTGAAACATAGAACCGTTAGTAACGAGTTATAACAGCGGCGACCAGGAATGCAAATATCTTTTACTGCATCGTACATAACATTGGGATGTGCGTTGTGGTGCAGTGGATATCGGCTCAGAACGAGAAATCAGGAAGCCGAATTCGAATTCCAGTTGAATTCATTGCATTCACTTACGCGTTAATACCATTGGGAAAGGTATTAATCCGTCTCTTCCTTCCAGTAATGGGTTAAATAATAGGACAGATTGGGTTCTGTAGCCTTGGCTGGCAACCAGTCTACCGCAGAAAGCAATGGCAAACTACTGCTGGATAATCTTCTGCCCAGTCAGTTCTGTCTCTTTCGAGACATGATCGCGTAAGCGTGTTTCATGTATGGCACTTAACTGACTGACATAACATTGACGACGAGAAGTTACAACCAATTATTTTCATCCTCTTCAAAACCTCGTCGTTGCTCACCTGTTCGGTTCTTGGCAACCTTAGCATTTCAAGTTTCGGTTGCTTCAAGTTTTTCTTTCATCTTTGATGAGATTGTTTAGTATTCACTGCCATATTGAAGGACACATATTACAAAGCAATTTAGTACTTCTTTGTTTCCAACAAAATCTTTTTGTCTTTCATTGCTCTAATCAGCATTTGGCATGCATTTTTGGTCATGCCAATACGCCTTAACGAAATAAAACAATTGTATTCATTTAAAATATTTTAATGTCTGTTCATAACCAATAGGATTCGGTAGATGGCGAATTTTCACGAATTTTTTAATGCAGCATGTGTCACTCTACATATATACTAGAAAGGATTTTGCACTTAATTTTACACCAGGCTATCAAACGATTTGGGTTCTGAGTTAACCTGTTCTGACCTCCCAGTTGTCAAGTGCTGATTTACGTAATCTGATCGGATCAGTTGGCTACATTTGTAGAAAGAACCTCATTGCAGTGATATATATATAAACACTCATCCCATCGGTACGTTGGACAGTCTTTCAGAAATCGCAGACGAGAATGTCAGGTTCAGGTTTTGGATGAAGGACGACAGGGCGGCAATAACACCCCCACACACATAATAGTAATAAAATAAATGTTATATTAAATGATGAGATATTAAAGCTTCGGGCTTTCGTTCCTGTAAAACGGCTTTTCAAGAAAAAATGTTTGATTGTTTAGTCATTTTACGCTACAATACTAACAACAGAAAAAAGGAAATATTTAATCTTCGTGCATGCAAAAAAATGGTTTGACAAAAAAAGACAGTTATTCTTTTGTCATCGCTCTTACTGTATACAATTTTGATTCCCTCGGCAATGTTAATTTACAATACAAATATATGAACCAAGTACAATACAATATTTATTATGTACCATTTATAAAGATTTATTATTGACAATTTTATAACGAAACAAGTTTGAAAATAAATATTTTAATTCAGTTTAAAAAAAATGAAAAATTATCAAAATATGTAAACCAACTACAATGCAATATCTATTATTCATCATTTAATAAATCACTATGCAAAAAGTTTTCTTTATTCAATCTGGTAAATACATAGTGTTTAAAATATTTATTGCCAATTCTCAAGAATAAAGAAAATGTATAAATTAATTTTCATATTAAAATTCTAATCATTGTTTTTTTTTAAAACAATAAATATTGCCGAGAGATCGAAAATTGTAACCAGTAATAACGGTATGGAGGAATAACAGTTTTTTCGACGCCGTTTTTTTTTTTCGAGCACGAAAACTGAAAAGTACATTTCATAGTGGCATCGTCCCATATTTTGTTGCTCAAGACATGAGAACGAAGACAAAGGGAGATAACTTCGTTTTATGGAAAATAATTTCAGACACATTTTGACAATGTTACGAAAATTGTTTCACAGAAATTAACCTTTAGAATAATTAGTTTTCATATTTGAATTCGCATTTTGAATTTGATTTCATGGCAAAGTAATGAAGATTATATTTACATATCTAAACCAAAAATAATTATAATAAAAAGAAAAACATATCTTTACTATAAGCTGATATTACATACTATATCCCAGCCGTAAAACATTTTGCTAACTTTTATTTTCATTTTTTATTTGAAAAATATCTTGTATAAATCACCTGCCGTATTTTAACCTTTCTTTGCAAGCTCAGTTTGAAATTACGAAGGTTGTTGAAATTTGTTAGAGATTTTCCGTAATATCAATTTTACTTTTATATGAAATAAAGCTTCATTCTTGCCAGTCTTGATAGAATTCAAAAACGCCTAAGCTGGATTTTAGGTGATGAATTATTTCCACCCTGCAGCTCTTTTCCCACAGTGAAACATTGTAAGGTTCTCACTATTCAATCCCCATTTCCACGGTACATATTCCGAAGAGCTTCATTCCATAGTTCCCACAGTTTTGACCTTCTCAGCTAAAACCCATCATACCACGTACAGTGAGAAAAATCATCCCCATTGCCTCCCTATCCTATTAATAAGGATGAAGTTCCATTTAAACAGCTTCTTCTTAAGAATTGCTACCTTAGGGAACAGACTCCCAAATGAATGCTTTCATGATTCTTCTTCTATGTGCTTTGTCCTTTCAGGGCGTAGGCGATCATGGCTTATCCCTGGTGGCTCTTAGCACGTTTTCTCTTGTTTCACCACGCAGCCCCGTTCTGCCATCTACCTGCTCAGACCCGTCAAGTACGTTACACGCTGTTTTCCCACATCTCCTCTTTCTTCTATCTGGCCTGTTAGTATCAGATTCTCTAAGCCCTCCTTCCTCATTGCATGTCCCAGGAACTTTAACTGTCTTTTCCTGATGCTCTGTATTGACTTCTTTTTCGTTTCTACCTATCTAAAACCTCATCATTGCTCACGTGCTCAATCCATGATATTCGCAACATCTTTCTGTAGAATCACATTTCCTTCATCTTTGATGATATTGTTCAGCATTCACTGTCATATTTAGCAATCTAGTACTCTTTTCTGTGTTTCTAGCGAAACTTACCTGTCTGTTAATACTTTACTCAATTTCTGGAACGTGTCCTTCGCCATGCCAGTTCGCCTTCGGATCTTTGTGTCGCACTTTCCGTTTTCTGTTAGAACACTTCCCAGATATTTAAACTTCTGTAACTGCTTCATTGCAGTATCCATTGTATTTGGCATTTTGTGCTGCTCTTTTTACTGATGACTATGCATTCTGTTTTCTTGCAATTTATTTGTAGTCCTTTCTCGTCACTCCTTTCATGATTACTACAATTATAATCTCTCCATATGCGGGCTTTCCTACATAACCTCTTAAACTGCACTTCATATTTTCTCTTCTTACGTTCATAAAACGTAATTCAGTATCCCTTTAATACGAGTGGATCTTAAACCGTGTATTAAGGGAGCATTTGCAAAAAAAAATTCAGCTCGTTGGTTGATTTTGTTTAGTGGCATATCAATCTTTTTGGTTTATTGAATGCCGGAATGTAAATAATTTGTACACAATTTTATGGCTTCAACTAAATATATTTTAAAGGCAATTGTATGCTTTCAACTACAGATAAAATGTATTACTAGGTATTTTGCTTTCAAAATGTTTGTTGGTTATTTTACTATGAATATGTATTGTTTTTTATATAAAAAAAGTATTGCTGTTATTTTTACTATGAAATGCGTTTTTATATTTTCATAGTGTTTTGTTTGGGAAGGGGTTCAATATTTGCTCATAGTTAAAACCCTGGGAGGTGTTACCACCCAAGATCAGGATGGATCTAGGAATAACAACAAGTAAGAGGCGGTTACACGTACCTCAAAACCTACAATCTCCCGACCAGGAGCCTTGCTGCCCAACGTAGTTTATTTTAGTACTCAGGACATATTCAACTCGTTTCAAATTTTGACTGATTCACAAAGCATATGGCATTTTAAGTAATATACAAATATCGAAAAGCACCTAGAATGTCGTTCAATTGTACGTTTCTGTATTGTTTAGATTAATTCTGATTGCTTTCTAAGCTGCGACAGAAAGAGGCTACCGGAGATATTTCAAAAGCAACTTTTCTTCTTATTTTCACCTACTATTGATAAAACGAATGAAGTAGAATGGTTGAAAGGTTTCTAGATTTAAGAAGCTTAACCCAAACTCTAGAAGACAGCAGAACAAAGATTTTAAAACATTTTCAGTGATAAAACGAGAAATGAAAAAGTAATTAAAAGTTCCATAGAAACATTTTAAAGTTATTTAAAAAGAAATGAATAGATTCGTTATTGATAAATTGAATAGTCGTAACTCTAAAATGTAAATTCTGAAAAACCTATGTTGAAATTTGGTAATTATTTCCATTCTAATGAAAGGAACTAGTTATATTTATCTGCACTTTGACTCGAGAGATAGCGTTACATAAGGGTTAATTAAGATACTGTTATTGACCATTAATACTGTGTCGTAAGATCGATCCTCGCTTAGAATTCCATACAAATATTTCACTTTAAATACCAAACCAAGAGTTGATATAACCTCAAATCAACCATCTTAACTCGCAGGATTTAATTAAGTTACAAACGAATAAAATAAAATTGCAAGAACATTTGTGTGGGCTTAATCTATAAAAGGTGTGGACAGACAAGAACAACAATCACTCAACTCGTATTTTATTAGTGATGCATAAGTGACACTCGAATGTCTTCCAACGAGTAGCTACTTTGTGGACTCGACTTCAAACAGGGTGCTTCCATGACTACTACAATATAAATATATATATTTGGGCAACAATCTCTTTTTTATGCAAGTTTCATTAAAAATGACAGACAAGGTATTATGTCTAAATTTTTTATGTAATTTTTCATGCTATCTTTTGTTTTTTTTTTGAGGACATAAATTATATAAAAATTGTCCAAATGTTTTGTTTATCCGAGCGCTTTCGGCTATACTTTTAGTTATTTTCGAGGATGAATGTTATTTTACGTGTAACTGAATTTATGTAGTGTTTGTATGCTTGTAGAGTAGTGTGTATGAGTTATATACCGAACACGGTAAGCATGTTGTTACCGTGTTCACATACGCGCAAATACCTATGGGAAAGATATGAATCCGTCAATTCTCCCTCCACCTATGGATTAAATAGCAGGATTGGGTTCTATAGCCTGGCAACCAGTCAACCACAGCAATTAATGGCAACCTACTGCGGGAAATTTTCTGTCCTGTTAGTCATGTCTTGAAAGAGACATGATCACCCAAGCGATGGCACAACCGACTGACTGTTAATGGTTGTACCCCGTCCCAATTGCCATGAACAACTTTGAAAAAACTTAAAGCTCTATCGAGCTTGTTTCATTAAATGGGGGCACACGTCAAACAATTGTTATTTTAACCTATGTAAATAAACGAATTAGAAACGGGCTTCATGTTGACATCTGTTGTTAGCATTCACTAGCATGAACTCTAAGGCAGAAAATATAAACTGGAAATAGGTTTCATGTACAAATCTTCTGGTAGCATTCATTAGCATGAATTTCGATGCCAAAAAATGAGTCGGAAAAAATTTAATTATCAAATATTTTGTTCATGTTCACTAACAATAAACCCAAGGTGAGCAAACGAGCCGAAAAAGGGTTTTATGTTCAAATCTAGTGTTATTTTGTCTATACCGCTGAGATGAGGTAGTATTTACATTATTTACACTGTTAAGACTGTTGTCCTTGTTTTTATTGCCATATCTTCAAGGATACATGGCCCAGTGTATATCGACATTGGCTACTTCCAGTAACTTGACCCAAAGTGTTTTGAGTTCAATACTTAGCTACAGCTGTGATGAACAAAAAATCAGAGAGTTAATGCAAGATAACTACATTGGCATCCAGAAGTGACTTCGAATATGGAATGAGAATAACATACCCCAGTGATCGAAATAAACGATTCGGTTCGAAATTATTTGCAACTAAAGAAGGCCGAAACGTCGCAAACATGATAATAAAGATGAGAGCAACATTTCGAACATTCTAGATAATGTCTACTGTTACCATTCCCTAGTATGAACATCAAAGCATAGAAACGAAACGAAAATGGATTTGTGTAAATATGAAACAACACTGATTCCTGTAAAAATCAGTTACCTTATCAATGGTTCGAAAATCGTCTTCATTGGTAGTTCTTCGGACATACATGGAAAAAAGTCTTCATGGAAAAAAGTATCTTCAGAATGACGCTATCCTGACGTTCTGCTTCAAATTACTATCGACTTGAGAATCATAGCAGTGCAATATGCAACTTGGTCCAATTCACGCGCCTCATGAAAATTCTGTTTTCTTTCCTCGTACACCTCGTATGAATGCATCGGAAGCTTTTTCAGCTACGAATCTGATGTAGAACGAATATTTGGCGCTATCCTCTGTGAGCAAGTGTTCAAATAATTAGCAAATGATTTTTTACAAATGTTTTTTTTTTCATGTGTGTTTTAAGATATTTGTTCTCATCTGCATTTCTTTATGTTCTTCGGTTGTTCCTGTTGAAAAAAAAAAAGCAAAAAAAAGAAAAGAAACAGCCGCCAAAATTGACAAAAAAAAGAATGAAGATACAACTGTCACTTCCTGTATACCTTGTATTGGTTCTCTGCTTCACAGGGTAGTTTTCTAACTGCAATGGCATCCTTTGACACGTGTTTGAGTCTCTTATTCACAGATGAATCTGAGGTGGGTGTTCAGGTGAAACGTTGGTCTTGTTTGAATATAATCTTTCATATGTGTATGTTTTTGATTGTTAAAATATCATCATCAGACCACAAACAGGACTATAATATTGCATGCAAAATCATATGAGACGCAACAAAATAAACAAAGACAAATACGATAAAATGCTACCGTATAAATTTCACAGAAATGATTGTATATTTTAAAGAACATATATGCATCTTCTTCTTCTTCTATGTGCCCTGTCCCTTCAGGACATAGGCGATCATGGCCCTCCTCGTCTCCCTATCCCTTGTGGCCCTCAGCATGTTTGTTTCCGTTACTCCTGGTACCCCCCTTTCCGTCATCCACCCGACCAGGCTCTGCAAATATGTTATCCGCTGCCTTCCTCTGTCTCTCTTTCCCTCTACCTGGCCAGTCAGTATCAGGTTCTCCAAACTCTCCTTCCTCATTGCGTGTCCCAGGAACTTCAGTTGTCTCTTCCTGATGCTCGGTATTAATTTCCTTTTGGTTGCCATTCTTTCCAACACCTCATCGTTACTTGCATGTTCAGTCCACGATATCCGTAGCATCCTTCTGTAGAACCACATTTCCGCTGCTTCCAGTTTTGTCCTCATTTTCGATGATATTGTCCAGCAGGCACTACCGTATTGAAGAAGAGACATATGTTTTTCTGCTTCTTTCGGTCGTCGAAAAACAAAGAGAAATAAAGTTTTTATTTTTATTTCATTTAGCAGCAAAACGATTGTTCTGATACATCTTAGGAGTATTCTATATTTATTTAGCTATTTTTTATAATCTCAAACTTTCTTTA
This sequence comes from Ascarosepion bandense, assembly GCA_037127315.1. NCBI lineage: Eukaryota > Metazoa > Mollusca > Cephalopoda > Sepiida > Sepiidae > Ascarosepion > Ascarosepion bandense. The sequence goes on from JBBBDQ010000316.1 coordinate 4,075,610, forward strand.
TTGTTATTTATCATGCTTACACCCTTGTGCAAGTTGATTGAAAAAACTCATTTAGTTTCCTTTCTTTCACCATTCGGTCATACGGTGTTACAGGGTATAATCGATTTCTATTTTTTCTTAAGATTAGATCACTTGCAGTGGTGGACACTAATATGAATCTATTTTTGAGGTGTATGGTGAAATTTGTTTGGCCTTGAAGAATATTGCATCATGCGGGAATGCATCAGGTTTTTATCACAAGACACTATTTTCTCGACTGCTGATTAGTTGTCCTACGACAATTGTCTGCAATGGACGTTACTCGAAGGACGCATACGAGCATTTTAACGCTGCCCGAATACACTAGCAAGCCTTATAGAGAGATCGCGGATATTGTTGGTGTCAGGCTTTCAACTGCCAGTCCTGTCATCAAGACGAAGAAAAAAACTGGATCCATTAGTCTAAAATATAAAGGAAAATGCGGTCGAGAGAGAGAGAGAGAGAGAGAGAGAGAGAGAGAGAGAGAGAGAGAGACCAGGGAAAGTGTGAAAGATCCTAAGAAGACATTATTCGTTTTATTTCAGTTAAGATGCACAAGAGTGTATCTGTATATTAGTGCATATTATTGCTTAACTTCTAAGTTTTCTATTGTTATTAATTATATTGATCCAGTCTACTACATAGTCTACTAATATGGATTCATGTCTTGGGTTATTTAGTAATATATTTATTACTGCAACCTCCAAGCTAAAGCAATTTATGGTTCGAAATTTTTATGGGGTACATTTTCATAATTTACATATTTTTTTTAATCTAGCGTCGGTGCTTAATTTTTATCCTTTAGAGATTTTGATATTAGCGGAAACTGCCAGAAACATAATCCTCACTACCCCAGTAGAAAAAAATCCTCACTACCCCAGTAGAAAAAAATCCTCACTACCCCAGTAGAAAAAAATCAAAGGAGATAATCACTGTCGTTTCTTTCGCTCAGTGAAGCATAATAAACGAATTCGGTTGAAATCAGAGACGAAAAGACAGTTTCAACTATCTGGAAATCTTTTTTCTAGCTCGTAATAATTGCTTGCATAAATGCTTCTCTATATGTCGTTTCTCCTAAGGACGTAGGCGGTCATGGTTATTCATATTTCTCTGCCCCTTGTAGTTCTTCATAAATTTTACCTTTTTATTTTTTCTCTTAAACCTTGTTCTGCTATCCATTTACTCAAACTCTCTAAGTAGGTTATGCGTTATTTTTCTCTGTCACTCGTTTTCAATATGTCCTGTGAGAAGCAGATTTATTTTTATATAAACTACTAAGTTATTTTTTTAAAAGGTTAATTAAAACGAAATGTTAACTGTCTGGGTTTCCATTCTTATTTCTAATCTGTACCTACTTTACTTTAAAGAAGAAAATAAAATAAAAATTCATACTTCCATAATGAGTTGATATATGGACCGGAATCAAACTAGAACATAGAATAAAGTAAAAAAATAAAATATGAAATGTATCACAATCTTATTTCACTTTTATTAAAACTTTTTCAGAAATCAAAAAAAAAAAAGGCGAAAAACAAACTATGCATATAGAAACACTTGTCTGTTTAGAAGGATGTGTGTTGTGGTTCAATGGATATCGGCTCGGAAGGAGAAATCGGGGAGCCGAGTTCGAATTCCAGTTGAATTCATTGCATTCACTTACGCGCAAATACCCTTGGGAAAGGTATTAATCCGTCTATTCCTTCCAGTTATGGGTTAAATAACAGGACAGATTGTGTTCTATAGCATTGGCTGGTAACCAGTCTACCGGAGAAAGCAATGGCAACCTACTGCTGGATAATCTTCTGCCCAGTCTGTCATCTCACTTTCGAGACATGATCGCCCAAGCGTGTTTCACGTATGGCACTTTAACTGACTGACTGCCTGTTTAGGTGTGAGTTGTATGATAACGTTAGTTAATATATATATGTGTGGGGGGTATTAACTGCTTAGTCAACCTTTTGAGACGCATTTATAAATAATTTTCTTAATTTTGTTTCTAGGAGGATGTGAGGGTGCAAATGATCGGAAGCCGAGTTCGAATTCTTGTCGAGTTATTTAAATTCACTTACGTAGAAATACGCTAAGGAAAGGTATAGATCTATCTCTTTTTCTCCCAGCGATGGGTTAAATAGCAAGACTTGTGTCTGGAAAGTTATTTTTATCACAAATGGAGAGGAGACCGAAGCCTGATTGGGGGTCCCAAGCTGCGCTCTGTGACTCTCGCCATCTTATCAATATTTCCTTTTTTTCTAACTACATTTATATACGTTAAAAACTAAACTAAGCACAACTGACTTTTAAAGGATGAAAAATGTTCGCAGATTTTGACGTCATTCAAGAGACTTTTTTGTCTAGATCTGTGAATGTATTTTGCTCATGCTAAATCTCAGAATAAACACTATATAAACATAATGCTGAATGTTTTAAAATTATTCCACTTTTTGAAAAGAAAAATCTCAAGCTGATGTTAAAAATTGCCTCAATATATTGTTGATTGATTTTGGACAGAATGATCCATTATGACATGTATCTAATTTGTATTTAGATACATTGAATTTATTTTCAGTTTTTCTAGTTTAATTGTTCACCCATTTTGCATATGTTTTATTATTTTACGTAATTAAGTTTAAATGAAGATTTGTATTTTATATGAAAATTGAGATCTAGTATAGTGGATGTGGTGTATCATAAATTCGTTGAGGAGAGACACTTGCACCGACCCTGACTGCATGCATAATCAGTTAAGTGCACTACGCGATAAACACTTAAGCGATCATGACTCTTTCAATACATTACTGACTCGACAGAAGATTTTTGCGCAGTAGGTCGACATCTCTTTTTGCGGTAGACTGACCGCTAACCAAAGTTATGGAACCCAATCTGTCCTGCCTTCAGCCCATAGCTGGTGGGAAAAGATACCAAGAATTCGAACTCAGGTCACCGATATCTCATAACAAGCCGATATCCTATACATCGCAACGCACATCCGTTTACGAAATGTCTCTAATTTGTATTTAGATATATTGTACCTACTTTCAATTTTTCCAGTTGAATTGTTCACCTATATTGCAAATAATCTATTATTGTGCATAAAGGATACAATACGTTACAATAAAAAGATGCAATAAAAGGTTACAATCAACATTGTTTTTTTATATGCATACTAATTTATGAAAATTAAGATGTAGTATAGTGTATGTGCGTATGGTGGATTTTTTTTTTTTATAAGCGTTTCACCCAGAGCAAGGCATGTCACTGCCACTACTGCGCAGGGGGCTACGTAGAGTGGAGAAAGGCTGATTAAATATAGGAAATAACAGAGGGTGGGTGATAGGCGGGTGAGGATACCGAGAATGAGGGTTGGGTAGATGAGAGTGTTGTGAAAATAGTTGGGAGTTAGTGTGATAGGAGGTGTCTATTGACCCTACATTTAAACACCTGGAGATTGTAACTGTCGGGAAAGCAGACTTGTGGAAGGGAGTTCCACAGGCGGGAGGCGCGAGAAAAGAAGCTATTGGAGTAGAATTTACGGTTACATCTTATTTGTTTAACTGTAAAAGGGTGGGACCTAGTTGCTAATCTAGTATCTCGTGTAAATTCGTGCTTAGGCAGCACCAGTGATCTAAGCTCATCGGAGCAGAAGCCATGAAAGTACTTGTAGAAGAGGCACAGGGAAGCTACATCACGCCGGTGTGAGAGCGGCTGCAGCCGGTCTGCCAAGTCAGTATTAACCATGTTACAGATCCTCCTTTGTATTTTGTCAAGAAGCCCAAGGAGAGCAGCAGGGGCACCCGACCAGATATGGCAGCAATATTCAATACACGGGCGGATGGTAGATTTGTATATGTGCAGAATAGTTTCCTGCACAGGGAGCCCACTTTCATAGCAGCAGATTTGGCAATGGATTCAATATCATAAATTTGTTTGGGTTCCACGAGGCCCTTGCACTCGGTCCTGGTTGCATGCATAATAGTTGTTGTGAATAAGGCAAAATGAACAGATGGCTTTTTCTATAGAAAAGTAAAAAAAAAATCTTATTAATTAAACATCGATCCTTATTTGCATAAATACGTTGCTGATGAATATTTATGATTTTTTCCGATCTCAAGTTAATGAAGTTGGTACTGGCCAACTCCTGGTCAAATAACATACAACTGTGTTACATGATAGCAGAAAGAGGGAGCAATCCCATTGCTAAAACATTGAAGAAATAGATTTAACCCGTTCCGAAGAGGAATTAAACTATCGCTGTTGGAATTTAAAATCGCTTTGTCGATTTCATTTAGGTTGCTGTTAACTGTTGAGTCAACCCTGTGTCTCGTTTTTAGAAATCTTTCTTATTTATGTTTCTAGGAGGATGTGAGAGTTGTGTAATGAATAGGGAGCCGAATTTGAATTCTAGTTGAGTTAGTCACATTCACTTAGGTGCAAATACTCTCGGCAAAGATACGGATCCATATCTTCTTGTCCCAGCTATAGGTTAAACAGTAAAACGTGTATATGGAAAAATCATTGTATCATTAAAAAAAATTCTAAATGCAATATATACTCATGAAAATTCGTATAATCAAAAATATAGTAATCTTCTAAGCGTAAATTTGGTGTGGCACTAGACAAAAAAATTGAGCGACTATCTGAGGATCGAACCCTGATCTAGTCAGACAAACTTGATAACCATACACCATGGCCAGGTGTCACTCTACAATTCCAAATATGTTCTTCCGTACATCCTTTTTGTATTTCAATAACCGACCACTTTTTATTTGTTTCATTAATTTAATTTTATTCAGTAAGTGCCATACCTGATACACGCCTGCGCGATCATGTCCCGAAAGAGACATGAGTGATGGGCAGAAGATTTTCCCGCGGTAGGTTGTCATTACTTTCTGCGGTAGACTGGTTGCCAGCAAAGGCTATAGAACCCAATCTGTCCTGTTATTTAACCCATAACTGGAGGGGAGAGACGGGTTAATACCTTTCCCAAAGGTATTTGCGCATAAGTGAAAGCAATGAATTCCACCAGAATTTGAACTCGGATCCCCGATTTCCTGTTTCAAGCCGATATCCAGTGCGCCACAACGCACATCACGCATTTTGCGCCACTATAGTCACGACTCACCTGTTGTAATATGGTCCATGGTGACTTTCAAGGCAAAAGAGCGCAAAGGCTTGCCGGTTCCTTTTGCGCTGGAATTGTTGAGGTTACCCTATCACTTTTCTCAGAGTTGGATCTGCTTTGAAGTTACCTTCTTCTAGCATTTGTCTAAAGGAGTAGAACCTACAAGGCAGCAGGTGATTTGAATTCAGATTTTCCTTGTTCTAGACTAGTTGCCACCCAAGGTGGATTTGTTTGTGAAGTTAACTTCTTCCATCCTTTGCCTAAAGAGGCAGGACCTACAAGGCAGCGGATGGATTTAAATTCAGAGTTTTCCTCTCCTAGATCGATTGTCAACCAACGCTATAGAACGCTATAGAATCCTGCTTGTCTTTCTATGTTACCTGAGAAGAAATTTATTCATACCCTTCCCGTGGGTACTAGGAAAAAAGTGATTGTAATGAACTTGACCATTATTCAAACTTGTCTCACTAATTCTTCAAATCAAACGGGTAACCATTTCTGCATCCTCTCTCCATTTATTGTTCATGCCTCAAAATTTTCTCTTTGAAAATTGAAGTTTTCCATATAAAATATTTCTATATTTCTTTATGTCACACCAGCATGTTAATCTTACTTGTCGACAGTCATGAGTTCGATTCCTGATTCGGGCAGTGCCAAAGTCATAAATTATGGTTCAGTGAAAGACACATAAAAGCGACACATGGGCGAAGAGACCAGTGAGAATTAACTGATATAAAAAAATGCTACAATGACAGAACGTATAATAAGAACGGTCTACTCTTAAAAATTAAATAAAGTGTTTGGTTGCATCTTTCGAGTGGGTTATCAAATAGGTTGGAAATTTTATACCTAATTTTGGCATGCTTGTCCAATTAGAAATCCATATAACATGGACAATTCATCTAAAAATTTCCGACATTTTGATTAGACGTCTTCACGCCACTGACCAGTTAAGTTAAACTACGATTATCTAAGACATACAAGCTTTGTACCCAGTCATTGCGTATGCGGGTGCTGAGTAAATTTTGACTAGTGACGCAAGTGTTTGCGCTTGGGTTCACCACTTTAAAAACCGACCTTGTATCACAACTCGCTCACTTAAATTATTTTGATTGGATCAAAAGAACGAAAAATATGCTTTCTCCACGCACTGCAAAAGTAACAAGATAAGAACTAGAGAAGAAACGATATCTTAGGATGATGTGGTTTCGGACGAGTTTAATCAAAAATGTAAATTATCAGCTTTGAGAGAAGCCAGAAAATCGATTAAATTCAAAGAATGCTGTGAAATAGTCCGAAAAATGAAAACCCAGAAAAAAATGACCTCCGATTTCGCCCCAGTTTTTGATTGATTTGATTTTTTGTAATGTTTACTGTTCATTGTTGTTTAATGTTTAATGATGAATAGTGAAAAATTAATAGTGAAAATTATTAATCTCCAAAATATTTTATTTTATTATGAGACATTTCCTCAGTTTTTTTATTATATCGTTTTAGTTTTCCTATGTTCTATATAAGAAGGTTTTTATAGGTTGTAGTTTAATTCAGATTTGTTTTGGTTGTAGTTTAATTCAGATTTTTTTTTTCTTGAGTTCAAGAAATTTGCCAAGAAAATTCAGGTTTATGTGTCGCTGTTGCCGCTACCAGAGATAACAACAAAAATGCAGTAGTAACGCAAAGCAACTTTAAATACGGAAGCATTTTAAAATTTTCGGAAACCGGAATTTCAGTTTCCAAAATTAATAGTTTATTTTTCTTTTAAAATTTACAGGTAATTTTTTGGGGTGAGAAATGAAAAACATAAAAATACAAATTCTGTTTTGAAAAATAAAGAATACAGAGAAACAATTTGGCGATTTTCCAATAAGACTTGTTTTTTTTTTTATTTTTTGCTTACTTGGGGAAAAAAGTGGCACAATTAATGGGAAAATAATTGTTATAAATGAAATCCGGATTTTATATTGGCAAAGTGTAATATTTTCATTTTCTCTTGTGGCAAATCATGCCACTGGGGTATTGTAGATTTTATCTGAGTTGAGATAAGAAACGGAAGCTGCTGTAACTTTATTTCGAAATCAATTTTTCGTCATCCACATGTTTAAAAAGATTTGGCTGAGCCACCTTTCAACCTATTTCCTGTAATTAACTTTGTTCATTACAAATTAATTTAAATTGACTTAATTCTCATTCTAAAATAATGAGTAGAAGCAACTTGTTATTATCCATAGGTTTCACTTTTCTCTGGTCAAGATTCCTTTCTCTTTTTACAAAGTCAAAAATACTTGTAACTGCCTTAGTGCTAATAGGTTATAAATAAAGCAAGTGGGAGAATTCAAGCATTATTACTATAGATCAGGAATCACAAAACTTTCTAGAATCGCTACCCACTATTCATGACCACTATTTATAGTGACCCACTCAAATTTACTGGGCAAAGACATACGAAAGAATATAAAAAATATGATTTATATGAATAGATAAAAATTGATTTCCTTTTTACCAAGACGAACGATTAAAATAACAGGATGACCAACCCTGATCAAAACAACATACTGTTTGATACAACAACAGCCTGGTAATAAAAGCCCTAGTCTTGAACGATCTCAACAGGTAGCGTTTAATCGAAGCTAATGCGCAATTCTAGTATAACTTTAACATTCCGCTTGCGATCAACCAGTGGGTCGTGACCATAGTTTGGAAAACACTGCTCTAGAACATTAGTCACAAGATGATAAATTTATCAGCTAAGATCAGTCATACGGCTGGTCATAACGCATCAAAAGTTTCAGCAGAGACCTGTCAGTCTGCTAAGGTTTGTCATATAACACGTTGAAATATGCCAGCATAGAACGGTCTTGTCTATCGGCTAATGTCGGTCATATGGCTAAAAAAATTCAATTAGTTTGCGTATCCAAAATGTAATAAATAATAAAGAGGAAGACACTCTTCGCAAAAGTATTCAATCATTGGTTACAAGAAGGTAGTTTGTCTGCTAATGTTTGTCATACGACTGGCCATAACTCGTAGAAAGATTCAGCATAAGAATATCTGTCTGGTACAGCTTGACTGGTTATAACACGAGAAATTCATTGTGAGCGTCCTAGCTTTCTTTAAGTTTTTTCTCTTCAGGTCTGAAACATACCAGAAGACTCTTAAAAATAAATAAACAAGAATGAATACTAATTTCTAATAATTGCTGTAGATATAAATTGTTAATCTAAGCGGAAAACTTTGCCAATGCTTAATGTTTCCTATTCTTCAACATTCAGTAATATTTTTCATGGTGGTAAGAAAAGTTAATAAACTCTAAAATGTATTTTTATTTTATTTCCAGTATTTGCATTATTTGGATTATTGTCCTCATCTTTGTTGCCATTTGTACGACTTTTCGGTCGTTGTTCTATCCGGCTTTCTTCAGGTTCTTCATCCTCATTCCTTGCGTAGTAGTAGTAATACCTCAAATGGAAGTCATGAGATATCTCCATCTAACCCTGCAAGTTATTTATTCACCACTGCTGTAGCCTGGTATCACAACTCTTTGGTTCAGGTCACAGGAACTAACCAACGTGTATATCCACTGGGCTATGTGAAAGACAACTCATGACTTCCAATCGAGACATTACTTCTACTACGCAAAGAATGAGGATGATATACTCCCCTGATTATAATAAAGGGTTCGGTTCTAAGTTCCTAGCATTAAGAAGGGCGGAGCGTACTACGGCCGAAACGTCGTACAAATGGCAACAAAAATGAGGACAATAGTTCGAATAATGTAAATACTGTAAATACTACCTCATCTCAGAAATATAGACACATTATTTTATTTCCTCGTTATTTTTCAATTATACCATTTTATTTATTTTACCCTAGGTTCGAAATCACTTGATTTGTATGGGTTGCCAACCCCTTACCAAGCTGATTTTTAATTCAGAGTTCGTTCTTTTCCTTCAGTTATCCCCCTTCAAGTAATTTATCAAACAAATTCAGGTTTACGTGTCTCCATTGTCGGTACCAGTGACAACAACAAAAAATGAAGAAGTCGAGCAAAAGAAAATGGTTATTATTCTTTTATGTACAGTATCCTATCAGACGTAGGCGACCATGGCTCTCTAAAACTCCCTTTCCTTTGTGATTTTAATAAATGTTTGTCTTTTTGTTATCTTTCCTAAAATTGTCCCACCTTCCATTTATCTAAACTCTCTATGTAGGTTAGAGTTTTGTCCTCTGTCCTTGTTTTTAACCTGCTATGTGAGTATCAGATTTTTCAAACCCACTTTCCCAATTATATGCTCGAGAAATTTCAAGTGTAAATTCCACAGAAAAATTTGTTAATGCATCACCTAAAACATTCTGCTGATATTTTCCACATCTTTATTTGTGAAATATTATAATTTACTTGTACTTGCACAAAGCCACATGTCAGCATTGTTGAGCTTTGAAAGCTCACGCCAGGTTATGTGCTTTTTTTCAGAAACTGTAAATAAGTTTCGATAACTCTCCCGAACTGGGTTCTGTTCTCTCTAAACGGTATAATAAATGCCTTACTGCCCCCCTGCTTTCTTTCTTGCTGAAAGTCATCATCTGTAGTTCCAGATTTTAAGAACACTGGTGATCCTTCTGATCCTTCCAATTTTTGGCCTATTAGCCTTCCATATCTCTTTTTTGCAAACTCTTAGAGGTCCTAATCAGTTCTGAAGTAGTTCATCATCTCTCATCGTAGGGCCTTTACTCAGAAAATAAATACGGCTTTAGTTTTGCCAGTTAAATTGCTGAGGTAATGACAATAATTGTGGACAGACTCTGTCAAGCTCTAGAGTGAAGTCAGTGTTGTAACATTGGCACCTGTAAAGCCTTTGACAGGGTCTAGCATAAAATTCTTCTTCAAAAGCTGAAAAGTTACGGTGTTTCTGTCACATTTTTTAGCTGATCCAGTCCTTCTTATCTAATTATGAAATGAATTAAACTGAACGACCGCTTGTATAGATCTTTTCGTACTAACGCAGGTATCCCCCAGGGTTTAATCTTTTGTTTAATGCTGTTTTTAATTTTCATTAACGACCTTTATGATGACATTATCTCCAACCTTGGACTCTACACTGACGACACAACAATTTAATCCTGCTCCAATAGGAAGATCAAAATGGTAGCTGATGTCCAAGACCGTCGTTAGCTGGGGTAAAATTTGTCTTGTCACCTTTCACGTCTCAAAAACTAAATTTCTCTCAATTAATCATCTGAAAAATCCTTCTCTGCCTTCCATGGCTGATGCTAACCTTCAAAAAAATGATTCGTTGCACCTTTTCGGTCTAACGGTCTTAACTGATATGAAGTTGAAAGACTATATTGAACCTATTGCTAGGTCAGCTGCTAAGTAAATCGGTTCACTGTGTCAAATACAAAAAAAAATTTAAAAATTATTATAAAAATACAAAGACACAACAATTTTTATTAAACTCCTCAATTTTCGATTAGTAAATATAATTTTCAATTAATAAGTTAATAACCTAACGAGAAAAACTTTGAAGTATTTTTAAAAATATTTTTAAAACTTTATAAATTGTTATAATTAAAAAAAATGAAAACATTTCTTTTAAAATTTCATTATTAATAGAAAGATTTTTTCTTCTTCAGACTATAATGTCCTTAATATATATTATTTACTAAAGCAATGAAAAAGTTAATTTTTTCTCTAAGGAATATATTTTATGTCTACCATTCGTCTATGCTTAGAATATTGCTGCTACATATGGTCTGATGCACAGAATTAGCAATATTATTGGTTTTGATCTCGTGGCTTTGTTTCAGTCGCTTACTCATCGCTGTAAGGTTGCCACTCTGTGCCTTTTTTAATAAATACTTTTATGGTAATTGTTTGGACGAGCTCTTCATTATGATACCTAAACTATGAATTTAAGCGCAATACTAGACTTGCGTCGAGTTCTCATCAAATTACAGTTGATCTGGTTATATGCAACCGTATGTTCTATGCTAACAGTTTCTTTTACCCGCACTTTTTGCTCGTGGAACTCCCTTCCAAGTCCATGCTTTCCAGCTAACTTTAATCTGCAAAAATTTAAATGCAATGTCAATCGCTATCTACTGTCCTTCTTATTACGCTTTTCCCTTTCTGCTCAATATTAATGTTTCTGTTCTTTATTCTTCGACACCCTGTAACCCTTTGCGTCTTAGTAGCTTTACTACCTTGCCTTGGGTGACACTGATTAAAAACAAAATATAGATGATCTGGGATATTCCATTACCACCGCCACACATACAGGCTCTGGATTTTCGACAAGTTTCTTCTGTTTACAGATGTTACATTTCATTTCATTAGAAATAGATTTTGTCTGAAAAGGATTACAGCTTTAGTCTCATAGGAATTGGATGCTAACACCTGTTCAATAAATAACAGTATTTTAAAGTGTCTAGCGCAGTGCTTATCACCTCAACAATTGCAAAACTGAAAACATGCACCTGCTCTTCGCAGACAATTCAATTCGCATTTTAGGAGAGACAAATTCTAAAGTCGAATGCAGAGCAGGAAATATGACTTTGAAACAAACTGTTTAAAATTAAGATTTTGGAGAAATCAGATTGAGGGCGAATCAAAATATAAATTCCAATTCAGGAAAGGATGGTTTTAACAGAAGTGGAAACTCTAAAAATTATTGCCATTTTAGCGTAAGAGAAGCCTTGTCTTTGAACTGTGTTTGGTAATAATGGCAAAGGTAATAATGTCACGGTCAAATGGCACTGGTAAAAATGACTTAGTCACAACACAAGATAAAATTATTAAATTTAATTTTTTAAAGTTGATAGAACGGTGTGCTCGTGTCTAAACAAATTTGATTAGGTACCCCCTCTTCATTTTCGATAACTTTCAAATTGAATTTTTAAAAATAAAAAAAAGTTTTCTTGGAAGTTTTTAGTTTTAATTGAAAGTTAAATGGTTAAATTTACTGTTTCCAGAAAGGAAAATACGCGAATGTATTTCAAACAGAAATTATATTGACTGGAATATAAAATTGTTCAATATTTTGGCCATTTTTTGAGTGATCGACACATTTCTAAACCGAAGTTAATTCACATTCTTTAAATTTTTGCCAAAAAGGAATCTTTGTTAATCACAGACTTAAACTTTTTGATCTGTCCACCATAATTGAAATGTGTTGACAGCTCTCCAGATGCGTGATAGGTGTACGGCGATCACAAGTGACATAAATGTACAATTTTTCCTATAAAGGGAGGAAAGCCTGAAATACAAAACCTTTTAATGTACGCATAAAAATTACTATAAAAAACTTCAAATACACACAACAAAATTACGAATTATTTTAAAATACAAAAGCACGACAATTTGTATTAAAGTTTTCAATTTTCGATTAGTAAATATGATCTTCACTTAATAATAGCCTATCAACAAACAATCTTTGAAGTATTTTAAAAATATTTTTGAACCTTTATAAGTTATAATCAAAAAATGAAAACAATTCTTTTAAAATTTCATTATTAATCGAGAAAAAAATTCTTTTTCAGACTATAGTGTCCTTAATATATATTGTTTATTAAAGCAATTAAAACTTATCAAATTAAATAATCACAGAGTTTTATTCCATTTTTTTATTTTAGTATTAGTGGTAGATTTTTAGAAATAAGGGCAAAATGTTTAAAAATAATAGATGATTTACATTTTCCAATGTCCTGCGTTTAACTAATAAAACCAATTTTCTCAACAAAATTTACTTTCTTGAAATTTTATGAATTTACGTGAAGGGGATACAACAGATGTAAAACTGTATTTTTACTCAGATTTTTAGAAAAATAGTAATTTTATAAATGATGTTAATCATTTGTGAATAAGTTCTGAAAGTTTCATTAAAATCCTACAATTATTTGATTTTTGCAAGAATTTCCAAATTAATGTTCTTGTCACCGGAAAAATGTTATGTAATATTACGTTTTCCATTGTAAACTCTCGTAACGATTTGGTGACACGCTAAATTAAAAATAGAGTTTTAAATAAAATTTCGATCGTGTTAGAAGAGATCAAAACATTTTGAAAAGTAATTAAAAATACTTTGATATTGCTTCTTAATAAACACTTTGATAGAAAAGTCTTTTTTTAAGTTTTGGGTCTTTTTTTTCATACTATGCTGTTTTTTCCAGCGACTTAGTGGAGGTACCAATATTTGATTTTATTGCAATTGTTTTCATAAATCTTACGTATATATATTCAGGTACCCCCATGCAATTGCTGAAAAAAACAGCATAGTATGACGTTAAAAGAACTCAATAAAAATGTTTTATCATCAAAATGTTTATAGTATTATTAAGAGGAAAAATCAAAGTTTTTTTTCATTTAAAAAAAAAACAACTTTCCAATCCTTTTTAATACGTTAATTCCGTTAAATCTTTTTCGTCAGTGATTCACCTGATGTATACTAGAGCTTACTATAATGGCAAACATAATATTACGCAAATCGGTTTTTGGCATTGAAAGAAAATTCTTGAAAAATCAACCACTTGTTGTTTTTAATGAAACTTTCAGAACTTATTCACGCAATTATTTTTAGAAAATCCTGTTAAAAATATATATTTATTACATCTGTTACCTCTAACTCTATTTAACTGCATGAAACTTCTAGAAATTCAGTAAGGATTTCCTTTTTTATTAATTAAATGCAGGACTTCTTGGGGTATGTAAATCATGTAATTTTTCCAAAAATCTGCTCCGAATAGTAAAACAAATGCATTAAAACTATGCCATTTTTAATTTAAATAAACTTTTAATTGATCTTTTAAATGATATATCTTAAGAATATTATATTCTGAAAAAAAATTGGTTAAATAATAAATTTTTATGAGAATTGTTTTCATTTTTTCTTGGTATTTGTGATGATTTATAAAGTTTCAAACAGTTTTTAAATTGCTACTAGTCACCCAGTATCCTTTGTTATTAATTTATTAAGTAAAGAGTATATTTACAAACAGAAAATTGAAAACCTTAATACAAATAATTTTGAATTTAGATTTTTAAAATAATGATAAATATTTTTATGTTAAACTGCTAATATTTTTACTATGGAAAATTATGAGAGACTTATGCTACGTGTTTCAAGGGTTGTTCTTCTTACAAAAATTTCACTTTATTTATGTTATGTTTTGATCATCATACTTCCAAGTGTCTAAAAACTGATTGATAATGCCACTGCCTAATTTAAAGGTCGATGAGTCAGACCTTTCTGATTAACAAATACGTATTTTAAATTTCATGCCATAAACAAGTAATGTTTGTTTCAAATCTGTCACAGATGTATCTTTTATTTTTGCTTCATTTTTAAAACCGAGTATTAACTTTTGTTTACAAATGTGTCGATCGTTCAAAAAATGTCCGAAAAATTGACAGTTGATAAACATTTCATAATTTTAGATTCAAATAAATATAATTTTTGTTTGAAATACACCCAAAGATTTTGCTTATTCGATAGAGTAAATTTAATCATTTAGATTTCAATTAAGCTAAAATGAAAGCTTTTAAAAAACTTTTTTTATTTTTAAAAATTCAATTTAAAACTTAGGTATCGAAAATACGTGTTGTTACCTATATACATTTATATTAACAAATAGAAATAAAACAGGTTAACTTTTTTGCTAATATTAGTAAATACAAAAATAAATAAATAAAAGTGTATATAAGATAAATAAATATTTAGATTTAATTCAAAACCAACTTTTTGCCAATATTATTTTTTCCAGTTTCCACTTGAGCAAATTTTACAGGAGCCATTATTACTTTAATTTCCAGCAAATATGTGAATCCAGTTCCTGACAGCCCTATAATATATGAATTGTAAAAATATGTTTAAAAAAATTAGATTTCATTCAAAACTAATTTTGTTTTAATAGTTTATATTTCAATAAACATATTTTTCCCTATTTTTCTACTTGTGCCATTTTTACCGGTGCCATTGATACGTTAATTCCAGCTAAATGCGGATAAATTTCTAGCAGCACTAAAATAAGTGAATTATTACCTAAATTTGTTTTAACGTTTCTTGTCGAGTGAATATTATACATAAAAATTAAATGATTAATTTGTGAATATTATTTATGTAATTATTTCTTTATATTTTTATGCAGGTATTTTTCTTTGAAAGTCCGTTCGATTACAAAGCCACAAATCACCTTTTGTTTTAACGCAATTCTTTTCGGTTATAGCTTTAGCAATCTTGATCATAAATTGCAACAATTAACATTTATATTATAATTGCTCAAGTGTTGAGTGATAAGATAAGCGCATTCAATCGCCCCTCTTTCTTGTAAACGTTCATAATAAAATAAAACTTTTTCAGCAATAAAGCTGAATGAGTCAAATAAAGGTTTTTGCTTTCAGTTTTTTTTTTCGTAAAGTTAACTTAGCAAAAGAGTGTATGCTGATTTGCCTCTCTTATTTTTGTCCCCACTTCCGTTAATTCCATCCCCCCTCACTTCCGTCGTAATCAGAGGTTTTAGTTCTCTGGTAGATGCTGTAGCCTTTTGTTTTTCGAGCGTTTTATTCGTATTTGTTGTTGTGTTTGGATGAGTGTGTTTTAGTGAGTGCTTGGTCGAATCATTGTTTGAATTATTAAAGTCACGCATTAATTTTGTTCAGTTAACTAATGGTTCTGTCAACATTAACGATTGTGGGGGTATTTCTAATACTGTTTAGTTTATTGTAAATAGATTTTTTAAAAAAATCATTTCACCCAAAGAAGACGAAAACGTCACTAGTGAAGAGGCAGGTTACAGGAAGGTAAATGGATTAAAGACTGAGTATAGGGAGGATTGACAAAAGAAGATAAAAGACAGTGTTTTCATTGTAAATATTCACTGTGGTTTTAACATGTTTTAAAGTTGTTATTGTATTCCTCTCCTCCACAGACAAAATAGTACACATGGGGACAAGTTAGGACTTCATAGAGTCTCTGATGTATTATGGCGGCTGTAGTAAGAATGGTAAGTAAGAATGTTTTGTTCTGTTGTAAGATTATAGTGGTATGTTTGGGTCAGTGATTGTGGCTAGACAAGTTTTATTATAAAACAAATAAAGACCAGCCATTCCCATCCCCCTTTTTGACCTTGTGCCACATTTTTATTTTCCTCACATAAATATCAAGCAGTTAAGTGCCATACGTGATACACGCTTGGGCGATCATGTCGATCATGGGTAGATATTTTCCTGTAATAGGTCACCATTACTTTATGCGGTAGACTTGCTGCCAACCAAGGCTATAGAACTCAATCTGTCCTGCTATTCAACTCATAGCTGGATGGAGAGGCGACGGATTAATACCTTTACCTAGGGTATTCTCACGTAAGTGAATGCAGTGAATTCAATTGGAATTCGACCTCTGCCACACAACGCACAGCCAATAAATAGCATGGGTCAAAAAAGAGTTGTTGTTATATTATATGAGTTCTGTCTCTTAATAATTTACTTAGTTTTTGGAAAACATCTTTGGTCATCCTAATATATATTTGGTTCTCAGTATCGCACTTTCCGTTTTCTGTTCGAACACCACCCACAGATTTAAATTTCTGTACTAGTTTGATTTTAGTATCACCAATTTGTAGTTTGCGTATTGGGCTCATCCTTTTGCTGATAACCATGTATTCTGTCTCCTCGTAGTTTATACTTCGTCCTGTTGTTTCACTTGTTTTCGCTGCCTTATGTGGGAGCTTTTGTAGTTTTCTTTCCGTGTCTGCTGTCAACACTGTGTCATCTGCATACCTTATATTTTTGAGAGTGTAGCTTTCATTTGAACCAAGATCCACATTACTTAACGTCAGTGAACATTCAACACCGAGTGCTCTGTTGTTGTAAGCAGCGAATGCAATTCAACTGAAATAAATTCTATTTCATCTCCCCCTCTTCCTCCTCGTAGCAGCAACAATAACAGAAGAACTACTGTAGACAAGGAAATCGCAAGTTTCCATCTTCATATTTCCAAGTTGGCAACCGGAATTATTCTTCAGAAAACTTTTTAAAAATATCTATAATCAATATTTTTGATTTTGAAACCAACGTTTGTAATTCAAGAACCAGAATTTTTTCTTCAATAAAATCAGTATTTTCATTTCTCTATTTAATATTTCACTGATTTTATTTTCCTGTTATCAATTTTAGTTTTTTCTGCTTTCTTTTAAATCCAACTTTTCGAAGTTTAATGATTTACCTAAACGCAAACAACTGCAGTAAAAGCTTCCCAGAAGAAATGAACTTCTGTTTGTAATCTTACAAGAAAGCTCGCCATCAAAGAACATCACTTATCCGTCGACACAGAGGAGCTTAACTTTCTGAAATATTTTAATGGAACTTTCAAGTTAAGGTATCGAAAAATGTTTTATTTATTTAATTTTACCGTAAGGTCATGATTAGGTAATCTTAGAATAGTAATGTAATTGTTTCGTACTTCCATTATTTTTGTATTTACGTAGGTCTATATATAATTGGGTCATTGAGTTTTAATGACATCATGTTTTGTGTCTCGAAGAGCGCCTCACTGTGGAGTATTTACTTTGCCTCGTAGTTCATCACAAATGAGTTCGATCTTAAGTAGTGTCTGCTTTGGATCGTATGAAATTAAGCTTAGTGAACATGTGCACTGTGATGCAGTGGATATCGGCTCGGAGTTCGAATTCAAGTTGAACTCCTTGCATTCACTTACGCGAAAATACACTTGGGAAAGGTATTAATCCGTCTCTTCCCTCCAGTTATGGGTTAAATAAGAAGACCGATTAGGTTCTATATCCTTGACTGGCAACCAGTTTACCGCGGAAATTAATGGCAACCTGCTGCGGGATAATCTTCTGCCCAGGCAGTCATGTCTCGAAAGAGACATGATCGGCAAAGCGTGTATAACGTATGGCACTCAACTGACTGAACCATTTATGGGGACTACTTTGATTCCAGTAACTCAGTCAGTGACTGCCATCAAGAGAGGCGCCATAAATGTTTATTTACGTCTGCATATCAGCTCCAAACGATTCCAGTTGAATTTGTTGAATTCACTTACGCACAAATACCCATGGTAATTGTATTAATCCGTCTCTTCTCCCACAAGCTTTGGGTTAAATAGAACGACAGATTGGTTGGTAAACCAGTCTACTGCCGAAAGTAATGGCAGCCTAATGAGTGAAAATCTCATGTCCAGTCAGTCATGTCTCTTTTGAGACATGATCACCCAAACGTATATCACGTATGGCACTTAACTGACTGAAATACACATAGGCAGCAATGATGATCGAACTTGGTGAATGTGAGACGACTTTGCTAAAAGTTGACACAATGTTGATAGCAGATATGGTAAGGTAACTAGAAGAACATGAAAGAAAGCGGAAAGAAAGGCCTAAACATCAATTGAAAGAAGGCTGAACGTATGACTCTTAATTAAAAGAACAGCCCAACATGTAAATTACAAATTGAAGATACCAAAATTAATCAAGTACAAAAATTTAAATACTGGCAGGTGTTTTAATAGAGGACGGAATGTGTTACACGGAAATCCAAAGATGCTTTGCTATAACGAAATATGCCTTCCAAAAGCTAAGCAAAGTATAAAGAAATAATAATATTTCATTAGAAGCAAAGAAAATATTCTCAACTGTTATGTAAGTTTGGTTCTCTTATATTACAGTGATCACAGTTAGTCAAGATACTTGAAACAATAGAAATGTGTTTCTACAGAAGGATGCTGAGAATTCAATGAACTGAACATGTAACGCAACGACGACATTTTATAAAAAATGGGAACAAAAAGAACACTTAAACTTAATATGAGAAAGACTCTTTTGAAATTTCTAGGGTATATAATGAGGGTTTGGAAAATTTGACACTCAGAGGACAGATTGAAGGCAAGAGGGACAGACAAAAAATAGCTAATAATCTACATAGCGAGCTGTTGGTAGGTAGAACAGGTTTAGATAACAAGAAAACGAAGATTATTAAGATCTACAAAAGACAGGAACTAGTGGAGAGCCATGATCATCAACTGGATATGACTTCTTCAGCAAGACACATGTGAAATTTCTAGGGCACATCACAAGGAAAGAAGCTTTAGAAAATTTGATATCCACAATACAAATTGAAGGTAAGGTCGAAAACAACACATGTAACCTCCCTAGAGAGCTTAAGTAAATGGATGGTGAAACAGTTTAGGAGAGAAAATAACAAGACGAAGATTATTAAGAGCTACAAAGGACAAAAAATTGTAGAGAGCCATGATCCCCAAAGTCATGAAGGGGCACAGCACATAGAAGAAAAGAAAGAAGAAATTAATAAAAAAAAAACGTTTACATGACTGGAATAGTCGATGTGCCCCATCATTTTAGGTTGGTGTCTTTTATAAATAGTACGTTGCTCAATTCCTTGGATTCACTTGCGCTCAAATTTCTCTTGGGAAAGATAATAATCTGTCTCTTTCCTCCAGTTATGGGTTAAATAATAGGATAGATTGGGTTTTATAGCCTTAGCTGGCAACCAATCTACCGCAGAAAGCAATGGTAACCTACTGCAGGATAATCTTTGCCCAGTCAGTCATGTCTCTTTCGAGGCATGATCGCCCAAGGCGTGTATCACGTATGGCATTTAACTGACTAACGTTGCTGTAGTGCTCAATCTTAGAATGATATTTAGTAAACTAATTTGACAGTCAGTTAGTCTAGTTACTGAGATACTAACTTTAGTTACGTTGTGCCAGACGACATCAAATTTTAGTGTGTATTTGTCAACCTCAACGAATGTTGATTTATTTAACTTCAGTGACATTTAGTTGCTTCGGAGGATTGAAATAAATCCTTAGAATTGTGCACTTCTTTTATGGTCTTTGGGATTCACAAAGACCTCGTTTACTTTCTGATCAATCGAAAGTATATTCTTGGAAACGCATTCAAGAAATATGTAAACATAATATCTATGTTTTTTAAGAGAAAAACAGCACCAGAACCCCAAAGAGGATCGACATTCACTTTCAACAAGCAATCAAATCCAGTCCAGACAATAGCAGAATAAAGATCTTTTTAACTTTTAAAAATGTAATTTTAGACTTGAAATTATATTTCGATTATAAATTTTTTAACGTTTTAAACGTTCTTTCTCTACCACCATCCTTTCCTTCCAATATAACTGAACACATGTGGTTAATAAAGAATCTATTATGTGAAAATTATCAGAAGATTTCTGAATAAATGGTAGTGATTATTCCCACTGTCTACAAGCATGCGTCCTTTGGATGTTGACTAAAGATAATATTGACTATGTTAGACGATCAGCAAAATAACGGTATTACTAATATATTGTTGTCAAAGCACGCACTAAGACACAGTAGATTTTATTGATGCGAACTATCTATAAGCGATAATGAAAAGCAGGCCTATTTAGAACTCATTTAAGCTGTCTATCTTCAACTCTGTAATGAATGTTGAACCTACCTTTTGGACGGAATGGAAGAATCATAATCGTTTGAAGACTTCGATTTCTTTCTCTCTGTCTTTATTACCGAGTTGATCACATGATCTTCTCTGATGTGGGATTTGTAGTTCTTTTTTTTTTTAAGAATTTCTCGGGAACAAAAGACGAAAGATGGGGAGGATGTGAATGTGTGAAGCAGACGATTGGCCCAAAATGTAGAGACGCTGATGAAAGCGGACAAAATCCAATCAGTTTCTGGATGCACAGTTCTTCTATCGGCTTGACAAAAGTCCCGACAGAACCATTCAAGTTCATTTTGTTTGCTAAAGAAAGAGGAAAAGTAATTTAGGCGAAGAAAAAAAAGAAAGAAAAAGATGGTCGTATAAAACTTATATAAGTTTCACACCCGACGCATAAATGTATTTACGCACAAATACATGTATATCTGTATTTAGAATTACATGTATTGTAATAAATATAACGCTATATATACTTTTATGCAATTAGATATCAAAAGAAGAATGTAAACACACACGCACAAATATATATATATATATATGTAAAGAGAAAGAGAGAGAGAGAGAGCAAGAGAGAGAGAGAGAGGGAGAGAGGGAGAGAGAGGAGAGAGAGGGAGAGAGGAGATCGCGTGTAAATGCACAAACACCCCACACTCACATTTTCATTTAAAGAAGTAATGTATTTTTTATTTATTAGTCCAAAAGATTTCTCGAATATTCAGTTTGGAAGACGAAAATAAAAACACATACGGCTTTATAAATAAACGTAGCGTCTAATCAAATATGAATCCACTAAAATAACGTTTAAGAAAAATATTTATATGTACTGAATTTATATTTCAATTCTGAAAAACTCAGAGGTGCTGTTCATTCGTATTTAAAAGTATAAACTCACACATACAGTTTTCGTTAAGAAAGGCGTCACTCAGCCAGTTAACTACCATACGTGATACACACTTAAACAATCATGTCTCTTTTGATCCATGACTGAGTAGACACAAGGTCTCTATTTCTTTCTGCTGTAGACTGATCACCAACCAAGGCCCGAGAACTCAATATGTCCTGCTTTTCAACCGATAACTGGAGGGAGGAGAGATGGATTAATACTTTTCTCAAGGGCACTTGTGTGTAAGTGAAATAAAGAAAACGAATTCGACTGGAATTTGAACTGGGCTCTCCGAGTTCTCATTCCGAACCACTATCCATTACACCAGAAGGTATATCTAAAGAAGGCGTACGGTGACTCAAAGTAGTAAACTCTACCCTATTGGTAAAAGCTCTAACAACTCAAACTTAGTAAGGATATTTTTTGAAATCTAAGATAAGGTCAAAAACAGCGTGGACACTAGGTAACGTTGCGAGAATAGAAGAGTGAAGTTGCCTCGCCACTCTCAGATTGCTTAGTGTGACAGGACATCACGTGATGATGATTAAATAGCTAACCTGTTAGCCGGACAATACGGTGGTTTCTCCAATATATGGAGAATTTCTTCCTGGGTGAAAGCTGGCATTGATGCCTTCATACCTACCAGGAAGCTTCGTCTCAAACCTCATTCCTCCCCTTGGTTCTCATCTACCTGTTTGGCCGACATTACCCACAGGAACCACTACTTCCGACTATTTCGGAGACATTCATCTGACCACAATAGGCGCCAATTTGGATTTGGCACGCTGACCTTCAATGCAAACTACGGAGTGACAGTATTACCGGACGCTTGCTTGATCTGATCCAATCTTTTCCAAATAACCCCATAATGAAGGTTATCTTGAATGGGCATGCCTCCACATCCTACTGTACAAACGCTGGTGTTCCTCAGGGCTCTATCCTAGCCCCGACACTCTTCCTTATTGTTACAAATGATCTCCAAGACGAGATGATACCTCAATTTACTCCCGCATCAGTAAGAATCCCGGCGTGGCGGACAAACATGATCTCTCTGCTGATCTTGAGAGGGAACATGGAACAGGCTTACCTCCCTGAGAGAAAAACACTACGCCTCCTTGGCCTTTCACTTTCGGCGGACCTCAAATGGAATGACAATATTGAATCCATTGCCAAATCTGCCGCTATGAAAGTCGGCTCTCTGTGCAGGGTCCGGAAGTTTTTCCCGCTAGAATCTATCCTTCACATATACAAATCTACCATCCGCCCATGTATTGAATACTGCTGCCATATCTGGTCGGGTGCCCCTGCTACTCTCCTTCGGCTTCTTGACAAAATACAAAGGAGAACCTGTAACATGATTGATACTGACTTGGCAGACAGGCTGCAACCACTCTCTCACCGGCGTGATGTGGCGTCACTGTGCCTCTTCTTCAAGTACTTTCATGGCTTCTGCTCCGATGAACTTAGATCATTGATGCCGCCTAAGCACGAATTTGCACGAGATACTAGATTAGCAACTAGGTCCCACCCTTTTACAGTTAAACAGATAAGATGTAACCGTAATTTCTACTCTAACAGATTCTTTTCTCGCGCTTCCGCCTGTGGAACTCCCTTCCACAAGTCTGCTTTCCCGACAACTACAATCTCCAGGTGTTTAAATGTTGGGTCAATAGACACCTCCTATCACACTAACTTCCAATTATTCTCAGAAAAAACTCTCATCTACCCAACCCTCATTCTCTGTATCCTTACCCGCCTATCACCCACCCTCTGACATTTCCTATATTTAACCATCCTTCCTCCACTCTATGCAGCCTCCTGCGCAGTAGTGGCAGTGAAATACCTTGCTCGGGGTGAAACGCTTATAAAAAAATTGTGGTTAGAAGTTGCTTGTAAATTTTATTGTGTCTAAGACCAAGCTGCTGTCTGTCACTCATCACAGGCAACCTCTCCTGCCTCCCATAAGCATGGACCAAGCGAGTATCCCTGAGAGCAATACATGTCGCCTCCTCGGCCATACCCTCTCTTCCGATCTCAAGTGGAACCATTACATTGAGTCAATAGCTAAATCCACTGCTAGGAAGGTTGGGTTACTGTGTCGGGCCAGGATGTTTTTCCTGCCTGAATCCATCCTGCATATATACAAATCAAGGATTCGTTCGTGCATGGAGTACTGCTGTCATATATGGTCAGGCGCCCCTGCTGTTCATCTCAGTGTTCTCAACAGTCTCCAAAGTAGAATCAGTAATGTGATAGGTACCGACATGGCGGCTTGACTCCAGCCACTTCCCCACTGACGGGACGTGGCTTCCCTTTGTCTGTTCTATAAATACTTTCATGGCTACTGCTCCAACTGGTGCCTGTGCAACAGGTGTTTACTCGTGCAACCAGATTGGCAACTGGGTCTCACCCATTCACAGTTAAATCAACCAAATGCAGACGACAATTCTACTCCTTCAGCTTCTTTTCTCGCACTTCCCGCCTGTGGAACTCCTTTCCAGATTCTTGCTTTCCTGACGGCTATAACCTCCAGGAATTTAAATGCAATGTCAATACTCATCTCTTAACCACTTGACTCTAGTTCTTTCTTCACCACCCTGTATATCATTTCCTTTCTCTCCACCTTTGCAACTGTCAATCACACCTGTATTCCCATCCTTCTCTTGCTCCTTTCTGAATAGTTCATCTTTCTCTTCACTCTCTTTTTACTCTTATGTAGACCCCCTGCACATCAATGACGTTACCACCTTGCTCGGAGTGATACGATTAAATAATTATCTACAAATTATCAATAAGATTTGTACATCTTGAAATATTAAACGATTCTATGTAGCAAAGTTGTCAATCTAAATGTTTTTCCTTAGGTTTTTCTGTGTTTCTGATGATGTTCTCGTGGAACGAAACGTTGGCAATAGAAAAGAAATTGAAACATCCAAATGAATTGAATATATTCTATCTTGCCTACTTTATTTGGATATTTCATCTCAATCATTTCATCGCAAATACAATCACACCAATATAAACACAGAAACAAACACTCTCACACGTATATAAATCAACATGGAGTTGCTTCCCACTAATTTTTTACAAATATTTTCATGGCAACTTCTCTGAAGAGCTCTTATCCCTGGTGTTCCGACTACATGAAATTAACCGTGCTACTAGATTGGCGTCTAGGTCCCGTTAAAATCGCTAAATGCAACCGCCACTTCTATGCCAACAGTTTGTTTTCTCTTAATGTCTGTGAAACTCCTTTCCGTATACTTGCTTCCTTGATAAATAAAATCTTCAAAAATTTAAACGCAACGTCAATTGCCATCTTCTGTCTTCTTGCATCCCGTTCATCTTTTATCCTTTTCCTCGGTCCAGGGTATGAAGGTAAACTGCATTTGGCAGCAAGGCCTCTGATTGGGAGGCTGTGAGGAGCATGGAATAATTGCTGTTGTTTCAAGGTCCACCCTGACCCGCAGTAGTAGCACCTGTTAGGGTCCCAGCTATAGAAATATATACATAAAAATAAACTTTTATGGAAAAATATAGATTTTTGAAGGAAAAAAATATTGCCATAATACATTTTTGAAGGAAAAAAATAATTACCATTTTTAAATACATTTTAATACTAGAAGACATCTTCAGTTTTCTAAAATGAAAATAATTACATCAAAATCTGTCTAAATCAACCTTCTCACTATAACCCAACATTAAAAAAATACCTTAAAACTCTACATTTAGGCATTAAATAGCCCACATAAGTTGATATGCCGTTAAACAAAACTCAAATACTTTTTCTTCTATGTACCTTGTCCTTTCAGGACGTAGGGGATCATGGTCTTCCACGCCTCCCTATCTCTAGTGGCTCTTAGCACGCTTTCTCCTGTAACATCAAGTAACCCCGGTTCTGTCATCCACTTGTTCAGGACCTTCAAATATGTTATCCGCTGCTTTCCTCTGTCTCTTTTCTCCTCTATCCGGCCTGTTAGTATCAGGTTCTCCAAGCCCTCCTTCCTCATTGCATGTCCCAGGAACTTTAGTTGTCTCTTCCTGATGCATAGCATTAATTTCCTTTTCGTTTCCATCCTTTGCAAAACCTCACCATTGCATTAGAACACTTCCCAGGTATTTAAATTTTTGTACCTGCTTGATTTTAGTATCCCCCACCTGTATTTGGCATTTTCGGTTGCTCTTTTTGCTGATGACCATGCATTCGGTTTTCTTGCAGTTTATTTGTGGTCTTTTTTTGTCACTCTCTGTAGCTATCATTTGTAGGAGGTCTTGTAGTTTTCTTTCTGTGTCTGCTATCAGCACTGTATCATCTGCGTATCTTATGTTGTTCAAATTGTGGCCTCCGATTACAAATCCTGGCATAACATCTAGGGTCCTCAAAATATTTTCGCTGTACGAGTTGAATAGTTCCGGTGAAAAGACACACCCTTGTTTTACGCCATTTTCTATCTTTGTAAATCTGCTGAATTTGTTACCTGTCCTTATGCAGGGAGTTTGCTGCCAGTAGATATTCTTAATTACTTTCATGTCTTTCTTTAGTATGTCGAGGCTGCTGAGCATTTCCATCAATTCTTTGAAGCGTATTTTGTTGAACGCCTTCGTTCTATTTATCAGGATTCAGACGATCGGTTTTGTAATATGATTCATTAGGCTGATAGTTCGGTGTAGTTCGCACTTGTTTGCGCCTGGCTTCTTAGGTAGTGCTATGAAAATCGATTTGCATAGGTCTTCTGGTATTATACCAATACTATAAATTTAATTTATTATTTCTGTAATTTTCTCTATGCCGAATTCTTTCAATGTTATCAGCAGCTCTATTACAATGTCGTCTGTATCATATGTTTTGTTTCTATTCAGTTTGGCCATTGCAGCTTCCGCTTCGGTCCGTCATTATTTTTGTGTTTTCTCGGTTGTTCTCTTGTCGCGGAAAAGATCTTTTATATATTCTTCCCATCGCTGGAGTATTTCCTCTTTCTCCAATATTATCGTGCCATCCTTGGATTTGAGACATCCTGTTTAGGAGCCGGTATTTTGTCCTGTCAGTTCGCTTATCACTTTATGCATCTCTGCTTTATAATCCTGCTCGGTTTCTCTACCTCTGCACATTTGTCGTTGAGCCATTTCTCAAATACAAATATCCTTTTCCTCAATCCTCTCAATACTCAGTTTTTTCTTTGACTGTGACTCCCTGAAACCCATGCATACTAGTGACATTTCCGCCGTGCTTGGAGTGAAATGATTAAACACACACACACACACACACACACACACACACACACACACACACACACACATATATATATATATATATATATATATATATATATACGCACCGTTCATGATATGACGTATATACAGTTTCTTATGTGTAAGCTTAAAAGCACAATTGATAAAGGCCCAGAGACACATGACTTTTCATTCACAAATTTCCGATAAGAAATAGATACACTTTTACACAATCACTTTAGTGTGTTTGCCAAACAAAATACTAAAGGGCCTGATGACGACATTAAGAAGCTGATTTTCCCATTTGCTCTCCAAAATAGAAACAATCAAGAGTCATTTCAGGAGATCTGCCATTTTGAAATGTTTCTCTCCATTTTGGAAAATTGCCCTTTTTGTGAAAATGAACAAAATATGGTGTCTAATTTATACCAGGAAACAATGCGATGTAAGACACTTGTTTAAATAGGCTACCAGAATTTACTTAACATTCGAATACAAACGAGAGACATAACTGAAGCGAGCAATACTCATAACATCACCGAAATAATATATATTTCTTATATTTCTTCATTTCACCCCAATCAAAGCAATAAAACCTCTAAGTCTCAAGGGGTTACTGAATTTGAAAAAAAATATAAGAAAAAAACAAAAAAATAAAGTGTGAAAAACTATTTCTTTATCATTTCACCCTAAGCAAGGCAATACAGCCACTGAGAAATAAGGGTTCAGTGATTGTTAAAAAATATGAGAAAAAACAATTAATGAGAAAGAAGTATAAAAAAATTAAGAAGGTAGAAGATAACGATTGACATTGCATTTAAACTTTTGAAGATTAAAGTTGATTGGAAACCTAGAAGCCAGAAGAGAGTTATACAAGCGAGATGCGTAATAGAAGAAATTGTCTGCATAGAACTTACGGTTACATTGTAAACTGATGTAACCTCCTCCACTGGTCTAGTACTGCGTTTAAATTCATAAAGTCTAGGTATCATTCCGAAGAATTACCGTGAAAATATTTATTGAAAAGGCACACGGAAGCTATGTTACGTCGCTGGAAGGTGACTGAGCCCGAGATATCAGATCAAGACACATAACATTACATATTCTTCTTTGTATTTTACCAAAATTTCTAAATACATATCAGAAGCACCAGACTAGATGTGACAGTAAAAAATCAATGCATGGACGAATGGTAAATGTTGCATGACGATACCCAGAAAATGTGTGCTAAGGGATATTAATATAAATACGACAAACACCAGAAGACAGAACAAAAAACAGTAGAAGAGAAGATCGTTAGAGTTGCAGAGAGCACAGTTCAATAGTAATCGCCAATGACACTCCGAAAATTCTAGTCTGTTATTAGTATTTATTTTTGTAGCTAACCGGTCCCCAGACCATTTCATTCTTGAGGACGCCAGAGAGGTGTTAGCTGCTCTACAACAGTGGAGTTATAAACATATATGATAGATTGCGGAGAGACAAATTATCTATTACTACACAATGAGCCAACTTTCTTAGCAGCTGACCTAGCATGGAATTCAATAAAGTCTTTCCACTTCATGTCAGCCGATAACGTCATTCCAGAAAGCGTAAAGAGTCAATCTTCTGAAGGTTAGCATCAGCTATCCTGATGGAAGCAAGAAAAGTGATATATCTGATCCTTAATAGAGAGCAGCTTACTTTTAGAAGCGTTAAATTTAACAAGCCATCCTTATTAAAACTAAAGTAGTGCCAAGAGCTTTATGACCGGTCTACAAAGCGAATCTCCCAAAGTGTATTATTTCTAACACTTTTTTTTATGTTTAGTCATCTTAGTGGTAATATTCTAGTTATAACCAGCGGTAAGAAAGTTCGCTTTCTGACCCTGAAACTCGGGTTTGAATCTCTCCGTGGTAGGAAAGTGCCTGAAAACCATACCACAGGGTGACCCAATTCTTGTGATTGAAAATGGGTAGATAGGTCTCTTTGGGTGCCGTCGGTGTCTTGAATGAAATCTTGATCCTTGATTAGCAATCTTCCTTGAGATGGCGTCTCGTATAAAAAAACGCCCAAATGTAAGCCTGATGACCCTCGTCTGTACCAGTCATCGAAAGAAGTCAATGATGTCCACTCACAACACCAAAGTATGAGTATAGCAATACTTGGCAGTCTTGTCAATGGATTTCAGACCAATGATTTGTTAGTCGAAAGATGATGTCACGGCGATAATTTTTTTGTCTCGTCCTTGATTTTATGCTAGATTAAACCTTTTTGTTTTCAAAAGAAAAAGTAAAGCTAATAATTCTAAATTAGGGTCATAATGTAATAACATTAATTTCGAAATTAAATTTGTTTAATGTTATGTATACGCAATAAACATGGCAATTATTAGTTCCGCTAGTGGCATCTCTGATACAGTGTTATGGTTAGGGTTCAGTCAATAAATCCTTTAAAAACTGTTGGAGCATTATTTCTTCCGTATCTTCCTAGTTTCATGCCTTTAACGCCCTTCTGAACGTATCAACAAAACATACAGAATAACCCTCATTACGAGGAGAGGCAAAGCGCCCCTACTATGGTCAGACGCGTGGCTAGGATAAGGCCGGAAGAAGTGATTCCTATGGGCACTAGCAGCTGAGAAAGCAGGGGAGAACTAAGAAGACAAATGGGGTTTAAGTTGTAACTTCCTGGCTGGGACAAAAGCATTGATGCCATTTTTGTAACCCAAAAGGAAACCTCGGATACACAGTCTTCAACGGGAAAATGGTCGTCACACGGGAAATCGCGGAACAAATCCCAGTCTGCTCTTTTTTAGCGCTAAGATATTCTGCTGGCCGGAGTTTCCTGGGAGGAAGTGGAAGAAAATATTAAGGGAAAATAAAGCATGACCAGTGTTGCCAAGAGGGCAAATCTGCATGACATGGCAAGGGACAGGGATAGAAGTGAAACAGAGATCTAGTAGTGAGTCATTTCTATTAGTGTTATTATCAAAAAGTGTGTGGAAATCAACTACTTGGATAAAGGATTGAGTGATGGAAAAGTTCATGGTATGGACACCAGCAAGATCTGTGACAGTTTTCCAGACACTTGGCCTGGTGGGCATTAAAGGCTTCAAACACAAATATATAAGCGAACAGATGAGAGAAAATGGTCTTATCTATATTGTTCGAGATGCTGTCAAATACGGAACAGTCGGAAAATGAAGGGTAACCGTAAAGAAAGAAACATTTTGTAAAAGTACGTATGTATCTGTTCATATAAGTATTATTAGTAAGTATTAGTTGCAGTCTATTATGTTGTATTTTAATCTATTTTAATTTTGTAGACAACTGCTCATTTTATTTTATCTAATTATGATAAACTAATATATTAACTGAGATTACTTTAATTATTCCAGTATAATGCACATTTTTTCCAAAATTTTAAATGTAGATATTAGTTGTCAGGATTATACGCTAAATATTAACTTTTTTTTATTATAACGTTCAATCAGTCACTCAATCAGTGAGTCAGTTTAGTGCCATATTTAAACGATCGGGTCTCGAAAGAGACATGACTAACTGGGCAGAAGATTATACCGCAGTAGGTTGTCATAACTTTCTGCGGTAGAGTGGTTGCCAGCTAAGGCTATAGAACCCAATCTTTCTTATTATTTAACCCATAACTGAAGGGAAGAGACGATTTGAAATCGGGGAGCCGAGTTCGAATTTTAATTGAATTCCTTGCATTAACTTACGCGCAAATACCATTAGCAAAGATATTAATCCGTGCCTGCCCTCCAGTTATGGGTTAAATAACAGGACTGATTGGGTTCTATAGCCTTGACTGGCAACCAGTTTGCCGCAGAAAATAATGGCAACCTTCTGCTTCAACGGATGCGTCCTGATTCTTCAAAATCAAAATTAAAATTACTACTAAAAATGTTGTTAGCTTGACGTTACTTCCACGCCAGTACAGCTGTTTTCAAGTACAAACCTGAATCTGGGGCAAGAGTTGGCATCTGAACTTGGTAGACAAAATAAAAATCCTAATCCGAAAGTGTTTTCTCTTATGCTCACCTGACTGACATTTTTCAACAAAATACATTTATCTTCAGCGTTACCTCGTGCAAATATACTCCATTGGCAAAAATCTCATGCTACTTAAAAATGTCGTCTAACGAATATGTATCGAGGAATGATACACCGAGAAATGTAGCTAAACTACTTTATTACCAAAGTGGTACAACCAAGATGTATATACAATATTTACAGTCTCTCGCAGTAGTAGGTGTAACTTCCCGAAGTCTGTGATAATGACAACACTCTCTGTGCTAAGCGCACATTGTCTTTTATAGATCCGGGCGACCGGATGTAACATGTTACGAGCCGCAACACATCTCTCCACCTCAAAGTTTTTATGTCTGTCGGGCATCATACATTCGTCTTTTAGGATTTATATCTATAGTTCTCCTCGGAGTACGTTTTCGTTTGCTTGTACAGTTTTGTTGTACTGGTGAGGGCCTGAGTACCTCAAACATGTCATAAATGACGGACATGAGTTCTCGTCGTTCATTTGTGTCTGAGGTATATCATTTTTTAATTTGGTTAATATGTCTTTGTACCTTCCATTTTAGATGTTTTATTATGTACATCATATTACCAAATTTTTTTCAATAATGTCCTCTATCCAGGTTGCTTTTCCTAAATAATAATCTACGAAATAAATTTTCTCACCTGGACTATAAATTTTATGCAAGGTATTATTTCTTTTCTTGGTTTCCTTTTTTGACGGAATCAATTTCTCAAACACAGAGCGTATCTTTATAACGAAAATTAGTTCTGCAGGTGACATGTTCGCGTTAGTATTTCCATTAGGCGTTATTCGATGATTAGATAAGAATTTTTGTTATTCTTCATTTTCCGCCCTTACACCATTTGCCTTTTTGATTGCTCTTTTGAACACGTCGATAAATCTTTCCACCAATCCATTTGATCTTGGATGATACGGCGCAGATTTTAGGTGACTTATCGAGAGTATTTTACAAAAAATTTATAATTCTTTGAAGAAAATTGCGTGCTGTTATCCGATACAATAATTTCCGGCACACCGAATCTTGCAAACAGTTCCTGTAAGATACTTATTGTGTTTTTACTTGTCGGCGCTTTGCATTTGAAAACTTCTGGCCATTTAGTAAAGCTGTTTACTATGACGGAAAGGTATGTTCCTTTTATTGTCCCAGCATATTCAATATGTAGACGAGACTACGGTTTGACTGTCTTAGGCCATGGACTGAATTTTATAGGAGGTGCTTTTGATACCGACGCGCAACTTTTGCACGTATTTTCATCATCTTTCTGTAGCTGTATATTCTTCTTGCCCGAAGTCTCCTCCCTCGTATGGGAGGAAATTGTCCAGCTTTCGCTACCATATAAGGAGGATTTATAGCAGCCCAGCCCTCTTTTCTTTGCACCTAACGAATCTTTCCTATTTATTAAAACTTTCAAATTTTGGGGGGCATTTTTTGATGTTCCATGGCGACTTGGTGTCGTGTTTTCTTTTCTCTGTTAAAACGCTTTCCAGGTGGGGAAACTACTGTCAGTTAAGTGCCATACCTGATACACGCAATGAATGGGCAGAAGATTTTCTTGCAGCAGATTGCCATTACTTTCTGCATTAGACTGGTTGCCAAGCAAAGCTATAGAATTCAGTCTTTTCTGTTATTTGATCCATAACTAGAGGGAACAGACGGATTAATACCTTACCTAAGGGTATTTGCGCGTAAATGAATGAAACGAATTCAATTAAAATTCGAACTTCGCTCTCCGATTTCTCGTTCCGAGCCGATATCCACTGCACCACTGTAGTTGTTTGATTTTTGACATCTTCAATTCGTGGCTCGCATATTGTTTTTCTTTTTCTCTTCCTAGATTCAAAATCCCCTTCTGCGCTTGCATACATATATTGGGTACATTTTGTAATCTTGTTCTCTTTCTCTTTGTATCTGTTTCTCTCTCACAGAGACACGCCTACTAATAGATATTTTTCATACAGAAACCTATACTTGTAACCCTATTTCCACGTAAATATATTTTTTTGTTTAATACAACGGTGTGAGGGAAATAGTTATTCGTGATATTGTTAGTTGTGCTTTATTGTAATTAGGGTTGTGAGCTTACTTAAAAATATTTAATACTATGTTCTTGTAAAATCCGAAAAATAAAGAAATTAGCTGAAAATTGGGAAAGAAAGGAAAACAAAATTCATTGTATTCGAAGCCAATTGTTTTGGGCCAGTGGAATTGATAAATAGCGATAGTCACAACAAGTTGTCAGGACTTTTTTGATAAGGTTAAATTAGTGTCAAGTCCTTGCCCCCACACCTGTTGGTAAATGATTTAAAAAATTTGGAAAACCTAAGCTGATGTAACTGAGAGGAAGTAGACAAAAAGACATTACGTCATGTGAGGTGTTGATATTTCATTCGTTGAGCCATAACTCCCCCTTAAATCGTGTAGGTGGAAAATAATCTCATTGGTCAAAGTTTTGAGTCGCATAGATACTCGGTCCATCCTCCAAGAGAATTGAGGACAACTATAAAAATCAGTTGGTTGAGTAGTTCTTGAAATTGCAGTTAAGATGTAACGACTGAGGAAAAAGTGTTCCCAACTGGGGGCCACGACCCAGAGACTGGTTGCCTCCCATAGAACTCATGGCTGAAAATATAAAGAAACGTAAAAAAGCCTGCCGCCGATAAACTTAAGAGTTAAAGTCGAATACTGCGCTCCGATGGATCCCTAGCTAAGGATGTATAAAAACAGAATGAACCGAGAAAGAGTTAAACTAGCTGAAAAGAGAATTTGAGTAGATTTTTGGAGTTTTTCAGAGCTGTCGAGTAACAGAGACAAAACGACCTCACCACCAGCCGCCACGTAGCTCCTCTTCGGTTAATTCCGTAAAGTTTCCGTAAAGAGCCGTGAAAAGATTTTTTTTTATTTGGAAAATTGAAAACTCTGATATATTCTTAACGAAAACTTTGCACTGTTACGAAAAGATTTTTCTTTATTTGGAAAATCGAATGTTCTGATTATTCTTGAAGAAAACTTCGCTTCGTTATGAAAAGAAATTTTTATTTGGAAAATCGAAAGATCTGATTGCTTAAGTGAATCCTTCTCTCTTTTGTAAACTTTGAAATTCGGCGACTGTATATTCTGCTTTTATAATTAATTATTATTTTTTTTAATATAAAGACTTTTTTCGTAACTCATCCAGGTGTCTTTGAAATTATTCGTTTATTTTTTTTTTGGTGTCGTATTTATTTCTTTTTTCAACACAATTGTTCACGTGAGTCCGGTCTGGTTTGAGGTGGCAGAGAGACGACTACCGGGTTTTCAACGTAACTTTTCTGAGATCAAAGAACACAGCGTAGACCGAAAGGTTCATCGATGAAAGGATGTCTTTTGGACCAGATACTCTGACGAGGCCATCATCACTATTAGCGATCCAAGAGCGTCATCATAATTGGTGCCGTTTCGATAGCATCAAACCGCTCAGGTTCCGATCATCATCATCACAACAAGTTCCGGACCAGGGGCAGGGAGCAAGCCGGGGCAAGGTTTCACATACTGGCATATATCCATATAAAAGAAGAAATCCAGTTATATTCTTAAGCAAAATGAAATATCAATTGGAAAAGAAAAGATTCGTTTGAATAATTCTGATTTAGCTGTTATGAACTGGAAATTGTTGGCACCCTTTTAAGAATAAAAGAACTGGTATTTGGCCTGCGCGAGAATGAAGAGTCTAAGGTCGACTATCAGTATCCAAAATTATATTACTCTATATTTAACCACCATAGAAAAACGTTTCCTGCCTACCATCATAATAGATAACAAGCTGCGTCTCCTTAGCCTTACTCTCTCAAACAACCTCAAATG
This sequence comes from Ascarosepion bandense, assembly GCA_037127315.1. Lineage (NCBI taxonomy): Eukaryota > Metazoa > Mollusca > Cephalopoda > Sepiida > Sepiidae > Ascarosepion > Ascarosepion bandense. Next base: position 4,110,224 of record JBBBDQ010000316.1, read on the forward strand.
AAATGACTACATCGAATTCATAGCTGCAGCTACTGCTAGGAAGTCTGGATCACTGTGTCGGGCTAGGAGATTTGTCACCGACAGAATCAGTTTTGCACATTTATAAATCTAACATTTGTCGTACATTGAATACTGTTGCCATATCTGGTTGGGTGCTCCTGCTATTCATCTTAAGGTTCTTGACAAAATCCAATTGAAGATCTGCAATATAATCGATCCTGACTTAGCAGCTCATCTTCAGTCGCTTTCTCACCCTTGTGATGTGGCTTCCCTCTGTCTTTCCTACAAGTATTTTCATGGCACCTATTCTGATGAGGTTTTTACTCTGGTGCCTCGACCACATGTATTTACTCGTGCTACTAAATTGGCATTAAAGTTCCACCCTTTTACAGTCAAAATAGTTAAATGTAACCGTCTCTTCTACTATAACAGTTTATTTTTTTGCACTTCATATTTGGAGAACTCCTTTCCATTTGCTTGCTTCCCTGATGGCTACAATCTCGAAAAGTGTAAATGCAATGCCAATTGCTATCTTCTAGCTCCTTGATTTCTATCCACTTCTTATCTTTTCTTCGACATATCCTGTACCTTGTATTTCTTTCCTTGTAACTCCACTGCGCACCAGTTGCAGTCCTGCCTTGCTTGGGATGAAATGATTATGAAAAAACAAAAAAAACAAAAAACAAAAAAACCCAAAAAAAACAACAACAACAACAAAAAAGAATAGCAAGTAATCCTCTACATTTTTTACAGTGAGGTTTACTCTGTAAAAGGTTCAGGGACCAGTCGTCATAGGGGGGAGTACAGTAAGAGGCTGTTTATGAGAGAGTTTAGGAGGGGAACATAACGGTTATTTGTAGACATGAAAAAGTTAAAATTATAGTAATCGGGTGACATATTCTCTTGGGAGCTGGTTCCACATAGCAGCGATTCGCGGAACAAAAGCTGTTTGAGTAAACCTTACTTCTCACCAATAGAATATGTAGGGAATGAACGTAGTTCTCCAAAAAAGGTGGATCTTAGCCATGAAGATCAAAACTTGTGGAACAAATGAATGTAGTTCGTCTGAGCACTTTCCATGGAAATACCAATAGAACGGTGAGCGGTTTGCCACATCCAGAACTTTGAGATGCATTTGAACTCTGTCAAGGTTTGAAAGTGAGGACTAGGCTGATCCCGCCCAAATATGGCAAGAGCACTCCATATTAGGTCTGGTCTTGCTCCTCTGCTAATGATTGTATCCAGTGAGAATGAACTCCTTAAAAATTTTAGAAAATGAGCTTGCTGATTAAAATAATTAAACTTCTATCACTATTTAAGTTATTTGATCCCAGAAAATATTTTAGATTATAAGAACTGTTTTTTAGATGTTTTAGTGATACAAGTTTGATTAATTAACCTATAGCTGGGGGAAGAAGATGAGGATTCATGCCTTTCTAAAGCGTATTTGCGCGTAAGTAAATATAACGAACTCAATTTGAATTGAAACTCGACTCTCCGAATTAATAATTCCGAGCCATTATCCGTAACACCACCTATACATCAAAGCTGACAGAACCTGGTATTCCCAAGCCATCACCCATCTCGGTACTGATTAGTCTCGACGTTGCTTAACTTCAGTGATCGTAAGAAAACCTCTTCTCAAGAATACCTTCTCTAGGGACCCGCGTGAGTGGTTCCAAAATCACAACAATCTTAACCTCTTAAAATTTATATTTAATAGTTATCTACTAGCTATATACTAATAATCTCCCTCCTCTTACGTTCATATCGCACGCTTCATTCGTTAACCCTCTAAACTGGGTCTCTTTTAGGGCTTTTATTGGATGAATTTTGATATAAATAAAATGAAATAGTAAAATTATGCAGATCATAACCGAATTAAGTTTAGCTTTTTCTTGAAGAATTCTATTCTGCGAATTACTTATTTAATTTTGGACATAATGTAGTACCTTCTGTTCTGTACAACTTGCATTAAAACAAAACTGAGATCAGAACATCAATCTCTCTGAATTATCTGCGAGATTAAAAATCGATTCCTTCAGAAATGCAGAACAAAAATATTCTACTGGAAGGTAAAACATTTCTCAAAAAGCAAGTAAAATGGCTTCGAGTATGACTAAAGTTTTTATTTTTCTCGGAAACCTGCTTGCATGACGTCCGAACCCTGAAAAATAAATCGAAAAAAGCAACTCTAGGTTTGGAGTGAAAAAGAAAAATTGAAAATAAACACCAAGAAAAAAAAAGAGAAGAAAAGTTACAGCTGTTTTTGATATAGAAAAATGAATAACAATGTTTTCCTTAGAGCAGAATGGCGTCTTACGATTTTGAAACAAGAAAAAAATTAAATTTTCGTCATCTAAAGAAATTTCCTTTTAAATAAAAGCCAAACAGCGAAATCAATTTATTTCACAAACTTTGCTTTGTTCATTTCCGCTTTTATTTCCATGACTAACAAAATAGGATAAGAAGACCTATTAATATTTTTAAATAGCGAATACTTAATGTCGTCAAAGAAGCTTGTAGGAAAAGCGATATGGAAAATTAGATAACTAACCTAATGCCAGTCATCATTAGAAAGACAAATATTGGCCCAAAAATTTACGAAAGATATGCAATTATAAAGTTTAAGCTCTGTGTGTTCTTTCATCTACGTTTATATATGTGTGCTTTATAAAATATACAAGTGATACAAATATAATCACATGTGACAGTTTCACCCCAAGGAAGGCGATAATACCACTAAGATGTGCGGGGATTACTTGGAGTAAGATAGAATGACAAGACTTTAGTAAGAAGAAACAACAATAGAATAACATGTTTCAGAAAGACAGAAGATGGCAACTTGCATTACCTTTAAAGTCTTTTTGAAGACCAAAGATGACAGGGAATCAGAAAATCAAAAAGAAAGTTAAAGAAGAAACTATTAGAATAGAACTGACGCCGCGTATTGCTATTTCAAGAGTAAAACGGTAAGATCTCATCATCAACATCATTCGATCAACCAATGGTTGGTCGGAAATCCATCGACAATTCAACTCCACACAACACGGTCAGACACTGTACCAATGTCTTTCCTATGAAGCCCTGAGTTTCGGGCAATTGTGTCTGGATACGTCAGTTTCTTTGATACAATATTTACAGAAGGATGCTAATGAGCAAGGATGAGATTACCTCATTCTGCGTTCGATAACAGTAGCCAGCAAATATACAGCTGTTTCTGCTTAAGCTTATCTCCATAGATGTAGGTTAATATTGGGCGGGATCTCCAGCTGAAGTTTAGGATCTTTCTAAGCATGTTGTTATAGGTTCGATCAAGTCTTTTCTCGAAATGAGCAGACAAAATTCTAAGTTTCTGAACCATAGAGAAGGACCGACTCAATCAGCGTTTGAACATTTAAGGTCTTATCAAGTGTGCTGCATGCATCCCAAGAAAGAGATTTTTGTATGCGAAAGGTTTTTCCTGAATCTACTATATACGATCCAAGGTATTTGAAGTCCCCAACATTCGTGATGGATAATACAATTGCTTCAGAGGATCCAGAACAGTCAAATATTCTGCACTATGACGACTGATGTGGTTTTAGGAAGAGGCACCTTTTCATTTATGCTACCTAAATAAATGCATAGAACATAGTCAATAATGTGTATTAACAAGAAAACAGCAAATATGGCACCTCGAAGAACACTTATTTGAGCATCAAAGAAGTTAGTCTCAGTCAATTAGTTAAGTGCTGTACGTGAGACACGCTTAGGGATCATGTCTCCAAAGAGACATTACTGACTCGGTAAAAGATTTTCCCGCAGTAGGTAGCCATTACCTTCTGCAGTAGACTGATTGTAAACAAGGCTAGAAAACCCAATTTGTCCTGATATTTAACCCATGACTAGAGGAAGAAGCGATGGATTAATACCTTTTCTAAGGGTATTTGCACGTAAGTGAATGCAACAGATTAAACTCGAATTCGAACTCGGCTCTCCGATTTCTTTTTTTGAGCCGATATCCACTGCACCACAAGCACACACGTCGCTCCATCAGGTTGCTAGTCTAGTTGCACGCTTAAACTCAACTCACACGAAAACATTTGCAGAACAAACAGAGGGAAACGACGTCATGTCGGTTGGGAAAGTGACTGAAGTCGAGATGCCCGGCAAGGATCTATTATATTACAGATCCTTCTTTGAATTTCATGAAAATTCTTGAAATATATCGTAATAGCATAATGCCAGATATGTCAGCAAAATTCAATATATGAAGAATGGCCGGCCATTCGTTTTCCGAGCAAATTCGTTCACTAGAGAAGCTAACCAATCCCTCTTTCAGACACCTGCTCAGGAACATTTTTTAACACATGAAGATCCCACCTGGGGTTCATATTGCAACTATACTGTGTGGAATTAGTTACTGTGTCTGGAAGAGAGCATAATTTTGTGATGATTAACTGTTTGAACAACCCCAGTAGACTACAACTGTCGATGACTTGTGACTTAGTACTAACACAACCATCGACCAGTTTCGTCTACCCAATTTTATTTACCGCTTATAGTATGGTTTTCAGGCATTTTCTCAGGCTGCTTCACGCTAGTATCGTCAACCTCCCTCCAGACCAACTAAGATCAAGAAGTAATTTTTTGACAAATCGTCCGTGTTGAAATTTCGAACTCTGCTTTTATGCACATATGTATGTACGTGTAAAATACACACAAGATAAACTTTAAAATGGTATTTCTTTCGTTAATTTCAGTACCAATATTTGCACGATGGAGATTAAGGTTCTTTGTGAAAAGAAAGAATATCACTCAATCCGGAACGAGTTTACAGTGGGCTGGAAAAAATAAACAAGTCAAGGTAAAAGGAAGTGAATGGAACTATATACATAAGACTTTGGTAGAGCCAGCTTCGTTAAGATAACCGCATCACATCACAAATTCTATAACTTGTTATAGTGACACCGCATATATTAAAAGTGCACCTTTGCCAAATAGCCTGATGGAGCACCTTTACTTCAGGTTGGTTTCGAATTTAGAGTTTTATTTCTCTTAGATTGGCTGACAGTTCAAGACAAGAAAGCTCAATCAGCCCAGTAAGGAGGAGAAAGAATGATTCCTTCTTTCCAAAGGCATTTGTGCAAAATTGAATTTAACAACTTCGGCTGGAATTCGAACACCACTCGCCGATTTCGCATTCGCTAACAGTTACGTCACCACCAACACCACCACTTTCTCAATAGATCAGAAGGAATCAGGAAAAAAAAAGGTCTGAAGCAGATATATAAAGCTAGTACACAACATAACCGTCCGAGGACAACCACAGAAGTGACTGGCTGAAACATTAGGAAAGAAACAGTAGATTTAACGGTTAATTAAAGACAGTTATCTCAATATAATGTAACTACACGAAAGAAGTCAAACCCAAGAAAATCGAACCTAAAATTGTTAGTTTGCTTCCAAGCAACACGAAGACAAAGACAAAAAAATTTAATACAAATGGCAAAAATAGGAAACAAATGTAATAAATAAATAAATTGCAAGCTTTCCAGCCAACTTTAATCTTCAATAATTTAAAAGCAATGTTAATCACATTCTACTGTCCTTTTGATTACTCTTCTTTTGTTCTTGCTCTTTACTGAAGATTCCGTTTTCTAATTCTGCCACACCTAGTAACCCCTTGTGTCTTAGTAGTTTTATTGCATTGCTTGGGGTGAATTTGATTAAGAAAAATCAAATTAAGATTCCCAGGGTAAATATATCGTAATGCTAATGGTAGTCATCAAGTGCACAGAGAAATGAAGTTGTCATGAAATATGAAGAAACTTTTTTGAAAAACTTTGATTTTTTAAAATATGTTCTTTTTAAAAGTCAATAAAAATTTTCAATATCATTTGATGCTTGTTAGTCTTTCCCGTTTTAATAAAAATGATCTATAAAATACACGCACACACACACACACACACACACACACACACATATATATATATATATATATATATAAACATACACACATATATATATATATATGATAAGCAAAACACTAGACGCTAGAAAATTAAATTTATATTTTTATTTAATGCTTAATTTTTTATATTTTCATTTCTGACCACTTATTAAAACATTCCTGTAATTGATGGATCGTCAACTCATCATATTCTTATCCACCACCCACGCACACATTTATTTTTAAGTAGTACTGAGAGTAGAAATAATCAATATAAAATCATTTTTAACATATTTTCACACTGGGAATTACGATAAACAACATCCGACAGGAAGGCACCTATTCAGAATCTTTTGGGGAGCGTCGAGCAAACTCTTAATTAATGTAGCTCCCAGGTTAACCCTAAACCCGTGTAGAAGCACCTGCTAAGGTCCCAGCTATGGGCAAATAATTAACTCCCAAACGGTTCAATACAATGTAAAGTATAATAATACATTTTTATATTAAAAATGGCAGAGAAAAATATTGCCAGCAATACAAATTTTGTAAATGAAATTACTAAAGCCGCCAAGAAAATTAAATTTAATCATTAAATGACCCATATAGAGCTGATATACCACAAAGAAAGAAAGGAAGAAAGAAAGAAATTTAAACACACACACACACACGCACACACACATACACACACACACACACACACATACACACACACACACACACACACACATATATATATATATATATATATATATATATATACATAAGTCAACACTCAGAGGCGACAAACTGTTTCATGCTAGTCACAATCATCAGGCAACATATGTTGGGTTTTTCCTCGGCTATTTAAATATATGGGTCAATGGTGCATTGTAGGTAATCATTCTAACGTTTATTTTTGCGAGGGTGGTTTGTTTATTTATTTTTAGGGATAAATATTTTTTATTTTTTCATTTTTATATTTATATTTAATCATTCTTTCCGGTTTTCGATGTTTAATTAATTATTTTATTTGGATTTTTTATTTGTTCCTTTTATTATTTAGTTTTTTATTTTTATTTTATTTATATATTCTAATAGTTTTTATGGTGGCAGTGGTTTATTAATTTGTATATTACTTGCTTGGATTAATATTATTTTTTTCCAGTTTTCGTAGTAAAATTTGTTCAGCGCGCAATTGAATGTAATGAACTCGACTGGAAATCGAACACGAATTCCTCAATCCGAGTCGCTACATATTACTCCATTATGCCACTATCTCTCTATGTGACAGTAATAAACTCGTTATCTAGTAAAGCTCTTTTTTGTATTTGTCTATATTTCTGAGACGAAGGAGTATTTACAATAGTCCTAACAATGTAAATAGTGTAAAACTCTTTTTTACTTATTTGTTGTTTGTATCTACAAATGATTGCCAAAATACAAAGAATGATTGTTCGGTTGTCAGATGGAACAGGTAAAATTTTCAGTCCAATTGTCGTTGAGTGGAAAAAATTGCTGGTTGAGTGCCGCCGGTCTAGTTTTAGACCAGCTTAACTTTTAAGATCCTGGACACGGATAATTGTTTTCAACTGTGTAGCGAAAAGGCTTTCCAAAAGCCAAGCAAGAAATAAGAAAATTTTGTTAGAAACAAAGAAAAGAGTGCCAATTTCTTATGCGATATCCATTCTCTTATAAGGTAGCGAATAATTGACAATTTTCTACGGGATGAAGAGAAAACTGAAAGTAACATAAACGTGGTTCTACAAAAGGATACTGAAAAATTCCATAGACAGAGCGAATAAACAACGAGACAACCATAAAGAAAAAGACAATAAAAAGAATGAATACTCAGAATCAGAAAAAGACAGCTGAAAATCTTTGGATTTTTGGACACATAATGTGGAAAGAAGGTTCTGAAAATTTAACATTCATAAGGCCAAAGAGACACGAATAGGCTGCGAGGGACATACCTGAGAAGCTTATGTGAATGGCTGATGGGACAGGTACGGGTGGATTAGCAGAAGGTTAAAAAATGCTGAAAGGTTATTCACTATATTCATTTGATACATTTTTAATATGAAGAGAATTCAAATTTAAAGTATGAAAATGCTATTGACCCTTTTTTTAAAAAATTCCCTTCAAACCAATCCAAGCAATAAAGCCACTAAGACGCATGGGTGGGTGGGGGTTACTGAACGTTAAACAACACGAGAAAAATAATATTAAATAGAAAGAACAATAAAAGATTAGGAATTAAGAAGACGTGTCAATAAGTGACGTTTAATTTAATTTTTTGAAAGAAAGAAGAGTTTCATAAACGAGAAGTGCGAGAGAAGAAACTTATCATAAAAGTTAGGCATACATTCAACTATTTCAAATATAAAATGATGTGACGTTACCTCTAGTCTGCTACTGCGTTTAAATCCATAAAGTCTAGGCAGCAAAGAGAAAAGCTTATCCGAACAATTACCATGAAAGTATTTATAGAAAAGGTAAAAGGAAGCTATGTGACAGCGGTGGAAAATGGACTAAAGCCGAGATGCTAGGTCAGTACCAATAAAATTGCACATTTTTCTTTGCGTTTTATTAAGAATATATAAATACATAGCAGAAGCAGCAGAAAGGATGTGACGTCAATATTCAATGCACGAAAGAATGGTAGACGTGTGAGATAAATTCTGGTGAGAAAAATTGTCCAGCAAGAAATATTGAATCACTTTTACACGCAGCAGATTTTTTCGAATTCGTAGGTTTATTTTTCAATCGCTGTTCGCTTCCTGAGCCGATTCCCGTTTGAGTTAGTGTGAACACAACTGGGAAATGTCCGGTGTACGTTCAACAAAGAAACTGAAGTTTAAATGGCCAGGTGGATAAAAGCGTTGGTTAGATCTAGTGACTTGACCCAAAGAGTCATGAGTTCAATACCTGGCTACAGCAAAAATGAAGAAAAAATTAGAGAGTTGGGTTAGAAAGAGAGATAACCAAGACATCCGGAAGTAGAATGACTCATGGAACGAGAACAATCTATCCTAGTGAAAGAAATAAAGAGTTCAGTTCAAAAATCTAATCACCTGAGGAAGTTGGAGGATACAACGGCCGAAACGTGGTGAATATGGCAATAAAGATGAGTACAACAGTCCGAAAAATGTAAATAATATAAAAATTTACAATAACTTATCTTAGAAATATAAACAAATAAAAAAGAAAGTAGCGATATATGTTGAGAACAATCTCGAATACTGCTGTTTGTTTGTTTCAATAACCTAATTGATTTTTGCGACGTTTTCGGTGGAACTTCTTTTGCGAGAGACTAACAAAACAGATTTTCTCTTCAATCATCACACACTATATCACAGTTTATTATGACATTGACTCTCATAACCCTTAATTACCAAGATCTATGATAATAACTATGGATAGATTTCTCCAACTTTTTGCGGAATGTTACTTGATCCCGGAAGTTCTTTTTAATTTATTCATTTAATTTATTTTCCTTTTTATTCCTTATTAACATCTTTTAGACTCTTACATCTTGGTCTTATTGTTGATTCCAAAAACTTGGGTCGCTCAACTTATTGAAACACATTAAAAATAATGTTTTTTTTTTGTTCAAATTCATTCTTATCTCAACTATGAATACCTATGTCATGGTTAGAGCCCATCCCATCATCAATACTAAAAGGAAAAAAGGAAAAATGAATGCTATTTTATATAAGTAGATTCGTTTGGTATATAGTATAGCGATTTTTCAAGCGTAGCTTAGATGTAGCATTAGGCTGAAAGTATGAGGCACCGAGTGAGGATCGTATTCAGTCGTAATTGATCCCGTAATTATAGCCATTACACGACATCATAGTGATCGCTGGTTTTCTTAGCGTACTTTAGATGTGCGAATGGCACAGTGGCGAAAGTATGGGACACACTGTGAAGATCGAACTCACTTTTCAGTCGTGATTATTCTAACAAGACAAGCTTGCTAATTATTACACTATGTCGAAGTGGAATGTTTCAATGATCAGAGCAAATTTCTTTACATCTGTGATTGTACAAGCACAGAGCATCGTCTGCGACACTGTTAGAAAGGCACTGGTAAATTGAAAAAAAAAATTAGAAGACAGAAAATACTAATTTTCGATAGACTGAAGATATACTGATGACCAGATGAATGAAAATAGGAAGAGAATGGTAATTAAATTTTGGGTAGGGAGCGTCCTGATTGGTTGTTTAGAAAACACTGGCATTCCCAGAGCACATCATGCTCCACCCAAGCCCTTGGGCAGAAAACCATAAAAAACAGAACGCCGTGTAGAGTTAGGGGAGACCCTGCAGAAACGAGACTGAACTGAGACGAAAGCCAGCCCTTTATCTGATTCGATGTGATTAGCAAAAAAAAAAAAAAAAAAAACCTCCGACTTACATCCATGTTAGAAAGTCTCGTTCAAAACCATGAAAACAAATACTATCTCAGGATAATCGGAGAGTCGATAGTTATTGCATGGAGAATATAGGCCTACTTAAGCCATCAATAACTGTACTATCAACTGTGTATCTAGAAATTGTATATAAATATATATTTTTTATCTAATTTATTCTGTTTTTCGTATGACTCTAACCAAACCAAACCAAACCAAGTCATCGATTTCAGTTGACCATTCGGACAACGCCAGTCTTGTGATCAATTAACACAATACCAGACAAAACTTATGCCAAAGCGATTAAGTGAGGGGCCGAGCTTAAATACGGAGCGGCCGGGGTGAATGTCATAGTCTAAGAGTAGATTGAATACATTGAAGCTCTCCTTTCTTCCTTCATGTTCTCCTAATAATCTTTGAAATGATTCAGTGTTTTGTGTATTCACTGGACACACGTAACATGTTGGACAGTTCTTCAGATCAAGTAATTTTGATAGATATAGTTTGAGAGTGATGACAAAAGGAAATTTCTACTGATAGGGGTCATACGCTCATGTAAGATCAAAATAGAAGGTACACTAATAATTAAAGAATAAGAATGCAACGTCCTGGAGATGCTTGATAATGTTCGTTCCATTATTACACTTCTTGCAAAAACAAAAAAAAAGCCAGATTTTGTTGTTAGAAGTTGACATTTAATGGAATGGTGAAACAATTGAGCAAAATGTTAATTACTAATTTTACCATTCAGCTGAAATACCTTAGTATGTGTGAGAAACTTTAGAACTATATTTTTCCACAGTGCATTAAGAAGCGGTTTACACCACTGATTTTTTTCTCTTTTGAAAAAAAGAGAAGTTTTGAGAGGGAGAGAGAGAGAGAGAGAGAGAGAGAAAGAGAGAGAGATTCTTATTATTATTAGGTTGTTGTAAAAATAATATATGGTTTTAGTATAAACATTTAAATTATGCTTTAATATAGTATTAAAATAATTTCACAAAAATATATTACTCATTCCTAAAAATTAAATTGACCTCTTTATTAATTTTATATTAATCTCTTTCAGAATTTAATTTAAAACATTTTTACTTCTTAGCTTAAACATGCAAAAAGAAAAGATGCGTTTACGTTTTGGCATAAGTTCAAGCTTAGTCATAATGCTTTTTAAACTGCTGTCAACATTAACAGGGCGTAGGTTGATAGATTCACTTGTGATCGAATAGTACGGCACTGCTCTTTAAAGTTCCACACTGGGGATACGAGTCTTGATGATTAATTTGGTAGAAGATGTTCAATTGACAATCAACATCTGAAAACAGATCGAACAAAACCCACATATAAGATGATGGGTATCAGCATTTTAACAATATTCGACCATGTTGGAATCATTGGCAAAATGGAGAAACTCATTTCTAGAAGAACTCAGCGAAAGTCAAATTGTTTGACGTCTTGAAAGTGTGTTCGATGCTGCATCTGCAACATTTGAATAGTCTAATTCTTGATGGAATAGGGATTTGTGATGAGAAGTCGGTTCTTTATGATAATCGTAAGCGATCGGCACAGTGGCTTGATCATGAGGAAGCATCTAAACAATTTTCATAACCGAAATTGCAGCAACAAACAAATATGGTGACTTTCTGGTGGTCCTTCATTCGCGTTAATCATTACAGTTTTTTTTAATATAGCATCACTAGTTTATAGCCAGTATCTGCACGAAATGCACATTCAGTTTAGTAAAATGCGACTGACACTGATTAAACGATAAGGTCCAACTCTGCTTCATAAAAATACTTTATTAAATTTATTTCCGGTAATACGTTTCTTTTTTTTTTACTATGAAAATGTGTGGCTGGTATTTTTATGATAAAAATCAATTTTTATACTTTCATAGTGTTTTGACCTCATTTTGGGGGTTAATTAATTGCCCATAGCTGGGCCCGTAACAGATGTTACCACCCCGGGTCAGGGTGAACCTGCGAATAACAGCAATTAAGAGGTGGTCACACGCTCCTCAGAACCTCTTGAGTAGAGGACTTGCTGCCGGATGTAGTTTATCGTTATACCCAGAACGGAATTTGCCTGACACCCAATTTTAATGAAGATATTTTAATGTGTCTCATGTACATATTACTGGAACATTTTGCCAACATAGTTTAGTGCCAATTTTATTATAAAAATATTGCCTTGTAAAATTAAATCGAACATCTACTGATTCAGAGCTTTCACAAGAAATGAGGATTAATCGGCTTACCTTGCCTGGTTGACCAATTATATGTTGTCAGGAATTCTAATTCAGGGGTTAGTTCCTACTGGGTTGGTTTTTCTATCAAATTAAGAGGCCCAGTTTCCCTACTCTTTTTTTTAACACCTAGGAATAGGAGGGAAGAGAAATCGACCTATGCCTTTCCTGAGAATATTAGTGTGAAATGAATGCAACAACCTAAAATGGACTATTTTTCCCTGGAGCTTAGTAATAATAACAGAATTTCTCATCATACCTGTATCTACGATTAATGCAAAAGCTATTGACGAAATTGAAATCACATCTAAAAATTTGAAATACCTTTTTTGTTCGTTTTGACCACATTCCACTTTATAAAAACTTACGGTGAGATCATGCTGAAATTCTCGTTCAGGCACCGTTATGCAGTGTCAAGCTTGGTTGTTAAAAGGGTGACCTCTTGGGATACAGGGTATTCACATGAACCTGTTTCAATCCTAAATTTACTTTGACTTTAAAAACCGATAGAGAGTTGATGAGCTGAAAAACAAACAAATCGGTCGTTTAACCAATTTCTAAAACAGCTACACTAAAGCGAAAAAGGAGCTTGTAAAGAAAGAAAAACATAAAACAAAAAAAAACAAAACAAAAGAAACAAAAATACAAAAAAAAAAACAAAGCAATGATGTCAGTTACTACAACATCTGTTTTCTAATATTACTGTAATTAGCGATAGTTTTAAAAATAATATAGTTATTTCTTCGGAGACGGTCTGGAAAATAACTAGTTTGTAATTCAAAGATGAAATCACAAGAATAATTTTGAAGAAGTTTTTTTTTTCTTTGTTAAGAATGAAACGTTCGAGTGAAATCGATGTGGTTTTGCCAAAGTCGATGAATGATACACAGATCTTTCTTTACTTCCTTTATTTATTTATCAGACTTGGACTTTTTTTTGTCTCTGTTTGTGTTGGGTTATTGGCTGATAATTATATTTCAGACTGTCATTTTTCTTTTGGGTAGAAATTGTCCACTTTTCTTGCTTGAATAAATCTGCATGAGAATTCGCATTCCTTCCCAATTGGATTTGAAGTCAACAACCAAAAAATGGAAGAAGAATAGCAAGCAAAAATGTCTATAAATAAAGAAAAAGGAAAAAGGAAAAAGAGTGGCTGACAGTTGTTAGGCAAAAGGGAAGGGGAGATAACTCTGAAGAAAGATGAACGTGAAGAGTGAAGATAAGGAGGTCAACAAAAAAGCAATTGAAAGATAAAATGCAGCAAATGAAAAATAAAGAGCGGGAAATTGAATTTATTCTTACTCTACGAAAATGACACATTGATTTTTTATTAGTGATCGCGCATGCGTACGACTATACAATGGATCCACTAACACAAGCAGTAACATAGTTAAGTAGGAAACTTATCTTTTGGGATAGGTATATATTGAAAGAGAACCAGTTGTAAGAGTTAGACTTACATAGATATAAATCGTATATATAAACACGTTTGTATGTATGTATGTATGTATGTATGTATGTATGTATGTATGTATGTATGTACGTGAGTGAGTGTATGTATTTGAGTTGAAATATATAGACTATATGTTTGTACTATGAAAATGCAATATATATTTCACGTTATAATGTTATATTGAAGATTGTATTTATTCAGAGAAATGTTTCAATACATCTTTTTCTGTACACACACATGTATGTAGCGTGTGTCTTTGTTTCTATCTATCTATCTATCTATCTATCTATCTATCTATCTATCTTCTCAGTCTATTCATGTGATTCTATCTAGCTATCTATCTATCTTCTCAGTCTGTTCATGTGATTCTATCTATCTATCTATCTATCTATCTATCTATCTATCTATCTATCTATCTATCTCAGTCTGTTCATATATATTTATTAGAGTTTGCATTCACATAAAATGTTTCAATATATATTTCTCTGTAACCCCACCCCACGTATATATATGTAGCGTGTTTGTGTGTTTACGAGTAGGCGTCGGTGTCTGTGTGCGTTTATCTATCTATCTATCTATCTATCTATCTATCTATCTATCTATCTATCTATCTATCTACCTACAGTAGCTGAAACTTGATATAACTATTGTTCGAATTATGTATTTATGAAAAGTACTTGTTTCGTTATTCCATGAAATCTGTCATTACTCATATTTTATGCACGTTTTCTGTTCGTAGAAAGAAAGCGTTGAAGAACAGAAAATAAATTCTATTGGTAAAGGCATTTAAAACTCAAATTGTGTCTGTTTAATAAAAATAGCAAGAATTAATTTACCTTGCTTTTCCTCGATTCAGGTTAGTTAAAGCATCTAAATGGAATCGAATCTCTGCTCTATATTCATTTTACTCTTTTTCTATCAATAGTATAACATGAACACATACATATTCCTCTACTGCTCGGCAACGTATTGATCATCTAGCCTGCATTTATAAATCGAACATTTTAATATGTGTCGGCATTGTCTGTGACAAATATTTGTTTGATTCATTACCTTAACGACTTGCAGCAGTCATTCTAGGAATTAAAGAGTCACATCTCGCCATCAATAGCGTTCACTTGGTTTTTAAAAATCTTGCTTGAGTTTTCAAAGCCAAATAGTTGGAAAAATGCAACTGTCCCTGCTACCATGCAGCACTTTTGCCTACGTGCACCCATTTATGTTTGCACAGTTTATGCTTGTTGGAAAATGTTGTTTTTCATCTTGGTAATAGCAAATATTATTGTTTTGTTTTGTTCTGTTCTTTTTAATTCCCTAAAATTTGATTGTTAAGGAAATAAAAAAAAATCAGTAGATTTTCTCTGGGAATAAAAAAAGCTCGATGTAGAAATGTATGCAAATTCAATAGACGGACATTACAGAGGAAAATATAGGAAATTAATTCCGAGTTTAAAATGGAGCAAATAAAATACGATAACAACTGGAAAACTCCAAAACCGTTTTCTTGCATAAGTTTAGTTATGCGTATTTTGTGTGGCTCTCGAATAAAAATTGGACATCATTTTGAAATGTTAACAGTGATAAATATGCAAATATATTTTTCTACATACGACAAGTCGAAGGATAAGCTTAGAACAATTGGCATATTCAATATACATACCCGTATACATACTTTGAAAAACACATTCTCACACACTCGCATGTATATGTAATTGTTTTTTTTTTAATTACACACATGCTGGGCACATAGCCTGTGGAGCGGTAGTCATGGTTAAATGCAAAATAAGTAGCACAATTGTAAATAAAAAAACAGAATTGACAAAGTTTGCAATAAAGAAAAAATAAAGAAAAGAGCAAAAATAATATTAAGCAAACGATATATTATAGACAAATCAACAATAATAAGGCAAAGCAAGAATAATATGGAAAAAAATCACAAGTTCAAGTTCAGACAAGGGAACGTATTTGCCTATATTTTTGAGATAAGGTAGTATTTACACTATTTACATTATTTGGACTATTGTCTTCATCATTGCTGACATGTTTACGACGTTTCGGTCGTTCTACGCTCCGGCCTTTTATAGCTGGTGAGAATTTTGAATCGAACTCTTTTATTACAATCACTGGTGTATATCATTCTCATTCTATGTGCAAAGCCACTTCTGGTAGCCATGAAATCACAACTCTTAGAGTCAAGTCACTGGAACTAACCAGTGTCAAGAACACATAACCCAGTGGCTATTGACGTATTACTGTTGCTTTATCTTGTTATTGTTAATTTGCCTTGACTATATCGTTTATTTGCTTAATATCATATTTTGCACCTGAAGATATCAAATGTAAATATAATGAATTATACATATAATTAGAACTTAGGACCACACACACACACACGCACGCACGCACGCACGCACGCACGCGCACACACACACACACACACACACACACACACACACACACACACACACACATGCCCACAAATATATATATATATATATTAACCTAGTGAGCCAACAAATCTACCATAGAAACGGATCTTCCGGGATGGTTGGCTCTTACGTATTGCGCGCTTTTTTGTTATTGATTACTCGTCTCGGGTTTTTTCTTTAGGCCACGTACTGGCTCAGTCCAAATCACTTTGGCTGATGTTCATGTGCTTAGCTCTTTCTTTTTTTTACAACCATTTTTTCCTTCCGCATATATACACAGAGGGTTTTTCGAAACGAGTATAGTGATAAGTTTACATATATATATATATATATATATATATATATATATATATATATATATATTTGTACAGGATGCGGTTGATAAACTCCGTCTCAATTACGCGAAAATGAAATCTTATTTTAACAGATTTTTTCTATGTGCCATGTCCCTTCAGGACGTAGCAATAATGGTCTTCTACGTCTCCCTATCCCTGGTAGCTTTTAGCACGCTTTCTACTGTTATCCCACCCAAACCTCGCTCTGCCATTCACCTGCTCAGTCCCTTCAAATATGTTATTAATTTCTTTCCTCTATCTCTCTTTTCTCTAGCTGACCTGTGAGTATCATATTCTTTTAGCCATCCTTCCTCATCACATGTCCCTGTAATATTAGCTTTCTCTTCTTGATGCTTAGTATTAGATTCCTTTTCGTTTCCATCCTTTCTAAAACTTCATCATTGCTCATATGCTCAATCCATGATATCCACAGCTTCTTTCTGTAGAACCAGATTTCAGTTGCTTCGAGGTTTTCTTTTATAGATTTCTCAAAATTACAAAAAATATCTTGAAATACTAAAGAGTAAAATTTATTTTAGTAAATCGCCATTGACATCAACCAGGGCTTTCTGGCGACTTTTGAATCTACATCAACTCTCCTGGAAGTTTCTTCTTTTAAGTTGGTGAATGGAAGCGGCTCATCTTTAGTGTTACTAGGGGTTTTGTTGATCGCTCAATCAACTACGCCCCCACAGCATAATCAAGGGGTTGAAAGTTAGAGGAGTTAGACGATTAGATGTAAAGTGTGATTTTTTCTGGTGCAGAACTGGAGTATTGCTTTAAAAGTAATAATTTTAATATTACATGGCATAATGAGAATAAAATTTAAAACAGAAAACAACCGGTTTTGCTTTTGCTCATCAAAGATTTTAATTGGTAGAACCTACTGTAAAATATATAGGTGTGAGAAATGAATTGTTCAATAATGGAAAAGGGGAATGAACTATTAGAGATTGATCCGAGCAAGGCCCAGCAAACACCCTGGCTGTTTACACAACGAGTGTCTGCAAGACCTGATGTAAACAAACTCCAGCACCTTCAGATGAAAAATGAGTGTGAATTGGCTAATACGTATAACTAATCTACATTAAACTCAACGGCACACTTTCTATTTTTTATAAGATGTTCACAAGTTGAGGAACAATAAGTGTTATGGATAAGTTCATTTTCTTGCCCGGTATGTTTTCTGGTTTTCAGTGAAAAATGCTGTTTGATTTAAATATCATGCCGCTGAGTGGCTCTCCCTATATAAATGACACCGCTGACACAATCATATTCATAAACTACAGAATTTATTTGATGAGTGGGGAGAACGTCCTTACGACTTGAATCTAGAACAGCTCTAGTACCAAATGCCACACGCATCTCGACAGAAAAAAATACTTCTGCACATCAGAAGAAATTTGCCTAGTTGGGTTTTCACCTTTCTCTCCGATTCCCGGAAGTCTTAAATACTCAGGACATTTAGCAATTAATATTGGCTTAATCTTTCTGAAGTCAGCGAAGTTGTTACGAATCACCGAATGGTCAACATTGGGTATATACCCACTATCGCGTAAAGTTCTCGTTATAAAACTAATCTCACAATCGAGGAACTCTTCAAAACAGATCATCAATCCCCTATGCGTTAAAGTTTTCATGACGTTTATTTTGCGCTTTATAGGGCAAAAAGAATCCCAGTGCGTGTATAAAACTGAAAAGTAGACTTTCTATACCCTGAAGTACAAAAAAGATGTTTGTGTACGATGCACCAATACATCAAGGAAAGCAATTTTGGAATTAACCCCTTTCTCAATAGTACATCTGAAAGAAAGATGAAGATTATTAAAGGAGGAAACTTATCAGTCTCAGCTTCATCATTAAATAAGCAAAATGTATCATTGACATAGCGACGATACAAGGAGAGACAGAATGAATCATTAAATAATTTCTCCTCATAAAACCCAACAAAAATATTAGCCAACGCAGAACCCAAAGGGAAGCCCATGGCTACACCTCGAATCTGACAGTACATCCTGTTGTCGAAACTAAATTCAACAGATGACGTTTGCCACTTCAGTAATGATATTTATTATTTCATGAATTGATCAGAATGGATGTAGTTAGTCACTTAGAGAGCAACGCACTGAGCCTCTTTGGCCTCAGTGTCTCAAATGACCTAAAATAGAATGATTACATTGAACTCATAGCTGAATCTACTGCTAAGAACGTTGCCAGGAAGTTTTTTTATAAATCTTCCGTGTATTGATTAAAGTTGTCATATTTGGTCGTGTGCTCCGGATATTCATGTTAAGGTTCTTGACAAAATTCAAAAGAAGATCTGCAATTTAATCAACCCTGATTTGGCAGCTCACCTTCAGTCACTTTCACATCGACGTTATGTGGCTTCCCTCTGTCTTTTCTAGAATTATTATAGAACTGTTCTGAAGAGCTTTTTTCCTGGCACTTCAACCACATCTATGTACTAGTGCTACTAGACTGGTATCAAGGTCCCACACATTCACCGTTGTAGTAGTTAAATGTAACCCCCCTTTCTACTCTAACAATTTCTCTCTTGCACTTCCTGTTAGTGGAACAGTTTTTTTTTATCTACTTGATTCCCATCTATCTCTTATCGTTTTTTCCATATGCCCTGTACATTTCTTATGCTCTCACTGTAACCCTCTGCGCTTCAGTGGCATTTCTACCTTACTTGGAGTGAAATGTATTATGAAAAAAATTAAAAGCAAACCAAAAAATAAAAAAAAAACTCTTAGATACAAATAAAGAGGAAAGAAGAAAAGAGAGAAATCAGATGGTGAGAGAGTCATAGATACTAGAAGCTAATATACAATACCCCTCAGAGGAGAGGGGGCAAAGAGTACGATAACCCCATGCATTCATATTAGGAGGACATCCAATCAAAGACTCAAATACGTTCATATATCGTTCAAATTTAATTTAAATAAGGCATTTTTTCAGTGTCTCCCTTTTCCACTTACTCTAGCCCTTCCCTGAATTACTTAAGTTTTAGGGGCATACAATCAAGGCGTTGGTCACTAAACAGACACCTGCCTGTACAGTATATATATAAATTTATTAATACCAGGTGAAGAGGAGTCAGCTTTTTACTATTTTGAAGACCCCGGCATTTATTTTATTGCGAACAGTGCTCAATATAATAAATATATAGAGCTTAATATAATTATATACTTATGAATTAATTGTACATTGCGTCACGAAAATTTCTGTTTCAGGACACATTCTTCATCAGGCAATACTTGAAAAAATCTTTTTATTACAAAACGCTTCACAATAAATAAATAGATATTAGAAAGATGGAATAAGAATAGCAGGAATTAAATCAGAAAAAAACAAAAAAAAACAAAAATGTTACTTATAAATCAAAGATTTCGAGAAGATTACAACTAGAAAAGCACTGATAAGAAGAATAAATCCATCTCTTTCTTCACCCCTCTCCTGTTTGATATAAGAGGAGACCAAAAATGACGAGAAAGTGAAAAGGACAACCTTGGTACTAAATGGGCACATCACATGAAAGAAAGAAACTAAGTAAGAAATTATGAAAGAGGAAAAAGGAAAATGAAAAGACTAGGTTAAAAGCAGATGGACTGCTTGACCGTTAAAGAGCGAAAAGAAGAAAAGAGAAAAGTAAGATAAGGGAATGGAAAAAGGAGGAAAAAAGGGAAAGAGATAGTATGTATTCTTTGGAGCCAAATTCCAAAATAAATCTTTGTTCTGATTAGTTAAAAGAAACACATGTAAATTTTATATCTTCTCACATACATACAAAGCAAACCAAAGGCTTATGTATTTAAATGTAAATCAGCTGTACAACCAGCATCAAAAATTGCCTGATGAAGAGAATCTATCTCGAAACATAAGAATTTCCGTGTCGCAATGTATTATTAATTCATATCTATATAATTATAAATTTATTAATATATACAATACAGCTCTCTTCATTCATTGAGCACTGTTTTATTAACACCTAAATAATAATACTATATGTGCACCATCCGTACTGATGAGCTATGATACAGCGAAACAGAACTGTCTGCGGATGACTATTTACGCTCTCATACCCTGATTGAGAACTCTGGAAGAATGGTAAACTTTGAAAAACAGTAGCTACTTTAGCATATACGCATCGTTCATTCAGCAATGAATTAGAACACTCTCAGATATTGGGCGTGTATAATGATAATATACACGCTAAAAAGTCTGCCTCCTTCTACCAAGCGTTCATAGCTCAGAGGTAGAATCGCCGACTGACGTCAATTCGGTCGGGTTTCAATCCTGGGTTAAAAAGCAATCGGAGTCTGACCGTACTGATGAAATATGATACAGCGAAACAGATCTGTCTGCGGATGACTATATATATATATATATATTACATACAATATTAAGCTCTAATCTGTATCGAGTATTTTTCATAAAAGTAAATATTTGAAGAGTGGGTTTCAATCTACGTGTTATTTCACTTTCTTATAATTCATATATATATATATATATATATTATCCTACGTCTATGACACGACTCGGAGTTTTGTGCGTTATGCATTCATCAGGTGCTTCTATCAAACTGACAGTTTGATAGATTTGGATTTAAGTTCACTCGATGTTCATGGAATTAAATCTTATGAAGTTAAGTTACTGCTTTTTTAATAACAAGATAAAAATTTTAAATGCATGGTAGCATGTGGATAAAAATTTTAAATTTAAGTTTAAATTTAAAATTTAAAATAAAAAAAAATAAAATGCAGAGGGAAAGAAATCAAAGGGGCGTAGATCACGAGTCATAACAATCTTAATAATCAAATATTACATGTACATAAAAATTGTAGGGGAAATTAAAATTCTAAAATTTTAAATAAAAATAAGATAAAGTAAAATAAAAATGAGAAGAAAAATTAAGAAGTAAAATTTAGAATTAAGAATTAAAAATTAAACAATTTAAGGGGCAAAATAAAAAGGGTTTAATTTATAATTGTTAAAAGTAATATTGTGGGAGAAAGAAAGAAAGAAAGAAAGAAAGAAAGAAAGAAAGAAAGAAAGAAAGAAATAGGCAGACGTAAAAAGCGATCAATATGTATCTGGGTCTAAGAATTTTTTTTTCTATGACAATATGTGATCATTAAATTACTTCTGTTTTATTAAGCAAATTTGGATTATTGATATATTTTAAGTTTTTCTAAAAGGCATAGATTACATTTATCTTTTTTTCATTGTAATATTTGGATTTAGCAACGATATTCCAGATAATTGGATTCTTGCTGTTGCTTTCGATTCTCAAATAGTGTATGAATAAAGTAGTACTTTTACTGTATTTACTATTGTTTAAAAACATGTGGTTGTTAAATCTTATCTTCCACCTGTTAGAAGTCCTCCCAAAATAAAATTTTCTTTAGTGTGAGTGAATGGTAGAAATGTTACGTTTATGTGATTTCTGCTTATCATATTTTTAATGGAGTATTCTAAAGTGTTGAGTTTACTTTTTTCTAAAGCATTAATGTCTTTAAATTTATATATAAGTAGGTAGGTAAGTGGGTATGTATATAAATATACATATAGGTATACACGCAGATACACAGACATTTATAAATATTTTTCTGGTGTTAATAGAACAGTATACAATGTAATAAAACAGAGCTTTTATCTTTTGTATTTTTATTTTTATTATAATTTCTATTATTTTGCTTTCCAATTTCATGTTAAAGTTTTAGTATAAATCAAATGAATTATACATTCACTGAAGTTAGAAATGTCACCCCCGATTAAACATTTATACATATATATATATATATATATATATATATATATATATATATATATATATATATAGGTTCCTTTTCCTCTTTCTCATCGATTCATCTAACTTGGAAAAAATGTCCCGGTCGACTTGCATACACAAATCCATACATCAATGCATAAAGGTGGGTGAAAAAAATGCTGATGCACCGACACGTCTAGAATGTAAATTTCTTTTATGTTCCGTATAGTTTATATATATATATATATATATATATATATTAGACATACTAATATATATATATATATATATATATATTAGACATACTATATATATATATATATATATATATATATATTAGACATACTATATATATATATATATATATATATATTAGACATACTATATATATATATATATATATATATATCACTCTCTCCTTGCATATACAAGGTTATCCGGAATAGAAGTCACTCACAATCTCCAAAATATGAACGAAACAACTAACATCAAACTATTCTGAGGATGCCTAGCTGGTCGTACCGAGGACTTTTCTGTAACCACCTAATATATATATATATATATATATATATATATATATATATATATATATAATGTGTTTGTATGTACCTTTTGTATGTGTTTGTATCTAACATTTTAACTGGACATATAATCGATAACTATACGGAACATAAAAGAAATTTACATTCTAGACGTGTCGGTGCATCAGCATTTTTTTCACCCACCTTTATGCATTGATGTATGGATTTGTGTATGCAAGTCGACCGGGACATTTTTTCCAAGTTAGATGAATCGATGAGAAAGAGGAAAAGGAACCTAATTCGGAAGGTTTTGTTTTCCTTGCTTTTATTTCAAAGACACGGTCGAGACAGAGTTGACAATTCGTAAAGAAAGTGATCAAAAAGAGGATATTTTTAGAGGGAGAGAGAGGGAGAGAGAGTGAGAGAGAGAGAGAGAGAGAAATTCAGAGATGTTTGTCTTGATTTCTGAAATGAGATATTGCAATTATTTAGACTATTTACATTGTTTGACTGTTGTAATCATCTTTCTGGCCACATTCATGACGTTTCAGTCGTGGTACGCTCCGGCCTTCTTCAGGTCCTGTCGCTATTTTTGAGTTAAGGTATTGTAATCATTTACAATAATTACATTATTTGGACTGTTGTCCTCATTTTTGTTGCTGTATTCACGACATTTTCGCTATTGTACGCTCCGACCTTCTTCAGGATTTGTCTATATTTCCGAGATGAGATATTGTAATTATTTACGCTATTTACATTGTTCAGAGTTTTTTATTGTTATATTTGCAATGTTTCGGTCGTTGTATGTTCCGACATTCTTCAGGTGATTGGAATTACGAATTAAACCCTTTATTTAATTCACCGGGGTAGATTGTTCTACTTCCACGAATCATACCTCTTCGTTTTTGTTCCCCTTTCTTGTAGCTAGGTACTGAACTCACAACTCTTTGGGTCAAGTTCACTGAATCTAACCAACTTTTATCGACTGGACCATGTGTCCTCGGCGATTCGAACATTTGAAATTCCATTCACCTGAAAAAGATCGGAGCGTCAACAAATATTCTCGGCAGATACACATTCGTTGTAAGTTTGCTTGGTTCAGTGGTAAATATTAACTGCATAAATTGTAAAACTTCAGCTTTTTCTTTGGTACCCAGACCACATGTACTTACTCGTGCTACTAGACTGGCGTTAAGGTACCACCCTTTTACTGCCGAAATATCTAAATCTAACATACTCTTTTACACTTACAGTTTTTTTTCTTGCACTTCCCGTTTGTAGAACTCACTTTCATTTACTTGCTTCCGTGATAGCTATAATCTTCAAAAGTTTGAATGCAACGCCAATTGCCATCTTTTATCTACTTAATTCCCATCTATCACTTTTTTTTTTTTCGACATTCTTTTTGAATTTTTTATTCTTCCACTGTAACCCCCTGCGCACCAGTGGCATTTCTACCTTGCTCGGGATAAAATGATTATATATGAAAAAAGATCAAATTTCCGCTTATAACTGCGTCTCCAAGTGTGCATGTGTATGTCTGTAGATAAATCGAATGCTGGAAAATATTGATAAATACAAGGATGATGATGCAGATATAATTATAGGTAAAAACGTTAATGTCATTGCATTCTGTCACCGTGAAAGTAAGTCGCACAAATTAGAAATGACCTTTGATAGGACATGAAGTCGCATCTTAGATAGGCGGATAATAAAAGCGGTTAGCAGCTAAGAAAGCGAAATCGACGAGCGGATTCTGAATGTAGGCCAACTTGTTACAATTCATTCCGCACAAATAACTTTGAAGAAGGAATGAATCGATTTCTTCTCCGACCCATTTATGGATTAAACAGCAAAGTACACTAGGTTTTCTAGCTTTGAGTGGTAACTTGTCTAGAAGAAGATTTACCTTGAACTTAAAACGTGCATGAAGATACAGCCACTGTTGTTACTAATGAATTACATTTGCTATTCCAACGAACTTAATGCGTTATGAAACTCACGCTTGTGAAATCTTATTTAAGGAGCACGTTTGACACGGGATATCCATATGATATTGCTATGTGATATCCATATGATACTGCAATGTGATATCCACTCTCTTAATATGACAGTGAATGCTGAGCTATCTCTACATGGCTAGGAGAAAACTGGTGATAGCTGAAATATTGTTCTACAGAAGGATACTGAGATTTCTATGGATGAAACAAGTAAGCAGCAAAGAAGCCTTAAAGCAAATGGCAACAGAAAAAACACTTCTACACACAATCAGGAGAATACTGGTGAAATTCCCTGGATATACAATGCGGAATGAGTGGTAGGAAAATGTACCTTTCACGAGGCCTACTGAGGGAAGAGAGATCAGAGAAAATAGCGAGACACCTGTATGACGAGCTCATGTGAATGAATAGCGGAAGAGAGACAGGGGTTTTAGTAAAGCAAGAAAAATTGGCAATAGACACACGAGAAAGCTGGTTGTGGAGGGTCATATCACCCATGTCTTGAAGGGATATAGCATATAGAAGATCTATGTATATGGGGGAGGTGCGGGCAGTATATCCATTATCGGCGCCGTAAGTGTAAACTGCGTCACGTTCAAATTCCAGCTTATACTGCTCTATTCAGTTTTGCACAAATGCTTTTTGTAAGGCACAACGCACCTCGCTATGGGTTAAATAAAAGGTCAGTTTTGAATTTCTAAACTTGGTTGCCAGCCAGACTAAGAGAACCACTACCCAGTGTTTCATATTTTTCATGAAGTAACAGAAAATTTATAGATAATAAATAAAAGAAATTTGTTCTGTGCCAAGTATGACAAAGTAAAACTGGCTGCTGATTTTAAAAAAACTTCTAATCACTGGTTAACTGTGGCAAAAAAATGAATTGTCATTTTAATGCCACTAAAACAAAACAGTTCTCCGTTAACTACCATAGAGAAACCTTCGTGCTCACCATCAGAATGGTTGATGCTAATGTCCTGGAGTGCAACACTTTGTGGCTCCTTGGCATCACTTTTTACAATCAATCTAAAGTGGAACGAATACAACAAATCAATAGCTGCGTCTACAATTAGGAAGGTTAAGTCGACCCAGAAAGTTTCTTTTGCACATTTATAAATCTTGCATTTGTCCTTACATTGAATACTGTTGCAATATCTGGTCGGGTGCTCCTGCTATTCATCTCGAGGTTCTCGACAAAATCCAAATAAGAATCGATCCTGACTTAGCATCTCTATATCAGTCACTTTCTCACTGACGTGATGTCGAATCGTCATTGTCTTTTCAACAGATATTTTCATATCAATATCTCTGACGAGCTTTATTCCCTGGTTTCCCGGTCACACATATTTAAGCGCACTACTAGATTGGCATTTAGGTCCCACCGTTGAAATAGTGAAATATAACTGTTCCTTCTACTGTAACAGTTTCTTTTCCCGCACTTCTCGCCTGTGAAACCTCATTGCGTTTACTTGCTTCACTGATAGCTACAATCTTTAAAAGTTTAAATGCAACGTCAGTTGCCAATTACTCTCTCCTTGAATCATGTCCATCTTTTATCCTTTCTTCAATACCATTGTAGCCTGTTTTTTCTCTTGCTGTAATCCCCTGAGCACCTTATGCTGGTCCGCCATGCTTTGGGTGAAATAATTAAAAAATGAATAAAGAAAGAAACACGTTCGCCTACCTCTTAAAGGGATATGGCAAAAATAAATATCTTTATACGAATGGGTGCTAAAAGGTTGTCAGTTCAGCCATTTCCCAAAATCAATCTTATATTCTTGTTTTTAAAAAGCTCCTTGATCGGACCGAGAAGTTTTTAGCGCACCTCGTAATTGATACCCGAGGAGGGAGAAAAAAGTACTAAGCATAACGTGATTACACTTTTAAAACTAACAAACATGCTTATGCAGTACCACTGAAAAGTTCTTAGCCTAACAAGCAGCCCTTCCAAATAATTTCAAATATTTATTTGGTCCAAATTGTTACAGGGGTCCGGCAGAAAAAATTCCAGTAACACAACCTATTCATATATAGAAATATACGTATGTATATACGTATGTGCAGAGAAATGTACACAAATATGCTACTATCGGTTTCCTTATAAGAAAACATTCCGCATTCATTAACTGAGCAGCTATCGATTCAAATTTCTAAAATACTCCCCTTAAAACAAATTTTCATGAAAATAAGAATCTGAAGTTCATTAGCTGTTATCAATCTTTCCTGTAGTGATGAGGTTTCCTTCATAACCTTTTGTTTGAAGCAGTGTGGAATGCCGATATCTTGATTATGTCATTATTTTCTCTTCGAGTTACATGTGACATACTCTATCCTTGTCAGACTCTCGGCCTAGAAACGTAGAGTGTAACCCAGACAAAAAGTCATTTAACTGACTGATATAAGATCGGCTTGGGGTACCGCATAAAGTGTTTGATAACGATACCACGCGTTGATCCAAGTCTTATAAGTGAAATTAGACAGATAAAATTGGTTCGAAAGTCGACTGCGGTTCTGCTAAAACGAACTTTCAAGTCATCATAACCGAGGGTCTCAAGCTACTAACCTTGTTTAACTACTAATCAAATCAGATTATAGATTCTTTCATTGAAACTCTAACTCATTTATATGCTTCATACTTCACATGAACGGTATGAAAGCCAATTTGAAGAAACTTTTGAAAAAGACTGAGCAGGCGTGTTCTACAGGGATTAGGTACTTACTCTAGTCAAAGTGTATAGACGGAAACAATCATCCACTCATTGGTTATTAATTAATATTTGAAACAGTGTGCACATAGCGTCCGTGTAATTGTCGTAGCGTGTTAAATTTTGACTGAGTCAGTTACGTTCTTCTTTTTTTTTTTGCATTGATATCCTTAGGAAAGAGTTGAAACCATATCTCTTCGGCAGTAATGGATTAAATAATGAAGTAGACTAGTATCTCTTGCTTTGGCTGGTAGCCCGTCTAGGAAAAATATGCTAGGCTATGAGTATTTCTTTAGTAAGCTCATCAAACAAATAAATACGATGATAAAGAAAGACAAATGACAGAAAAGATTCGAAAGCAACAGCAGTAGAAAAGAAAAGTGCAGTCAAGCAGAAGTAGCAGTCACCTCAGCAGCCTGTCAGTCAGTTAAATGCCATACATGATACACGCTTTGGGTGATCCTGTCTCGAAAGAGACATGACTGACTGGGCAGAAGTTTATCCCGGAGTAGTTTGCCATTGCTTTCTGCAGCAGACTGGTTGCCAGCCAAGGCTATAGAACCCAATCTGTCCTATTATTTAACTCATAACGGGAGGGAAGAGACAGATTAATACCTTTTCCAAGGGTATTTGTGTGTAAGTGAATGCAAGCAATTCAACTGGAATTCGAACTCAGCTCCCCGATTTGTCGTTCCGAATCGATATCCACTGCACCACAATGCCCATCTCTCAGCAACCAAGTAAGGTTAAAGACTCATTCAGGATACTTCCACGGAACAATAAATAACCTTAAAGCGTTGTTTTATAAATTTGGGGATATATTAATTGTAAACTTAATCTCTGGGCCGGTTACTGTGTACTTGAATTCATTGGACAAGGGGTCAATAATAACTTAGCAGTACTAAATAGGATCTAGACGAGAGAAACTTAAACGGGTCAAGAACGGTCTGAATAAAGATTTCTATTAAAAAAATTCCCCAAATTGCAAAGCGGTCATCTTGGTCAATCATGAGTGTGATTCTGGATCTGTGTAACACTTTATTTACGTTATTCCTGTTAGTAGAAAAGCAAACTGATTTTCTTACGATAGAAATATTCATCGTACTTACCTGTCGTACATTTTTTCTGTTTACCGAGAAAAATTAAAAGAGACCTGATTACCGATGAATCTCGGAGCCTTATTGTGATAAGTTTTGTTAATATTCTGTATTTGTATTACAGAACAAATTAAATTCAGTGAGATATTTAATTCGGTTTTATATTCTTGAGAAAAGAGCAGATCAGTAAAGAGATTTAATTTACTTTCGGAATGTCCGATGGCAATTCATTGCAACGTTATCACTCACTTTCAGGCTTCTCATGATACATTGCCTATCATACAGTGATAATGTATCCCTATATAACAGGTGTCTCGACGGGAAGCAGTGATTAGCGAGTCTAGTCCCGTTGACCAATTCTATGTATTCAACCGTCACTGGGTTGCACAATACAAAAGTTGAAATTGAAAACGCAGGAACTGTAGTCGCCGAGAAGGATAAATGGAACCATTTATATTCTTCGTTAGAATCATCTTCGATAGGGAGAGGAGAAAGAAAAGACTAACGTATTTGACTTTTTTGTCTTCTGGGACTAATTTAACGAACTATACTTGCTTTGTTAAAGTCAGAATAGCTTCTGCATAAGTTCTTCTTTTTTAGTGTTCCTTCAGGACGTTGGCGATCATGGCCTTCCACATGTCTCTATCACTAGTGGCTCTTGTTACCACACTCGATCTCCGCTCTGGCATCCATTTGCTCAAGCCCATCGAGTATATTATTCATTGCTTTCCCTTTGTCTCTCTTTATCTTTATCTGACCAATGAGTATCAGATTCTCCAAGTTCTCCTTCCCCATTAAATGTCCTAGGAACTTCAGCTGTATTTTCCTGATAATAATTATATGTTTATTTTGCGTTTCCATTTTCTCCAAAATCTCATCGTTGCTCACATTTTTGGCCTATGGTATCCTCAGCATCCTTCTGTAGAAACAGTTTGGTTGCTTCAAGTCTGGTCTTTAACTTTGAGGAGATTGTCAAGCATTCATAGTCATATTGAACTAGACATCACATAGTAATAAATAATAATGTTTAAATTATAAACTAATATAAAAACCTCCGATGAAAAATCAGCCTACATAATTGCTTACGTTTTGAAGAAGGTTCTGCATTCGAACTACAGTAAGGAGTTAAATATTTATTTAAGCAAAATTGTAATTGTTGCAAAAATATTTTTTATTTATGAGGAAATTACAACTTTAGCAAAATATAATTAAAAATTGTGAGCAATGGCTGTAAGATAATGATGACGTATCAATCAAAAATGCCTTTTAGTCATTGGTTGACAATTGTATATTTTTATATTTTCTTTCGACATCTTCGGCTTCGCTTCCAATGTGATTATTAATTGCTTAATCGATTATGTGAATCGAATTTTTAAAATAATGACGATATGTTGGTTTTTACTTTATTCAACATTTTGTCGTTTTGAAACTTTGTTCATTCGATGCTTTTTTCGATCAACACTTTATCTATTCGACATTTTGTTTGTTTGACACTTTCTTCGATACTGTGTCCATTCGGCACTTTGTTTGTTCGAGACTTTGTTCATTCATTACTTTGTTCGTTCTATATATAGTCCGTTCAACACTTTGTCTATTCGACACTTTGTTTGTTTGACACTTTCATCGATACTGTGTCTATTCGGCACTTTGTCTGTTCGAGACTTTGTTCATTCATTACTTTGTTCGTTCTATATATAGTCCGTTCAACACTTTGTCTATTCGACACTTTGTTTGTTTGACACTTTCTTCGATACTGTGTCCATTCGGCACTTTGTCTGTTCGAGACTTTGTTCATTCATTACTTTGTTCGTTCTATATATAGTCCGTTCAACACTTTGTCTATTCGACACTTTGTTTGTTTGACACTTTCTTCGATACTGTGTCCATTCGGCACTTTGTCTGTTCGACACTTTGTTTATTCATTACTTTGTTCGTTCTATATATAGTCCGTTCAACACTTTGTTTATTCGACACTTTATCTATTTGACATTTGTCCGTTTGTGAGTGTGTGTTTCGATACTTTGTCTATCGTTATTCTGACCTCCTACCATGAGAATTTCTGATGTTTTGATTCAACAGCAACTGTACTCCTGTTCATTGAGTGATTCTTAGGTTTTCTATTAGGTGAAACGTAGTAACTACGCAAGAGTTGAAATTAATCTCAATCTACATAACGGGATATCCATTTTTTCTGGGGGATAAAACCTGTTATTTGCCTTGTAGTTTTATTTAGTTTGCCAACAACCAAACTTTTGTTCCGCCATTTGTCCCATCTTCAGCGCATAATTCCCGCTTAGATATACGAAGATATTTAAATAGTTCAGACAACCTGATATTAAATTTCCTTTAGGACGCAGAGGCTATAGCACAGATAAAGGTTGGTATTCATTAAAAATATTGTAATCAATATATTAGCAAAAGGAAATAGAAACTCGTTTTATATAATTAACTGAATTGCTTGATATTTATAAATCCTGAATAATGTAGTATATTAGAAAATCGATAATGTGATCAAATATTTGACCAGGCACGCAATTCCATTACTCTAAAATCTTTATAAGAGTTACTTATATTTATTTTATGATATACTTTCTTTCTTTCTTTGACTGACGGTCACATTAGGTTGAGACACAGGTTCCCTTACGATCAACGATGTTAAGTAACCGGCATTACCTCCATAAGTCACCGGTTAGAAATACCAGGTTCTGTCATCTTGGATGTGCTTTTGTTGTAATGGATAACGGCTCGAGATATATAGTAGGAACGCCAGACTAGATTGGGCACCAGTATTCAATTCTTGGACGAATAGTAGATTTATAGATATGCAAGATGGATCTTGACTAGAGAATTGTCCGGCACGATACCGTGAACCATCATTCTTAGTAGTAAACATCGCAGTTGATTCAATCTAGTCACCCCACTTCATGCGTCTTATATGAAGAAGATGAAAATAAAAAACTACGTAGGTCTAAAGATAGAGACCTGGGAAACCCCTGTATTAATTTGAAATTATCTAGAAACGTGATCAGTTAACACGACCTTTATTACATGATTTGTTAAGAATGATCGGATTAAGTCGAATATTCTCCATAGACAAGCATAACCGTTGAACTTGTGAAGAAGGCCAACCTGTCAAACGCCTTCAGGATATCTAAAACCGCAAACATTCTTATCTAAAGTTTAATAGATAAATTCATTAATAATTCTTCACGCATCGGCAGTTGATCTAGAGAATCAAAAATGATATTTTTTTCCAAAACTATACCGTGGGAATTGGAATAGCTAACCAAGTCCGTGTTGAGTAGAAATTCTAGTATGCTGTAAAAAAAACTAAACTAAACTAAACTAAAATAAATAAATAAGATAAAGAGATAAAAGACTAAAAGAATGATTATTTGAGGATTCAGAAGATTCGCCAGAGTGCTTAAATACAAAAACTAGAGAGGAGGACTTCCAACAAGCTGGACGGCAAGAAGTAGAGGGGAATTTATTGTAAACCTTAGGGAGAACAGGAGTCAGTTGAGGAGCACATTTCATTAAGACTATTGCATGGCTGTCATGGAAACTGCATACTTTTGGGGATATAGTTTTAAAATGGAGGGAATTATGTGCATATTACTCATCATATATTCTTCTTTAGGGGGAAAATCAAGCAAAGATACTTCCGATAAATCGTGCGGGAAGGTAGAAGAGAATTTCAAAGTAAATAATTCTGCTTTATCTGTAGTAGATGAGAATCTTGCAAATTGATTGAAGAGAGAAGGCCTTAATTTTACTCTTGTTGTTCAGTAGATTCTTAAGGAGTCGCTAATAATCTCTAGAACCAAACTTGTGAGAGGCTCTATGGTTTCTCATTCTATCAACAAATAGAGAATTTGCTTTGGTTTTGTAGACGGTGT
Source organism: Ascarosepion bandense (assembly GCA_037127315.1). Classification (NCBI taxonomy): domain Eukaryota; kingdom Metazoa; phylum Mollusca; class Cephalopoda; order Sepiida; family Sepiidae; genus Ascarosepion; species Ascarosepion bandense. The sequence continues at coordinate 4,143,001 of JBBBDQ010000316.1, forward strand.
TCTGTCTTTTACCAATTTACACTCGTTTCACCAATGTTCACTTTCTTTTGTCTTACATGAATATTTCCCTTTCAGATTTTTGAATTTTTTAATAGTTTCTAACTGAAATGTTGAATGTAAAATTTAATATTGAGTTTCTAATGTAAAATTTTGCATATCCTAGTATTTCTACCCTTTTCCCTGTTGCTGTCTGTTTTTATGTCTCTCTCTCTCTCTCTATGAGTCCTTCTCTCTCTCTCTCTATATATATATATATATATATATAGAGAGAGAGAGAGAGAGAGAAGGACTCATAGAGACGTCAATTCAGTCGGGTTTCAATCCTGGGTAAAACCAAACAGATGTCTAGCCGTACTGATGAGCTGTGATATAGCAAAACAGATCTGTGTGCGGATGATTATTTACGCTCTCACACCCTGATTGAGCCCCCTGGAAGAATGGTAGACTTTGAAAAACAGTAGCTACTCTGGCATCTACGCATCGTTCATGCAGTAATGAATTAGAACACTCTCAGTTATTGGCGTCTGTATACATGTTATATCACACGCTAAAAGTCTGCTTCCTTCTACCGAGCGCCCATAGCGCAGAGGTAGAATCGCCGACTGACGCTAATTCAGTCGTGTTTCAATCCTGGCTAAAAGCAATCGGATGTCTAACCGTATTGATGAGCCGTGATAGAGCGAAACAGATTTGTCTGCGGATGACTATATATATATCAGTTTTTAATTCAAGGTTAGTTACTGCTGAGTTATCAGAAGATCGAAAAAGGTATGATGTCTTTGAAAAATCAAAGAAATTTTAAGCTGTTTTGTTTACTGGTAACGAAATAATCTTTGGTTTTGCAGACGGTGTTCTGTCTTTTGCTAGTTTAAACTAGTTAAAAAATATTCATTACGTGTGGCTACAAAAAAGCGTCTGTTATAATCGGACCTGTCGCGTTGGTATAGAAGTCGGCTATAGCGGCTGAATTGACAGGAGATAAGCAAAGAGAAGATTGTGATTTGACGTGGCACAAAAGTTTTAATACCAGCTTTCACCAAAGTTGTGACCTTAGTAGTATATTTCTGTTGTGTTTAAAATATAATTCCAAGTGGGTATCATGAGGAAAATGAAGAAATAAGTTCCAATCAGTGCATTGATAATGTAAAGATCTGTTAATAAGAGTTTTATGCTTGATAAATGAATAGAAAGGAATATCTACAGACATTACCACGTACTCGGAGTTGCCAAGAAGACACAGCTGCAGAGAATAATATGAGGTTGGGGAGGGGGTAAGGTGGAAGTCAATTATAAAAGCGTGTTCGTCAGAATTACTGGTAAGACTCTTTGAATGAGAGATTGTACATGTTCAAAGTTAGAATGAAGAAGCCATTTAACCTGATGGGCATTGAGTTCTCGAACACAAAAATATTTCCGGATGAATGAAAATAAAGGGCCTTATCTATACTATTAGAAATTCTGTTGAGTAAACAGCAGTCTAGAAACCTGACGCGCTCAAACTTAAACTCCGATCACGTGACGATAATAGTGCAGACTATAAGCAAGCATGAGCAGAAGCTAATCTGACAAACCTAAATATATGTACGGATAATTTTTGATTTACCCTCGTGTAATATCGAAAATCAATTTTTATTATACCTGTATACATAGCTCAATATTGGTAATTTTTCTACTTAAATCCATAAGCATTTATTTGGCAGGTGGTCTTTTTGGGGTGATGTCTTACATCTCTACAGGGAAAGCAGTCGGAGCATTTTCATCTGCGACAGATACATGAGAAGCCTGAGACTCGTTGAAGATTCTTCATCTTCTATGTGTCGTTTGCCTCATGCCCCGCTATCTTCCCATCCCTTGTAGCTCTCAACACCATTTGACTTATTACTAGTCTCAATCTCTGCTCTGCCGTCCATTTGTTCAAGCCTATCAAGTATGTCATGTGTTGCTTTCCACGGTCTCTCTTTCCTTTTATCCGTCCTGTGAGTATTAGATTTTCCAAGTCTTCCTTCCTGATTACCTGTCCTAGAAACTGCATCAACCTGATGTTAAGTTCTTTTCGTTTTTATCCTCTCCAAATATTCGTCGTTGCTCACATGCTCGGTCCATGACATCCTCAGTATCCTTCTGTAGAACCACATTTCGGTTGCTTCAAGTTTTTCCTCAATCTTTGATGAGATTGTCCAACATTCGCTACCATACTGAAGGACAGACAACCATTTTGCTTCGATTAGAGTTGAGCATCTCGCACTGACAATCAAAAATATTATTGGGAATAGACTGCATGTGAGTTTTTACGAGTGATTAGTGATTTTGACATAAAGCAGGCGTTAAATAGAAAGTGACGTTTTACTATTTTAGAACGAATTCTTTTTCAAGTGTTGAACTGAAAATGAGAATTGAAATGAACAAAGATGGTTGTTTTATCTTCTAATAACATCTTCAAATCTTTTTGGCTTAATCACTAAGACAGACAAAATGTAAAAATGTTAGATTAAGACGGAGAATAATTTAAGAAAAAAAATAGCATCAGTGTCAACTTGAATAGAAAATATCTCTTAAAAGGAAATTATTTTTACCAATCTTATGGTTATTTTGAATTTTCAAAGACAATTCATACGCTCTCCTACGAACAACGTCTCCGAACATGCATACACATAAAACACGCACATATTTCAGCTAAACGAATACAGGTGAAGAATTTTTGTTGTGAATGAATATCGTCTCGATTGGAAGTTCTGTTCTTTTCTCTTGAGTAAAATGTATTTAAAACAGCTTTTCACATATTTATAATTACGTGCATAGGAAACCATACATCCAATTTTATAGTATTAGTTCAACCGTACAGTATCTGTATATATATATATATATATATATATATATATATGTGTGTGTGTGTGTGTGTGTTTATTATGGACACACACACACTAACGCACACACACACACATATATATACAGATATTGTACGGTTGTGTGTGCGTGTGTTTATTATGGACACACACGCACTAACACACACACACACACACACACACACACACACACACATATATATATATATATATACTAGGAGTTTGAATAAGTTCTCGCTGTTTTCCAACAGATGCTATTCCCAGAACTGCGTGCATGTAGTTTTACATGGTAACGCATCTATGATGAATTACTATAAGCAAGCTTGAAATTCAATGTATGTCATTTCCTCGAAGTGCAAACAATGTCGGATTTCGTGTAAAAGAAATATATTTGCGGGGAATTTTACTGCACGACATTATTTAAATGAAAACTGCAGCTGAAGGACACAGCCTTCTTGTTGAGACTTACGGCAACCATGCTCTGTTAGAAACAACATGCAGTGGTTAGTTTAGACGCTTCAAAAATAATAATTTTAATGTTAAAGATAAAGAAAGCTCTGGCACAACGAAAAAGTTTGAAGACAAAGAATTGGGACATTACTTCATGAACACATATGTCAGGTGCAAACTGAACTAGCAGAATCATTAGCAGTTAATCACACAATAATTTGAAAACGTTTGAATGCATAATGAGTGATTCAAAAGCAAGGAAATTAGTTGCCGTACGAGTTGAAGTCGAGAGACATCGAATGACTTCATATTGTCATGTATATCTATCTATCTATCTATCTATCTATCTATCTATCTATCTATCTATCTATCTGTGTGTGTGTGTGTGTGTGTGTGTATTTCAGTTGAAAACTCAGGTTTCAACCTTCCGGTATCGTCTGGCTAATTATAATAAATGACATACACTGAATTCCAAGCGTGCTTATAGTAATTCCTATCATATCATATGTATATATGTATATATATTATCACGTATGAACAACTGCTTCGGTGGCCAAAAAGGAAACTTTTTGGCCTCGTATCGTGACCGTCGATGAAAAGTAGAAACACTACGATAACCCTAAGTGTAGAATGTAGAGAATTGATGGCTCGAAGCTTCTGCTTTGCATTTAATGAGATCAGCCGGGCATAGTTTATAATGAGCTGCTCAAACCGACCGAAACCAGAGGCACGACAAAGTGATTTTTAGATAGATATAAAAATAATGTAGGCTATATAAAAATTAAAAAATTCTAAAAATATTCTAAAATCCCCAGCTCTCCTCGTGCGTACATGAACCCAACGTAAGATTGTTACAAATGGGAACGGTCTGATTTCGCTAAATGTTGAATTGGAAACGAAACTCACGCTGAACTGCCGTGACTCGTTATTCTTCACAAAACTGACGTAAAGGAACACGCGGTGCTCTATTATTCACAGCGCCATGGTTACAACTAAACAGAAAAAAATGCTAATGGTGATTTTCTAAGCGAATCTTAGATGTGGCAAAAGGCCGAAAGTATGGGACAACCAGTGAGGATCAATTCACTACTCAGTTGTAATAGGTTCTAGCGAGACAAACTTGCTAACTATTACATCACGACGAGGTGTCCAAAGACAGCACGGAATGAATGGTTCCTGTTGGACATATGTCCCCGCATGGGGCTGAGTGTTAGCCATTTCCAAAACATCCGTACTCTCCACCTCACCCTATATATATATATATATATATATATATATATATATATAAATATATATGTGTGTGTGTGTGTGTGTGTGTGTGTGTGTGTGTGTGTGTGTGTGTGTGTGTTTATTAATTGATCTAAATTGGGGATGAAAGACAATCCCGTGGGAAAAGTAGGCGATCGATTGGTATCTGATACAAACGTTGCTGTGTGTGTTTCTGTCCGTGTGTATGCGCACGAGTACATCATGGAATGATACTTGGGTGTGTCATGAGGTTAACGCAGATATAAACGTTGATTAATTAATCTGAAAATATCTATCTTCATAGACCCTCTCAAACATTTAAATAAACCATCAATGAAGAAATAAATTCTTCAATGTAAAACATCAGAAAATTAAGTTTTTCATTTTCCAGTCAATTAATTTAAATGAAGTGCAAAATACATAATACTCAACGTTGGTGGATTTATCAATTGTTCGATGGATTGATTTATCAATCCTTTTCTTTTTCATATAGAATTCTTTCAATGAAAAACAAGAAAATGCTCAGTATTTGACGAATAAAAAAATCTGTTTCATCTCACTTGAAGTAAATATTTTGGTCTTCAAGATCTGTCAATGAACAATGAAATATTCAAAAGTTAACAACATATTGTTTCTAATTGGGATATTGCTTACCCCCAAGTGTGCTCTCATAGTCACTTCCATAATCAAAATCGTGCATACACAGTTAAAAAAAACCCGACCATTCAGACAGATTTATGCAAACAAATGTAGGCGTAATATTTGGATTAGGTGGAAATATGATCTCTGGATTTAGGCTGAGCAAAACAAAAAGTAAACTTTCTCACGCCTTTTTCAAACGTCGATCTCCCAAAATATTTCCGTGCTTTTCTTTTCTGAGCAAAGTAAATAATCACTTCATTTATTTTTAAAGACATTCAGTTTTCATTTGATAGAATTCCTTCATCCAAATATTATATTCATTTTTTTTATGTTTTATTTTACAGACGGCTTCTTGTATTTCCGATCTGTATCGTTTATCGATAGAAGAAGGATTGGTCGAACTGAGAAAAAAAGAAATGTTTCTGTCAAATGTTTCAAATGATTTTTTAAATTACAAACAAAGCAAAGATCATTTAATGTCTTAGTGTTAATTTGTAAATTTATTAATTGATCTAAATCGGGGATGAAAGACAATCCCGTGGGACAAGTAGGCGATCGATTGGTATCTGATACAAACGTTGATGCAGACATTGATTGAGTATCGTAGATTTTACGTGTAATAGACGGACTGTTGAAGAAAAACGATGGATTCACGAATTTCTTTCTCTATTTAGACTGAATAGTGATGAATGTCGTATACACGACACAGTAAGATTCTTCTCTCTGATCTTTTAAAACTTCGTCCATTAAGTAATGTCAAATGTTATTTTAACAAATAATTTATGTTTTTTAAAATCATTTCATCCCAATAAAAGCAGGACCACCGCTGATGCACAGGGGGTTACAATGAGAGAGAGAGAGAGAGAGAGAGAGAGAGAGAGAGAGAGAGAGAGAGAGACGGTACATGAGATGTTGAAGAAAAGATAAGAGGAGAGCAATAAAGGAAATAGAAAACGGCAATTAACCTTGCATCTAAACTTATGGTGATTGTAGCTATCAGTGATGCAAGAAAACGGAACGGAGTTCTACAAACGGGAAGTGCAAGAAAAGAAACTGTTAGAGTAGAAGACGCAGTTATATTTAACTATTTTGACTGTAAAAGGGAGGGACCTGCATGCCAATCTAATAGCACGCCTAAATAAATGTGGCTAGAAAACCATGAAAAAAGCTCATCACAGCGGTTGCCATGAAAATACTTGTAGAAAAGACAGAGAAAAGCCACATCACGTCGGCGAGAAAGTGATTGACGACGAGCTGCCAAGTCAGGATCGATTATATTGCATATCCTCCTTTGGATTCTGTCTAGAACTTCAAGTTGAATAGCAGAAGCACCCGACCAGATATTCAATGCACAGACGAATGTCAGATTTATAAATGTGCAAAATGGATTCTCACGAGAAAAACTTCCTGGTTTGACACAGTGACCAATCATTTTAGCAGCACATGCAGCTATATATTCAATTTTTTATATTTGATTGAAATCGAGATTATATATATGAAACCAATAAGTTGTTGACGATAGTTTTGAAAATATGGTGACAATGGTTTTATATAAAAAATCTGAGTAAAATAAAATATATAAACTGATGAAGTGCAATGTAACATTAGTCGTCCAATATGACAGTGAATGCGGGACACGTTCCTGAGAAAACAGAGATATGTCTTCATAGAATGGTGCTGAGAATACCATGGGCAGAACGGCAGAACATATGAACCACAGGAAAAGCTTAAGGAAAATCAACAAGAAAAGGACACTTAGACAACAAGCCAGATGATTCAGAATATATTAAAGGCAAGAAAAGCAGAAAGAAAGAGTGATGATTCCGATTAGGAATGATAAATACAACAGAAGCGGAAATGGAATAAGCCTGCTTAACAATAACCATTCTTGTGCTAGCTAGTCAGATTCACGACCCATTCATTCATTCATTCATTCATTCATACATTCATTCATTACAGTATGCTTATTGATCACCAGAACTCATGCAACAGCATTCAGTTGTACATATGCCATAATACCCCATCTTTACATGGGAACCTACAAAAACACCCTATGACATAAAGATTTCTTTATGTAAAAATGTTTTCACATAAATATATATTAAAAATATAAAGATATGAAATGAGGGAAACGGGACGGACCCCCAAATAAACTAAAGTATAACATGTTAGTATGACTTGTTCACCCCATAAAACATAAGGATGACTGCTGTATTCTGTTTTTGGACAGAACCAAGAAGCTCACTCACCAACCGAGAGAGAATGAGAAAATAAATACCGGTGAGGGAAATTCTAAGAGTGACCCACTCGAAATGAAAAAGGAGGCCAAAAATAAATTTGGTAACTTAGGAATCTCGATACAGTTCATAACAAAAGAGAATTCTGGGAACAGGGTGGGAACGACGCTTACTCTCATTAACTAGGCAAAGAAGGAGTCTATCTCAACCGGTTAAATCATAGAAAACACCTCACTAGAGGACTACCGACATCAGTAACACTCCCATAAATAGCACAGGTAACTCTAAGAGAAAATAATGTTATATAATGTTATAATCCAAATGTTGACATACCACACCTTAATCAAACAAAAAGTCTCCATCAGTACTAGAAAGAGCGATACCAGTTATTGTACTTAAGAAACCTATCTTTCTAAAATTATTTTGAGAAAAAGATTTTATGAATTTTAACCGACAGTAGCTAACTAGAGTACTAAGAGACATGAAAATCTCATTAGAAACAAAAAAAAAAAAATGCTGGACTGCCATATGATATCTGTCCTTATGTATAGTAGCGAATGTTGGACGATCTCTTGTTGAACAACAACAAAAACAACAACAACAACAAAAAATATGAACAAAATAAGTGAAAACTTAGGCGTGACTTCAACAAAGTAACCAAATATCTGTCTATATTTCTGAGATAAGTTATTGGAACTATTTAAACTATTTACATTGTTCAGTTTGTTGTGCTAATTTTTATTGCCATATTCGCGATGTTTTTGGACAAGAACGCATGGACACAAGCGTTGGTTGACCCAAAGAGTTGCGTGTTCAATATTTAGCCACAGCAGTGGTGGGTAACATCGTGTAGAATTTAGTTACTAAAATGGAATAACTGAAACTGAAGTATCCAGAAAAGAATCTACATCAGTAGACTAAACAATGGTTTTAGTTCAAAATTCTAATGTATATTACCTGAAGAAGGCTGAGCCATACAACAGCCAAAACGTCGTAAATATGACAATAAGTATGAGAACAATAGTATGAACATTGTAAACAGTATAACCCCCCTACACACACAAAAAAGTGAAAATAACGTCACAGAGAAAAATGATGAAAACCCGAATCCTCATTCCATTAGATATGATTATTTATTCCCAGATTTATTGGCACGGTCAGGTGTTGGGTAGGTAGATGACGTCTTCGTTGCCAATTCAGTCTTTTCTAATGACAAACTATCGAACAGGATCTTTCCTTTGATCAGAGATTATTTTCTACAGACTCTACATCATTTTGCCGTAACTGTCTAAAAGCAAGCTCATAACAAATCACTGTCTCGGCACCATTTATGGACGGCTTACCACAAATCTTCCTTACTGTGACTCTGACTATGACCGGAATTTTCTACTTTCCGGTCAAATTGCATATTATCCCGGGCGTTTTTATTTGTTTAGTTATTTATTTACACTAACTTTTTTCTACTACTTCTGGAAAACGCATGATTACCCTGAAGAACTTTTATTTTAGTTAACGTTGTAACAATAACTGTAGCTACTAATTGCATTTGTCTTTTCGTATTTCAAATTGTGTTCTCTAATTCGCACCTATCCTTTATATTACCTGATGAAATACAAAGACATCAGTGCAAACCTGGTATCCCAATTTTCTGTTTACCTTTGAAATGATCGTTTTAAGAAGTTATTTAAAAATATCATGTTTAAGCGGAACAACAAGAAGTTGACACTTGGACCGTTAAACAATTTTGCCAATTATTAAAAGAAAAATATAGAAATATAAAACGTGTCATGTGATAAAGATAGAAATATTTATTAATAAGTGTTGCCAATAATCGAAACAAAATAGACAAAAGAAACTATAATCTCAAAGTATTGTATAATTTCAAATATACACACCGTAATGGGGGGCGCTAGAGGGTGTCGTCAGTGATGTCATCGCGAGGATCACTAGAGGGTTTCGGGTCTTTCAACATCATACCCCCGACCCGACCAGAAATGGCCCGGTACGAAACCTTGCAAATGCTTCTGATTGGCGACAGTCATAGCCACTTTTCATTTAGAGGCGAACCGTACATGAGCTCGTCCGAAACATTAACTCAGACTCAGAATTTCGGGGAATTTTAGCTAACAGTTTGGAATCCAGGCACTCTCTCTTTTGATCCATAACCAATTAGTTGTTCTTTCCGCTGTTTCGGTTATGGACTTGAGTGCTTTCCTTTTTTTACTCCCACTATCCCAATATCTGTTAAGGCTTTGCATAAGGACCTTGCTGCAAATCCTCTAGTCCCCACTTCTATAGGAGGGCAGCTAGCCCTACAGCCTTTAACCATGTAACTCTCCAGCAGTTCGTCATATTTTAACTTCTTCCTTTCATGAGCTTCCTCTGCGTTTTCTTCCCAGGAGACCGTCAGTTCCCACAAGACTATCTTCTTCAAATTATGTGAGAAGAAAACTATATCTGGGCGAAGTTTTGTGATGGCGATTTGCTCTGGAAATTTCAATCTTGAGCCTATATCAGCCCTTAGTTCCCACTCTGTTGCAGAAGATAGCAGGTTTGGATTTACCTTTCTATTTCGTGGATTTTCGCGCCCATTTAATAAATTTTATCTACCTTGTGTCTGGGTTGTAAGCATTCTCTTTGATAGCATTTTGAACTATTTTCACGATCTCTTTTAGGATTTCGTTATGGCGCCACCTGTAGCTCCCATCATCTAGTGCAGATTTACAACTGCTCATTATATGTTTTAAGGTACCTTTGCGCACACAAAGATGACAATTTGGCGACTGGGTTTAATACCAGAATTGTAAGTTTGTGGGGCTTGGCAGGGTGTCGTATACTGCCCAAATCAGAAATTTTAATCTGGAGTCACCGTGCCATATTTCGGACTATTTGATTTGGCGTTTCAAAAACTCATTCTCGCCCAGTCGATGAGTTCTTCGATGCCCTTCAGCAACCGCCTTGCCTCAATGGTGGACGTGCTGGTTATGGTCATGTTATCCATATTCGCACGAATCGGTGGTTGCCTTACACCGGATCTGGAGACTGGTCCTGGACATTCCACTTCAACCGCTTTTATCAGCATATTCATTGATAATGCGAAGAGAGTCACTGACATGGTGCAGCCTGTTATTATCGCTCTTTCAAGATTGTGCCACGCTGAAGTTGAGGTCTTTGTTACTGCCCTCATTCTAAAATCCTTATAGTAGTTTAAAATGAGCTTGGTGAAAGCAGTGGGTATATGGTACCGGATTAGAGCTTCTTCTACCAGACGATGGGGAATTGATCCATAAGCATTCTTAAGGTCTAACCAGAGGACTGCAATATCTCCCTTATTTTCCTTGACATCTTTTAGTAGTTGGGTAATGACCCCAAAATAAACAAAAGAAACTATAATCTCAAAGTATTGTATAACGTTCGAATTTCAGTTGAATTCCTTGCATTCACTTACGCGCAAATATCCTTGGAAAAGATATTAATCCGTCTCTTCCCTCCAGTTATGGGTTAAATAAAAGATTGGGTTCTATAGCACTGGCTGGCAACCAGTTTACCACAGAAAACAATGGCAACCTACTGCAGGACAATCTTCTGCCCAGTCAGTCATGTCTCTTTCGAGACATGATCGGCAAAGCGTGTATCATGTATGGCACTTAACTGACTGACATTGTATGAATATAGTTTCCGCTGTTTTTTTCTTTTCGACCTAATTTAGTCAAAGTCGCTTAGTATCACTTAGTATACATAATCATTTATAGTGAGAGAATAAAGATTGTATTATTGTATATTATGAGCTGTGTGTATGCTTATAATTTGTGGCCTATGTCCGTTGAAAAAGTAGGATATTATGGTTATACCCATTTCCATTTTTTGGGTAGTTTTCAACTTTCATTCAAATTCTTTACAGTTAACTGAAATAGTTTCAATTTCATTTTAACTACTGAAGATAAGACAATATCTGCCCAAATGTTTTTGCATTCCCTTGACCTTCATTACTACAGGAGACTGAGCACAACGAAGAAGAAACGTTTTTGAATAGTTTACGATTTTCTCATTTTGTAAAACAATGAAATTCAGTTAATCTTTAACAGATGGCTTCCCAGGGTCACTTTCAACGATCGCTTTACGGCATAGACATAATATAATATGGTTTTACGCAAAAAGAAAAAAATATTAAAACTTTTCTAAATAATGCTCTCTCGCAAGCTGCAAGTTAAATGCCTATTAGATGGATGACACATCATAAGATATCTTTCTAAATATATAAAATTTTATGTGACAGTTTAGAGATTACACCTCAAGTAAATAAAGGAAGTGTAATCGATATTAGAGAATAAAGCCGGGTATTGGCGATTGGTATCATCCGTAAATTAAAAAGAATTGCAAATGAATGCCAAAGTGGTTTAAAATAGATAAAAAAAATCCCAAACTGACAAGTTTAATAAATTTCTGACATAGCTAATTAATTCTCTGTACAATAAACAATCGGTCGCCTTTCATTTATCATGAAAATTGATCTTCTGGTTAACTGAAATCATTAACAAGTTTTTTTAACGAAAACTTTTGATCCATCTTGTTCTATTAATGGCGGCATAATCACAAGGGTATTCCCATCACAACTGTTTATGAAATTGCTAAATAAAATATATTTTCCAGGGAAGTCAGGTCGCCATTTTATCTTCTTTGAACCATAAAACAATATTTATAGAGTAACAACACTACACAATGTCTATATGCCTATGAGAATGTCTTTTGTAATATTTATGCATACATATGTAACCACACATAGATTTTATCTATAGATAGATGCCCGTCGGAGGGTGATGGTTAAAAAGCTAATATTGTAAATTAATTTCTGTGCTTTTACCTAGACTAAGCTTAGAAATTTAGAATCAAACAAAAGAAGCCTTATATGAAGTAGTATACAATTCACATAACAACTCGCAAGTAGAATGGGTTCCATCCTCACTAGGTGTGCCGTGATTATGGGCTGTCGTCACTATAAGTTAAGCTTAGCATACATATTTACACACTCAGACATATGCACGCGCAGATGTATTGCTGATAAGGACTGCTTGGAGATTGCGTGTACATAAACAGAGAATAAAGAAAATTAATTTAATTTTAAAATTTCAATATCTCTTATGTAATCTCTTAAACGTCACGACCCCTTTAGTCCGATGAAGTCCCAAATTACAAAATGCATTATACAAAAATATTTCTTCCACTTTATAATAGATTTTGCTCAAACTAAATCTATCTAAACTTATTTATAAATGGAACTTTGTCTGTGTGTGTGTGTATGTGTATGTGTGTGTGTGTCCGTCACCCATAAACTCTGAAACGGCTGAACCGATTTTCTTGAAAATTTACACAGTTGTACTATAACCGTCTGCGAGTATTCTTAGCTAGGTTTTGTGTCGAGGTACACCCGATAAATATCGAAATTTACAGTTGGCCTGAAGTTCAATTGTAAATTGAGAAAAACTAGCATTTTTACATTTGTTTATAAATATTTGTTTCAAAATAAAATCATTACATTTACCTTGATAAAGTCCATCAGATGATGAAACTCGTCGCATCAGCTAAAAGAAGTTTTCCTTTGGGCTTTTTTCACACACACACACACACACACACACACACACACACACACACACACACACACACACACACACATATATATATATATATATATATATAATTTGGGTGTATTTATACAGTAGAGTAACGGACTGAGGGATGGGGAGTAGGACAGATTTGGTTTATAGCCTTAAGTGACGAGCGGTCTAGGAGAAGGAAAAATTTTTATGTAGGTAAGGAAGGGCTTGTTGACTCGATGATCCCAACTACGTCCGACTCCTTTTTATATACTTGATTGGATGAAAAGCAACGCGAGTTCTCTTGCTTAAGTTTTGTAATTATTTTTGATGACACAATATTTAGTTTACGTTTAGGCCGAACGGTTCGTCTGTTTTCAGTATAGAGTTTATGCATCAAATTTTTATCTGCAGCTGAGTCCTTCAGGTTTTCAAAATCCATTATCAAAAAAATATTCATTAGTTAATAAGGGCCTATCCATTGTAATTCTTTATTGACATATGTGTATCGCCTCTTCCAACGTTTGCTTCAAGCGTGTTGTCGTATTTTCGTATATATTTACACACCTGGAACCTCATAATCATTCATTTACACAACCATTCTGTCAAAAAACGAAGAAAGGGAGATGAACTGCCACTAGAGAGTGACCCATTGCGATTTCTCGTGCTAACATCTTCCGATGACATGAAGTGAAAAGATGGGATTAGATCAACTGCCAGGTCTGCAGCTAAAAAGGTCAGTTCTTTGTACCGTAAATTTTCGTCAGTAATCAGCAATTTATGACAAATTTAAAATCCGCTGTTTCTTGCCAAGACGTATGTGGGTAGAGATGTACAAACTTTGAAAACGACCCACTGCTAGCAACTACATATGAATTATGTTGATTATACTGTGGCAGTTCTGTAAGAAACCTTGATCTCATAGGACCAATCTCCCTACCTAACCCTCTCGCTATCACACCTCTCTCGCTTTGTTGTCGTCGATGCTTTTGTAACATGTCTTTTTTACAGATAGGTGTGTGTGTGTGTTAGGAGGGGTAACCCTACGCCAATCCCTTTTATCATCCAGGCGAGGTAGAAAAAGGTGGATTCATAATCTTCCCAAGGGTATTTGCCGTTAGTGAATGCAACGAATTCAATTAGAATTCGAACTCGATTCTCCGAGTTCTCATTTTGAGTCAATATCCATTGCACGACAACGCTCAGCCTCCTGAGACCTACACTTATCGATAAACTGTTTCGACAACATTCAACTCTCTTCTTCCAAATGTCCATATTTGCATAATATTTAACCCGCTTCGTTTTTGTTTTTATTTGCCTGCTTATTCTTTTTTTCTGATTATCATAATCGTTATAAGAATAAAATAAAACAACCTTACTCCTCTTCAGTTGATTTTCGTTTTCAATTTTGTTTTTCCTCATTTTTATTCTTCTGTTTTTAAACAAATTATTCTCTTTCTAAAAACTACACCTTTTTCTTTTTCATTATCGTCTTCATCTTTATACTTTAAATTTCTTCCTCCGAAATAGAGAAATAATATTATTGGAAAAAATAGTTTTCAGCTGAATATGAGTCTCTTTTGGAAGACACAGCTGGAATTTCTAGGACATATAATAAAGGAAGAATCCCTGAAAAATATGATCCTCAGACGACAGATTTAAGGCAAGAAGGACAGGTGAAAACAAAGCACAGCCTCTATAGTAAACGGATGGCGGAATATGGTTTAGGAGAGATAAGAAACAGACGGAAATTGTTAAGAGTTTTTTTAAAAAATCATATCACCCCAAGCAAGGCAGTAACGCCACTGATGCACAGGGGACTACGTAAGAGTAAAAAGATTGGATAAGAGAAAGCCGGAAACCACATCCTAAACAGGGAACAAGGGATGAGCCTCTTCACCTGTTCAATAGACGTGGGTGGAGTGTGAACCGGGCGATAGTTTAGTCTATCTACTCCAATTGAAAAAAGAAAAAAAGAAAAGAGTAAAAAGATTGAAAAAGCGAAAGCCGGAAACCACATCAAAGAACAAGAAATTGTGGAGAGCCTAATCGCTAACGTTATGAAAGAACACGACACAGAAGAAAAATATTTTATCTAATATTTTCCGTCTTCAGTTAAAATAGGCAAAATCAATAGTTAAGTTAGACTATCCTAGACAAACACACAATTCTTATCGGATTGGAAACACGTGCAGCACAAGCTAGACTTTATATAAATTAAATTAAAACAGAGTTCATGTATTTTAATCAAGTGAGATAAGATCTTAAACCGCCTTGTCAGGTGGAGATTCAGAATGTACCGAGTGCACCTCTGCTGAGGGGCTGCCCCTCGATGAGGCGTCCTGGGTATGACGATAAATTACATCCAGGTTATGGTTTGACAATAAACTGCATCCAACAGCAAGGCCTCTAATTGGGAAGTTTTCAGGAACCTAGAACCACCACTTAATTGCTGTTGTCCCTATGTCCTCCTTGATCTGGTGTGGTAGCACCTGTTACGGCCTCAGCTATGAGCAAATAGTTAACCTCAAAGTAGGATCAAAATACTATGAAAGTATAACAATTCTAGCAATACTTTTTTGGAGAAGAAAATAAATACAAGCAAAAAGTTTTTCAAGAAAAAAAATAACAGCAATATATTTATAACGAAAACATAATACCAACAATACATTTTTGAAGAAAAAATATTAACAGCAATATATTTTTGAAGAAAAATATATACTAGTATACATCTGATTCATGACAAAACCCTCTTTACAAAAATAGGTCAATGAAAACTCATCTACAAACTAACTTCTTACATATTCTATTCATAGAAATCTATTAAAACAGTCATGTTAGCCTTAAATAACCCATTGAGGTTTATATGGGTAAAACAAAAACTACAAACTACATGAACAAAGATCATATAACATTCATCAATGACAATCTAAATCAAGTGGATGATTATTTTGAATATGTGATATATTTGCATTCACTTGGAAAAGGTATTAATTCATCTATTCTCTCCAGTTATGGGTTAAATATTAAGATAAATTTGGTTCTGTAGCCTTGGCTGACAATCAGTCTACCGCAGAAAGCAATGGCAACCTACTGCAAGATAATCTTTTACTCAGTCAGTCATTTCCCTTTCGAGACATGATCATCCAGATCGTGTATTACGTATGGAACTTGACTGATTGATATCATAGTTGAGCTCTTTACAAACAAAACATAGCTGTTGGAAGTGCAATGGCAAGGACACAAGAACTGGTCATTTTGGAGCATTGGCGTTGCACTCAATTTCACATGATAGATACTGATATAAAATATTTTCCAAATCGTTACCGTTTTCTGAGAAAACAAATTTAAACATTAAGTTCAAAATCGTATCGTTCTAATTTAATTCCGGTGATCAGTGAAAACCTGATAACCCAGCCTTGTAAAATATATAATTCAAATATATGACGTTAGTTGGTTTGAAATCAAAAAGGTTAATATATTCCGTAACCTGGGAAGACAGAAAGTGCGGCACAGAGATTCGAAGGCGAACTGGCATAGCGAAGGAAGCATTCCAGAAGTTGAGTAAAGTATTAAGAAACAGGACAATTTCAATAGAAACCAGGAAGAGAGTACTGGATTGCTGTGTGTTGTCAGTTCTTCAGTATGGCAGTGAATGCTGAAAAAACTTGAAGCAACTGAAATGTGGTTCTACATAAGGATGCTGCGAATATCATGGATCGAGCTTGTGAGCAATGATGAGGTCCTAGAGATGATGGAAACAAAAAGGAAATTAATACTGCGCATCAGGAAGAGACAACTGAAGTTCCTGGGACATGCAATGAGGAAGAAAGGCTTGAAGAACCTGATACTAACCGGCCAGATACAGGAAAAAGAGGCTGGGGAAAGCATCGGATAACATATTTGAAAGACATAATCAGGTGACTGATGGAACGAGGGTTGCATGGTGTAAGAGGAGAAGGCGTGCTAAGAGCCACCAGGGATAGGGAGGCTTGGAAAGCCATGATCGCCTACGTCCTGAAGGGACAGACCACATAGAATAATAATAATAATAATTAGAAGAAGAAGAAGAAGAACCATGAACTGTTCTTTCTTCAACATGATCCAGAGAATAAAGTACTACTAGATGGAAATACAACATATTGCATTAAAAACTTTAAAGCTGAATACTGTTACCTTGCTTTTATAAATATTCTTTTCTCAATGTTGAAGTTGAATGAGTTGTAGGTGAGAGAAGACGCTCTAGAAAGATTTTGTCAGTTAGATAAATAAAAATTTATTCATAATTAACTAGTTGTGACAGTTTACAGGATTTATTTTTAAGTTTCATTAAAATGATATTAGGAAAATATAAGGGGAAATTTTCAAATAATTTTCTTTTTGTTTCCGAGGAAGCGATCTACTCAAGAAGAGATTAAACAATTACATTCAGCTCTAAAGCAACGCACTGGTCAAATTATATGAGCCTCTCACAAAATGAACTTTGTGAATCTATTTTTGTAGAAGGGCTTTTCAAATAATGAACAACAAGAGGGTCTAGTGACTTGTAATAGAGAGATAATGGCAGGAAGATAGTTAATATTTATTAAACTGGCCTTGTGTGAAAACATAATCAAACTCACCACAACTTAAATATTTATGAGATATCGTCGGGATTATCAAGAGGTTGAAATGTGGAAGAATAAAAGCACATTGTTTTGTATGTTAAAGTAAATTTATTAACTAAACAAATTTGTAGAAGTTAAATGTTCAATGAGAAATAGTAGTAAGAAATGGAGTGTACCAGGAGTTCGTAGTTGTAACTTGAGTATATGTAGAAAGATTAACAGTTTACTAATAAAGTCTGTGCTCCATTCCTTTTTTATGGCGGGCGAGAAAGTGAAAAGGAAGGTGAAGCAAGAAAGAAAATTGTACTTATCGGAGTTAATATTTAGGAGTGAGTTGAAGTATCGTTTTGTTGTTGTTGCTGTTTCTGACGGCGTGTGAATGAAGACAATGAAAAGAAAATTGGAAAGAAAGGAAGAACGAATGTATGTTGATGAAACATGAAAGGGTCGGCGTCTTGAAATTTCTTTGTTACATTTTAGCGTGTCGTCTTCATGCTCCCACCTGACTGACTGATTCTGACTTTCCTTCCCTCTTCCTTTATACATTCATCTTTTCACACTGGATCGCTAACTTTTCTCACAGTTTTTCAAATCGCTTCCCTTCATTTGTTAGAAAATAAATTTAACATCTGATTGCGAAATCCGACTTCGACTTTTTCTTTCAGTAAGGGGCCAATCGTTTTTCTCTTCGACAGAATCAGGATTTCACACGTCATTGTGAAATTTTGTAAAAGTGAAGAAAAGAAGAGAGTTACTTTAAATTTTTAATTCTCTATCTACCACAGATTGAAATGACGTTCGCGTTAACGAATTTACCAGCACATTCGTAAGATTTTCTTCTTTGATCATTCATATCTTTTTTGTATTCCTTTTAAAGTTTACACAGTTTTCACTTATTGAATACACTAAAATTTGCATATTTTGCTGGTGGTGATTCAAAAGTAGAATTCCATATTGAATATATTTTCCATTCAATGTATCTAATAAAAAGATATCAACTTTATTGGGATATAATCTTGAAATAAAAAAATTTCGAGTTCAGTCTACGTTAATTAGGTATCCTGTACATTTTTCAGACTATTTTAAAATTAAATGCTCAAAAAGAAGTAAATGCCATGAATTTTAGTATTAGTACTAAACACAACAAACCTCAGCTTTTACCCTAAGTGCAATGTTGGTTTTTTAAACGAAAGAAAAAATCAACCTACCCTAATGGACAGTACAACTAAATAACTATCCGGAAGTCAGAAAAAGATAAATGCCTGAGAGTGCAACTGTTTACGTCAACAGTAGAAACCGACACCCTTACAGGGGGGTAAACCTGTTAGAAATGAACAAAATCGCTGAAGGAAAGCAGCTCCAGGGAACATGTATTCAACTAGTGAGAGCAACGCTAAAGGTCATCTGGAGACAACATATATCCAAGGTAAGTTTAAATGGGAACCTGACAAAAATATGAAACAATCTGTGAAATGCGAATGCAGTTTAGCAGGCATTATTAGGGTACTAAACAAGAAATCGGACGTGATCATGAGAAAGAATGCAAGATGTACAAAAGTAAGAAGATAATTTGGACAATTCATAGACGATATTGAAATCAGAAAGGGAGAACAGGGTAGAACGATCCATGACAGAAATATTTTAAAGAAATAATCAAATTTGTTTTTTCAAAAGCGATCAAACTGAGCAGTGTTTCTCTCACCGATGCTCCCCCGAAACCTAGAGTCAACAAGATGTTACTAGCTGTTCCTCGAGAAGCAGTAATAAATAGACTAATGCATTTTTCAGTAATTTTTAATTTTATATTCATGATT
Source organism: Ascarosepion bandense (assembly GCA_037127315.1). Classification (NCBI taxonomy): domain Eukaryota; kingdom Metazoa; phylum Mollusca; class Cephalopoda; order Sepiida; family Sepiidae; genus Ascarosepion; species Ascarosepion bandense. The sequence continues at coordinate 4,162,433 of JBBBDQ010000316.1, forward strand.
TTATCACACATATATGTTATATTGTTGAAACATCTTTGCTTATTGTAGTTAAATATAAAAGAAATACATATTAATAATGGTATATAATATATTTTTTCCCGGAGACATAAAAACAATTTCAAGAATTCCACAGGGGTAAAAAGATCGAGAAACGCCGAAATAGAAAATCTATTTAAAAGCTACAAATTATTGATCCTGTATTAATAGACAAAAAGGCGTTCTGCTTCGTTTGTATCAATCTACCGATAGGACTGATTGCTTATCTTTACGCTGTGTCTTTCTCTTTTTTCTCTCTATTTCTCTGGTAAAAAGCTAATGTATAGCCCATCACTGCTCGTTTTGTTTTCAGTATGTCTTCTGGGTGTTAAATTATGTCTTCTGGAATGTTTGACTATCGCTTTCTGATTCTAGCTAAAGTTTCCTTTTAGTTTCCATTTTTTACTTAATCGTTTCTCATATTCTCCGTCGGCATCCTTTTGCTGAACCACATCTTTTGCTTCAAGTTTTCTCTTCATCTGTGAGAAAATTGTCTAGCATTCGATGCTTTATAGGAGAACTGATATTTAATAGCAGTTCCGCACTCTTTGTTTTTTTCTAGCAAAATATTCCTGCTTCTAAATATTTATCTTCTGAATGACACCTTTCCTCATTACAATGCTTATTCGAATTTTGTTATAATATTTCCCGCTCTGTTTAAACAAATCTCAGGTATTTAATTATTTACAATTGCTTGATTTTTACATCTCTTATTCCTACTTGGATTGTTTGGCCGGCTCTTTTGCTAATGACCATGCATTTTATCTTCATACCATTGATGGTTAGTCTTTTCTTCCTGATTTCCTTTGCTGCGTTGTCTAGGAGTTCCTGTAGTTCTTCTGTTTCTGCCAGCAAACCAAACTTATATCTTTTGTTGGTAATATTGTTCCCAATAATACATCGATAATAAACATGATTATAATAATCTTAGTAGTGTACCTAATTTTCTTAAGATCTTCTTGTTCTTGTTATTCTTCTATGTGCCCTGTCCCTTCATGACATAGGCGATGATGGCTTTCTACACCTCCCTATCCCTGGTGGCTCTGAGCATGCCTTCTCCTGTTACACCATGCAACCCTCACTTCATCAGCCACCTGATTAGATCATTCAAATATGTTATCCGTTGCTTTCCCCTGTCTCTTTGCTGTATTTGGCCGGTTTGTATCACGTTCTCTAAGCCTTTCTTCCTCATTGCATGTCCCAGGAACTTCAGTTGTCTCTTCCTGATGCTCAGTATTAATTTCCTTTTTGTTTCCATCATCTCTAGGAACACATCATTGCTCACATGCTCGATCCATGATATTCGCTGCATCTTTCTGTAGAACCATATTTCAGTTGCTTCAAGTTTTTCCTTCATCTTTGATGATATTGTCCAGCATTCACTGCCATATTGAAGGACGGACAGCACGTAGCAATCCAGTACTCTCTTCCTTGTTTCTACCGAAATTGTCCCGTTTCTTAATGCTTTACTCAACTTCTGGAATGCTTCTTTCGCCATGCCAATTCGCCTTCGGATCTCTGTGTCACACTTTCCGTCTTCTGTTATAACACTTCTCAGATATTTCAATTTTTGTACCTGCTTGATTCTAGTATCCCCAACCTGTATTTGGCATTTTGGGTTGCCCTTTTTACTGATGACCATGCATTCAGTTTTCTTGCAGTTTATTTCTAGTCCTTTCTTGTTACTTTCTTCAGCTACTTTCTGTAGGTCTTGTAGTTTCTTTTCTGTGATTGCTATCAGCACTGTATCATCTGCGTATCTTAGGTTCTTTAAATTGTGGTCTCCAATTACGAATCCAAGCATAACTTCTAGGGTCCACAAAATATTCTCGCTGTACAAGTTGAACAGATCCGGTGAAAAGACACACCCTTGTCTTACGCCTCTTTCTATCTTTATATATCTGCTCAATTCATTACCTGTCCGTATGCAAGCGGTTTACTCTCAAGTCTTTCCCAAATATGTCCAGGCTGCTGAGCATCTTCAATTCTTTGTGGCGTATTTTGTCAAACGCATTCGCATAATCAATAAATCACAGGTATAAGTGCTTCTTCATTTCTATTGCCCTTTCAGAGAGCATCCTAATCATAAATATGGCATTCCTTGTTCCAGTCTCTTTAACGAAACCACACTGTTCTTGTCATATCTCTGGCCTGATTCTGCTTCTCATCAGGATTCGGATAATCAGTTTTGTTATATGGCTCATTAGACTGATGATTCTGTGGAGTTCGCACTCCTGGATTCTTAGGTAATACTATGAAGATAGACTTGCTGAGGTCATCTGGTATTACCCCACTATTATAAATTTAATTTATTATTTCAGTAATTTTCTCTATACCAAATTCTTCCAGGGCTATCAGCATCTCTATGACTATGACGTCTGGTCTAGCTGCTTTGTTTCTATTCAGTTTGGCTACTGCATATTCCACTTCAGACTTTAATATTTCCAGTCCGTTCTCATCTTTGCGTATTATTGGTTGCTCTCTCTTGTCATGGAAAAGATCTTTTATATATTCTATATCGTTGGAGTATTTCCTCTTTCTCCAAAACGATTGTTCCATCGTTAAATTTTATACATCCTGTTGACGAGCAGGTTCTTTGTCCTGTCAGTTCGTTTATTTTCTTATGCATGTCTGCTTTATTATTCCTGCTCAATCTCTCTACTTCTGCACATTTGTCATTGAGCTATTACTCTTTAGCCTGTCTCCATTTTTTCTTATTCCATTGTATAGTTTCCTGTACTCCGTTCCATGTCTTGATATCATTTTCTGCCTCCTTTGCATCATTCATCCACTCATTTTTTTCTGCGCCTAATTTCCTTTGGGTCAATGTTGTTTGCTGATGTCGGTATTGCTTACTTTAGCGAGTCCCATTTCGAGTGCCCTTTCCCATTTTGTTCTTCATATTTGGTTTTCATGCTGTTCGTGTATTCTTTCTGTAGGTTGAGGTCATTAACGAGTGCGTTGTATATCAGTTTTGGTGCTGCAGTTCTTCGAAGTTTCACTTTTAATTTACAGATGACTTGGACGTGGTTGCCTCTACAGTCAGCGCCTGGATAGGCTTTGCTTTGAACCACTGCATTTCTGAATCTGCTGTTTATGGTTATGTAGTCTATCTGGTTTTTCGTGTCACCTCCTGGGCTTTTCCATGTCCATAGACGTCGTGGGTGTTCTTGGAACTAGGTGGTAGTTATTACCTGGTCATTTTCTATGCACCATTGGACCCATTTCTCTCCTCGTTCGTTGCAGATTCCTAAACCAGTTGCCAGTTGCCATACCTTCCCTCTCCTTGCCTACTTTGGCATTCAAATCTCCCATGATGATCCTGATTTCTTGGCTTTTTCATTGAGCCTTGACCTTCTCTAGAGTGGAGTAAAAAGATTCTATTTCTTCCTCGGTGCTTTGTGTTGTTGGTGCATAGATGACTACAATTGCTATGTTGAACGGTATCCCTTTCAGTTTGATCAGGAGAACTCTTTCGGAGAACTGGCAGTATCCCAAAACACATTTCTTCATTTATTTGTCCAGTATTTAGCCGACTCCTTTTTCATTATTTTTGCCTCCGGATTTATATAATCCTATGGTTGTCGCTACTGAAGTCTCCATTATTTGGCCATCTGGTTTCGCATATTCCCAGAATATTGATTTTTAGTCCGTTCATTTCCTGCTTGTTATCCACAGCGGTTTAACGTCATGACGTTCCATGTCCCCAAGGTAATCCTTTCTTTGTTGCGCACAGTCGCAGGGTAACGGTCAAGAGACACCTGTTGCTCATGTCGTTCCTTCCCAAGCGAGGGACATATTTTGCTAACAGTCGCCGGATGACGGTCAGGTTACACTTGTTGCCCATGCCGGTCCTTAACAGGCAAAGAACTGTTCTCTTTGTAACCAACCCCCTTCACGGCTTTAGGTTTAATATGTATTCGTTGTATAGCCATGATTTTACACAGGATTAATAGATAGTGGAGTGGTATCCTGTTGCCTTCTCCACGGTGATTTATTGAGACACCACCTCTAGTTAACTGGCCGTTGACTCATCAAGAGTTCCTCCGCACGGTTTATTTTATTTTTATCCTACCGGGTTGCTAATATCCTGTATATAAAAAAGAAAAGAGGTGTGGAGAAAAGAACGAATATTAAAATATTAAGTATATACTTTATAAGTTCAAAGAGTTAGTCCTGTCAAAGAAAAATGTCAATTCCCCTTGTTACTCCTAACTAGCAAAAGAGAAAGCATTACATATCTAATTAACAGAAGAGATTTTCTTTGAAATTTCGTCCTTCCTCAAAGAGGGCTTCTGTTTCATTTGGATAAATTCCGGCAAATGCTGATTTTGCGATAGCACGTGGACTAAGGAGGAGGGACAGAGACGAATTATGCTACAAACTATTTTACAATATAAAAATTAATTTTAAATTAAACATTAATATATTAATAAACTTAATACAAAAAAATTAATTATTTTTGAAAACAATATTGAAAACAAAGCATGGAAAATAGTGAAACAATTGTAAGAACTGCAATCTTGAAACTTCTGAATATCGCTTTTTATGTCTTTGTCTATGAGTGTATCAAATTTGATTAAAATCGGACCACTCTTTCTATAACCAGATTTTTTCGATTATCGATATTTATCGGGGGTACCTCGACACAAAACCTAGCTAAGAACACTCGCAGACGCGAGTACACACAGACAAAGTTCCATTTTTAAATAAGTTTAGATTATATATATATATATATATATATATAGTCATATGCAAACTGCTAACAGCTCTGCACCATAAAAATAGTTTGTTACGGAAACAGCAAAAACGATGCCCTACACGCGATTAGGTGTAAGGAGAAGTTTATTTTTTTTAGAACGGCTTATGATTAAACATTCATTGTCAGTTATATTTAATATATATACACAACGGTCTTTATTATAAGAAGGATTAGCTCTCCCAAAGCCTGTTCTTCTATCAATTCTCTCAAATTTTTAGGTGAGTTATGCGTTGTTTTCCTCTGACTCTCTTGTCTTCAATCTTGTGGGTATCAACATTTCCAAGCCCTCTTTTATCATTTTCTTATTTGCAATATTTCTCTGATGTTATTTATTAGTGTGCTTTTTATTCCATTTTCTGCCATATCTGGCACATGGTATTCCCAGCATCCTTTTGTAGAACTACATTTCTCTTGCTTCAAGTCACTTCTTCATCTGTGAAGAAATTTTCCAGCACTCACTGCCAGTAGGAGGATGGATATTACATGACAGTTCAGTATTCTTCTTTTTTCCTGTTTTTTAATGCATTGTTTAGATTTTGGAAAGCATATTTCACTATCCCAAAGCCTTATGTTCTTCCTTTAATTGATTTCACCCCAAGCAAAGCAGTAAAGGCTCTAAAACACAAGGGGTTTCTAGATATTGCAACATTTTAAAACAGAACCTTTACTAAGGCGTGTAATCAGGAGGATAGTAGAAAGCGATTAATATTGTATTTAAAGTTTTGAAGATTAAATATGCCTGGTAAGTATGGAACCGAAGATAGTTCAACAATCAGGAAGTGAAAGAAACGTTTAGAATAGAACTTACGGTTACACCTCGTCAACTCAACTGTATATTGGTGAGACATTGTTGTCATCAGTCTAGTTCTGCATTTAAAATCATGAAGTTTAGGTATCCTGGCGAAGAAGTCGTCAGAATAGCTGCCGTAGAAGTATTTATAGAAGAAGAACAGGAAGACAGCTTTTTGGCGGTGGGAAAATGACTGAATCCGAGAAGCCAGATCATGACCAATAATATTGACGATTCTTCTTTGGATTTTATCAAAGATCTCTAGCTGTATGGAGGAGCACCGCACATATGTGGCAGCAATATTTTAAGCATAGACAAATGGTAGAGTTATAGATATGTAAGATAGATTCAGGATTGAATAAATGTCTAGCTTGCTAAAATTATTTTACCTGCTTAATTTTAGTATCCCCGACCTGTAGGCAACATTTTGGGGTCCATTATTTGCTGATGACCATGCATTACGTTTTCTTGAAGTTTTTGCTCAGTCCTTTCTTCTCGCTTTCTCTTGCTATTAAACACAAACATAAATGTCAAGCACGATAACGTTCTTCGCAGTTTTTTCCCAGATACTTAGTTTTTTTTACTGTTTCATTTTGATATGTCCAGTTTGTAATGTGTGTGTTAGGCTGTCCCTTGTGCTATGAACCATGCATTCTGTCTTCTTGCAGTTGATGTTTAATCCTTTCTTCTTGTTTTCCTTCACTATCTTCTGCAGAAGTTCGTGTAGTTTCCTTTCTGTGTCATTTGCATATCTTAAATTGTTAAGATTGTGACGGCCAATAACAAATCCTGGTAAAACTTCTAATTCTTCTAGAATCGCCTCACTGTATATGTTGAATACGTCCGGGGAGATGACACAGCTCTATCTTTTACTAATTTTATATTTGTATATTTACTGAATTAATTTTCTATCTGTATGCAAGAGATTTGCTATCAGTATAAGTTCTGGATTATTCAAATATCCTTCGCAAATATGTAAAAGTTGCTTATCTCTTTCAACAGTTATTTGTGTGGCGGTGTTTTGGTTCAATCAGCATCACAAATGACACTAAAACTTAAGGATTTTAAGATTTGAAGGGGCTTTAGACAAGGACGTGTCTTTTCACCGAATCTATTCAACTTGTACAGCGAGACTATTTTGAGGACCCCAGATGTTATGCCAGGAGTTGTAATCGGAAGCCATAACTTAAACAACATAAGGTACGCAGATGATACAGTTCTGATAGCAGACACAGAAAAGAAACTACAAGACCTCTTACAGAAGGTAACTGAAGAGAATGACAGGAAAGGACTACAAATAAACTGCAAGAACTACAAATAAACTACAAATAAACTGCATGATCATCAGCAAAAAAAGCAACCCAAAATGCCAAATGCAGGTGGTGGATACTAAAATCTAGCAAGTAAAAATATTTAAATACCTGGAAAGTATTCGAACAGAAAACGAAAAGTGCGACACCAGGAGCCGAAGGCGAATTCACATGGCGAAGGACGCATTCCAGAGTCTGAGTAAAGTATTAAGAGTCAGAAAAAACTTTCACTAGAAAAACAGAAAAGAGTACTAGATTGCTATGTGATGTCAGTTCTTCAATATGGTAGTGAATGCTGGACAATATCCTCAAAGATGAAGAAAAAACTTGACGCAACTGAAATGTGGTTCTACAGAAAGATGTCGCGGGTTATCATGGACCGAGCATGTGAGCAACGATGAAGTCTTGGAAAGGATTGAAACGAAAAGGAAACTAATATTGAGCATCAGGAAGAGGCAGCTAAAGTTCCTGGAACATGCAATGAGGAAGGAGGGATTGCAGAACTTGATACTAACAGGCCAGATAGAATAAAAAATGCAGGGGAAAGCAGCGGATTACATACTTGAATGGAGAGCCTGAGCAGGTGGATAACGGAACGGCGGTTGCATGGTGTTACAGGGCAGGAGAAAGCATGCTAAGAGCCACCAGGGAGAGGGAAACGTGGAAGGCCATGATTGCTTACTTTCTAAAAGAACATGGCATATATAAAAAGAAACACTAAACAGTTTCTGAGCCTTTCAAATAGTGTAAGAATTGTTTGACTCTTATCATTCAGTCGGTATAATTGTAGTTCTTAGTCTCAGCCATGTCGTTGGTGGCCGCAGTACAAGAAGGAAAAATCCTAATTCATTTATTTAGGTACCTCCACTCAAATGGATAACGAAAAGAGCATAGTATGAATAAAAGGTCCCAAACTTAATAAAGCAAACTTTTCCATCAAAATGTTTATATTAATGTTAAGAGGAAAGATCAAATTAATTTTTAATTATTTCAAAAAAATTTTTGATATCTTCTAACATTTTTAAAATTTTGTCAGGAAGTTTTGATCTGAGCTAGCGGCTAAAGAAAAGTTACGACTGTTTTACAATGGAAATGTAATGATTGCATCATCCACTTTTTTCGGTGACAAATACATTAATTTGAAAATTCTCGCAAAAATCAAATAATTGTCGGATTTTAATGAAACTTTCAGTACTAATTTACAAATGAATAAAATTAGTTTAAAAATTATTTTTTTTAAAAATCTTGATAAAAATAATGTTTTTTTTTTTTACCTCTGTTACCCTAACACGACGTAAATCCATGAAATCTTAATACATTTTTATTGATGGCTAACTTTTGTGTTATTAATTCAACGCAGGACTCATTGGGGAAAATAAATCATCTAATTTTTTATTTTAAGTTTGCAATCATTATCCGCAAATCTTCTTCGAAGGGTAAAACAAAAAATGCAACAATATTCTGGTAAAATTTAATTTGATAAGCTTTTAATTGCTGGAATAAATAATAACCTTTATGGACATTATACTCTGAAGAGAAAAAAATTCGATTAATAATAACAATTTAAAAGAATCGTTTTCATTTTTTTTATTATTATTAAATAATTTAATAATATATAAATTTTTTTAAATATTTAAAATATTTTCAAAGAATTGATTGCGAGAAAACTTTTAGTGAAGAATTGATGAGAATATTGCCTATCTAAAATTGAAAAGCTTAATAAAATCGTTCTGCAGAAATATTTTAAAATAGTTAAAAAAATTGTATGTAAATATGTTCATTTTGATTAATTATGATGCTCCATTTGATTAAGTACGATGTTCCATAGGAGTCATAACATGTTTCCATTAAAACTAAATTACATATTTTTACCATACCTTAAACATAATCATAACTTATTAATAATATTAAAAATACATAATAAAAATATTAATAAATACTATAACTTACTTCGGTTATTTTAATTTCTTTCTTTTTTATTAAATTAAAATTATTTCAAAAGAAATTTAAATTTTTAAATTTTTATTTAATCAGAAAGCATATTCAAATGTCTGGCTATAAATCTAAACTAAAATTCTATAAAATATTATATAATTGCTGAAAATATTAAGTTGAATTTATAATTGAAATCAGATAAGTTTCAATTTTAAAAAATGACTTAAATGACGTGTCAGCGAGGTATATTTTATTTTTGCAATATTTTTAAAACAGAAATTTGGTTACTGTTTGCGTACTGTTTACGTAAAGTGTCGATCAATCAAAAATGGTGGGAAATTTAATTTTTTTTTCAAATCAGAAAAAAATTAGATTAAAATCAATATAATTTCGGTTTAAAATGCACCAGTGTATTTTCCTTACTGGAATTAAAATTTAATCTCTTGGCTTTCAATTAAAGCTAATTTTAAAGCTTGAAGATAACATTTATTTTTAAAATATCAATATAAATTTAGATATCGAAAATGGGTGGAGGTACCTACATTTATTAAACTTCTTTATGTGCCGTGTTCCTTCAGTACGTAGGCGATCATAGACTTCCACTTGCCCCTGTCTCTTTTCACTCTTAATATTTTTCTCTTGGTATCTCTGCAAAACCCCGCTCCGCCATCTATATGCTCAAGCCCATCAAACATGTCTCGCACTGCTTTCCCTCATCTCTCTTTCTCTCTATCCGTCCTGTGAGCATTAGATTCTTCAAAGCTTTCTTCCTCATTATGTGATCTAGAAACCTCAGCTGTCTCTTTCTGATGTTAAGTATAAGTTTTCTTCTCGGATGCAAAGTCTCTAACACTTTGCCGTTGCTCACGTGCTCGGTCCATGATATTCTCAGCATCCTTCTGTATAATCGCATTTCTGTTTCTTCCAGCCTTTCCTTCATCGTTGAAGAGATCGTCCAACATTTGCTGCTGGACAGATATCACATCGCAGTCATAGCAGTCTTTTCTTTGATTCCAGTGAGATCTTCATGTCTCTCAGTGCCCTGCTTAGCTTTTGAAATGCGTCCTTGATCGTGCCAATCCGTCTTCGGATCCCAGTGTCGTACTTCCCATCCTCCATCAGAACACTTTCCGGGTATTTAAATTACTTTACCTGTTTTATGTTAGTATCCTCGGCCTGTAGGTAGCATTTTGGTGTCCTTTTGTTTTTGGCTGATGATCGTGCATTCCGTTTTCTTGAAGTTTATGCTCAGTCCTTTATTATTGCTTTCACTTGCTATTAAACACCATGATTAACTCAACTGAAAACGAGCAAGCCACTATTGCAATAACCAAGATATTATAATTCTTCCATTTACACAAAAAAATCACTGTTTGGGTTGATGATCTACTCATTGCTGCGAATTACAATTCTGTGTTAATTAACATAGAACACTTTTAAACAAACAACCTTCCTTTTCTTTCCACCTATGTACCTGTCATCACACCTGCTTTCTCAGCTTTCTATTGCTCCTTTCTAACTAGTTTGTACTCCTCACTCTTTCCTAATTAATCTTTTTACAGTTATGTAGCCCCCGCACATTAGTGGCATTTCTGCCTTGCTCGGGGTGAAATGATTAAAAAAAAATAATTCAAAATATCTGATCTTGTGCGGCTTTTTTCTTTCAATATATACAATTTACATTTAAAATAGTTTAATAGAGATAATACTACATACCGCATACTTTTATTTCTACTTTTGGGAAATAAAGAAAAGAACGGACTTTAATGTATAACTTATTTAGATTTATTCTACCGGAAAATAGAAATCAGCTACTAAAACAGATGCGATAGAAATAGGTTTAATTAAACACAGAGATAATTATAAAAAAAACGCTTTCTGAACTGCGTGTGGGTGGGCATCTTTCGCAGTCACTCTTCCTCTGGAAACTCTTAGAAATAAACACAAACTCCAACCGTAGCAGCAGTGGAAGGGATAACATTACAAAGTACATCCCTGGTTAGGTTTGAATTAATATTTATTTGAATTTCTACCAAGGCTAAATAACTCAATCCACCCTCTGACTTACTTGAAGCAAGAATTCAAAATTTTCTGCTCATAGACTGGTTACCCAACCAAGACCAAATAACTCAAACTGCTCTATAATTTACGAAGACATGAATTATCTTTCTCCTGGATCAGTTACAATTCAAATTTTAAATAACAGTCTGCCCTATGATTTATAGATGCACGAATTCAAAGTTTTCCTGCTCATAAAACGGTTACTCTATCGAGGCTAAATAACTTAGCTTACCCTATTATCTACGAAGACATAAATTCATTTATCTTTCTCCTTGACTAGCTACCCTTTCAAGGCGAAATATCTCAGTCTGGCCTATGATTTACAGATGCATGAATACAAAGCTCTTCTGCTCTTAGACTGTTTACCCTATCAAGGCTAAATAACTGAGACTGCTTATTATTTACGGAGTTATGAATCCAATTTCTACTTCTCCAGGACTGATAACTCTTCGGGATACTTTATTATTTAGAGAGGTATGAATTCAAATTTATACTTCTCCTGGACTGAGTATTTACCTAGGCTAAATAACACTTTCTGTCCTATTATTTACGAAGTAATTACTTCAAAGTTACCCTTCTCCTGGACTAACTACCCTACTCAGTCTCTACTTTGATTTACAGATGCACGAATCCAAACATCCATTTCTCCTAGACTGGTTCCTCTACTAAGTATAAATACCTCAATCTTCCCTATTATTTATAGAGACATGATTTGAATTTTCCTTCGTTAATACTTTTGTTCTCTTATGCATACTTCCCTTATCTACGATGGTCATTCTTTCTATTTCTACGCTCTTTTAGTTGAGCCATATCTCTTTTGCCTATTTTTTTGTTTCCAATTTATGTTTTTAATGCTCTACAATTCTTAGCCTTCCTTAGCATTCAGTGTCTCTTTTTTTTATAACGAAACGAATTTCATCTGCAATTTACTACATTTCATCTAGCCTTTCTTTTCTTGGGATGTCACTACAAATTTTCCATATGTGTTCCACTTTGAATTTCCGAATTTGAAAAGTTCCTGCCTAATTATTACTTCCATTTTAAGACGAAGATATTGTATTCGGGTCGTGTTTGTTTGGCTGAGGTCGAGATATCTCAAGATCCGATAGATGGATTTGGGTGAAATTTTCAGGGATAATTGGTTCAATGACTGAAACGAACTGATTAGACTTAGGATTCGATTCAGTCCGAGATTCTGGGTTATTTTTACGGGTTTATTACTAAAAAATATTTTTTCCTTTCAAATACCAAATATTGAATTCCTTGCCCAAGATCATTTTAATACAGATTTACCTCCTTTGTTTCATTTTAAGTGTAATTTCATTTTGAGAGCGGTATTTTCACTCCCGGTTAAATTCATTGCAGTTATTCTTTCTCTTGTTAATCGATGAGATGATGTTGGTATTGCCTTCGCAAAGAGTTGCGGTTTTTGACTACTCTTCCTAGTTATATTTGCTTTTAAATCTGTCAACCGAGATCTATTTGCTGTTTGTGTCATTCAGGAATCTGTCGTATTATATTTTAGGCATTACTTAGTTGTTTTCTTTTAGTTTTCATAATAACTTTACATATGATCAGAACTTTTTATTGTGTAGGATGCACTCGTGAACCTTTTATTGATTCTTATAAATTCGATCTTTTTGTATCTCTTTTCTTTCATGTCTACTGGCGTCTTGCATGTTCTTGAAATCAGGTGCTGGTTATTATTTGGTCGTTTGCTGTTATTTTTCTCCTTGTTGTTTGTAGGTCCTAATTTCGAACGTGTCTGTTATATCGCTGTCTCGATCAGTCACGTACTAATCCGAGCTGAATCGATTAAAGGTTGTAAACGATGGAAAGTGCAAGCAGTTGGCTCATCGAACGACACCAAACCTCATGTTTCTTTGCAGATCCGGCAGAAATGATCTGTCATGCCCTACTATACTTACTGTAACCACCTTACTCACCTGATTTTGCATCTTCTGACTACGGCTTTTTTCTATCCATACATTTTTCTCTATGTGAGAAGAACTATTTTTAGAAGCCTATAAAAAGGAACACGCCATCTTCGGAAGGGGTGTGAAATCATGACGGCACTTCAAAGATTGCGAACCGGAATGGCACATGTGAGATTAAATATGAATATCAAAATATTTCCTTTAAAACTTAATCAAATCGCACTACTAAAGTCATATTCTTTTATTCGCTTACGCACAAATACCCTTGGGAAAGGTATGAATCCATCTCTTCTCCGACGCTGGTCGGATGCTTTTTGCTTAGCGGTTGAATAGGACAGACAAGGTCATATAGCCCTGGTTGGCAGCCAGTCTACCACAGAAAGCCACTGCAACCATCATTAACCGAAAGAGACATTATCGACCAAGCGTGTATCACGTATGACACTTAACTTACTAACTATATGCAGTCATCTGTATACTTCAATTATTCTACGACGTTATCAACACCCTGCAGTAATGTCATCCACTCTACTCCACCACTAACAAATCCAAATTCCAGAATCAAGGAGAATGAGAACGCCAAGGACATTTTTTCTAATAAACAAAAATAGAAATATGAAAATTTCTTGAAATATAGTGAGAAAAGAAGACTAAGAAAATGTAACACTCAGAAGAAGTAAGAAAGACAGGAGAATAAGAGAAAAGCAGTAGGTAAACTACTTGACAAGTTTTGAAAAACAATGTTTTCATAATGGTAAAGATATTGCTGAGATAAAAAAAAGACGAAAAGCTATGATGTACCGTTATCTTCTACGTCGTGAAGAGACATGTCTGTCAGTTAATTACCGTAAAGATACACGCTTGGGCGATCATATCTCTTTCGAGACATGACTGACTAGGCAGAAGACTACAGTAGACTGGTTGCCAACGAAAGGCTATAGGATCTAATCTGTCCCGCTATTCTGTCATTTTATGCAGATAACTCAATTAAATGTTATCCGAGATATACGCTTGTCCGATTGACTGGGCAGAAGATTTTCCAGCATTATGTTGCCACTTCTTTCTGCGATAGACTAGTTGCCAACCAAGACTATAAAACAGTTTTGTTGTAGGTTCTTGTTGAGAAACCACACAAAATAATAAATAACAGAATCAGATATGGAGAGAGAAAATATAAGTTATATTGAACACAAATATACAAACTGGAACACTGGTTAGTCAATTCAGGAATACTAGAAATACTATGAGTAGAAACAATATGTACAGTCTTGTAGTGTCCAGGTAATGAGTCTATATCCTTACTGACCAACTGACTCCTTACTAACTCCCTGACAACTGCTCAACCCCTACCATACTGTGTGTAGGCAGGATTATATGTCCACATCAGGCGAGTCCATTCTTATGTGAAAAATTGGTGCTCCCCAACACAACCTCCATAGCTTCTTTTTTGGGAAGAACTAGCGATTTTTTTTCGCTTGGGATCTGATATTCTCAACAGCTTCCAAAATATTTCTTTTTTTCATCGCGCCAACGTTATTTGAGAATGACGAGCTTGACTCTTCATTACTTTGTTGATTGGTGTGTATCACATGTTCACCTGGTTTGCAAGTTTTTCCCGTAACTATCGGTGTAATAAATACAGGTTGCATATTTTTTTTATTTTTTCTTTCTGTTGTGAATTTTTTACTGCTTGTGAATACCTCTTTTTTCAATTCTGAAGTTTCCGTCGTCACGCTTTTTATTTTTTTACAACACGAGTTAACGGGTAAATCCCATATATGAAATTTCTGCATCCAGTCCGTTCCTACCAGGTGATGTGTGTTTTTAGTAACGTATATTTTTAATATTTTGGTCTTTTACTTGAAATTTTACATTTACGATTTAGCAATTTTTTGAGTGTATAAAATGGTCGACCCTTTTCAACTTCTGCTATGTCTGTAAATTTATTATTGTTAAGTCTGACCCCAAATCCAACTGTAATTTGGTCTTCTTATTCAATATTTCCAGTTTTACATATTTTTTCATGTTTTCCTTGTTTTCATCCTCCACTTTAGTAGATCTTACCTTACTAGTTTAGTCTTTGTTTCTGCATACCGCTGCTTTGTGGCCTATCTTACCACACGCTCGGCAATTTTTATACTTGAAAAGACAGTCTTTAAACGAATGCCATCCACCACATCTGTAACATGCAGAAGTGGGGCTTGTTTTTTATTAGATTCTTGTCAAACGTAATTTTGTATCTCTTTTCTTTCTTATTATAATTTTATTTTGCTTTTTGGGATGGTACAAAACGTAAATTTCTTTTTATCTTCCGAATGTGCGCGACTCCTGACTCTGCAATGTCCTTGCTATCTTTCTTTATTCTGAGGCATTTCTGGCAATCCTCTGACAGTTTTTGTAGTGTTAGACTTGGCTCGTTTTGAAGTTTGGTCAGCGTTTTCTTATTTCACTGTCTTTAGCAGCAACTAATTCTCGAACAAATATATACACTTGAAATTGTCCAGGGTTAACTCCGACAATTTCAAATCGTCACAGTGTTTGTTGACATAGCTGCGAATGTAGAATAGTCTTGGTCTCGTCTTTTCTGAGATTAAGGCATTTCCACCTTTTATGGAACAATGAGATTTGGGGGCTAAACTGCTCTGTGAGGCCTGGCACTGCCTCGTCGAACGTTAAATCATTCGTCTTTTTTGGGTGAATATAATCTACGAATTTAGTGTGTTCATTCGTACCTAATTTTCTGAGTAAAAGCCTTAGTTTTTTTCTTTTCACTACAGTACTGGCAGTCGATATTAAAAATATCTTTATATCTTTATGTAGTATTTTTCAAAAGTTTTGTTTTCCTCGATTGAGTACTTAAAAGTATCAATAGCGTTCCACACAGCATCTTGCGAAAGCGTCTCCTTCTTTTCTATGTTCTTTTCTAGTGCTGTACTTGTTAATTTCAATAATAGTTCTTATAATTGTGATTGTCTTTCTTCATTCGCCTTTTCTATTTTCATTTGTTTTCATCATTTTTCTTTTGTATTTCCATTTGTCTTTTTTGTGGTTCATATTGTCTTTCTTCACTCCTTTTAATGATTTCCAGTATACCTTTTTGAATGTCCTCCATGATTTGCTGTTTAGATTCCGTGAGGGGTTTGATTTTTTACCTATTGCTTTCTAGCAATTAATTTTGACAGTTTTTTTCTTCTATCTCTCTGTGATAGTGTTGTCAAATTGTTTGTGGTTGACTTGTTTTAGAATCCTCGTAGCGAACTTTGATAAAGTTATTTAGGGTAAGTTCGTCACAAACTTGTTGGGCAACTTGTGTACCATCTTTTTCGCCAATTTGTTGTTGGCGACTCCTCTTGTGTGATTTTCGAGATCCTCGACCCTAATTTATTGTTCCTTGGTGTTATACGTGAGTTCGCATTCTTTTGTCGCCAATTTGTTTTTGGCGACTGATGTGAAAACGTATTTTTTCTCCGCGTGAATTGTTCGAAATCCTTTGTCGCCAATTTGTTGTTGGTGATTGACGTGGAAACATATTTTTCCTCCGCGTGAACTTGTTCGAACCCTTCGTCGGCAATTTGTTGTTGGTGACTGACGTAAAAATGTATTTTTTTCCTCAGCGTGAAAATGTTCGAAATCCTTCGTCGACGATTTGTTGTGGATTCTTGTTAAGAATTCACACAAAATAATAAATAACAGAAACAGATATGGAGAGAGAAAATATAAGTTGTATTTGTACAAAAATATACAATTGGAACACGGGTTAGTCAATTCAGGAATATAGGAATACTCTTAGTAGAAACAATATATACAGTCTTGTAGTGAAGGATGTCCAGGTAATGAGTCTATATCCTTACTGACCAACTGACTCCTTACTAACACTCTGACACTACTCAACCCCTGCCGTATTCTGTATAGGCAGGATTATATGTACACATCAGGTGAGTCCATTGTTATGTTAAAAAAAGGGGGCCCCCAACAAGTATCTGCTCTGCTATTCAACCCATAGCTGGAGGGAGAAGAGATAGATTAATAGCTTCCTAAAGAGCATTTGTGCGTAAGTGAATTAAATAAATTCGATTAAAAATCGAACTCGGCTACCCAAGTTTTCATTCCGAGCCGATATTCATTACACAGTAGAGCACAAAGGAGCATGGCTTACCTAAATCTATATATAGATCATTATTTTCAGACATTTTGTAACTTTGCCTGCTGATATTTGGGAATGTCACTTATTACGTGCACATTTTTCTTTTAGTTTTCTTTTTCTGTGTGTAGCGTCCCTTCAGGACATGGGCAACCACGGCGTTGTAATTCCTTGTGAACAATAGCAGATGTTCTACCTTAGCTAAGGCTTCCGTTCTCCGTTCTGCCATTCATTCAAACAAATTCGCCACTTAGTTTTCTGGTTGGTTTTTCTTACGTCTCTTGTTCTCATTACTCTTTTTAATCGTTTCACCCCAAGCAAGGCAGTATCGCCACTGATGCTCAGGAGGCTACATAAAAGAGTAAAATGTAGACAGGAAGAGAATGAAGAGAAAGACAAACCAGTCACAGGGATGTCAGAGAAAGGGCAAGAGAAGGATGTGAACACAGGAGAGAAGACAGTTGAGAAGATAGAGAGAAAGGAAAAGAACAAGATACACGGATTGGTGTAGAAAGAACTGAAGTCAAGTGGATGAGAGATGGTAATTGACGTTGCATTTAAATTCCTGGAGGTGGTAGCCTTCAGAAAGGAAGTATATGGAAGGGAGCTTCACAGGTGGAAGTGCGGGAAAAGAAGCTGAGAGAGTAGAACTACGCCTGTATTTGGTTGATTTAACTGTACAAGGGTGGGACCTTGTTGCCAGTCTGGTTGCACGAGTAAATTCTTGTGGCACCAGCGACCTAAGTTTGTCGGAGCAGAATCTATGAAAATATTTGTAGAAGTGACAGAGGGAAACCACATCCCGCCAGTGAGGAAGTGGCTGGAGTCGAGTTGCCAGATCGGGACCAATCGCCATGCAAGAATTAAACCTCTCCTTCCTTATTATATGTCCAAGGAATTTCAACTGTCTTTTGCCTAATATGAGCATGTGTTCTTTTTGTTACGATGTTTTTAGACTTCCTCATTACATACTCTCTCCGTCCATGGAATTCTCAGTATTCTTCTGTAGTTTTTCTCTTCGTCTATTGGTTGGGGGTATTTTCTAGCATTTACTTTCATATAAATGGACCGATATCGCAAGGAAATTACTGGATAAAAATATAATCATGAAACACAAGCTTGTTAGTCATGAATATTTGTTTAACAATCAGAAGTTTAGAATATTTCTGTTAATATTTCGTTGGTCATTCCCACTATACTCAAAATATTTTGAATGAAAAATTATATTACTACAGCTACTACTATAAACTAGCAAGATGGCGGAAATAGTCTTGTAAGAAAAGTGCAGTAATATGACTGTAGATTTGGTTTCTCTGTGGTAAAGACCGTGTCAAATATTTGTCTTAAATAAGATTTCGCAAGTTCCGTAATTTATGGTGTTTCTCATGGCGTCGAATGAATCTTCGGGAATGTTTTGTGTTTGAAGTCATTCTTCTTCTAGATAAATTACCAATCAAGACTAGAAGAACCACTGTACTTTTCTATTTAATCCATAACATGATCTCAGAACAAATCGATCCATACCTCTCCAAGGGTAATGTGATGAAGTTGGCTGAATTTCCGAATCGAGCTGCTAACTGCTTACATTATTGACCTAAAGCTACTTTATGTTTTATCAAAGGTCATTTCCGATTTACTAGATTTAATTTAACGGTGACAGGATGCAATGGTATTAACGTTGTTACCTTTTCATCTTTGGGAGGAACACCCAGCATTCACTGCCATATAAAAAGACGGATGTCACACAACGGTTTGACACTCTTTTCTTTGTTTCTAAATATTTTTTTCTGTTTTTCAGCATTCTGCTTAGCTTTTGACCTTTATACTTTGATGTCATTCTCGGTATTAATATATGTTTATCCCTTGATCTATGAATTCAAATATGGATGCTGCGTTGATGGCAAGACTTTTTCTGCATTTGCATATTTATAGATGCACATTCGTATGCATATGCAGTTTCTCGTGTATGCGTCTAAGATGATAAGATTTTAATTACTGATAAATCTCTTAATTAATTTCAAATGCCGAAATCATAATTAGGGTTCAGTCTCAATATCTTTGACGAATCATTTTTTCTGCGATGAAGTTTTAAAAAATATCTCGATTTAATCCAAGACATTTAATTAAAATATATTATTGAATATAACGCATTTGAGTGAGAGACAATTTCGTTTGTCCTTGATTCATAAAATGCTGTAATAATTTTTCATGAAATATGACAAATATCTTAAGCTAGTTTTTCTTTTCTTATCGTAACTTTGGCCTTACTAAATATTTGGGGTCTAACAGATATTTCTAAACCCTTTTCCTAATATTTTATCTTAAGCGATTATATAGGTAAAATTTTGATAATTATTTCAATTACTTTTTTAATCATTTCACCCCCCCCCCACCCAAGTAAGGTGATATTACCAATAAGATGTAAGGTGTTAATGGAAATGAAAGAGAATAATAAAACTTAAAAAAATAACCGGAAACGCAATGATAAAAAAGAAATAAGGGATACGTCTTTACTACTGGTCAAAAAATAGGAAAGTAGTGTTAACAGAGCGATAGGTGGACTTATCTACGCCAATACTTTTTTAAAAATAAGTAATAGACTAAATGAAAAAATTGTGAATAAAAGTTTGGTAGTGATTTTACAAATATAGAACTGAATTAAGATAACCTTGTTCGAGTTGGAATATGCGTTGTGGTGCAGTGGATATCGGCTCGGAACGAGAAATCAGGGGACCGAGTTCGAATGCTTTGCATTCACTTACGCACAAATAACCTTGGGAAATATATTAATCCTTCTCTTCCCTCCAGTTATGGACAAAATAACAAGGCAGATTGGTAGTCTTGGTTGGCAACCAGTCTACCACAGAAAGTAATGGCAACCTGCTGCGAAATAATCTTCTGCCCAGTCAGTAATGTCTTCGAGACATGATCGCCCAAGCGTGTATCACGTATGGCACTTAACTGACTGACTGAGTTGATGAATTCTTGCCTTCAGTTCATCATTGATATTACAAGGGGTTTTGTTGGTCTCTCTTCCAACTGCGCTCTATACATAATAGCCAAGAGGATTACAGTTTGGGGAATTAGGTGGCCAGATGTATGGAGTAATGTGGACGCATAAGTTATCCGATAGCCATGACTAGGTTCTCCTGCTTGTGTGGAATGGTATAGTGTCTAGTTGCCAGACAAAATCTCTTTCAGCAGCCACCCACTTGACGCAGGCCTTCACTACCTCTTCAAGACACATGATGTAGTCCTCTGTGTTTAGTCTGAAGCCCTTATCAACAAATGCAAGAGAGCCCTTCTTATCAGAACAAACAGAATGAGTTTTCAGACCTGCTGTACCTTCGTAATCACAATTAGACTCATCCAGCTCTTTCCGAATCCACTGTACTTATAGTGACAACTAAACAACTAAAAGTTTAGTATTGGAACATCTACCGCGAATAAAAAGCAGTACAGCATGTTGTTTCCAAATTCCTAGCGGAGTGAAGAATTTCGTTATTGTAATCTTTTTCTCATGTACGGTGCCCAACTGACGCTACTATACTATGCAAACGGCAGAATCAAAAACAAATAACGCACACGAGCGAATTTAAATATATAAAATGGTGATAATTTACTCATCATAATCTAAGCTTTGGGATAATTAGCATAATTATGTAAAAGAAGAAAGAATTCTTATAATCTAAAATATTTTCTGTTTTTAAATGACCTGCAAATGGTTGATACACCGTAAAACTTAATGAATCAATTAAGTTATAGTAATACCCGTCATAGACTTAGTATAACTCTTATTCTTTGATCATTTAAATATTTAATTCTGCATCACCATCGGTGACAATGAAGGATGTGTTGATACGATGTTGTTCTAAATAAACCATTTGAAGTAGAAAACAGGAATTCCTCCCTTAAACTTAATTCTTGTTAGAACGTAATTAGATTTTTCTCGCTATTTGACATAAGTAACAACATTCGAATCCGGTTGACTCTGAATGTTTACTGATCCATTACCAATCGGTTGTAACGGGGAGTCCAGGCTGAATAAACACTTTGAAATGTCCATCGGACTGGCTAACTTTTGGCTGTGTCTAATGGCCAGCAACCTATATGGACAATTAGACACAATAAATTGCTTGAACAAACTCTAGGTTTATAAACGTAACGATGAATTACTTTTGATTATCTAATTTTGGAAGTTATGCACTTTCAAGAAGCAAAAGAATTACACCCATGTGAAAATTAATTGAAGTAAAACGAATAATGTCTACTTAGGATCTTTCACACTTATCTTGATCAAGTATACATTGTCTCTTGGCATTATTTTTCTTCTTCTATCGCATTTTCGTTTTAAACTGATGGATCCAGTTTGTTTCTTTGCCTTGATGACGCGACTAGCAGTTGCAAGGTTGACACCAACAATATCTGCGATCTCTCTGTAAGGCTTGCCATTGTGTTTGCATAGCTTTATAATTTTCGTACGCTTCCTTGGACTAACGTCCATGGCAGACAATGGCTCTAGGACAACTAATCGACAGTCGAGATAATAGTGTCTTTGCTTGATAAAAATCTGATACGATCACGGATGACGCAATATTTTCTAAAGCCAAACTAATTTTATCATGCACCCCGAAAATAGAATCATTTTACTGCACACTACTGCAAAAGACCTAATCTGTAGAAAAATATAAATCAATTACACCATGTCAGTGGGTCAAAAACTGACTGTACGGTAAAAGAAAGGAAACTAAAGCAGTTGTTTCAATTAATTTACACAGGGGTGTATCAATAAGTTTCTATTTACTTATATGAAGAAATAGCTGGAAGAAAATTTCCAATTCTAATTTTATTGCGACCAATATGAATACCATTCTTCGTTTCTTTCCATTCTTGTTTGTAAGTGCGTGCGATAACATATAATTCCGCAAATTATATTAGGTTGTCACATATAAAATGACTAATTTTTGGTTGGTTGAGGGATCTTATCGTCTAACGAAAATGAAAAACCTCTTTAGTATATAAAAAAAGTTGATCAAGAATTTCAAAGAAAGTTGGTAAACGGGCATTCATGGTGCTTGTTTCAACTAAATAAATTAGTTATTTAACATTTCAGAAGCGTTTCTTCATTTTCTATAACGTGTGCCATTTCATATGTGACATCCTATTAATAGTAATGCCAATATATTAAGTCGTAAGTTAGTTGCAATTGAGCTGATGGCGTCATTACGAACATGTTGGTCTTGTTGATTGATACACAGGATGCGCTTCGCCAGGGATGAGCCCGGTTTTGAATTTTTTTGTTGTCCTTCTTCTACACTGGATAGCAGCTACAGCTAGAGAACCCACTCTGATCTTTCGTTTTATCCTTATCTGCAACAGGAGAGAGATGAATTCATACCTTTCCCAAGTAGATTGGTATTCGAACTCGGCATTGCAGATTTCTCGCTTCGTTTACAATAGCACTACATGTACATCCACATATATATATATATATATATATATATATATATATTATACACTTATATATTTATCTTATTATGCCCATATATTTATATCCGTTTTGCATTGAAAAAAACGACAATTGTGTTGATGATGATGATGATAATAATGCGGATAATGATACTCGTGATGATGATGATATTCATGCGGATAATGCTTAAGAGGATGAAATAGACATAAAGTCGATTTTCTTCTCTCCTGCTGGCAAATTTAAGAAGAGAAAAATTTCAGGAGATACCAGGATGACAATTCTTTTGAGAAATATTTTGCCGTAAGATGCCAAATAAAAAAGAAATGCGATAATCGTCAATTGAAAATGCGGTTCTTCACGAAAGAATAGAACACATTTCAATTGGCTCGTTTAAATTCAAACTTCTTTTATTCCCACCAATCATTCGACTTTTGCTAACGGAAAGTAGAATGAAATTGATTACGAGATATTATGGGATGTTGAACAAATTTTATTTATTCGTTAGTTATTTTGCTTTAATTTTTTCGAACGTCGGTTTGTTCACTATATTATATGGTTGTCGACAAACGAATAAACATAGTAGAAAACGTCTGATGCCGAAAGCAATTCACTGTTAGATTGGCGGATACAATCGTCATTTTATCCTTTTTAAAATTAGTTGCACAATGGACTACGAAGCTAGTCCAGTGCTTGATTCTCTTAATTAAAGTTATTGATGAAAAATGTCTCATAGCATTGTCTTACACATGATGGCCGCATTGGTGATTGGGTAAAGTTTTCGATTGAATCAACGCACACACATCATAATCATGATCATGATCATCGCCATCTTCAGTCATTGAGATTTAGTTGTTGGACAAAATCCTTCCATGACGACCGTGACTATACAATATTCTGCTATGTCTTACCAGTAATACTTCCATCTCATCTTTCTATGTATTTGTTTTTTATTTCCTAATGCGCTTGCGATCTATTGAGCATGATCCAGCAAGAGGTATTCAATCTGGTTTCTTTTCTGTGTCACACCTGCCTCCATTTTTAGCCTTTTCATACCTTCTTATCCTCTGATATATGTTAATCTCGTTCTATCTATCGTTATCAACTTATTTTGATTTATTTCATTTTTACAGTTTATCAACCATATCTAAAGTAAGAAAATAATTTTTAGAGTGTATGATTTCTTGTTGGGGAGGTAACAATGATTAGTGATAAAAGTCTTACTATTTAACCAATAGCAAGGGGAAGAAGAGGTGAACTCATATTTTTGCCAGGGATATTTGCGCGTAATTCAATACAGAGTGTCCATAACGTCCCAGTAATATAAAAAGTATTTATTGTTCAAAAGCCATATGAAATAGTATTGCAGTTTTTGTAAAGTGTTGTACATTTCCTTAAGTTTACATCCAGAGCTGTTATTGACTATATTCCACATGTACACCTCTAGTTGCCCTCACAATTTCAAGACGATATTCTATCTCCCTTCATACGTGCTGCATCAACTGTTTTAGACAACTTCAACAATGCGTCTACGAAGTGTGGCAAGATCATGAACAGAAGTCTGATAGACACGACCCTTGACGTGCCCCAAATATTGGGCCTTCTACTTTGATGTCGTCATTGTCTTTTAACTCAAGCTAATTTATACCTGCAAAACAGAATGTAATAAAATCTTAAAAGCTTCATTCACAATTAATGTCAATAAAACAAAGCGTAAAAACCAAAATGTAAAGAAAACTTGAAGATATCAGTAATGGAAATAAAGGATAATAATGAAAAGAGTGATATCAGCTACTAGACTCTAGAAGAGAAAATAATGACATTATCACGACGTTGACGTTCTACACTAGTTCGAATAAAAGGTTATCAAGGAAACCTCCCTTTAATAATAAAGGGGTGATAACAGCTAATGTACTTCAGAAGAGAAAATAAGGATATAATCAATCTGTTGCTATTTCACACAACTTCAAAAGAAGTTTAGGAAGGAAAACTACGGTTACTTTATGCTTTCTCGTTATTCCATTCAGACGACAATGTTTAATTTTTCAATCAGAGTAGATATGACGTGTTGAACTTGCATGAGAAACAAAATGAGAATAAAGTACTTCTATACATTGAATAAGAAGGTTATCTCTACACCTGAAAAAGGTCGGACGGCAAAACCAAAAACCAAAAAGAGGGCACTAATGTGAGTAAACCAATGTTTAATAATAATTATTCCTTATAAAAAAATGTCAGATGAAAACTATAAACATATAACACACGCTTTTTAAGTGAATAGTATGTGGAACTTATGTAACTTTTAGAATTAGGGATAATATTTTTATTTAGATTGTTGTGAATTCCTTGCATTCACTTACGCACAAAATGTCCTTGGAAAAGGTATTAATCCATCTCTTCCTTCCAGTTATGAGTTAAATAATAGGACAGATTGAGTTCTGTAGCCTTGGCTGGCAACCAGTCTAGCGCAGAAAGTAATGGCAACCTACTGCGGGATAATCATTTGCCCAGTTAGTAATGTCTTTTTCGAGACATGATCGCTAAAAGCGTGTATCACGTATGGTACTTTAATGACTGACTGTAAAGTTTATCCCAACAAAACAAAGTTTCTTGCAAGTATATGAATACATTTCTATCTATCTATCTATCTATCTATCTATCTATCTATCTATCTATCTATCTATCTATCTATCTATCTATCTCAAAAAGAGGCAATAATAAAGCTAAGATGCAAAGGGGGTGTAATAGAAGTGAAAAAGAACGATTTGACTTTAGAAGGAACCGGAAACTAAGGATAAATCCTACTCTTGTTCAAATGAGCGGGGAGGTGTATTAACCATAGACGATAGTGGACGTATGTATCTATCTATCTATCTATCTATCTATCTATCTATCTATCTATCTATCTGATTTGTAAATGAAACTATGCAAAAATGAATGAAATAAAAAGTTATTGATTTTATTACAAAGATGTTACTGAGAAACGAGTTAAAATAGTATAATGAAAGCCATAAAGAGTATTCAGGAAAATATTACAAAATTCTTATCTGTTGGTTTAGAAAGCGAAAAGACATTGCCTAAAAATCACTCTTAGTCTTTAATTCAAAAAACGTTGAATGTTATTTAAAAGCGAAAAAGATTTCAGAACTAAATGAGCTTCTTTAGCGATTTCCGTAATTCCTTCCTTATTGGAAGAATCGAGTCATATTTCAATACAAACAATGAATTCGTATTTCAGACGAAAATGGTAACTGTTATGAGGAAAATGCTGTCCGTAGGTCTGGAGAGATTTTAATGCGAGTAGAAATGCATAACAATTGGAAAATGCCAAACAATTTTGAGGAATTAGCTTCTTTATTGTCGTTCGTTAAGAGTCCATCAATCAATGACAAGTGATGCTTAACATTCAAAGATTGCTTCTCACAGACATGGCATTATGTTGACTTCCCAAAAGTTCGAGAAGCAATTTCTCTGAAATATTTACATTTTCTTTCTGTGTTATCCTCTTCTTGTTCCTATTAACTTGTCATTTAAGCATCTTTGGAGTAAATAACAAGGAAATGCCACTTCATTTTGACAGAGGCATTCACAGCCAATTTAAGTGAATATATGTGTCTTTGCCAGTCATGTATACATCTGATAAATATGCACAATACTATCTATCTATCTATCTATCTATCTATCTATCTATCTATCTATCTATCTATCTATCTTTTTCAGTCGCTACAGATTGTCAGGTTTTCTTTATCTATCTATCTATCTATCTATCTATCTATCTATCTATCTATCTATCTATCTCAGTTTATTAATATCTATCTATCTATCTATCTATCTATCTATCTATCTATCTATCTATCTATCTCAGTTTGTTAATATCTATCTATCTATCTATCAGCTTGTTCATATCTATCTATCTATCTATCTATCTATCTATCTATCTCAGTTTGTTAATATCTATCTATCTATCTATCTATCTATCTATCTATCTATCTCAGTTTGTTAATATCTATCTATCTATCTCTCTCTTTCTCTCAGTTTGTTAATATCTATCTATCTATCTATCTATCTATCTATCTATCTATCTATCTATCTATCTATTTCTTAAGTTTATAATATCTATCTATCTATCTATCTATCTATCTATCTATCTATCTATCTATCTATCTATCTATCTATAAAACATTACAATTCACTATGTAAAATGCATACGACCACATCATGTTGAAACATTGGACGATCATCGAACTAATTCAAAATGAAATAGGTCACCATCAAGCTAGACAGGTTTTCGCTTGAAAATACTAAGTGTTGTAAGGCGTTCTCTTTGGGTTCGTTACGTTCACTTACGCGTAAATACTCCTGAAAAAGTTATGAACCCCGTCTTCACGACCCAACTGTAAGATTTGTTTCACCATACCATTATTATCTCCATCTAAATTTTTACGAAACTATTTTCTGGCTTTAAATATCCTGCAAAGGGTTGATAAGCCATAAAAAAACAATCTTGTCAGTCGATATAAAAGAACAGAGATAAATGTATAAAAATTCATCCATATTTCTGAGATATGGCAATATTTCAATTACTTACATTGTTCAAATTGTTGTCTTAATATTTTGGTCATATTCACGTCGTTTCGGCCTTTATGTCTTCTAGCCTTCTTCAGAGATTACATTTTCAAACATCCGGAAGTGGTGTGTATCATGGAACGAGGACAACATATCCCAATCATCGAAATAGACTAAATAAAGGGTTTGTTAAAAATTACAATGTATATCACCTGAAGAAAGTCGGGGCGCAGAACGTCCAAAACGTCGTGAATATGACAAAAAAGATGAAAATAATAGTCCTAACAATGTAAATCGTGTAGGGGCTCACGATTTCATACATGAAGTAATAATCAGACGTAATCTTATCTATCTATATGTATGCATATAGGTTGGTATAATTTAACGTTATACTATGGATAAGAAGTTTTTCCTATATATATATATATATATATATATATATATATATATATATATATATATATATATATATATGGTGATTATTATTATTATTATTATTATTATTATTATTATTATAGCATACCTCAACTCAATAGTTATAATATTTCGGTGTTAAAACACTATCATCAGACAGTAAAATATAGTTAATTTATTTAGTAATAGACATATATAAGAAGATTAAAATATAAAATAAAAAATATAAATAAAAATATAAATAAAAACTTAAGACGTTATCAAATGAAAGGAATTGAGTGAGGTGAGTGGTTATAACATTTTAAAGAACAGTGTGTGTACGACTCGTAGACAGTAGTGTTTCAATGTTTTGCCACTGAAAGACAAATATGTCAAAATATTAAACCGGAAAACAGATTACTGAGTTTGGAAGAAGAAAATCAATGATCAGAAAGGCAGTAGATAATGATTGACATTGATTTTAAATTTTTGAAGATTAAAATTTTCTGAAAATCATGGACCTGCAAGAGAGTTCCATGAACAAAAAGCGCGAGGAAAGAAAATGTTATCATAGAACTTACAGTTCTATCTACCCAGCTCAACTGTAAATTGATGAGATCTCGACACCAGTCTGTCGTGACCAAGTGAAAGGTTTAACAAATAACAAAACATGTGTAATAGAAACATTGTATATTTATGAGTAAACAAAGCAGAAGCGTATTACACGACTAGTCCGTGTGTCAGATGTCCAGCGTTTAATCAATTCGATTGTTTCCCCAACGCCTTCTCTCCTACTAATCTTACAGTAGGCGAAAGAGCCTAACATAGACACTTTTGAGGGAGGACACCACAACATAATCTAATACTGAGCTTAAACTGAAAGAGTGTAAGATCTATAGCGAGGAACTTATCCGAATAACTATCATAGAAGTAATTATAGAAAAGGCACAAGGATGCAAGTTTACGGCGAAAGGAAAGTAACTGAAGCCTAAATGTCAGATCAGGACTGACAATATTGCTGATTATTGTTTAGATTTTAACAAGGAACTCTCTCTCCTTTTCTCTCTCTCTCTCTCTCTCTCTCTCTCTCTCTCTGTGCATAAAAGATTTTATTTCTTTTTGTGGTCTTTATTAATAAGAACTTTCATTGCTAGTTTCTTTTTTTGTAATTAAATAGCATTATTATTCAAATACAGACATTTCCTTCAGTATCCTAGTAATTTCCTAGTGATTTAGATTTCATCTTGGCAATAATGTAACGTTTGGTATATTTAAATAAATGAAAGTAATCAATACAGTCATATTTAATCATTTCAGGTTATAATACATATTTTTTATATATATTATATATATTATTTTTATATTGTAACATGCCTTATATGAAATATATTATTACCAATATATTTAAATGTGACGAACCGATTTAAAGTTTTTTTACGGTTTCTCAGAGAAGAATATCCAGCGCATCGAAAAACAAACAAACAAAAAACAAAACAAAAAAAAACCTTTTTGCAAAACTAAGTTTTATTGCTAGTATAGATATAGCATTGTTCAAATTAATTGAAACAAAACGATTAATATCTTCCTAGAGTCTTTCACACTTTCTCTGATCACGTAAAACACCGTCTCTTGGTGTTGTTTTTATCTTTCAAATGCATTTTCCTTTACATTTTGAACTGGTGCATCCAGTTTGTTCGCCTTGACGATACGACTGACAGTTAAAAGGCTGGCACCAACAAGCTGTTAGGCTTGCCAGTGTGTTCGTGCAGCATTACAATTTTCGTAAGTTTCGTTAGAGTAATGACCATTGCAGACAATGGCCGTGGGACAACTAATCGAGAGTCGAGACAATAGTGTCTGAGCCTGATAAAAATCTGATGCAATTACGGATGGAGCAATATTTTTCAAGGCCAAACAAATTTTCTCATACACCCCCAAAATAGATTAGTATTAATGACATCCGTGCATATGACCTAATCTGTGGAAAAAATAGAAATAGATTCCACCTTGTCACTCCCGTGTGTCTAAAACATGCCATATAGTAAAAGAAAAGGGACCTAAAGCAATTGTTTCAATTGCTTTGCACAAGAGTGCATATATATATATATATATATATATATATATATATATATATATTATGTATAACTTGTTTCCGTTTGTTGAGAGTTGTTAGGTTATCATTAGTTACTTTAATCTGCCTTTTCACAAGGCTCCGTTTAAATTACCAGGTAATGTTGTTATGATGAACTGCTGGATTATATAATTTAAGATATGTGTATTTAGGCAGTTATTAAAATGTCAAGGAAAGGGATTTTGTTACCTTGGTTAATTTCGTATGTAAACCTGAGGACAGAGTTGTTTTGAAATTTTTTTTTTATTTATTATTTCTTCTATATTTTTAACTAATATCAGAATATCATCGCCATATCGGGCGTAGATGGAAGGTTTTGTAGTGGTACTAAATATATTATTTTCTAGGTTGGCCATGTAAAAGTTGCTGAAGTTTGAACCCATAACTGAGCTCATTGAAACACGGTCCCGAAACCTAAAAAATAGGATATTTATTACTACTACAAAACCTTCCATCTACCTACGATATGTAGATGATATTCTTATATTAGTGAAAAATATAGAAGAAATAATAAATCTCGAAAAAAAACTTTCAAAACAACTCTGTCCTCAAGTTTACATATGAAATTAACCAAAATAACAAAATTTTTTTTCCTTGACATTTTAATAGCTGCCTATATGCACAAATTTTAAATGATATAATCCAGTAGCTCGTCATGACAACATTACCTGGCAATTTAAACGCAGCCTTGTGAAAAGGCATATATATATATATATATATATATATATATATATATATATATAGTTTTGATCCCGGCCAAAAGCAAGTGGATATGTCTAGCCACACTGATGAGCTGTGATATATATATATATATATATATATATATATAGAGAGAGAGAGAGAGAGAGAGAGCGAGAGAGCGAGAGAGTGAGAGAGAGAAAGAGAGAATAGGTAAAGAGCAATGATTGTATGTTTGAACTTATAACATTGATAGAATGTTCAATAAATAATTTCTGATAGCATTAAATTCAATTATAAATGTTTTCTATGCAGAGAAGTTCGAGAGGATGAAAATAAATGCAAAACGTGTTTATTCACTATAGGAAAGAACATTAAATACATAAAAAAGCCTAAGCCAAAACGTCTGTTGGAGAAACATGCATCATTTGTGTGTATGCGTCAGTGCAGATAATGAATACAAGCTTTAATGACAAGAAGAATAAAAATGTGAATTAATGGAACGTTGTTTGTAGCCATTTGGAGGGAAACGCATTCATATGGCTCTGGTAATGTTTTGACATTATTTGCGCTGACGAGTTGATGAAATCGTATAGTTTGTTTTCATTGAAAAATTCTCTCATGCATACTTTTTGGGAAGTGAAGAAAGACATATCTTTGAGATGAAACCTATAATGTTGAAAACGAAAGAATTATTTAGAAATATTTCTATCTGATAAAAGTTCAAGCCTACTATTTTAATTTAATATAGAGGATGTGTTAAATATTTGGGAACACATGTAACCTGGTGTTACTTGGCATTCGCCAAATTTTAGTATTGTCTTTTTTCTGTTTCAACCTTATAGAGAGCATTAACGTCTGATACAGGGAATGAAAAGACAATCCGTAGTTGTAAGTATATTTTCTTCAGATTCCAGGTGAAGTTCAGGTAGTCTCAGATTTTAGCGATCTTTTAATGTTCAAAATGTTGTCCGTTTGTACAGCTTGATTATATCTTCTTCTTTTTTTTTATCTAATATTAACAAACTCAATCTCCATTGGATGATTTAGTGATATTATTATAATTGCTAAAATACATGTCAAAATTTTACAGTTTTTCTTTTTTTTTCTTTTTTAATCTTCTGATGAGTTTTAATTCTTAAGTTAATAATAAACTATTGTAATGAATATTCATACACCTTGATTCCCCCTCACAGTAATATGATTGGCTGGTGTCAGACATAAATACAGACTAAGGCAGGGAAGCCTAGGACTACGCCCATTGGAACGCCTATTGACTACGCCTACATACGACTTCGACGAGTACCAGTTCATTACGGCTACTTGCTAAATTGTCCTAGCCGGTTACATTTGCCAAAACCACTTAGCTACTTCGAATAATATATATATATATATATATATATATCTTTCCGGGACATATCATAAACACATCTCAGGTTCTATGACAATAAAATATCTGCAAAAATTTCGGCACTTTCGGGTTATCTTCCCGTCAATTTTGTACAAAAATTTGAAGTATCAAAAACTTAAATCATTTTGTGAAGATTAAATATAAAACAATAAAACATAAACATCACCTAATTTTGGAATTTGGTGGAATGTGGAATGTGTCGTAAAACTAAAGAATGTTTCTTGTATGCAAACCAGACCGGAGTGCAGTAACACTGACGCCCATAATCAAGCAGTCGGTTTGCCCGAGCTTCACAGTAATCACAGACGAGTGAAGGGGATTTTGCCCATCTTATAGTGAAACACATCTTGAATTTTATTGACCCAAAAAACTGGCGACCACACGCAACGCATCAAAAGAATGTGGAGCCAAGTTCAAGAATAAGCAATAGAACGGCATTCACCGAACAATGCTGGACTCCTACCTCTGTGAGTTTATGCGGCAGAAGCTGCAAGATGCTGAGATCCCTTTCTTGGAATTCTTTCAGACATCGCTCAGTTTTGGCCTCCCAACTGACTGTTTTCGCTAAATGGACACGTGTTACGTGTTGTGTACAAAATTAGTGAGAAGATATCCCTGAAGTACTGAAAATTCCCTATCGCATCGGTGAATATTTAAGTTGAAAAATTTAAAAGATATTGCAATAACAATCATAAATATTAATTTGGGTCGTTATTTCAAAGAGTAAAAGGGTACAAATAAAAAGATTTAGAATGGATAACCTTTCCATTTTCCTGAAATAATTGTTAAACAATTTCTTATGACTCTCTTTCTTTTATTTTAACCAAGCAGTATCTCTGATATATATTTTTCGTCTTTCCACACCATCAAAACAGAATAGCGTATTATTTATGAGCTATTGGCAGGAGGCATTAAACCTTTCTGTTATTGTTTCTTTGTTTCTTTGAAACCAATGAGTTCTTTTGGTAGGTCTTTTTCTTTTTTCACGCAATCAAAGAAAAATAGTTCATTATTTATGAGGTATTGACAGGGTGTAATGCTCGTGCTAACTAAGGATAGGACAAGCATAATTTATAATTATAATTCATGAAAATGGTCCAATAATGGTAAACAATTTCAAACTATATAATCACATGGTCGCTTCCTTGATGCTTCTTTGTAACTTCAGGATTATTTGCATTGAATACAATCTATTCGTTGCCTCATCCATCGAGTGTCACCCGAGACTCGGGAAAAGTTTTTTAAAAATGTCAATTTTCATGTATTTCTTGACGTAACTTTAAAATATTAAAATATTTTCTTTACAGAAAGGAGATTACTTGACCTAGGAGATTACTTGATAGATTCCAATGTGTGATGTGCTCTAAACCTTTTGTCCTCCACTCCCTCAGTTCCATTCGGTTTAAAGATCTGAGCGCTGGTCAAAAATTTTACTTTACTATAACACTCTTCAGTTTACGTTCCCCTCGATAGAAAATAGATCATTATGTTCATTAACAGAAGTGAAACGGCGCAAGATGCCTTCCATGAAGTGAAACGGCGCAAGATGCCTTCCATGAAGTGAAAATGTCAAAATCAAGCATATACAGAAATTTAACAACGAGCTAAGATTTGTGTTTTTTACAAGGCGCAAGATGAGACACAAAAATCCGAAAGAATAGAGAAAATGTCTTACAAAAGCAAAGTACGGCATTAAGAAACAATAAAATTTCTTAAGAAACCAAAAAAAAAAAAAGTTATGTACTGCTAATATCAGTTCTCCTATATAACAGAGAATGCTGGATAATCTCTTCACAAATAAAGAGGGGACTTAAAGTATCAGAAATCTGGTTACTACAGAAGAATGCTGACAAAATCCGTTCATAGTATATCATTATGGATAATAAGAGTCACAACAAAGCATTGAGAAATTGAAACAGAAAAACATTTATACTTAAAATCAAAAAGAGCCATTTGACATAACAAGAAAACGAGGTTTAGAGACTTTGACACTCACTGGACGTACTGAAGGCAAGAGGAACGGAGAGAAACAGCGAGCCACCTTCAAAACGAGTGTGTAAATAGATGTCAGGACAGAGATTGGGAAGGATAGTAAAGAGACAAATATTATTAAGAGCTGCGAAGGAACAACATCCTCAAAAGCCACGACACATAAAAGTAGAATTTATAAGTTTTTGAATATTTGTAACGAGTTGTGAATTTCGAATTTCATTTCATCTTTAAACGAATAACGCTGAACATAATATACTTTTATGTATTTTATTTAAAGATTTGTAGGTAGATTATTAGGCTAATCTTCGAACTGAAATGTTCACTGTATAATTTTCAGTTTATATTATCTATGGAGAAGTGTTGAGTTAAATGATCTTGAATGGGAAGGAATTATGTTGAAAAATAAATATTCATTGAGTAAGATAATTTATTTTTACTATTACGCTAAGAACGTATTTATGAAACTACGTAACTTTGATGCTATTTTTCCAGAATAGAAGAACAAAAGGAGAATTTTGGATAAAACAATAAATATTAAATTTAGTGATTGTATAGACAAAGTCAAAAGCATGAATCATTACATTTTTGTTCTATATTTTCCTAGTTGAAGTGCGCGAAATAATAAAGTAAATTCGTCTAATAAAATTTTCATCACAGAATTACGAGAAAATAAGATCACATCTCGGCATTACAAGAAGATATTTCCATCTCATGAAAACATAACAAGAACATATTCCATTCTAACCGCAACATAAAAAGAAATTAAGAACACATTGCATCATTACAAAAATAACAACTCATTGCAACTTTACAAGAAAATAAAATCTTATTGCAACATTACAAGAAAGTATTCCATTCTCATTACAACATTACAAGAGAATAAGATCTCATGTGGTACATGAGGACATCGATAATTGTAGTTGTATTTGGAGCTCTCAGATTGATTAAAATAGGTTTGGATAGACACAATGAGGGGGTTACTGATAACCCATGCCTTAAAAAAATACAAAAAATGTACTAAGTACAGCTCCTACCTTACTCATTTATTAACCACTTGACTCTAGTTCTTTTACCACCCCGTATATCCTTTCCTTTTTCTCCACCTTTGCAACTGTCATCACACCTATATTCCCATCTTTCTCTTGCTCCTTTCTAACTGGTTCATTTCCCTCTTCACTCTCTTCTACATAATCTTTTTTCTCTTATGTAGCCCCCTGCACATCAGTGGCATTACCGCCTTGCTCGGGGTGATACAATTAAAAAAAACATTATATGAAAATATATACTTCCAATTGCTACATTAAAAGAAAACATGATGACATTAAAACATTACAAAAAAGTTGTCATCGCTACATTACAAAAAAAAAAAAATAAGATCGCATCAAACATTACAAGAAAATGAGTCATTCTCATTGCAACATTATTCATGGTGTGTGTATCTAATACTGTTCTCAAACAAAATCTTCATTTAACAAGACAAACCTGATAATCACAATTATTTGGTGATAGACAACAGCGAAGAAATGAAGTAATCCTATTTCTATGTAACTTGATAAAACGTTATTTTGTTGTGTCTATTGAAAAAACTTGCAATCAACGTCAGATGACAAGCCGATTTACGTACGCAGCAAACAATTAGGGTATCAGCCAGTCGTTGTCGACATTTCTTTGAAGAGAATAAATTATCGATGCAAACCACCGTTTGCTTAAGCTGTCGCTTTTGTGAGAAAATTCGAGGTATAAACCTGCGAATTTTAGAACCGGTTGTCTACACCCAAAGCAATATATTATTAGCGATGGCGATACAACGCACGTACACACAAAAGCATACATTTAAAAAAAAAGTAACAAAATATATCAGTTAGCTTTACTTTTGACATAAATTCTTGTCGATGGTTACTTTTTCTAAGTATCGTGTCCACTCAGGGCTTTGGGGCCATAGCAGTTCACAATTCCCTATTTAAGATAACTCTTAATAAATTTTGTCCTTTTGTTACCTCTCCTAAAACTTGTTTTACTAACCATTTAGTCAAGCTCACTAGGTAATTCAAGAATTCTTTTCTTGTCTCATTTGCCTTCTCTGAGTATCAAAATTTCCAAGCCATTTCTTCACATTATGTGCCTTAAAAATTAACTATTTCTTTCAGGTTTTAAGCTTAATTGCCCTTTTTTTCAGACATCTGATCTGGTGAGTGGTTGTTTTAAGGATCGTTGTATAACTCTCATTAATTGCTAATTCCGCGTAATACAAATTAAACAGCATGTGCCTGCTAAAATATTCAATAATATTTTTTGTTTGGTGATACCACTCGAAATACATACGGGTCTTCCATTGCGGATCATTTGATAAATAGAATAAGCATACTGCGGATTTTAGTGTGAATTGGTTTTCTGTTTTGGCCAGAGCACAATCGTTGTTCCACCTGAAAGTGTTAGAGACGCTGTTTATCAGGTCCAGGAGATCCTATTTTTGTAAAGAAAGGGCTTGTGCTTGCTCTGCTAGGTCTCTAGCATCTTCAGTTGTTATAACTTTTATTTTTCTCTTTCCGTTCATTAATGTCATTCATGACTGACTTCCTTCTCATATTTTTCCTCGTGTACAGTTCTGACGAGAGGCGACGAAACCGGCCGACTGATGTATTTGTATTTTAAAATTTATCATAGCCGAAAGTAAATTTCTTGTCTTTAACGACATAACACGATACCGTCATATATATATATATATATATATATATATATATATATATATATATATATAGTGACATAAATTAATAGGAGGGTGTAGATATGTATAGTATTATTATTCAGGTGATAATAAAACAGTGCTCAATGCATAAACAGACCTATATATATATATATATATATATATATATATATATATATCAGTGTAAAGATCAGTGGAAGAATGGTACTCGACACAGAAAATAGATATAGCGGGTATATTGTACTACTGTACAATTAGCAAAAAGATACAGATAAGCAATCAACGAGTAGGAGCGGAATAAACTATCAAATAGAGTATGGCTTCGCCTAAGACGTTTATTCTCTCTCGTACCGCTTGTTACCGTTCTTTATAGCCTAGAGCAATTCATTCTCGGGGATGGCAGGATGTTCCACTATAACACACACACACACACACACACACACACACACACATATATATATATATATATATATTATCATATTATCCCACGACTCAGATTCTCATGCGTTATGCAATCATCAAGTGCATGTTTTTTAGATTTGATACTTGTAAATGAATACTGTATATATGTAAATGAATGTGGATTCATCATTAATCCATGACTTAGCGATACAAATTCTATCCTTGTTAATACCACCTATACTGAATTAAAGTGGGTGTTGATCCGATTTAACCGTATATAGCAAGACATTTAAAAGCAATATCGAAATACAAACTTCGCATAGCCCGCAAATATATCTATCTTTATATTTTCTATATATTCCTATAAACGAAGTGCGGCAGAAAAACTCAAACATAATGTCAAAACATTAGTCATAATTTTGTCTTCATTTGGCTGATTTAGAAGGCATTTCTGGGAAGTATATGTGGAAGATATTTCTGTGGGTATTTCTTCTGCTCCCTGTATATATTTGTCCATCTCATCTGAAGTTATGATGCAAATCACATAAACATTTCTGGACAGTTATTCTCATCTTTATTGTCATATTCACGATGTTTCGGCCGTTGTACGCTCCGTGTTCTTATTTCAACTTAGAAGACAACTAAAAGTACGAAATCTGGAAGGATCAGCGCATATATCTGGGTCACAAAAATCTCCAAATCATACTAAGCATATAAATTAATACAATATGGGAACAAGTAATACGGAATGCTAGAGAAGAACAATTACAAATATCGAGATTGTAATATGAGCTCTGGTAAAAATATTTACTGAGATATCAGGTTTATAGATCCCAAAGCTCAAACATTGATATGCTCAAGAACACATGGCCCGGACAAAATCAGCAGTTAAATTCAGTGACTTGACCAAAAGAGTTCAATACATGGCTACAGCAGTGGTGAAGAAAACTTAGACACTTGAGTTAAAGGGAGATCACTGATACATACGGAAGGGGCATAACCCATGGAAAGATAACATTCTACCCTTTTTCGGTTTGAAATTCTGACGAGAGCGTACAACCTCCGAAACGTATGGCAATAAAGATGAGAACAACAGTTCAAACAATGTAAATAATTACACTATCTCATTTAAAAAATATAGACAAAAATCACATAAACATCAATAATTCAAATTTTCTTTGATCAGTCTACATTAAACTTAATAAAACATTAATAAAACATGTTTAAACTACCTACAAATTTAACTCCAACTTTAGTTTGAAATCTAAATTAGTCGTTTAAAATTTGGCAAAAACTTTCAAAGGTTTATGTGATCTGCCACATAACTTTAGACGGATTGTATATATTTTCTAAATCTTTCTATATATTTATATACCTATGTTTTTTTCTATTCTATGCCATTCTATAAATTTTTCATTCGTTTAGCCGCTATATAATAAAGACATTTAATCAGAATCTATTTTCCCACCAGAAAAGTTCATAGTTACAAATCTCTCTGTAGATGCGTTCAATTTTTTTAGCTTCTAGCCATATTTGCCGATATACCTTCATTTCCCACATGTACACATACACATGCATACACGTATTATATATAATATACATATACACAGTTACACACATATATGTATCTAGGGGTGTGTGTGGTGCGAGTGTGTTGGGATGTATGTCGTGTGTTGGACTACTGGGATGATTTATTCTCTACCACCATACTTCTCCGATTCCTCAACATAGTAAACGTTCTTTTGGCTTTCTATGCTTCTGGGCTTCCATAATTTTTTTCCTTTTTCTTTTCTGGTCCGTTATATAATCGATTCTTGTGAGCTACGGCCATTTAGATAGTTTTTTTTTGTAACATTTCTACGGTTCCATTTTTCAATGATGATGACATTAAAGTGAGATGGCGGTGAAGGGAAATGTGGTCGGCTTTTGCTTCTTATTATTGACTTGATTTACTCGTGGCAACATCGTCGAGAAGTCGTGTCGCTTTGTGCACAGAATATTGAGAGGCAAAAAGAAAAAACTAGGCGGTAAACAGAGGAAATTAGAACTGGAAACGAAATTTGCAACGAAATAAAAGATAGAAAAAGACCGAGAGAGAAAGATGGAGTATAAATGATATGCTGAAAATTGTGTGCATGTGAGAGAATGAGAGAGAGAGAGAGAGAGAGAGAGAGAGAGAGAGAGAGAGAGAGAAATAGAGAGCTAGATAGTGATAGAGATAGACAAAGATAGAGAGTGAGATAGATAGATATATATAGAGAGAAATAGTGAGACAGAGATAGATAGAGAGTGATATATATATATATAGAGAGAGAGAGAGAAAGAGAGAGAGAATGAGAGAGAAAAAGTGAGCTAGATAGATATAGAGAATTGACAGAGATAGAGAGTGAGATAGATAGAAATATATAGAGAGCGAAATAGTGAGAAAGAGCTAGAGAATTATATATATTTAGAAAGAGAGAGATAGAGAGTGATAGATAGATAGATAGATAGATAGATAGATAGATAGATAGAAATAATTAGAGAGATAAAGACAGAAATGGCGAGAGAAGGAAGAAAATAATGAGAGATAGTAAATAGGGGAGAGATCAAGATTGATAGAAGGAAAATGGTAGAAAGAAAATTTTAGATTAGGGATAAGGGTTGATGCGTAAGTGAAAATTATGACGGACTGTGAGAGATAGAAAGTGAAAGAAAAAGAGAGGGGAAAAGAAACAGCCGTACGAGATTAAGAGAGTGATAAAACATGAAAGAATTTCGCGAGAGTGTGTTTGTGTGTGTCTGTGTGTGTGTGTGAGAGAGAGAGAAAGGGAGGAATAGAGAGAATGATACTGGTCTAATAAAGAGGGTTTGGTTAAATAAAGAGAAATCAAAATTGAGAGCGCTAAATGGCAGTGGTAGAATTTCGCGAGAAAGAGAAATAAAAAAAATCGTGTTCTTTATGCAGAGTTGAGAAAGAAGGAAGAAGAAAAGAAATTGATAGAAAATCGATAGGTAAAAAGAATTATAACGCGAGTGATAGACGAAAGAGAAATGGCAAAAAAAAGAGAGTGAAATGTACAAAAAATGAAACAAGAATAACATTATGAGAGTATGAAAAGAGAGAAAAACACGAAGGAAAATAACGAGAGAGAGAGAGAGAGAGAGAGAGAGAGAGAGAGGGGGGGGAGAGAGAAACTCTAAAGGAAAACGGAAAAATGAATGACGTAGAAGATGGCCGGGAAGATATGTCTGCGACTTTCATATTTTTAATACAACTTCAGTTCATTTTATAAATTGCGAGTAAGGAGTTTATGTGTGCATCAAAATGTACCTTAGTGCCTACCTGGGTGGAGGGGCTCATAGAAAAGGTAAACACGATGAATACCTATGTAGGATTGTTCTGAATTTCGTCAAGCATCAAAAATAAAAATAACAAAAAAGGCCTGAAACTTCTCTTGTACCAAAGATGGCACAGACCAACAAACACTGAATACGCCTTTTGTACATAAATGTTTATGGATAAAAAAAAAAAAATGAAATATGCATATATTTGTAAATACATTAACTTTCTTTATAAATAGATTCTTGTATATTTGTTAATGCAATTTTTGCAAACGTTCTTCATAAAACCATGTTGGTAATTTAATGACGAAACGGAGAAAGAAATCCCGTGTGACGTGTGTTTCGTTATTCCAATGTACTTCAGACTAAATATTGCTTTATTATTGGGATCTTATATATGTTGGCAATGAAGTATAAACAAACAGCAGTTAGAATTATACATCGAAAGAAACACTGACAATTCAGAGATAATTTATTTTAAATTTAAAGTTTCTGGTTTCCGATGTACTTAGATTCAGAAACAGTTGGCCTCATTATGTTTCCTTTCACTTCGGTTTTATTTAATGTGCCTTAGCAGTAGTTTTGATAAGCTTCTTATGCTTTTCGCATTAATAAACGACTTTCTATATGAATTAAAACTACATTCTTTGAGTCGAGAAGGTGTATTTACATATTACGATGTCTAGAGCACCGAATATGTTGTACAGTTCGGAAAATAATAAAACCATTTGGAAAAATAAAAGAAATGCATACCTGCTTAGCTGTAAGTTTCTTGTCTATTAACTGAATTTTTTTCCTAAAACCCATTTGTCTTAAGGAACAAAGGCCATAATCGATCCTTTGTCATTTTACAGGTAGGCGTGTTGACACTACGCAAATCCTCCGAGCGAGGTAGACTGGTTGCTAACAAAAACTATAGAACCCAATCTGTCCTGCTGCTTAAACCATAACTAGATGGAGAAGAGATAGAATAATACCTTTCCTAATAACATTTGAGCGTAAGTAAGGTACGGTATTCTTCTCTTTCTTCTATGTACCCTGTTCTTTCAGGACGTAGGCGATTAAGGCCCTCCACATCTCTTATCCCTTGTAACTCTTAAACGCACTTCTCCTGTCATCCCGCTCAGCCCTCGCCCCACCATCCATCTTCTCAAGTCCATCATGTATGTCACGTGCTGCGTTCCCTTGTCTCTCGTTTCCTCTCGAGTGTTCCGTAAGCATTCTCCAAGTCATCCTTCCTCAGTATTTGTCGTTGCTCACATGTTGTTTCCATGGTATCTTCAACATCCTTCTATAGAACCACATTTCAGTTATCTTTCCATCATCTTTGATGGGATTGTCCAGTATTCGCTGGCATATTGAAAGATATACATCACATACCAATCCTGTACACTCCTCTTTGTTTCAACAAAACTTTTCTGCCTCTCAGTCCTCTATTCAGATTCTGGAATGCATCATTGGCCATGACAACGCACCTTTGGATCTCAGTGTAGCACTTTTCGTCTTCTATTAGGACATTTCTAAAATATTTAAATTTTTGTACCTGCTTAGTTTTAGTATCACCAACTTGTAGTTGACATTTTGGGCTTCTCTTTTTACTGGTGACTAGACATTCAATTTTTTGTAGTTTATGTGTAGTCTTTTCTCTCCTCTTTCTGTAACTACTTCCTCCTGCATTACCTTACGAATTAACAAGAATATTTATTTTGACGAGAAATATACAGATTTCTGAGATCACTTTTTCCTTCCTTCTTTTGAATGTTCATTTTTCGAGATCTTCATTTAAGAAATTTGACAAATACAATTTTCCCCCATTTCATTCTCCCAGATTCCATTGCATCGCAACATTTTCGAAATTAGCAGGAATTAGGCGAGAGCAGACAGGTTGGCAAAGAAATGTTTCGGGAAATTTGTGTTGACTGAATTTGATTTTTATTCTTCATACCCAAACACATTCTGAAAGAAAACAGAATATTTGATACACAGGGAGAAAAAAAAATCTATTCAGAAAAGGCGTAATAATACATCTACCCAACGGTATGAACAGGGATTTGCGTGCATCCACAGAGAAAACGCTCGCTCAGTGGGCACAACCTAAACGACATCAACTTTTTACATGTGTATATATGTTACGGTAAGTTTCGAAAATTTATGAAATGAAAACTTAATTTATTTGTTTGAACATTATTTTTAATAGACAATCTTTGCGACTACATCACCCCTTATATCACGCTATCTAATTCTCCAGTATGCAACCCGGCGCAGAATATAATAATTAATTCTTTGTTAGCTTTTCCAGCATCCTAACAGTTTTCCGTTTTATAAAAGTCAAGAAATATAAAAATTATGTGTAATTTTTATTGTCACAAGCGCTTCCCCATTTCTCTAGCTATTTTCATGAATGTCTTTGTTTCTACTGTTGTTTTCTTTTCCTCATATCTTGACTGTAAAGTAGTAATTTATTTTTGTGTTGTTTTTGAAAAAGCATTCATTCTAAGCCCCTCCCCCACATGCTGCGCGCGAGTGGAATTCTTTTGAGAATCTTTCTATTTAAAAAAATCAACATTCCATTTTTAAATAATGCAAGATAGGAGAGAAATGTTTGATATATATGGCCTCTCGAACAGCGAGATGTTTTTGATATCCTAATTTATATAGAATTCTAGTGTTTTTGGCCAGAATTTTCCTTAAAGGTTCTTGTAAATTATGTGCTAATAAATCCCTTTTTATGACACTATGGTTTGATAAGTGGCACGTCCGTTGTTTACTTAAGGAGATGGTATTTGTCCAATATAGGTAACTGTTTTGTTACAAGAGAGATGGTCTTATACTGGACATTGAAATTCATACACATTAGATTTCATAGTCATTGCTAGTTTAGATTTGATGGGATTATTTTGATTAGTGACAACAAGGTTTGTGGTCTTCCATTTTCTGTAATATATCACAAATTTTACATGTTTTTCAGGATTTACGACAGAAATATAACTGTGTAACGCGAAACAGGACTGTCTGCAGATGAGTATTTACGTTCTCACCGGTTGATTGGGTACTCCGGGGAAATGGTAGACTTTAAAAAACAGTAGCCATCACCACTATAAGCACATCGTTTATTGAATAATGAATTTTAATACTCTCAGCTAATTGCGTGTGTTTACATTGTGTATATAAGACGCTAAAATTTGCCTTCTTCCACCGTACGCCGATAGTGGTAGAATCACCGACTGATGGCTGGATGTATAACCGTACTGATGAGCTGTGATACAGCGAAACAGGACTGTGTTTGTGACTATATATATATATATATATATATATATATATATATATATATATGTGTGTGTGTGTGTGTGTTTCTGTGTGTGTGTGTATGTGTGTGTGTCTGTGTGTGTGTCTGTATGTGTGTGTGAGGAGGACGAGTCACTTGAATTCCCAGAGTTGTAGTAAATCAGCTGCAGTAAAAGTCATGTACCTTAGCACCCCACACCAGGTTAGTTTTGAATTCAAAGTTTACCTTCTTTCCACCCAAGGCTATAGAACCCAGTGTTCCCTTTTATTGACCCATAAATGTAGGGAGGAGAGATGGAATCATACATTTCCTAAGTGATTAGCGCATAATACCATGAATTCAACTCGAATTCGAATTCGGTTCTTCGATTTTTCAATTCGGCATCCATTATTCCACCGTATCTGCACATAAGTGTGT
Organism: Ascarosepion bandense; assembly: GCA_037127315.1. Taxonomy (NCBI): domain Eukaryota; kingdom Metazoa; phylum Mollusca; class Cephalopoda; order Sepiida; family Sepiidae; genus Ascarosepion; species Ascarosepion bandense. The sequence continues at coordinate 4,206,176 of JBBBDQ010000316.1, forward strand.
GATTGTGTGTCTGTGTCTATTTGCATGTGCATGTATACACATTTATATGTATGTGCATATATATATATATATATATATATATATATATATATATGTTGTGTGTGTGTGTGTGTGTGTGTGTGTATACACACACTCATATAAATATACATATGAGTTTGTATATATACATATATATGTAAATATATATGTGCGTATTTTATATATACATATATATTTATGTGTGTTTGTCTCTTTGTGTGTGCATGTATACACATATATATGTGTGCATATATATATAAATATATATGTATACGCACACTCGTATATATATATATATGAGATTGTATATATATATGTTAATATATATATCTGTGTATATTTTACACACACGCACACACGCGCGCGCACACACGCACGCACACACACACACACACACACACACACATATATATATATATATATATATTGATCAGCAAAAGTTATTAGCTGCTGAGATGCTATACGCACGTCTAACAATAGTTCTTCCTTCTGGAGTGCTTATATTTTCTTTAATAAGATTTTTCGAATATTCAAGCCGATAGACAAAAATGGATAAATATACTGTTTAATAGATAAATCGGGCGTCTATTCTAATATGTGTATCCACTAAAATAGCGTTTAAGTGGTTATATATACTTATATGTGTGTGTATGTGTGTGTCTGTGTGTCTCTTGTGTGTGTTGCTTTCATTGTCATCCCCGAAAAAAACCAATAGAAAAAAATCACTTGTTTCAATTTTCTTTATTTTTCTATCTCCCTTTATTGGAAACATTTGCTGAAAAGATAGTCATATTTTGAGAAATGTCATTTTCCATTTTAGATGATTCCGTACAGGTAGAAAATTAATACCAAATTGTTATTGACATTTCCCTGATCAGAAAACACGAATTTTCGATACTAGTAATCTATATCTGCAACAGAAATGGTTTCTCTGAATGAATGACGTTTTTGCAAAGTTGAAATGAAAGGGGATTCATATCCGCAAACGGATTTTTTTTTTTTTGCTTTACTTTAATGTAATAACCTAACTTTAACTATGTATCGGTCAAGCAACCTAATCTTGTGTTCATACTGATATTGCTTTTATCAGTCAGTTAAATGCCATACGTGATACACGCTTTGGGCGATCATGTCTCGAAAGAGGCATGACTAACTAGGCAGAGAATTATCCCGCAGTAGGTTGCCAATACTTTCTGCGGTAGACTGGTTGCCAGCCAAGGTTATAGAAACCAATCTGTATTTAACACATAACTGGAGAGAAGAGACGGATTAATACCTTTGTGCGTTAGGAAATACAAGGAATTCAACTGGAATTCGAACTCGGCTCCCCAATTTGTCCTTCCTAGTCGATATCCACTGCACTACAACGGACATTTGTAAAAGCCACAACAAATGGTAAACTGAATGGGTGAGATATCCGCTGAAAATATGTCAATAGTCTGGAGGTACTTGTTTCAATCATTTCTCTCGTTGTGCTTTCCTCTTAAATTCAATCTTATCCACAGCAACAACTTTTTTTTTTTTTTTTCATCATTTCACCCCGAGCAAGGCTGAAACGCCACTGATGTGCAGGGGGTTACATAAATGTAATAAGATTAATTAGAAAAGAGTGAGGAGTACAAGCTAGTTAGAAAGGAACAATAGAAAGCTGAGAAAGCAGGTGCAATGACAGATACATGGGCGGAGAGAAAGTGAAGATTATACAGGGGAGGGGAGAGAGCTAGAGTCCAGTGGTTAGTAGATGAGTATTAACTTTGCATTTAAATTTCTGGAGGTCGTAGCCGTCAGGAAAGCAAGAATACGGGAGTGAGTTCCACAGGCGGGAAGTGCGAGAGAGGAAGCTGCAGGAGTAGAATTGTCGTCTGCATTTGGCTAACCTGACTATGAATGGGTGGGACCTAGTTGCCAGTCTGGTTGCACGGGAAAACACCTATTGAGGAGGCATCAGTGACTTAAGCTCATCCGAGCAGATGCCATGAAAGTATTTATAGAAGAGACAGAGGGAGGCCACATTTCGACGATGGGAAAGTGGCTGCAGTCGAGTCGCCAGATCAGTACCTATCACATTACAGACTCTCCTTTGGAGCTTGTCAAGAACACTGAGGAGAACGGCAGGGGCACCTGACCATAAATGGCAGCAGTACTCCATGCACGGACGGATGGTTGACTTGTATATATGCAGGATGGATTCAGGTGGAAAAAACATCCTGGATGTAAAAATCCAAATGTTTCAAAAAATAATACATGATTTACATTCCCCAATGAGTCATGCGTTTAACTAACCTTTACCTTATAAAATTCAGTTTCTTGAAATTTCATGAATTTACATGGAGAGGGAGTAACAGATGTAAAAAAATATTTTTACCAAGATTTTCTAAAATTAATAGTTGCCAAAATAATTTCATTCATTTGTGAATAAGTCCTGAAAGTTTCATTAAAATCCGACAATTATTTGATATTTGCAACAATTTCCAAATTAATGTGTTTTTCCCCGAAAAAAAATTAGTTACGTAATATTGCAATATCTATTGTAAACTCACATTACTATTTGGTTACCCGCTAACGAAAATCAAAACCAGATTTTTTTACCAAAATTTCGAACATATTAGAAAGGAATAAAAATTTTGAAAAATAATTAAAAAATACTATGTTCTTTCCTCCTAATAATAACATATAGATTTTGATAGAAAAAGTTCGTTTTTATTAAGTTTAGGGCTATTTTTTCATCCTATGCTATTTTAGTGGAGGTATTTACAATAAATCTACATACTCAAGTACGCACATATATAAATATTTTTCTGGTGTTTAAATATCTGCCACGAAAATTCTACTTGTTAATTTAAATTTTAATTTAGCTTGTAAGATTTTACTTCCCAATTTCATGTTTAAGTTTTAGTCCAAATGAAATTATACAATTTAAAAATAGCATCCCAGCATTAGAATACATAACCACCATGAAAAAGGCGAGAACAAATATTGAAATACTGGAAAGGTCAGTTCAAAATAAGCAACTAATAACTGAAAAATCGTTGTGCAATAGACGGGCGATAATATACATATTTATTAATATGTGAAATGTGTATATATATATATATATATATATATATATATATATATATGCAATTTGTTATATATATTATATTATTCATATATTATATATGCGCGGTACTTATTTGAAAGCGCTCAAACAGATAGAGCTAGCATATATATTTATTAATATATACTTCATAGTTCTGTTATATTACATCAAGCACTATTTTAACTACATCAGAAAAAATATTTATGTGTGTACTTGTATAGCCATATGTATATTTATTGATATCTATCTATCTATCTATCTATAAAACAATTTTGAAAATTTACATTTGTTTTCCCAATGAACAGTGGCATTTATTTTTTGGGGTTGGGGAATAGGCGATGGCTAAAACTTCGTTCGGTTTACGAAATACATTCTTTTTATTAATAAGGGAAAGGCCCTTTCGGCCAACCAAACAATATCTCAAATAATGATACAAAACGAGATTCACGTAACGCAGCTGAACGCTCGGGTCTTTACTTTAAAGAAACAGCGAAATAAAGTTGTTTTATCCATTTGTTATTCCGTCTGATATCCAATTTTCTGCTTTTGAGCTACTGCTAGGGTATCTCAGCTAGACATGGGAGAGTGGTTTATTCAAGTGATCCCTCATTCAATTTTCACTCCTTTGATTGTCGCAACACGATCTCAAACTAAAATCTTTGTGAAGACAACATGGAGTTTCATTAATATATTTTGCTTAGAGAATTACTGCGGACACATGCGACATTATCTATCTATCTATCTATCTATCTATCTATCTATCTATCTATCTATCTATCTATCTATCTTGAAATTGGTATTGCCCTTTTCCTAGACTGGCTGCTGACCAAAGCTAGAAAACCCAGTTTTATTTATATAGTTCGGTGGAAATATGGATTTATACTTCTTCTAAGGGTAAGTGTGCGAAAATGAATGCGATGTCCTCGGTTGGAATTTGAACTGTATAGGCCAATGTCAACTTACTTGCCGATATTCATTTCGTATATGTAAATCCTTTATAACAAATACATAACGTATATATTACAGCTGTATTTAGAACATTTTTTATAGATGTCAGTCTCTGTTTATTTTTAATGCCTAGGCCGATAAATTATTTATTGGGAAAGCTATTTGCCCTTATACTCAGTCACTTAGAATATTTTCTTCTCAAAAGTACCAGTGCTGAATAAATATAAGTTTCCTTAGCTGAGATTCAAGGTCGGTTTGCCGCTTGTTTTCCATTATATTCGTCATTTCGCTAAAACAAACCATATATTTATCACGAGATTAATATTAATGTCACAAGTCGAAATCAACGAACTCGCGAACTCGTTTGGCTTGTGTATATTTACACACATAAAAGTATTAGAAATATGTTATATGATATTTGGAAATTGATATATTTTAATTAAGTTTGTATATGTATGTACAATGATTAAGAAATAAAAGTAATTCTGCACTTTTTACTTGTTGAATAAACTGGTTGCAATTTCAGCGTAAAACTGAACACAAAATTTCCAATGTATTCAAGTCAAAAGAAATGACCTAAATGTTGATCAATTGACAAATAATATTAAAAGACAGAAATAATAAAAAGCAAAAAGGTAGAGTCGAAAAATAAAATTAAGAATCAATGAGAAAATATTCACACCTTAGATGATTCGCTAAACTGTAATTGCGTTCAATGCACGGAAAGTTAAAATCGATTTGAAACTGAACGGCCATTTTCGGTGAAAATTCAGTGTAACTAGACATTATATTTTTATTGTTTTTGTATGTTTAATTGACTTGAACTTTCGTTGCTTGATATTTTGCTGAAAATTATATTTTATAAATGTTAGTCCACGTTACGTTCTTTTATTTTTCTCGTGTTATACCGGTAAATTTCACCTTTAAATTCTATTGTCTTCTATTATTGCATTGTAACCAAGACAATATGATTGGTTCATTGTCTTATCACGTGATTAGACATGCGATCATTTCCTTGAAATTTTGTTTATTTATTGTTAGAAATGGCATCAAAATATTAGGTGCTACAAAAAATGTGAAGAGAGCCTGAGTTTCTCTCAGAAAAAAAGCAAAGTCTATGTTTCTTCTTTGCCATCGTCAATTTTATTATGAATATTCATTCCGATAGTTTTGCATAAAAATGTTTTTATACAGTTAAAACAATTAACGGACTTTTAAAAACCGAGAAATTTCTTTACGGAAGTGTAAAAGAATTAGACAGTTGCGCATGCGTGCACATTCATCATGTAGAAAATTTCGATTCGATATTCTAAATTTCTAATAATTCTTAGTTCATAGTAGATGTTTGACCTTGTTCTTTAAGATAAATGTATTGATACAGAGGATGTGCGTTGTGGTACAATGGATATCGACTCGGAACAAAAAAATCGGGGAGCCGAGTTTGAATTCCAGTTGAATTCCTTGCATTCACTTACGCACAAATACCTTTGGGAAAGGTATTAATCCGTCTCTTTCATCCAGTTTTGGGTTAAATAACAAGGACTGATTGGGTTCTATAGCCTTGACTGGCAACCAGTCTACCGCAGAAAGTAATGGCAACCTACTGTGGGATAATCTTCTGCCCAGTCAGTCATGTCTTTAAAGAGACATGATCACCCAATCGTGTTTCACGTATAGCCCTAAACGGACTGTACTGATACTACTTTGGTAGAGTTAATCACATTGGTTACATGACAGTTGCTTAGTGACAATAGCGACAGATAAAATTCAGTTCGTTTACAGAAGTTAAACAGTAAGTTTTTTTTCAGCTCACCACACCCTCGGATTGGGCTGAAGATAAATATGACTCTCCCACAACATACACGTCCATGGCACCGTTTCCCTTTAGTAATATATCTTTTCCAGATAAAGAAATTAACTCCAGCTCGCAATATTCAATTTCGGAAAACCTAAGACTCGTGGTTTACCGTTCGTGGAATATAAACTCGCCTGGCACATAGTAGATGAATGAGGACTCCTAAATACGTCATCTCCAGAAATAGGTGTATTTCTATATTATATGTAAAACCCTTCCTTTTTGTTTTTTCTTACATTTTGTTTGTCTTGTCTAAATACAAGTCATATATTATTTTCCGCGTGACACACACACACACACACACACAGAGTTTTAAAAGTCTCTCTTTGAAGAAAGCATGTTTGATATTTCTTTTTCGTTCCAGAAGCAAACTTCAGCGTTATTATATCACGGATATAATAATGCACATAATGGGTAAAATACAAATAGGAGAATCAATATTTCTTCCATAGCAAAGCTCCCGCTACGTAACTTTGAACCCTTTGTGAATTATTTTTATACAAAATTATCTGGTTTTAAAGCAGGCTCTCTGAATTACAAACAGAAAACAATTAAAATACAGAAATTACAGTAATCCTGAATGTTCTTGTGTAGTATTGATCACGTGTTGTTTGATTTTGGGATAAAAATCGCAAAATGAAGGTCATTTTGAATGGGCGTGCCTCTTCGTCCTACAGCACGAATGCTGGTGTCCTACAGGGCTCTATCCTGGGCCCGACGCTCTTCCTTATTTTCATCAACGACCTTCCTGATGAGATCAAGTCCCAAGTAGGCATCTACGCAGATGACACTACAATATACTCCCGCACCAGTAAGAAACCTGTCGTGGCGGACAGACATAATCTCGCTGCTGACCTTGAACGGGATCTACACTCTGTGGTGAACTGGGGAAAGAAGTGGCTTGTCAACTTCAACTCATCCAAGACCAAGCTGTTGTCTGTCAACCATTACAGGCAACCTCTCCTGCCTCCCATAAGCATGGACCAAGCGATTCTCCCGGAGAGCAATACACTACGCCTCCTCGGACTTACCATGTCCTCAGACCTCAAATGGAACCACTATATTGAATCGATAGCAAAATCTACTGCTAATAAGGTTGGGTCACTATGTCGATCCAGGATGTTTTTTTCCGCCTGAATCCATCCTGCATATATACGTCAACCATCCGTCCGTGCATGGAGTACTGCTGCCATTTATGGTCAGGCGCCCCTGCCATTCTCCTCAGTGTTCTTGACAGGCCCCAAAGGAGAGTCTGTAACGTGATAGGTACTGATCTGGTGGCTCGACTGCAGCCACTTCCCCATCGTCGAAATGTGGCCTCCCTTTGTCTCTTCTATAAATACTTTCATGGCTTCTGCTCGGAGGAACTTAAGTCACTGGTGTCTCCTCAACAGCTGTTTACTCGTGCAACCAGACTGGCAACTAGGTCCCACCCATTCACAGTCAGGTTAGCCAAATGCAGACGACAATTCTACTCCTGCAGCTTCCTCTCTCGCACTTCCCGCCTGTGGAACTCACTCCCGTATTCTTTCTTTCCTGACGGCTACAACCCACAGAAATTTAAATGCAAAGTCAATACTCATCTACTAACCATTGAACTCTAGCTCTCTTCCTACCCCCGTATAACCTTCTCTTTCTCTCCACCTATGCATCTGTCATTGCAACTGCTTTCTCAGCTTTCTATTGCTCCTTTCTAACCAGTTTGTACTCCTCACTCTTTTCTAATTAATCTTTTTACAGTTATGTAGCCCCCTGCACATCAGTGGCATTTCCGCCTTGCTCGGGGTGAAATGATTAAAAAAAAATCGTAAGACTATATGCGTCATGAAAATAGAGTACTTTTAGCTGAAGTGTTTTTTCTATGAGATAATTACTGTTATTCTATCAACGTGCATGCATATATATATATATATATATATATATATATATATGTTGTGACGGACCTACCCATTACCATGGTAATGGATTAACCCGACCTGCACATATATACCATGTGACTAATAGTCAAAGGGGAAGCACCAGTCTGGTACGAGTCAGACAATCGTAGAGTGACTTTGTGATATCCAACACCGCTTGCTCGTCAGATAGACGAACAAGCTGGTATCTTGTACCTTTACCGTGTTTTGTAATACAAATTGTTTACACTAATTCCGTGTTCTTGTTTTCACTTGTCACCCCTTAAAATAGGGTTACAACACTGGCACGCAGACAGGAAAATACGTTTTTTATGTCAGTCGCCATACAACATTGGCGACGGAAATTTTCGAAAAAAGAACTCTCCGCGGCAACCAGAAAGAAAGAACAATTCTTTTATCCTGTGTCCACGACACTGGCAACGAAAGATACTTCTCGAACTCTCCGTGAACGAGAAAAAAATATTTTTTCTCAGCCAGGGTTTACACCGACGACGAAGAACTGAGCCTTCACGGACAAACCCCAAACCAACTCAGTGTCTTACAAACGCTGGATGACTAAGGAGTTTTTTTTTAGTGAGAAACACCATTCAACTAGCCAAACAAATTAAATATCCCACAACACTGGTTACATACAAACAAACTTCATCGGAGTATTAACTTAATTCAGTGCAATAACGCTGACAAACGAAATTCGAACAAAGAATTTCAATTCAAATTTAATGTACACAAAACACAACCGCAAATGTCTTACTACAAGAAGACATTTCAAAATCAATATTCCCAAAATATTGACAAGTGATATATCACAAAAGTTTATACTCTATCGAAAGTACAGCGATTTTTTTGTCTCCCCAAGTTAAAATTTATTTTTTTAACATACGCAACCCAAGAATGTTATCGTTTTGTATTGTTCACGGAATTCCAGGAAAAAGTCACTAAAGGAAACTGTAAGTACGAGGTTTTCTTTTCCTATTTAAATAAATATATTAAAAAAAAAGATATCTAAATTCTTTTTTAAAATAAGTTTAAACCAGTCGTTACAAAATTACAACTCTAAAGCGGGTAAAGACAAAAGGAAAACTAGTAAATGTTTTCTTCCCCGCTGTTGTTCAACCGGAAAAAGTAAAAACCAAGATTTTTGTCGTACAGCACTGAAAACCTAATTCAACCGAACATTCATAACTCGTACCCCACACTTTTGTTCTGAGTTAAAAAAGAAAAATAGAGTTAAAGGATACATTTACTCTATTTTTAAATCTTCAAATCGAACAGCAAAGAAATCAAAAGGTAGCAACGAATTGAAGAACTAGTCGCGCAAGTCTTAGCGAACAAGTCAAACACAGAAAATAATACATTCTCGCAGGATTCTATTCAGAATGCAATAGACAATTTCTGTTACGCGCCAGATGAGGGCAAAACCTTTGCTGCTTACTATAGAAGGTATGAGGATTTTTTCAGTCTTGATTGTAAAAACTGGACTGACCAGAAGAAAATTCGTTTGTTACTACGTAAATTAGATACCGTAGAACATGATGAGTTTATGGATTTTATCCTCCCTAGGAAAACTCCTGAACTAACTTACCGACACGGTAAAACTCCTTAGCGAGCTTTTTAGTCCAAAAACTTCTCAATTTCACAAAAGATGGAAATGCCTAAACCTGGTAAAAAATGATGAGGAAGGTTTCTCTATTTACGCAGTGGTGGTTAATAAACACTGCGATGATTTCCGGTTATCAGAACGCAGTGCAGACAATTTCAAATGTTCTAATATTTGCACAAGGGCTTACGTCAAGTACAAACTCAGAAAATTATACGTCGTGTACTAACTATGCTGGAGAACGAACCAAACCTGACATTATAAATGCTGACAGAAGATTGTCAAAGAGTAAAGATCATAAAAAAGGATTCAAAAGACATTTACTTAGTCAAGTAAAGAAATTATGCAGACAATCAAAAATTACTCGACGAACAAAACCGAGTACAGAAGAAACAATTACTCGAATCCTCATGCTCCTAAATAAAGATTCATAAAAACAAAATATCCACCTAGCCCGTGTAACCGATGTAGAGGATTACATTGGGTTAAAGACTGTCCATATCTATCCAAAAAATGCTTGATATCTAAAAAAAATAGGACATAAAAGTTCCCACTGTAGAAATAAAAATAAAATCAAAAGTCGTGTACGTCAAACACGAACCTTCGAATATAACGAAGAAAGCCTACGAAAATATGTCGTAGTTAAAATCCTAGGAAAAAGACATTAAGTTACAACTCTATTCAGGCTTAGACTTGTCAATCATTAATGTACATAGGTGGAAAAGACTAAATAGACCCACTATGTTAAAATCACACAAAATAGCAAGATCCGTTAATGGCACAAAAATAAATTTCGAAGGAGAATTTATCACTAATGTCACACTATTTGGTACTACAAAAATCTAAAAGTCTACGTATTAAAGAACACAGAAAACCTGTTCGGTACTGACTGGATACAGGAATTTATGTTGTGGGACCTGCCAGTGTCTATCTTCTGTAAAAAAAAAAAAAAAAAAAGAAAAGTATAATCACTGTCATCTGAGACGGAAAAATTGAAATCCAACCTAAAAAGATTTGCAGAGGTGTTCGCTCCTGGTCTAGGAAAATGCACTAAAATGGCCGCTAAGCTAGAGTTGAAACCAAATATTCAACCGGATTTTGAAAGAGAACGTAACGTTCAAAACTTCATTCCAAAAATGCATAAACTGCGTGCACCCTTAAATCAACACTTAAAAAAGGCATACATCTCACCTACTGATATGGCTCTACAATGTTTTCTACCAGTGTATAGGATCACTCCGAATCCTAACACATCATCAGCTCGATCTTCGGCCGAAGCCATGTTTGGTCAAGAAATAAGGTCGGTCTCACACAAACTGTTGCCGAGACAAACTAAACAAAGTAAAACCTCTACGTTACCAAACAAACGTTATAATCCTGGAGATTAAGTTTATTTCAAAGGCTGCAAAAATAATGTTTCTTTTTGGGAACTGAGAGGAATTAAGGAAAGGATCGGCCACATGATCTACATAATCCAGGGACCTAAATTTGTACATAAGAGGTACCTAAATAAGATACGTAAACGTTTAACTGAGGACCAAAATGATATGTCTCAAGAAGATGTAGAGGCCGTAGAAACCGTCTACGACACTGTTGATATAGAAGTACTTCAAACTACGCCAGAGCCACGTCGATCTGGAAGGAAAAGGAAATTTACAGATCCGCTCATGGTTAATCCTAAACGAAAGAAATACTGATATTCTGTCGAAGTAACAGCTTGGGATGGAAGTGTTGTGGAGGACCTACCCATTAACTTGGTAATGGATTAACCCAACCTGCACATATATACCATGTGACTAATAGTCAAAGGGGAAGCACCAGTCTGGTACGAGTCAGACAATCGTAGCGTGACTTTGTGATATCCAACACCGCTTGCTCGTCAAGTAGCTGGTATCTTGTACCTTTACCTTGTTTTGTAATACAAATAGTTTACGCTAAACCTGTGTTTCTCAAATATTCAGGCTTGTGGATCCAATTCGGTAGGGTTTCAATGCTGGGTAAAAATCAATCGGACGTCTAACCGTACTGGTGAGCAGTGATAGAGTGAAACAGATCTGTCTGCGGATGACTATATATATATATATATATATATATATATATATATATATATAAACTGTTTAATAATAGACATACACAATATCTACTCAAATACGAATATCCATAAAATGATGTTCAGACAAATTTAAATAAGTCGTATAATACCATTTCGTAACTTTCCGTAAAATTTCGTTATATATATATATATATATATGCCCATAGACCAGGAGTAGAGTCGCCGACTGATGCCATTTCGGTCGGGTTTCAATCCGGGGTAAAAAGGCAATCGGTGTCTTACCTTATTGATGAGCTGTGATACGGCGAAACAGATCTGTCTGCGGATGACAATATTTACGCTCTCACACCCTGATTGAGCACTCTGGAAAAATAGTAAACTTTGATAACAGTAGCTACTCTGGCATGTACGCATCGCTCATTCAGTGAAATGAATTAGAGCGCTCTAGCTATTGGGCGCGTATAATGATATGCGCTAAAATGTCTGCCTACTTCCACCGAGCGCCCATAGCCCAGGGGTAGAGTCGCCGACTGACGCCATTCGGTCGGGTTTCAATCCTGGGTAAAAAGACAATCGGAGTCTAACCGTACTGATGAGCTGTGATACGGCGAAACAGATCTGTCTGCGGATGACTATATATATATATATATATATATACGTGTGTGTGTCCTTACAGTCTTACTAGCAAAAGACTGAATTTTGACCAAACAGAGCAAAACCAATTATTTCCTGTGATAAACCGTTTCTGAATGTTGTATGTCTCCTAAACGTTTTAAATGTTTCTCACAATATTTAAACATTTCTGTTCCTTTCAATTTAAACAGTAAGTTTAAATTTGAAAATGCAAATAATATTTTTAACATTTAAGAATCAGCGTCAGTACCAATGACATCTTTAACACATTTATTTTCTAACAATGAAACAAAAGATACCTATTGCTATAACAACAATAAATATTCCTTTAATAGTATCAGGAGAGAGAGAGAGAGAGAGAGAGAGAGAGAGAGAGAGAGAGAGAGAGAGAGAGCTTAAGTCTATCCACTAACTAAAGTGATTTAAAATACATAAAGAACGATTTTTAACACAGATATGCATTGTGGTGCAGCTGGCAATCAGTCTACCGCAGACAGTAATGGTAATCTACTGCGGGAAAATCATTTGCCCAGTAAATCATGTCTCTTACGTGATATAATCACCCAAGCGGGTATCACGTATCGCACTTATGTGACTGACTGATTAAGATAGAAGATAACGATTGACATTGCATTTAAATATAAAATGTCGCTGACCAGAATTTTCTTTGGATTTTATCAAGAATCTCTTAATATATAACAGTAGCATCAGATTTGGCAGCAATATTCAAAGTATGGATGAGTGGTAGACTTATAAATATGTAAGATAGATTCTGACGAAAGAAATTAACACAGTAAGCTCAATTTCCAAGCAGCACATGTAGCATTTGATTAGATATTAACTTTCTATTTCATGCAAGCACCAAACGTAAGTCATGATGATGAAACGCGTCACTGTCCTAGAGGTCAGCATCATCCATACTGATGAAAAATAAAAAAAGGTTCGGAGGGCAAAGAAATTATAGAATAAAATAGTTCTTTAAACCAATGCTTTTATTAGATAATGTTATGCACTATAATCTAGCGACTACTAGAAATATGTTTAGCGTGAGGGGAAGTGTTTCCTCTGTTTCAATTTTTCAAGTCTGTTTAAATGAATTTGAGGAGTTTCTAGCTTCTATTTGTGTTTTTACTTAGACGAATTACTGTTATGATTTGTTTTAGGATATTTTTTGGAGCCTTGCCTTTTAGGAGATCTCTTTTGTGGGGTCATTGACAAGGAAGATCGTTAAATTAGAGGGATCAGTAGAATCGGAGACATTTGTAATCTCTGCAGAATTTTAGTTCGGTAGACAATCTGTGGGAATCCCGAAAGGCTGACCTTAGTTGAGAAGGTGTTGGTGAAATGTTGGAATGGTTTATGGTTTCTGGCTTTTGATGGGTACGGTTAGTGGGGTTAGATGTGGAAGTGATTTTATTATTTCACAGTATTGATTTTTATCCTTTTTATAAAAGTTGCATCCAGTGTTAATTTTTGTAGCTTCTCAGTGGATGTTTTATATTTGGGCGGTTGACCAATGTCGTTTAAAATTGATTACATTATCAGAAAACTCATATTAGACACATTTCTGGTCTAGGCCTCTACCATCCTTATCGTCTTTAGGAACGGCACGTTTCTTTTATGTCAACTCCGTGATTTCCCACCGATGTCGCACGTTTATCCGTAAGCCGATTGAACTCCATGACAAAACATTCAATTACTTTATCGCATTCTCCAACAGGAAAAACCGGGTATTTCTATCAGCATCTCTTACACGTTAGCCATTCTACGGCGTGGTACTCGTATTTCGGCATTTGTAGAATCTTCAAGCGGAGAGTATGTATTATATCTATCGACGATGTAAACTATTTTTTTAATTATTTTTGCCATTGTGTATAAATACATTTTACAAACTTGCATTTGCCTTGATAAAATCAATCAGAAGATAAAACGAGTTGGGTAAGTTTTCTTTTCGTCTTTATTCATATTGCACTTTTACAGATATATTCTATCTAAAGTTTTGCACACACGCGCGCACATACACGCACGCACACACACACGGACAATTAATTCCTTCTTTTTCCTTTTCCCCTATTAGTATCTACTATTTAACGAGTAAGAATACTTGGACTAATTTTGCCTCTCAGTTTTTCCTGCACCTTTATATATTTTTTATATAATTTTTTTTTTTTGGTTTTGAGAAAATTTTTACCCTTACATTTAATTTAATATAATATAATAAAAATTTTTTCGTTCCTATCGTACCAAGCCACCTTCAATTAGTTTCTTAAAATCTTCAAATATAATTAGAACCGAACTTAACTCACAATTGCCATTATCCTTTAGCTTTTTAAGTAATTTATGTTCAGGAATGTGTATGTGCGTATATATAAGTGTATGTGTATATGTGTGTTGTCTTTTGTACGCGTGTGGTTGTGTGTGTGTGTGTGTGTGTGTAGTGTGTTTGTATTTATATATATATATATATGTATATATATATATATGTGAATATATGTATGTATATCTATATATGTATATATATATGTATGTGTGTGTGTACACTTGTTGAATTGATATACTCCTTAAGTTAAATTTTTTATTATTATTATATTATATTTTAGTTTCATTTTATTTTATATTTTAATATTTTATTAACTTTTATTAATTTTCTATTATTTTTTTTTTAATTTAAATCTAATTTTATATTTAAATTTAAATTGTATATCAAGGTTTCCCCGCCAAATTTTTTTTTCTTTAAATTTCATCCCATTTATTTAAATCAAAAACCGCTATGATTTATTTTTCAACACGATAGTTAAGTTTCTATGGAGATTCTTTCTTTTTTCTTTTCTTAGCTTACTTCCCTGTCAACCACCCCTTCCCCACTTTTTACTTCCTCCCTTTTTATTCTTCCCACTACTATTTCTTTGAACCAGACAAAGCTAAATTCAAAACTTTCAACTCTCGACTCAGTTTCGGAGTAGGGTTTTTCAAAAAATCTAAAAATAAAAATAGACATAGATTTCTGTCTGCTTTCTTATTAATCCCACTCCTTTTAATATTTTTTTAACTTCTGCTGGTAAAATATCTTTGTTTATTTTGTTATTTGGCTGTTTGTAATAAAAAACTTTTGCTGATTATACGCGAAATTTCTCGGAGAAATGGCCATATAATGAATTTGAACATCGGAATTTGTTTTAGTATATATATATATATATATATATATATATATATATATATATACCTAGCATTGCCTGTTATGCGGATGACTATATATATATATATATATATATATATATATAGTGTTTACTAAATAAACAGAACAACTACTCAAATATGAGTAACCACTAAAAATACCATTTAAGCATATATATATCAAGGAGATAAGAGATGACAGTTGACGTTGCATTTAAACTCTTGGAGATTGTAGCGTTCAGGGAAAAAATACCGAATGGAGTTTCACAGGCAGGAAGTGCAGGGAAAGAAGCTGTTGGAGTAGAAGTTGTGGTTACACTTGATTGTTTTCACAGTAAAAGTCTGGGACCTTGTTGTCAGTCTAGTTGCTCGAGTAAATTCGCGTAAGGGGGCATCAAGGAGCTAAGCTCGTTAAAGCATAAACCGTGAAAGTATTTGTAGAAGAGACAGAAAGAAGCCACATCACGCCAGAGAGAGAGAGAGAGAGAGAGAGAGAGGGGGGTCGGGCCGACAAGTCAGTATCGACTACATTGCATATTCTTCTTTGATGTTCCGATAGCGGTGTGTATTATTTGATTTTATATTTTCTATATTACAAAATGATCCATGATAGATCCTAAGCTTACACATGAAATGAAGAGGCACACAATTATCATGGCTACAACAGCTGAACATAGCAATTTAGAAATAGCACGATGTTTTAAAGTCTCTAGATCTGTTGTTTACAAAGTTAATAAGGATTTTGACGTCAACGATTGAAATCTATTGCCATTATCAAAACTCAAGAAACATTCCAGACGCACTGAACACCCGAATTTATTCAGCAAGTACAGCAGTCTATTAATGGTAATCCCAGAAGATCCATGAAATCGATTAAAATAGAACGCAATGTGTCAGCAGGAACAATCTGAAATGTTGTCCACGAAGATATCAGATAAAATTCTTATAAAAGATTCTTTTATGTCAGAAAAGGTGAAGGGAAATCACTTAATCAGATCTAAGAGGCTCCTAAACTTAATTAAAAATTCAACAGAGAATGAAGTCATTTGTTTTTTCTTAGAAGATCACATAACCCTAACATTTGGCTTCCTAGCTCCACAGATCTCAATTCATTGGATTCCTATGTATGGAGTGTAATTAAGAAAGAGGTTAATAATGATCCTCATAACACTGGAGAAGCCTAAATGGCTCCATAGTCAGAGTAATGTCTAGTATGAACAATGATCACTTGATCCTAGCACGTACGTGATTCCGACGAATCTAGAAGCCGTAAAAGAAAAGAGAATTTATCGAATAAAATTACCAAACAATATGCTTATTCTTATCCTCATAACTTTTTCAATAAAAAGGCATCATGATCTATTTCTATCGTCAACTACCTTATGCACCCTATATATATATTGATATATCCCGGAAAGGAATATCAGTGTAAAGATCAGTGGAAGAATGGTACTCGACACAGGAAATAGATATAACGGATATATTGTACTACTGTACAATTAGCAATAAGATACAGATAAGCAATCAACGAGTAGGAGCGGAATAAACTATCAAATAGAGTATGGCTTCGCCTAAGACGTTTGTTTTCTCTCGTACAGCTTGTCACTGTTCTTTATAGCCTAGAGCAATTCATTCTCGGGGATGGCAGGATGTTCCACTATAACATACACACACACACACACACACACACATATATATATATATATATATATATATATATATATAATCTTAAAAATTCAGCTGATTACGCAACCTGGTTTCAACCTTTCGGTATGTTCAGGCGTTTTATATTAACTCATGATCCAACGCAATTTTGAAACTTTCAGAACGCATGACTGGACGGATGAACCAATCTTTAGTCACGATGACTTATGACTTTGTGTCAGCAAAACCATGAACGGCTCCTAAATTGTTCTCTTTATCCGATTTAACTCACAATGATTGGATCAATCCGTGTTATGGACTTCAAACGCTTTCCAAAGATTCCGTGCGCTGGGATCACCTCTCCCAGACATACATAAAAACCGTCTCTAGAAATATTAGAAGAGATTTAAGAAAACCAAAAAGAATTTGTTTGATCCGCAAATAAAATTTAGCAAAGTTGATATTCTGATTGTATACAGAAAGCAACAATAATTTGAAGAACAATAATTAAAGGCACAATAGCAAAGAGAAACATTAAAGTTGGGCCAAGAATCTATGAGAACTGATATCCAAATGTTTAGTGATCAATGTAAATCTGATATCTGAACTAGAATCTAAGTTCTTTAAGGAAATAGTCAAGTAAAAAAGAACTGAGCAGACAATATGTAAAGTGAAGTAATGTTCTGGGGGAGTAATGTTCTCGGTGTAGAGTTTAGATAGAGACCCAGTCAAAATTAATAACGGCGTCATGATAAATGAAGTTTTTATTTCTTTTACAATCATGATTCTCACAATTTCCTGTTCTTTGTAGAACTTGATAATATATCTTTTTGAAACATCTCTCAATCTATTGTCTGTCTCTCTGGGGCGGCATTCACCCATTGTACTAGAAGTTTCAATGGACCTTTTGGCTCCATCGATGGAGATTTTCCCGCAGTAGCTTACCAAACGTTTCTACGGCCGACTAAAACTATACACCCAGTCTGTTCTGCTATTTACTCATAGAAGGAAAGAGATTGATTCATACCTTTCTCAAGGTATGAGAATATAATCGATTCGAATGATTACCTAGCCGTACTAGCAGTGGGGCATACCGGGATAAATCCAAGAAAAACCTATGACTGTTGAGTTTGTTTCGCGACGTTTTGCTTTTTAGATGCCAAATAAAGTAGAGAATAGCGTATTAATTGTACTTTTATTTTCTAACAAATTCTCTAAGACAAGTCAGATAATACAATAGACGTGATTTTATTTGCATATTTTAACTCAGCTCTTGAAGCTATCCACCGTGCTTCGCCATTCATTCGCTCAAACTCTTTAGGCAGGTTGTGCGTTTTTGTTTTCAATCGGAAGAATCACATTTCTGTTGCTTCAATGTTCTTGGAAAGTGCATTTTTTAATTATTGTACCCGTCATAACTAAGAAGCATTAATTACAGTAAAATCAAGACATTAATCACTTTATGGAAAACAAACAATTATCGACATTGTCAAACAGTTTTAAAGATACCAAATTATTGGAATGTCTCCCAGCCTCTATGGGTACTAATAAAAGAGAAAAGCTGGATAAAAGTTATAGAACATCAATGAGCCCATTTTAACAGTTGAAATATGAAAATATTTTCTTTAGATTTACAAGATATTGTCTTAATCAAACATGTAGTTTTATAGACAATATAATATGAGTTTACTCATAAATAAATATTCTTTTGCGTGTTTCACAATAAAAAACGGACAACTTAAAAATTGTTTGCGATGGTTTTATAAGAATTGATATTATAATCTAACACTCGTACGATATATTTTTCAAATAAAATATATACTGAATATATATGTAACACATCAATCAAACAGTATATATATGTGTATATTTTTAGATATAAAATTCTTACAGAAAATTTTATCAACATGCTCGTGATTTCAACTAAAACAGGATTTATATGATTTACATTGTATATAATTATAAATACATGTGTTCCTTGTTTCATGAATATATATTAATCGGTATATGCATATAACTTACATACATGTGCATGAATAAAGAACAAAGGGAAAATTTTTTCCTGGCTAATGCGTTTCTCCTTCTGATGGAGTTCAAGAAGATAAACGTGATTTATTATTATAATGTACATCAGAGGCGGAAACCCGTTGGAAAACAATCGCTTTCTTTTGTATTTACTCGTATTGTTATTTTATAAATTTTTCTCTTGAAGCTTTCACTTTACCTTTAATTGAAAGCTAAATGATTAAATTTACTATTTCCAGTAAGAAAATACTCTGGTGAATTTCAATTAGAAATTACTTTGATTGGAATCTCAGCTTTTTCGAGTTTTCAAAATTCGTAACATTTTGCGTTCATTCTTACAACTTGATAAGTTTCTAAACAAAATTCTCTTGTTTTAAAAATCTTGCGAAAATAAATATACATCTGTGACACGTTATTTATTTAAAATTGGCAAACTTAAAGTTAAATTAATCTGACTTATATAAATATTACTTTTTGATTGCACGACATATAAAATAACTATTTTATAATCACGAAGGGGTGAAGTGATTTATGTGTGAAGTAAATGATAAGAGTTAGATGTTGTGTGACGTAACTGAAGACAGCTAAGTATGGATGGCCACAATCGACAGAATTGTTCAAATTTCTTTGTTGTGACCTTTTAATGTAACACAGAAAAAACATAAAGAAAAAATCCTATACACAAAATAAATAAAGAAATAATAATTATTTAAAAATTCTTTTGGCGTGAAGAAGTGTATTACAATTTCTGATTAGTAAATATGGTCTTCACTTAGCATCCTAATCGGGACAAGGCTTTGAAAAATTTTAAAGTATTTTTGAAACTTTATAAGTTATTATAATTAAAAAAATGGAAACAATTCTTGCAAAAATTAATTATTTATCGACAATTCTTTTTTTCTTCAGACTATAATGTCTTTTAATCGTTTTATTTGAACTTTTTATTATGTATGTTAGTTTGTTTGAGTATCGATTCCATAAGAAAAGGTGAGATCAGGAAAAAACCGAGGCGTAAATTGGTATTTTGGTAGTATTGCATAGCGGCGCTCTCGAGAATTTTCCTTCTGAATAAATTGCTTACTCTTTTTATTAGTGTAGCGTTTGTTAAATCGAAATTATAGTTGAACTCATTTCTGTGAATCACTGATGCATTCGTTAAATTATTATCAGTGAAGTCTCTTCCGTGTTCATATATACGTTTTTTAGATTTCTACTTGTTTCTCCGATAAACATTAAGGAAACATTTTGGCAATATATTTTGTATATACTTCTTGTTCATTATCATTATTATGGTTTCGGTTATTTTAGATTTGACAATGACCATAATAGTTTTCGAGATAGTTGTCACTATTTGTGTTTTTTTTCAAACGGGATATATTGTTTTGGATTATGGCTGCAATGGATTTGTGATCATTTTTATAGTGGTCAACACTGTTTGTTTATAGATACGTAATCTGCAATAAAGCTCATTTCGTCTTTTTGCCATCAGAGGACAAAACACGTAGGCGAGTAAAATACAGTTTTCATCTTTTCTTCTTTTTTAACCATACATACATGAATATATATATATATATATATATATATATATATATATATATATATATATTAAAATAAATAAAAAGCTTAAATAATTAAAAATTTTCCATAGTTTTATTGCATTTTTTATTTTAATACTTGCAGCAAAATTTCGGAAAAACGACCAACTGTTTGGAAAAAATATGGATGATTTACAGTGCCCAATAAGTCTTGCGTTTAACCAATAAAATAAATTTTCAGTACAAAATTTAATTTCTTGAAATTTCCTAAATTTTCGTTGACAATTGTAACAAAAAGTTACCATGATGTTATAAAAATAATGATTTCCAAAAGAATTTCATTCATTTGTATAAAAGTTCTGAAAAGTTCATTAAAATCTGAAAATGACTTGATTTTTGCAAGAATTTACAAATCAATGTATTTTTCACCGAAAAAAATGAGTTGTGTAATTTTACGTTATCCATTGTAAACTTTGCTAAAAATTTGTTTACCCTCTGACGAAAGAAAAAAAAAGAAAAAAAATTATCAAAATTTCGAACGTTTTAAAAAAGCTTAAAAAATGTTAAAACATAATAACGGAAACATTTTAACAGAGAAATTCCTTTTTATTAGGTTTGGTGTGCTTTTTCTTCATGCTATGCTGTTTTTTCAGCGAATTATTAGACATACCTAATATATATTTCTGAAATTTCACGAAACGTATTAACTCCGACATATTTTAATTTATTTGTTTAAATATAATTTTTAATGGATAATAGATACTGTTATTTAACTAGATACTCTGTTTTCGTTTTTTTTAAAATATTAAATAGTATATTATCTATATCTACCGGCATAGATAAACGAGAAATCTTGTTAGGAAAGTATGCGTCTTCAGGCAGGATTTGAGCCTGTTTCCCGTAGAGTAAACGGTCAATTAATCTGACGTGCCTTAGACGAATGGACCACGAATTACTTACATACAGGTGTTCAAAGGCATTATTTTGGGCTTTATTTTCATGTAGGTCCTTCGTGGTCAAGCGGTCTAAGACGCGTCAGATAAATTGATTCTTTTCTTTAGAAGACACAGGTTTGAATCCTACGGGAGGACGCATATTTTTCCAACAAAATTTCTTGATTATTCAGGCCAGTAGTTATACTGTTTAAAAAAACAGATTATCTGCTTAAATACAAGTATCAATTATAAAATAATGCTTATATATATATATATATATATAGTAAAATATATCTGTTGTATGTATGTGTGCACATATGTATTTATATAACTGCACACACACTCCTTATCAAGATAATGATAATCCAAAAATATTTCATGCGCACAAGAAATGAAAATATTCGCTTGCAATCACCAATTTCAACCTCGTTTCCATTGGCGACTTCAGTCCGACCGTCAATTACATAAAATATTTTCCTTCTATATTAATTGCACTCAGGTAAGTTACTTGCTATTTTTTTTTATTCATCCTTCTACTTTGTTTATCCTCACGGCAACATCCACTCATTCACAACAATTAAGATACGGCTGTTGTTATTATGATTACTATTATTATTGCTCCCACCCCCAACCCCTTCAGCTTCAACATCTTCGCAACGATGCAGAAAAAATGTTCTTATTTTCCTCGCCTCAATTTAAAAATAACATCTCCACGCCAACTAATACCGTCTTTGATGCTTACACTTCCTCATAGCTCATTCTTCACCTAAACGATTTGGCTTGCTGGTTTAATCAACATTTCCTGTTATTTACTTGAGAGTGTTTTCATTATTACTCCAAAAGCAATCTATTTCTCACAAAGTGAATTATTGAATATGAATTTTACCATAAAACAAAAAACAAAAACGAACTAAGAAACAAAAAGTTAAAACAAAACACAAAAACAAAGCAAAATACAAAAGAAAATCATCTAAACAATCGAATTCTTTATCTACTTCAAGTTTCATCTGAACAAACATAATTGATTAGAAATTTCATTCCATAACTTTCTTTCATTTTTATGAAAAGACAGTACCTAACTTTCTTTTGTAAGTCATTATCCATTTTTATTTTACGTTATAAATTATTCCTGTCGGTTCAAATTTATTGACAAAAGGTGTCATGCTGATATGAATATTTAATATAAAATGAAAATGGTTTAATTAAATGGAAAATAACAAATAAAAAGATACATAAAATCAACTTTTGGTAAATGTACAGATGATCTGTGCATCGGTAACTTTCAATCGTCCATCTTTAAAACATCGGGTTTATGGCTCTCTGTTTTCTTTATTATTTGTAAAGTGTCATGACAGCTTGGGAAAAATAGTAGATTTGTTTTACTTTGCCTTTCAACGTTTTCAAATTAAAATAATTCCTCCTGGACTGGCTACATCCCAGGTCGAGAGAACCCAGCCGGCCCTGTTATAGAACCTGTTATATCTTGGAGAAGAAGAGACGGGGTTATTAGTTTGTCGAGAATAATTTTGTGAATAGAGACAGGAATTGGAACTCAATTTGCTGACTAAATTTTTAGTTGACGTTGCATTTAAACTTTTGGAGATTGTAACAATCAGGGAAGCAAGTATACGGAAGGGAGTTTCACAAATGGTAAGTGCGAGAAAAGAAACTGTAAGTGTAGAAGTATAGGTTATATTTCGACGTTAACAGGGGTAGAGCATTGATGCAGATGTCGTAGCTCGAGTAAATTCATGTGGTCGGGGCACCAGGGAATGAAGCAGATATGATGAAAATATTTGTAGAAAAGATAGAGTGAAGACACGCCACGTCGATGAGAAAGAGACTGAAGGCGTGCTGTTATGTCAGGATGAATTACGTTGCAGATCCTTCTTTAAATTTGTCGAGAACCCCCAGATGGATAGCAGGAGGACCTGGCCATTTATAGCAAAAGCATTCAATGCACGAATGAAGGGTAGATTTATAAATGTGCAAGATAGATTTTAGTGAGAACTTTCTGGCGTGACAGAGAATTTAAGCGTGTTACTAGATTTGCATTTCGGCCTCACGATTTTACTGTTGAAATAGTCAAATGCAATTACCACTTCTACTCCAACAGTTTTTCTCGCAATTCCACTCTGTGGAACACTCGTTTACTTTCTCCCCTAATTCCTACAATCTCCAAAAAATTAATTGTGACGTCAGTTGTCATCTTCTATCTTCATGAATCACGTTCATTTTTTATCATTTATTCAATATACCACGTGACCAGTCTTTCATTCCTGCGCATTAGTGACGGCCCACTTTGTTTGTGTTGAAATGATTAAAAAATATGACAAACCAAGCAAATATGGTAATGTTAATGATGGTCAAACGTATTATTGGAATCTAAAATCTGATTAATGTCTGTTGCAATGCAATAATTCTTCGCTTAAAAAATATATTTCCTGAAAGAAATACTTGAAATTTAAAAAGAAAATCTGCTAATAGAAATGAATAACATTTTGATTTGAATCATCATATATGCACAGGGTGGGTAAAAAAATAAATAATAGCTTTTAGGATGTCCGTTGTGGCGCACTGGATATCAGCTCGGATCGAGAAATCGAAGAGCCGAGTTCGAATTTCAGTTGAATCCGTTACATTCAGTTACGCGCAAATATTCTTGGGAAACGTATTAATCCGTCTCTTCTCCTCCCAGCCAAGGGTTAAATTGCAGAACAGATTGAGTTTTACAGCCTTGATCGGTAACAAGTCTACCGCAGAAAATAATGGCAACCTATTGCGGAAAAACTTTCTGCTCGGTCAGTCATGTCTGTTCAAGGTATGATCCCCTAAGCGTGTATCATTTATGGCATTTAACTGACTTAATACAATTACTAATCATTTGTTGATTTAGTTTGAACAGTATACTTATATCTGTCTATATTTCTGAGGGTAGATATTTTAATTATTTACATTATCCGCCATATGGAGAGAAAAGGAAAATCACTGTCCCCTCTAGAATGAGGTTGAAATAATAGACAGAGCACATTACAGGAAAACACGAAGATCAGCACATATGCTTGGCTACAAAAATCTCATGAGCCGGCCAATTGTATGCATGAATACATTATGAAAACCAGTAATCCAGTGAGCTAGGAAACAAGAAGAAGAAAAACTTGCAATATGAGCTCTGGTAAAAAAAGATTAAAAAAAGACATTATTAGTTAAAACTTTAGCTGAAGTAATCCAAAAAGCGTTCGGTTCTAAATTCTAAATTTCTATATGATCTGAAATGGTGTGAATATGGCTATAAAGATTAAAATAACTATAATTGGTGTAAATATAATGGTAGAAATGCACTAAAGTGTTAGCAGTTTTCTTTTTTTCCAAATTTTCTTGCAACCTAGATGTTGAAAAACGTCTACTTGTATGGGTATCTAACACAGATTCCTTATTCATCAAGTTGGAATAACAATTTTTGATGGTTTCGGCCTCTACTGAAACATAACCATGGAGCCACCATCTCTGCATTTGTGCCTCTGACTGGCACTCTTCTTAACAAGATGCTAGCTGAGCACATTCATGTAGTGTCACGTGTTGTATCAATCTCTACATTTCTATACTTGTCCCTCTGAAATAAACAAAATTAACAATGAATCTAAAAATCACAATATAATATGATTTATGTAAATGTAGTGATATTAGCAAAAGCTATAAGTAATCTTCAAAAGAGTTTTCTCCGCTATGATGAAAACGATCAAGGTTTTATTCGCTGTAGGCAGTTGCAGGACGTCAAAACCTTGGATAAACTTCAAGACTTTTATTTCCGCTCCGAAATTTAGCTGCTGTCTTTTGCACTTTTGACAAATTTGGAGCGTCTGACATAGCAACCATGTCAGAATGAATGTCCTTGGGAGCTAAACCCTTTTTCTGCAGGTATTTTTTTAACACCACGATGCTAAATTATATTCATTTTCAAGAGAAGTCGCTGCCAGATACTTCTGGAGTCTTCCTCCAACAGTCAGATATAAGTTTACCTGGAAAGAATCAATGCAATTATTAATAAAAAGAGTTGAAATAAATGCATATAAGCTATTTCAGCTGTATAGCTCATTCATAGACAGTCTCGTATTACTACCATAGCTGGTCCGCAAATCCTCTTATTTCTTCTGATATACACCAAAATCACCTACACGGCCTTGTGGGTGATAAATTATATCCCACCCTACAACACTTTCTCACTAACGAAACGTCTCAAACCTCTTTCTACACCTACATCTTTTCACCATGCTACGTACACAAGGATGAATTATCCTAATTCAATTGATAAGAAGGAAGTCCCACCCGATCAGCTTCTTCACAGGATTTCCTGCTTCGTGAAGCAGATTCCCGGTAGAATCACTTCCCACTCACTGCTGAGGATACCATAGACGGAGCACGTGCGCAACAATGAGGTGTTGGCAGCATTCAAGCGAGAAGAAAATTCATACTTAATATCAGGAAGAAACAAATGAGGTTCCTGAGACATGTAATGAGAAAGTGGGGGCCTGGAGAATTTAATTTTCACAGCGAAGGCGAGACAGGGGAAAACAACGCGAGACGTACTTGTGAGATCTGAGCAAATGGATGGCAGAGAGGGGCTTGGAAGGGATATCAAGAGAAAAATATGGAGAACGACAAATGACAGACCTAAGTGAAAGTCCATGATCGCCTACGTCTTGAAGGGACACGGCACATGAAGAAGAAAAAGAATAATCTTGACCTTGTCTAGTTTAGGTTTAAGCGTTATTTTTTCTACATAACACGCAGTAGCACCACGCAGTAACCCTCTGACTTGAGTAGCTCTTGACCCTTGTATTAAGAGAACATTAGTGTAAAAATATGGGTCTGGCGCGATAAACGGTTTTTGGACAACCAAGAGTAAATTCAATAAAAGAGAATTTGAAAGTGGCCTCCCGGTGTTCAGAAGTAGAAAAAAAAAAAAAAGGAAATAAAATAAAATAATAAAGACATTCGGGATCAAGTGACACACAACTGGAAAGTAGGGAATTCCGACAATGGGCTTATATAAGCAAGCTCTATTCTTGATAAGAGCAATCACATGATTGCTATAGGCGCCATTAGGATAAGAGTCGAAGGAAAACGGCGATCATGTTCGAAAAGAAAAAAAAATAGTCCGTTTGTCTGTCGTAATAGAAAACATAGCTTCCAGACAGTAACAGGTAAACTAACCCATAATTTAAAAAAACTTGTTTACGGAATCAACAAAATTATTGTTTTTCGCAGCGACGTAATATCACGTTACTTTTCTCTCCGTGTGATATCTTTCCTTTATATTTTATTTTTATTTTTTGTTTAACTTACACTGAGGCTTTCGCAATGTTGCCTCACAATTGGGAATCGAACCACGGCATTGAGTCGGTGAAAACTGTCTGAGGAAACCGGGTAATATTCGAGCACAAGAAGTAGTCGATTTGATTTGTTTAGAAGAAGTGAAAAAAAGGGCAATGTAGAAAATCAGGATAAACATTGTCGCGTAAGCTATGACGAAAGCGAGAGAAATGTTATTACGGAGAACGATTCCCAGACCTTATATCTTAGTTGAGTGGATAATGTAGTATCGTTTTTTTCCGTCATAATGAGATCATCGATATGTCCCTGAAAAAGTAATTCTTTTGTGCACGGTTTGTGCACGGTTTATTTGTCAAGATTTGTATCATTGACATTAACTGAAACCTCAAAATAACCGTTAGTATTTTTAATTCATGGGGATGGGTAGGGTGTTTACTTGTAATTGCAATATTGTGTAATTATAAAGCGGATATATAAATTTACAGAACAGAATTCAATGTGGTTTGTTAGATTTTTTTTTTTTTTTGTAAGACGAAATAATTTAAATGTGTTAATAGGACGAAATATCTAGAGAGTGCCTTGGTCGCAAAAAAGGTGGACAATAAATGTCTGCCCTGGCTCTAACAACATTTTACTATTCCATTCAGAAGTTGTATTATCACATCATGGGGTGTCAGATCACAAAAAGTGATGGAAAGAATAAGAAAAAGAATCAAAATGAAATGAAATCGGATAGATTAAAAAAAAATACAATTTAAAATTTGTTACTACTATAAACTTACGTTCCATGTCACGTTGATCGTACGATCGTAATCAGTAACCAGATGGGTGACCGCTTGGTTATGCTGAAAGCTTAAGTGAGTTGATGTTGTAATGGTAATGGGTTGGAGTTGGAAATCGGATACCCGAATTCCAATTCCAGTACGTTATATTCATTTCACGCAAATACCCTTGGGAAGAGTATGGATCCATGTCTTCCCTCTCCAGCTATGGGTTAATAAGTAGAACTTGTAGAAGAAAAAATCATTATCCTCTCCATAAGATTCTTACAATCTAAAAATATTTTCTGACCTGCAAAAAGTAATATGAATCATCTAATTATAAACATTATTTTAAAATGGTGGAAATGGTATTAATCGGTGGACGGATTATGTAATATAACATAATATTTAACCAGCGTACGCACTCATTTCCCACATTAAAAACCTGCCTTGTGTCACAACTTGCCCCAGTGAGGTCGGGTAGGGTAAATTGTCATACTTTATAGCAAATAAATGGTCTTCATTCTTTTCTTGTATAAAGCTATTCCAAAATGGTGAGAAAAAGCACTTACCGTAAAATATCTGAAGTGAGGATTTAGACATTTTACTAATGTTTTTATTCATAACTGACTATAGTAGTTCCTTTACTCAGGGTCTGCCTTTTAAGTAGTTTAACTTTCTTTCCTTTTGTCACTACACGAAGAGCAAAACCTCCTCCAAGGTGTATGCCTATCAGGTAGATTATGGTCACCGAAATACATGAAATTTGAAAATCTACCTGTATATAGTGCAACCGGTCTTGGAAAATGGATGAGTTTTAACTTCTTCAAAATATTATCTGTGTATAGTGCAATCCCCGATTTTTTGCTAAAAAAATCAGAAAAACTCGCACAATACTCGTATATATGTACGGTATATCGAAAAAACATTCAGATTAACTCACTGGACATTCATTATGAGTTTATCTTAATAACAATTCTGGGTATAATATTTTATCACACAGTTACTACTAATTACATGCATTTTTGTACTAGAGTGCGCTAAATTTATTATAGTAATACCGTATGTACTCGAATATAGTGCGTGTTTTATGAATAGTTACTTATCGCAGAAAAATAGGTAGTCGCACTATACACATAATTTTTTAAAGAGGTTAAAATCATGCATTTTCTATGACAGGTTGCATATTCTGTGACCGTCACTTATCTGGCAGGCCTATATTCTCTCAGTGTCTTTAGCTAACCTTAAAGTTACAGATAAGCTCCTTTAGTCTACTTCCCGTAGCCTAGATTATTTATTTGCTATAGAATATGTCTAGGAGGATGCCCAGTACTGTAAGGCCTACAAGTATTGCACAGAAGTTGGGGTTGCATTATACACGACCTATATAAAAAACAATTAAGCTCTTTCACAAAATATTCTGGGGTCGCACGATACATGAAATCTGTATATATGGTAAATTTATAGAAACCTTGCCATAGGGATGTAGTTTTAAAAATTATTAAGACTATTACTGTTTTAGTTAAATTCTTACCGAGAGTGCAGTACCTATGGCCTTGTCTATCTAGTATTTTAATTTCTTTAAAAAAGATTTTATATTATTTTCTAGACTTTGCTTAATTTATTTTCAAACATTATTCAAGAAAGACAGAAAAAATGCTGAGTTCAGAAATTGTTTTTGTTTTTCATTTTAGATATCAGCGAGTAGCCTTGCTGGCATATCCATACGACGTTGAACATAAACAGACATGTCCGTTCTAAAATGTAGACGTGTTCTTCAATTCCATCCGAGTGAAGTTCATGTAAGAAAAACTGCAGTCATGAAAACAAGAAACATCCAATGCCCCGAGGTTTAATGTCGTGTTCACTAATGAATTGACAGCAGGAAAAATGAAAAGAAGAAAAAAAGAACCTCTACTAGAAGCATGTTTTGTTTCTGACCTAATCATTTGTCATTGTATTTCACATCGCTGTTATTTCGTATTCCATTCAATCGCCGGCGACATGCCATAATTATCTCCCTTGTCGTTACCCGACCTCCATCGTCTGCCCTCGTCATTTGACTAAAGGAATAACGAAGGCAAAATAAAAACGGGCATAAATGAAGAAAGAAAAAATACGGTTGATTGCATTTTTCTTTCTTAATGTGATGATGTCCAGAAATACTAATGTCCTTCAGCTGAAGTCAGAAGATAGTAAATGAACCAAGCTGCCTCAATTTTCCATTACTTTTAAGTTTTCGTTATTGCTTTTTTGGCTTCTGTTGGTGCTTAATCAAATAGATATGACTTCTTCTCATTTGTCTTATTCTTAATTTGTTATCTTTAACTTTAGAACTTTTTCGTAAATAAATTTATAAACTTATTTATTTCTTTAACGCTGCTAATGTGCTCTGTACAAACATCTCATTAGACTTCAGTTGTTCTTGAAGATTTTAAACACTTTATGAAGGATACTTTCTCAAATGAAATGGAGCTATAAAAATAAATGTAGTGGTTAGGGAAACTTTTACTTATAAAATACACTGGTAACTGTGTTGCGGACGACCAGATGACCTTGCTCAACCAACTAGTGGTAAAGAGATAAAGGAGAGATAAACTAGGTGGAGAGAATTAAGAGAACCAACTAAAATGAAGTAATTAAAGTAACTAATGAAAACAGATTTATAAATTCTGTTAATGTGGAAAATTGCTTTGTTGAAAAGAGAATGAGCGTAACTAAAAGACCTTGCAAAAAGCCCATTTTTAGGGTTTTGTTATAGAAGAAAAATGTAAGATGTTCTTGAATGAAAACTTAAGGACAAATCGTCTTGTAATGCAGGTTATTCTGTTTTGTAGTAATTGGGGATACGTTTGTCTCATGAGGTAAAGGCAGCATCCAGTTTGTTCAGAATTCAATCTTTTGCTGGTGAGACTAAAGTTACCTCTTCAAGATGCACACCTGGGCGATTGTACATATAGACGATACTCCACCCAGACGACAACCCCTCTAAACCGTATCGATAAGATCTAAAAGAATACGGGGTCCTATTTGGTAGCAGGTTTACCGGAAAGTTGTCAGTGTTTACACCTAACCGTCTATGAGACTCCACAACATGTTTTCTGTCTTCTATAGTTTTTCCGTGTTAGCGGAGTTTAAAATTAGGTCTTTTCTTCCCCAAAAACCTTTCCTTTCTGGACTGTCGATTTCCATCTACTCAAACAGCCAATTATAAGGTACCAGTTGTTCGCCTTCGCCCATTCTCCTGCTTGGGGCTGGACGTGGTTGTCTGACGCTATTTGGGACACATACCAGGGAAGCATTACATAGACAATGGGAAATTGTCCCCACTATCACCCTAGGCTATGATAAACTTTGTTACATATGTAATATAAACATTATATACATTAGGTGTTTTAGAAACTTCTACCAAAAAGTTCTATCTTTTAGAGTGACAACTGAGACGAGTAGTAGAGGAAAGCAAGAATTATGGCCAAAAAGATGTGCTATAGAAAGATGTCAAAAATATAGTCAGAAAATACGGGAAAATTTTAAGGAAAAATGGGAACGAAAAGGACACTCCAGAAAGAGACTGTTGAAAATCATTCACATGATATATTGCAGGCTAGACGGGCAGGGGAAAACAGTGGGTCATTGATTTGACATGCTTTCTTCGGTGGATTATAAAACAGAAACAACATACTGTCCATTAAGGGCACAAAATATTGCTTAGATTAACAAAGAATAGGAAGCTGTGAAGATCAATAAACAACTCTGTTCTTCTTATGTCTTTGTAACACTGAATGAAGAAAACACAATCAAAAAATATAATGTCGCGTGATGTTGAGGTTGTCTCATTGAATTCTATAGTCAAGAAATAAAGTTCGCTTTCGGACCGCTCCTATGAACCCACTTTCACCTGTTTGATTCGTAGTATTTATCTGCTCCGCCACTGAGGTGGAATGTCACACAAGGCCTTTTTATGGTCGCAAATTTGAGCCCTTAGATTCGGGCAAACGTTTACTGTCTATTTTTCCCCAGACGAGACTTTGCCTTCTGGCGGAGCACCGTCTGGGTTCCTCTCTGTCTAAAGGCGAAGAGCCCGTGAAAATCAAGCCAGCAGCTAACTTTCGAATCTTGGCGTCAGTATTTATGCTACTTGGACGAGTCCAAACCTTATTCTGTAGAGGTGTGTTCATCTCAAAAACACCCCCTTTTTAGATATGTACGTTCTTTTGTCGATAGATTCTCCGGGTCTTTTCCAACGTTTTCAGTCGGATTACGCTTTCGCTTATCCCGGCGTTTTATTGTAATATTAGATGCAAGAACAGGCACTTATTCTGTGCTTATGTGCTATATCAAATCGTTAGGCTTCGACAATGCACATCATACTACCAAGGCTTTGAATAATTTTTCTTTCCAGGACAATTTTCCTATCCGGTCTTAGGGCTTTTAAGTAAAACTTTATCGCCGATCTTAAACGATCTGGTAGTTTCAAATTTTAGAATTTTCCTTTTATTCCCTGGCAGTAATTTATTGAAAATAGATGTCATTTTACTAGCAAACATAAGCTCTACAGGTGACGCTTGCATTTGATGTCTTTTTTTTTTTCGCGGTGACATTTGAATTTGATACCATTCGATATACACTCAAAATGCTTATGGTGCCGTTTCTTTGGCTTTTAAGTTTTTAGTTTTTCGTAATGCCCATTTGAACGTGTCAGTTTTACTATTCGATCTAGGCCGATAAATCGTTTTTTTTTCAAGTACTCAAACGCGTATTTTCTGCAGAAATTGTAAAATTCAGTAGAAGTAAATTGGATACTACACGGTCACATGCTTCAAAACTTTCAAAAAGTTCCCTAAGAATTTAATCGTTATTGTGGTAGTAGGTCATTTACACTTTAATAAGTCGGGCCATTTTGTCAAACTGTGACTACAATTAAATAGTACGAACGATTTTAGAGTTCCAGCAAAGTGCATATGTAGTTTGCCCAAGATTTGTCAGTGCCCAGCTCTGCCTGAGAATTTATCGGTGGTAATGTTGTTGTTGCATTACAACCATTATATTTCATAACTGTATTTTGAATATCTTTGTCTAATTTTGTTCGGAAAATGTACTTCTCATCAGGGACTTTATCCTCACTATTTCCGGATGTTTTATGTGATATTATTATTTTAAAGTCCTTTTTATAGTGATAACGGAATTAAAACATTTTCCGTGTACAAATGTAATCCATCACAATTAGATCCTGTATTATTTTAACCAGGTTTAATTTTAATTTTACTTCATTTGTTTTTTTGTACAAGCATATCTTTTTTAAAATGGATTTTGATATCTTCTGTTGTGGCTGGCAATTCTTTAATAGTGTTACACACAAGATTTTTAATTTCGCTTTCAAAAAAAAAATAAAAAATTCGGTATCGAATGTCCCAATTTTTTAACGATAGAAATTTAATCTTGAAATCATAGTTCAATAAAACCGTAGCCCGACGCTGTTTTTTTTCAATTTGACGGCACCCTCTTATGCGTACTTGTCAAATTTTTGAAGCCTGGGCGACTGCTTTCACCGTAGTATCTTAGAATTATTCTCTATTTCTGCTCTTATGACATATTTGCTCGCACCCGATGCTATTAGTATTTGTTGCTGCGGGTCGTAACTCTGAAGTTCGTAGATTTTTAATTCCTTTAAAAGCTTTTTGACATTACGCCGACTAATTCCATTTCGAACCCTTCATAAGTAAGTTATTTAGATTGGCTCACAATTTGTAAATATCTGACACATAAATATTATAATAATTTGCAATGATTGCAAAGTCACCTAATTTGTCGGGGGTGTTATTTCTTTAATGGCACTTGCTCTAGTAGGGTTTCACCTTTTTCCTTTTTCGTCGATTATTTGACCTACATATTTAATCTCACCCATAAAGAATTGTTCACTGGTTTTAAATTCATAAGCGAGTAGTTTGTAAAAAAGATATGGCTCAGTTTTACATCTTGTATTTTTGTAGCACTATTAATGTGTCTTCAATGTAAGCGACAGTACCGTCTGGTCCAGCCAACCTATCCTTATAGGATTGAAAAAACCCGGGTCTATTGGTATAACGAAGGGTAATATTTTAAACTTGCAGAGCCCTTTATGTCTATTAATAATTAAATACTTTTGACATTTCTCATCCACTTCAGTTTGAAGATATACCACAGAAAAATCATTACAAAAAAATTACCATTATTTAATTTGGCAAATATATACTTTCGAGTTAGTAGGGGATATACATGTGGAAGAAGACAGTCATTCACCCGAGTAGAACATTCTGCACATAAGTGAATCATTTTTCTTTCTAATATAAACCACTGGTAAGGTCATTCTTAATAATGTATTTTCAATAACTCTGTGGTTTTCTAATCTATCAAGTTCGGTGTTAATAGACTCTAAATTGTGTGTTTTTGTTATCACTCCTAAACCGTGTGTTGTCATTCATTTACTTAAGCTCTCTATCTAATTTTTTCTCTGCTCCTCTTGTGTTGAATCTGTCCTGTAAGTATCAAAATTTCCAAGCCCTCCTTTCTCATTATCTACCTTAGAAATTTCAATTGTTTGTTATGATGTTAAATGTAAGTGTCCTTTTAGCTTCCCTCTTCTCTAAAACTTCATCATAGCTCACATGTTCAGTCCCTGGTATTCGCAGCATCTTTCTGTAGAACGACATTTCTGTTGCTTCAAATAAAAACATTAGTCTCGAAAAGGCTTCTTTTGACCGGCTACAGCGTTTAAAATCTACGGGAGCTGGTCGTAAACGTTTTGCGTTGTTGTGGGCTAAACATGATGTGACAATTATTTATTGACACAGCAAACAAAAAAAAACAAAAGTGCGGATGAAGATGTATGTATGAGTGTGTATGTGTGTGGTGTCATATTCTTTTTGTACGTAAGTGTGTGCAGAATCCTTATGAAATATTGAGAGTAAGTGTTCCTTATCCATTGGTTTAGTAGACTCATGAGGTATGCCTATTTGCTTTTAAGTTATTTTAAAAAATTTTATGTCATATACTATTCGGTGTTGTGTTCAATATCGACATGTGGTTGACTGATGACTGAGAAATCCCCCCCCACAATGGGACTTGAGGCATTCTGTTGCTAAAAGGGTAACAAAACTTTGTTCTATTTTCTTTTCTAATGTTTTGGCAAGCCAAACGATCGTTAGCAGAAGTTCTTTAACATATAAATGGGGTAATCACCTAACATAGGTAATTATTTCTATTGGACACATATTAATGAATATTGCTATTATGTTTTTATTAACAGTGTTTATATAAATATTTCTTTAATGGTAAAATGGTTAAATTGTTAGGTGTGTTATTTTCTAATCACGGCTATACTTACATTTGGCGTTAGTATTTGTCTATATTTCTGAGATGAGGTAGTATTTACATTTTTGGACTGTTGTCCTCATCTTTGTTGCCATTTGTACGACATTTTGTCCGTTGTACGCTCCGGCCTTCTTCAGGTTCTAGGAATTTCGAACCGAACCCTTTATTGCAATCACTGGGGTATATCCTTCTCAGCCTTTGAGTAGTAATGCCTCGTTTAGAAGTCATGTGTTATCTCCCTATAACCCTGCAAGTTACTTTTGGCGATTTGATATAAATTGTAATAACCTCATCCTTAAGGCAAAGGGATTGCTTTCGTTCGCGTTTGTCTGTCTGTTTGTCCGTGGTCAAGATATCTGAAAAGCCACTGAATTTCAGTAATTATTGGCTTCATGACTTGCACGAATTGTTTAGATTTTGGGTTCGATCTAGAACGGGATAAAGTTTCTGGGGATATTTTCCCGGTCTTTTAGTAATATTTTTCATACGTTTCACATGCCAAATACTGAATTAACTCTCTTAGATTTCTTTAAGTCATTACATTTTTTCATCGTACTATTTTTTAAATATGATTATTTATAGTATACATATAATTTATATTATCCAAGAGCAATATAAATAAATTAATTAATATACAAAAAAGGAGTTAAAATACAACTTTGAGATATTAAAAAGTAAAAACACACTCTTGCTCAATATTTGCAGCGTAATTTCTAATCCTATTTACTTATTTTAATATAACTATTTTATATATATATATATATATTCAACGACTGCAGGTAGATGTAAACAAGGCTTATCTGATATGAAAATGAGATTCAACTAAAAGTAGCTATTATCCTAGAAAATAAGCAGCGTTAGTGAGAACCATTAATTTTAATAAACTCTAATATTTTCGCAAAGACAAAATCATTATTTTGAGATCTCAAAAGGTCATTAAAATAAAAGTAAATACATAATACAATAATAAATAATACAAGATCCGCTGGATAAAATCGAATGTAACTTTCAGGGATCATTGTCCTCATGACTGGCACGAATTGATTAGATTTTGGTCTCGTTCTGTATGGGATAATTTTTCTGGGTTATTTTTCCTTTTTTTTTCACTACGAGTTTTTGTACCACTTATGGTTCATTTAAAATGTGCATTTAATTTTAAGAAGAGTCGTGTTCATTTTCTCACCCTTGAGAGCGGTCAAATACATTGCAGTTATTCTCATTTTAATGATCATTTCTTGCAAATCGCTGTGATGATGTCAATATTCCCTTGGTGGAGGTCTGTGGTCTTTGACTGCTCTTATTATTACGTTTCGGAATATTGCATAGAAAATTGCCGGTTATTCCGACACGGATATAGATAATGCATGCATTGGCCCAACAAAGCTAATTTCTTCTGAGGACTTCGTTCTTTCATAGTACTTCGCTATTCTCCACAGACTTAAAGATTATTAAATATTTTTTCTGTTTTCTCGGTTGACAATCATATATTCAAGCGAATCTCTTTTGATACACGAGCGAATGCAAACACATCATGCAATAAATCGGAACTGTTTGTGACATGCACACTAGTGAGGCATCTCCTGGTATTATCGAAGGAAAACAAATCTTTGCATCATGCTAGTCTAAAAGAAGTTTCCCCCCTCTTCCAATTGATACCGTAAAAGAGTCACAGAAGATCCGTGGAAGATCTAATGTAGTTTTATCATTCATGCAAAATGCGACTGATACAAACTTCGGCTTGCTGGTGGCAAAATTGGTTCATTAATTAAGTTATGTTGATATTCATTATGGTTGTAAAAAGTATTAGGTTTTTTTTTTTGGTTGCTGCGATCATTGATTGTAAAAAAATCTCTTAAAAAGAAAATCCTCTAAAAGCCTTGAATTAGAATTAATTACTTCCCGAGTTGATTGGAACAAAAACGAAACCGTTTTTTTCAATGTTTTCGCTCATCTATTTGTTCCTCTTTTTCTTTTATGTGCGTCTCTTCAAGACATAAACGTCCATAGCTCTCCGCAACTTCCTATTCTTCGTTTGTCTGTATTAAGTAAACTTCAGTGCATATACCAAACGCGTACTGACATATAAACAACAAGAATATATTTTGTCCCTT
Source organism: Ascarosepion bandense (assembly GCA_037127315.1). Taxonomy (NCBI): domain Eukaryota; kingdom Metazoa; phylum Mollusca; class Cephalopoda; order Sepiida; family Sepiidae; genus Ascarosepion; species Ascarosepion bandense. The sequence continues at coordinate 4,243,144 of JBBBDQ010000316.1, forward strand.
ATTTTTTTACTGTGTTCATTATCAAGATATGGACGATCATGGCTCTCCACATTTCCCTACCCTCCGTAGATCTAGATTAATTACAACTGAATTATTTATCCTTCCACATATTGACATATAAACAATAAGAATAGATTTTGTTCCTGTTTTCTTTTGTGCATCACTTCAAGACATGGCCGATCATGACTCTCCGCAACTTCCTATCCTTTGTAGATCTAGATTAATCAAAATTGAATGATTTATGCTTTTACACCTATTGACATATGAAGAACAAGAATAGATTTTGTTCCTGCCTTTTTTCACTTCAAGACATCGACGATCATGACTCTCCACACCTTCCTATCCTTCATAACGCTACATTAATTAAAATTAAATGATTTATCCTTTCGCCTATTGACATATAAAAAACAAGAATAGATTTTGTTCCTGTTTTTCTTTTGTGTGTCACTTCATGACATGGACAATCATGACTCTCCGCAACTTCCTATCCTTCATAATTCTACATTAATTAAAATTGAATGAGTTATCTTTTTTCCTATTGACATACAAACAACAAGAATAGATTTTGTTCTTTTTTTCTTCTATGTGTGCCGGTTCAAGACATGGACGATCATGGCTCTCCACATCGTCTTACACTTCGTAGCTCTACATTGATTAAAATTCAATGCATTTATCTTAACACCTATTGACATATAAACAACAAGAATAGATGTTTTTAAATTTTTCTTCCATGTGTTCTTCTGGATGTGACGATCATTGCTCTCCACCATTTCCTATTCTTCATAACTCTATATTCGTCTTCTTACCCTCCGTGTCCTGCCAATTCATGTTCTCTTACTCGTTAGCTTATTCGCTGTTTCTCTCTGTTTCTCTTGCCTTCAACATATCCTGTGAATGTCTCCTATTAAAAAGCTTCCAGGATAGTTAAACTTTTCTTCCAGCATGCTATTTCGAGAACGGATCTTGTCTAGTTCCTCTTCCAGACCATCTAACATCTACACGTTAGTCTTTTTTTCTCATTTTCCTTAACTATTTTGTTAATGTCTTCTTGCAGGTGTTTTTTGTATCTACCATCAACATGGTGTTATCTGCATATTTTATGTTTTACTCAACCGTAATAAATCCTGGAAAGAGATCTAGTTCTCTTGGAATCGCTTCGCTGTAAGTAAAAAAAAATATGTTAAGAAAGAAAGGTTAAATAAATCCGTTAAGAAAAAAAAATGACACGTCCTTTTCATTTTAAAAACAGTCATTACTTACTTCTTCCTTACAACGACATCATTAGTAACCCTCTATTTTGAGTAGCCTTTGAGCCTTGTATTGGGTGAACAATAATATAAAAACAATTTGGACCTGGTATCAAACTAAACTAAGTTCAGTAAATATTACATTGTAACTCCCACTTTTGAAGCCATGTGCCAGACTCGGTTACATTTCATTTATTTCGCACTTGTCCAATTTATTTTCTCGCCGAATGCAGACAGATTGTCCCCATTTAATCTCCTCGATTCTTCTAATATGTATATTAACATTTCAAATAGAACTTTGTGTCGCACCTTATCAAATGATTTTGCTTAATCTATGAAAGATATCCTTATATGGCTTATTGCATTGGTACTGCTCGCTCTAATATCATTCCGATCATAATTATTATATTTCTTGCTTCAGTGTCATGAAAGAAACAACTCGGTACTATATTTTTTAGGCACTAAGACACAAGGCGTTATTGGGTGTGAAAAAACTAGAAAGCAGAAACATTATTAAGGAACGAGAAGAACAGAAGTGTAATCAAAGAAACAGTAGATAACAGTTGATATAACGTTTAAATTTTGAAAAATCAAAGTCGGTTGCTAAACGTGGATCCGGAAGGGAGTTCCACAGACGAGAAGTGGAAGAAAATAAACTGTTAGCATAGAACTTACGATTACATCTAATCAATTTAAATGTAAATTGATATGACCTTGTTTTAAAAGTACAGGGATAATATATTACGGTTGTGAGAATGCGACTGAAATCGAAATGCCAAGTTAGGACCAATAATATTGCGGATATCTTTTTTGGATTTCATGAAGAATTTATAAATAAATAGCAGCTGCATCGGACCATATGTGGCAGTAATATTTGAAGCATGCACAAATGACTAAGTTATGCATATGAAAGATACATTCTGGAGATAAAAAATATCTAGCATAAAGTAGTTAACCAAATTTCTTAGCAGCCTAGCAAGCAATGGATTCTATATAATATTTCTAATTTATATCAACCGAGAATGTTAACTTATGAAGGTTCTAGGAGACATTTCCATGGATCTTACCATCAAACATGTTGATTGAAGTCAGGAAGGCAGATGATTAATAGAGAGCAGTTTTGTTTTGGAAGCATTAAAATTAACAGGACATACTTTGTCCCAGTTAACAGTAGACACCTATTTAACCTTATCGAGCCGATTAGACTTAATAGCGAGACGGAATTAAACTGTTGTGTTTTCATTATAATTACCGTTGTGGATTCCGTGTGAGAAGCCGCACAAAATAATAAACAACAAAACAGATATTTGAGATAGGAAAATAGGTTATATTAAACGTAAACAAACTGGAAGTAGTAGTCCAGGAATACGATTAGTAAAGAAAAAAATATATACAAATCCTTGAAGAGAAGCTGTACTGGAAATAGTATATCCGTGAAATATTATTCTAGCTGAGTGGAACTCAGAGCTACTATGACTATGACGCGGTATTCTCTGTGTAACTTCGGTATCTCTCGGTAACTTACGGATCTCTGTACTCGTAATGTAACTCTCGGATTTCATTATGGAGTATATCTATACTCAAGTCAAGTGCATTATCATCGAAAAAAAGAGAGATCTCGCAACAGTTACAAAGTTAAGAGCTGAAAGGTCATTGATGAAAATTAAGAACAAAGTAGTACCAAGTATAGAACCCTTGGAAGTAACTGCATTAGTACAAAAGGATCAAAGGAGTTCCGGATAACATTCATTCAGAATTTCATAAATAAAGGCGTAATCAGTTCAAAAATTCGTCCAGAGATACCGTAACCTTCCAACTTTCCGGTCTAAGAAGGATACCCAACGCACTCATCCGGATCATAAGCTTATCTATGTGAATCAGCAGGATGACTGTCCGATGTAGCACGCATTGATTTGCTTATAAATAGATATTATTGTTTTTAATCAAAAAATCAAAAGCCCAAACCGATTAATAAAATGAAAAATATTTCATCAACAATCGACGCTTACTGGACGATTGTGGAAACGAAACAATGGATTTGAACTTAACTGAGCGATGGTTAATATTATTTAGCAGTGACGACAGTGAAGTCTGTGGAAGTGGTCTGTGGAAGTGGCTTCTTTCCTGATGGTTCTACACTAGTAGAACCTCAACCTGCTTATCTATGCGAATTAGGTGATGACAGAGCGAAAGCGATACTCGTAAAGTTGGAATTATCACAATAATGGTTTGTAAATGTTCACAAACGATTAGAAAGACGATGAAAAACTTCAGGCATACTGAGCGATTTCATGACTGAAAATAACAGTTTAAACGTTGGAACGAATTAAACTGTTAGTTTAACACTGGGGACAAGAGGTGGTATCACTACCACGAATCGGAAACGAATTCTGTTAGACAGCCGTTACGATGTGATATTGACGAAGCTAAAAACATGATATATATAAGGGAAAGGACACAAAGAGGAAAAAGAAGAAGAAAAAGAAGTAGAAGAAGAGGGAGAACAAGAAGAAGAGGGTGTAAAATAATCCTTTCTATTATAATAAAAACCGTTATATATATATATATATATATATATATATATATATATATATATATATATATACCTGTCTTCCTGTCATGATGATGGAAAGTGAGAAAGAGAGAGTTAGAGAGAGGGAAAGAGAGACAAATAATAGCAAGGTAGCGTCAGCTCAGTTCTCTTCACTACCATTTTTTAAACTTTATTATCAGTTATGAAAGCTCTTACTGCTCTTGAACAGTGCCGTATTATTTCATTTTATTTTGCAATCATTGCGTCGTCGAGTAGTGAAAAATATATATATATATCCTCACTATTATAATAACAATCGTTGTATATCTATCTATCTATCTATCTATATATATATATATATATTACAATAGAACATGTAAGTAACTACATTTTGTTTTGACAATTTTGTTGTAGTTACTTTCATGTTCTGATGTAATAGTTTAATAATGAATTGGTCTATTTTTTATAATGAGCTGTTTTAAATTATTGTTTTGAACGCTGCAATTATATTCTTCGTTCTTTTACACACACACACACACACACACACACACACACACATATATATATATATATATATATATATATATGTTAATCCTAATTTATCCGTTATTTTTTATGGTAGGTGTGCACTTGTAATAATAATAATAATAAGACTGAAGTCCTTTCAGCGATTCAAATTTCCCGACTGTTTTATCAAATTATTTTCTCTTTATTAGAGTGTTTAGTGTTGCTTGTGATTCAAGCGAGTGAAACAGATAGAGAAACGGGCGTGCTTGTAGAACAGTTTGGGGCATATAAGAAATGACAATAGAAATAGTAATTCTCGGTGAAAATTTAGACCAATTGGAATTACCTAATATCGTGACATTCAGGTGTTCAGAGATCAACTGACTTCCGTTTCCGCTTAACAAGTTGAGATTTCCTCGAAATGATCATTGGCTCAAGCCACCTTACAAATGCACACACGTTTGGGGCATTTTATAATATAAGCTTCCAAAAAATGTGATAGAGTATAAAAGAGAGAAAAAGAAAAATAGAGAGCGATAAAAAAGAAATAGAAAAAGAAAGAATAGAAGAACGAAAAAGGAAAACAAGTAAAAAGTATAAAAAAGAGAAGAGAGATAAATAAAAAGAAAGAAGAAAATGAAAGAAAGCATGAAAGAAAAAAAGAAAGAAAGAAAGCATGAAAATCTGAAAGATAGTCAGAAACCTTGAAAAAAGAAAGACATATAGAGAGACTGAAAACCTGAAAGAAAAGAGAATTAGAAATCTGAAAAGAAACCTGAGAACCTGAAAGACAGTAAAAATATTTTGAAAGAAAATAAGAAAGAAAAAAAGAATCCTGATAGATAGATAGATAGATAGAGAGAGAGAGAGAGACAGAGACAGAGAGAGAGAGAGAATGTGAGCAGAAAAGAGAGAGAGAGAGAGAAAGAGGGAAAGAGAGAGAACGTGAGTAGGAAAGAGAGAGAGAGAGAGAGATGGATCTTGAAAACCTGAAAGAAAGTAACTTTAAATGTATGATTTCTTTCATTCTTTCTTCACACTTTTAATTTTCTTTTATTTCAGAATTTTCATCTTTCTTTCTTTCTTTCTTTCTTTCTTTCTTTATTATTCTTACTTTTTCTTTTTATACTTTCTTCCTTTCTTTCTTTCCTTCAGAAAAAAGCCTGAATGCCTGAGAGATAGCCAGAAGCATAGAAGCATGAAATAAGGAAAGAAATCCTTAAGAAAAGAAAAAGAAAGATAGATAAAAAGAAATCTTGAAATAAAGACATTCTGCTAGGAAGAGAGAAAATTTGAAAGTCTGAAAGAAAGAAATAGAATCTGAAAATATGAAAGAAAGAAAGAAAGAAAAAGAAAGTCTGAAAACTGAAAGGAAAGAAAGTCAGAAAGCCTGAAATCCTGAATAAAAGAAAAGAAAAAAAAAAGAAAATAGCTCTGAAAGCTTGAAAAAATAAATAGAATTTGAAAATATGAATAAAAGGAAGTCTGAAAGTCTGAAAGAAGGAAAGAAAGAAAGAAAGAAAGAAAGAAAAACAGAAAGAATGATAAAAAGAAACAAAGGAAAAAGGTCTGAAAGCCTGAAAGATATAAATAACGAATGAAAAGCTGAGTACCTGAAAAATGAAAGAAATTCTGAAAGAAAGTAAATCTGAAAGTCTGAAAGCCTAGAAGAAAAAAGTATGAAAGAAAGAAAGAAAGAAAGAAAGAAAGAAAGAAAGAAAGTTCCTTTAGATTAGAATTTTGAAAACAGGTCTAGTTTCGAGTTTCCCCAAATGTCGTTTCTTTCATAAACATTTTAAAGAGACTTTGTAAACTTAGAATCGCTTGAAAGTTGCAACTTTAATTTATTTCTGAACTTTTGATTTCTTTTTCCAAACTTTTTCTATTCTAGCCACGTTGCAAAGCCAATCAGTGTCTGCTGCCATCGATTAACTGTTTTGTCATCGTCTTTACTTTTCGGCGTAATAGAAAATTTTATCGATCACAGCAAATTGTTTTGTCTTTCTCAAGAAAATCGATTTTGTTAGTTGGAATGTAACTGTACAGTAATTAGTTGTGCATCTAACTGTCTCACAGTTGATTAAGTTAAGCCACGGTTTCAAGTTTTGTTGAAGGTACCAAATTTCTTTAAAGCAAATTAACGTTAGAAAATCATTCGACCATTTTAGCGGTCAATCGTCTCCAGAGTTAGAAATATCTCGGGTTAATCATCCTCAGGTTTAACTATTTCTAGGCTTGCCTTTAAACCGAGTGAATATCACGATAGCATTTTTAATCAAAATGTTTGCCTGTGTTATCCTGCAACATAAATTAGAGTCACAGAATATGATTTCGGTTGAGATTCCTTGGTTCTCTTTTGTTATGGGATATTTTTTCTTACATGTTCATAATTTGCTTGATCTCCCAGATTTTTAATCATCAATAAAGTGAAACTTATGTTATCAATAAGAAACATTCATAACATTTTATATGAAAATTCCCATTAGATAAAGATGATTTTAATTTTTGATATTAAAGATTTTGAAGATAGTTTGATTTATTGTGTCTGTTTAAGCTATTGATCTTATTTTGATTTTACAGATGCTATTTAGACCAAATACACTCTTGCTATCTTCAGATGTTCAATATTATAATTATTATTATTACCGTTACCTTGGATTTCTGTTGTATACACATTTATACCCAGGTTCCAACCAGAGACATAAAGTCAGAAATGGCTTCATAATATTTTCCATTTGTAAAATAAAAACAAAAAATAAAAAACAAACAAACAATCCCCCCAGATAACGGACATTGAGATCCGTCTAAAAATTAACTAGACTGTTGTTGCAAACAACTTATTTCAATTCCACAAAATAAAGCACACTACATATTTTTTCACTTCAAGGTAATCCTCCCTCGAGTCTAATGCACTTATGCCCTCTTCTGTGCCACGACTTTGTGCACTTTTTTACTTGGGTGCCCCTCAGCTCCGTCCTTACGGCCCACCTAAATGGCATCCTCACCTTCAAAACGGATCCCTTGATGATACTCACGAGCTTAGAGAAAAGAAAATAGTCACAAGAAGCAAGTGCCGGTGAATAGGGAGGTTGATTTAGTACAGCGATATACTTCTCGACTAGGAAAGTCCGAATGCTCAGAGTGTTTGTAGTGAAACGTCCACTATTTGTTGTGCCGCAAAAGCAAAAGAAAAATACACTTGTTGCAAAAAGCCAAGATTACGGTTATATACTTCTAAGATAACTTGTTCGATGATATAACAATTCGTTTATCCCTCTTTTGGCCATAGATAACACAGCACACCCAGTCCAGTTACTTTTCAGAGAGGCCTCTTACAGAGCTGTACCTGTGAGTACAATTTTTTGTATTTCTTTGAGGCATGGGATAAAAGGAATCCTATTGTAACTTGTTTCAGCCAATCTGACTGATCCAAGTACAACTGAAACTATTACTATCTTTATCTTGGTACATTTCCCACTTCAAAATTCTTTTATTTTAATCTTCAAAAATACATTGCAACCTGTAGGGAATACCATGTCGGTAAGAAAGCGTATTCTGTTCTTGTAGTCCTTGATCACGATGCCTGGGTGATTATCTTTGTTTACTCTGGGTGTATTGTAATGTTCCATAAAATTGTTACATGCCCTATCCCTATCACTGAGACGGGGTGATATTCATACCAGTTCTTTGCAGTTTCCTTCCCGTAAAAGTTGCATATTTTCCGGTGCATATATTGGCTCGCTCAATAATGCCGAGTTTTATATTCAGTAGCTGCTAACACCATGCAACCTGATACAAAATGATCAATTGTTTCTGAATATTTATCAGAGAATCTGCATTTAGGGTAAACATTTTTTCAGTATGTCTGCTCGATAATTTCTAGTTACCAAGCATTGGTCTAGTGCATTAAGAATGAAAGGTTCAGTTTCAGATTTTATCCTTGCATTACGTTACCACCAAGGGGTACAGGTTTTGTCTTCAGCATCTTTGGTATAGATTGAGTATTGACCATTAAAAGGTTTATCTTTCTATCATTTCTGCATTTGGCACATTGCATTTTCTTTTTTCTTTCTTTTTTAAGCTCTTTTCCGCTGCCGTAGATGTATTATGGTTTATTTTAACTTTATTACTGAATGAAGATTCTTATTTCTTTAATGATTATTTGCAGATATCATCATTTATAATTCTGTAGTTTCCAGTTATCCTTGAGAACCGATTGTTTTGGTCTATAAGCTAATTTTAGTTAAATTAATCCTTTGTCTCCTTCGGATTTGGCCCCAAACAGACGATCAACGTTAGCTTTGGAAGGATGCAAACTGTAGCAAGTGAGAAGCTTTCTCTTTGTGACATCCATTTTTTAATGTCAGCTAGGGTCTAATTAAGAATGGTGAAAGTGTATTGCTCCACAGAGACAAAGTGTTTATCGATGATATTCTGTTTTATGAATTCGACCCTTTATCTCAAACGAGACGCACACGCCTGTAATCTTCTTGTGTTACTTTCTCCTTCATTTGGGTATGTTGTATTTCATCTCCTTTACTGACTTCTAGGTATTTATCAGATTCTTTTCCCAGTTCCATAATCTTGGTGGCAAAATCCAAAATCCATACCTATGTGATCACTAAAACATTTTACAGTATCGAAGAATACTCTTCAACTCACTATCTTCTTTGGCAAAGGGTTTGATACCATCCATGTAGAATAGTTGTTTAAAAAACTTACTGTTTTACTCTGTATCCATATTTAGAACTGTTTAGTCCATGCCAAAGAAGATTAAGGACAGTCACAACATGTTTCAAATGTGACAGGGAAACTCCTCCAAATATTTCTTGTCGGATATTCAAACAATTAAAGATGGCAGTACCTTTGCTGCGATTTAGGTATAATGTGGTTTTCCACAGTTCCGTTTTATATTTAAGAAAATTAGCTATCACTAAGGAAATCTCTTGAAATGTAAAAAATTACTGAAATTAATTACTTTTAGGTCCCTAAAAGTTGAAACCTTCTGACATTAGATTTAAATGCTCTGAAATTATACCAAAGCTTGTAGACAGTGCGGTAATAGACATTTCATTAGGTTTTCCTCTGATTTAGTAGTCGTAAGTTCAATCCATGTGAATCAGCAAGAAACACAATCGCAGGCACCCAATAACCTAGCAATTACAACGTATGAAATGTCATATCAACGAAAAGAACGGACACCCGAAAATGGTCAGTGGGTACCTGGATGAAACGTTGTAATTCTAATTATAGCAAGATAATAACAAAAGTTATAAAAATAAAAATAAAATATCTAAATGTACTTTTTAATATAATATACACTTACCGGCCACAATTATTAGGCAACCCCAGTGTTTAAAAATGTTGTATATTATATCATTTGTGAGTATTTATTGCCAAGTGAATAATTGTAAATGAAAATATAATGGTCCTTTTTGTTAATACTGCACAATAACATGTACATCAAATAAATATACAAATATTTAATAATTACTTATATTGCAGTTTCATGAATGAAAGAAGGAAACAAAAATTGGGGTTATTCAAACGAGTTCATCTTTGCTTCCTTGACTTGTAAAATTTTGCAAAGTAATAATAACAAAAAAACATCCTATTTTCATTTAGAATTATCCAATAAAAATAATATGAAATACATCACTTCTTTTTAAAAAAAACTGGGGTGGTCTAATAATTATGACCGGTATTGTACGTCTGAATGAAAGTCATTTCTGTTCATTTAGCTTCGTCAGAAAATTTGAACGTGGAATGATATTTTTCAGTTTTTTTAATTCATACGATTTATTTTTATTGGTTGTGTAAGGGTCTTGTGACATTAGTGTTTATATCTGTATTATGACACATTCATTTACTGAAATTCATCATATTAATCATGCAATTAAAATACAATAGTATAAAGAATTGTTAATACAAGGTGCAATCAATAAACTGTCGTATAAATTACGCCAAAAGGAAAATAAAACTGACCTTTTTACATATATATATATGTACCAATATTAGCAGATATATTTACCAAAATTACGCAAAAATATCTTGAAATACTAAAGAGTGAATTTATTCAATAAAATTGCTATTGGCTTCAACCACGCCTCCAGACGACTTCAGAACATCTTGCATATCTTCTGCACGGTCTTATTTAAGTTGACGAATGCTGCCATTATCCTTGCCTTCTGTTCATCATTGGTTTTACAAGAAGTTTGGAGTCTCTGACTCAACTGCACCCTACACATAATGAGCAAGGAGGTTACTGTCTGGTAAGTTAGGGGGCCACATGTAAAGGGTGATGTGGTCGCAGAAATTGTCTGATAGACATGACTAGATTCTCCTGCTTGTGTAGCATGGTATAAAGTCCTTTTTCCAAACATAGGGTCTTCCAACAGTAGCTCTCTTAATCCAGCACGAGACTACCTTGCTGTGGGCCTCCGTGCTAAGTCTGAGTCCTTTACCAAAACTTCTGGGATTTCATTTCTTACCAGAACAGTCAGAGTGAGTTTTTAGAGTTGCTGCACTTTCATAATTACCATTAGGCACATCCAACGCTTCCGAATTGTCTGCACTGATCTCAGATTAAAAACTAGACACTTTGAGTGTTCGTATTGAAGCTTCCGGTGCGAATGTTAAGCAATACAGCATGCTCTTTTCAAACTTATGTTGGAGTGAATTGCCTCTTAGTGCTCTTTTTTCTCACAGGCGGTAAATAACTAACACCATAACCATATTGAGCAGTCGTCAAAGATAAAAAAAAAGCGCGCATGCGCGAAATTGCGAATTTAAAATGGTGACAATTTACCCATCGCACACTGTAGGCACTTAAAAATGATAACATTTCAAGTATTAAACATAGGCACATACTCTATGGGATATATGCATAACGTCTACATTACTAATGAAAACAAAATAACGTAGAATTTGAAAATTAGTATAACACTGCATTATGCTTAGATCAAAATTACGAATGAATCTAAAAAATATATCCAAATATTTTAAATTAATAACAATGTTAAAACATATCTATTTGTTAAAAGAGTGACATCATCATCGTTATGATTCTTCAACCAATCTATGGTAGTTCGGAAATCCATCGACAATCCTACTCCACACAACATTGTGAAGCATTGCACTATTCAGATCTTTCTATCTAGCCCTGAGTCTCGGAAAAAGTTGTGTGTGAACACATCCGTTTCTTTAAATTGCAGCTGTTTCTGCTTAAACTTAATATATAATCATATAATACTTTCGTAGATATAGGTTAATGTACGGGCGGGATCTTCAGCTCATATTTTTTTATCTTTCTTAGCATGTTGGTATGAGTTCCATCAAGTCGTTTCGCTAAATGAGAAAAAGTTCAAGTCTCTTGGAAAGTTTGAAATTTTTAGGAACGTGGAAGGTTAGAGCTCTAGAGTTCATCAACTTTGTTGCATACATCCCAAGCAAAAGCTTTTCGAATGCGAGAGAATTTTCCGGAATTTAAGTTATTTGAAGCCCTCAAACTTTTGAATTGATTAACCATTGAGAGATTTGGATTCGGCTAGCTGACATGATGTTTTAATGAACTCTGTTTTGCTCTAATTGCAGTAGAGGCTGACCTGGTTTAGCAGGTCAGCCTCTACTGCAATTAGTGACTCAAGTCACTGCAACTTTCTTGGTACAATGTGAAATCAGGACAAATTCATCAGCTAAATCTCGATCAGTCAAATATTGGCGTAGGTTTTTAAAGGAGCCCCTTTTCTTTCATTCCTAATTTTGTGAAAATGGCGTCTATGCATCTGGGCAAAGATAACATTTCTTTGAACAGTGTGCCTTGGAGTTACACGATCATAAACAAATAACTGTACCAAAAAACAGAAACCACACTATTTAAAATATTTCAGCAGCAACGACAGCTTAAATTGATATCACGTGCATTTCGAAGAGAAAATAACGAATTAATCATTATGTTAACATTCCTCATTAAGTCAAGTAAAAGGTGAGGAAGGAACCCCTATCAATACTGTAAATAGCTATAGCAGCCACCAAACTTGAGAAACATATTTTGCTGAAAAATTGTTTTAAGATAAAGGTTTTATAAGTCGCCAGCAGTACTGGCTGCTCGGTCAGTGAATGCCGAATGTTTCCTTATTGAGCAACGGCTAATATTACTATACCGTTTCTGAAAAAAATATTTCTTGTTAACGCTAATGGGAAGAGAATAACTTAAAATTAGTTATCCTACAACTTTGATCTGAATTGCTTATTCGTGATATTACAAGTGGGATTTATATCTCATGAATTAAACAATATGGTTAAATAAACAGTTTAAAACTGGTATTCCTTAATGATTACATGATGTATTTCTTTTTCAGCGAAATAGATCAGAGATATTTGCAAGGTTGCAATTCTATCTTAACAGTGCTGTTTCTCGTGTAATTGCGCAGTTCCTACGCCAACTGTGTCTCTAATGGCTAATATCTGTCGGGACGTGACAACGTTACAACATAAATTTGATCGATGTTGTTGAGAATTCACAATCCTTTTCTTATATCCATATAGATGGTGGGAAACGAAGGGCAAGTAATGTCCGCTGAACGTTAACTTACGATATTCCATTGGCTTGAGACCGAGCACCTGTGAAAGTTATTAGTACATTCACTAAAGCTGCGTCATAACCCATTTTATTGGTAAATCTGCACGCCTTCTGAGAGAAGTCAGAATACAAAGATGTTATTTATATATACGAGTATCTTGAACAAATGTTCGCTGTCATTCAATATATATGTAAAAACTCAACACATCATCGAAAGTGGTAATAAATTATAATCCATTTCGATCAGCTAATAAGCTCATTTTAACGGATCACGTTGTTTGATATGAAAATCTCAGAATATCCAAAAAAGTTAATCGAAATAGAAATCAAGTAACATCACTCCGAATATAAATCTTTAGTCATATCTTAGAAAGATCACCAAGGTTAGGAGCAAAAGAGTTCATTGGGTAGAATGTGTGACCATAAAACTCTCACTGACAAGCACAACCACTCACACACATCCACTCACAAGCATACGAATAGGTATACGCATATATGCATACATAGGAACATACATACATATGTACAAATACACACATATACATATACACACTTACACATATATACATATGCATATGTATACACGTACACATATACACATATACACCCATCCTTCCATATACGCATATAAATATGGTCTTCATACACTAACATGCACATCTATGATGACCAGACATATAACACGTATAATTAATACTAACACATATATACACGAATATACCAACAAACATCACATATACACACACATTGGCCTACAGTCAATTACATATATAAGATAAAGTAGCTGTACACATATACAGGAAAGTATGTCAACTACATCGGCGGTTTCAACCATAATTTTCTCAGTACGCAAGAAATTTTCAAGGGGTAGTTTATAGAAAAAAGGAAGGGAATCTACTAGTATGATAAAGTGGGGTACACAGCCACCTACTTGCATGCGAATACGCGTACACATAAATACATATATATAGATATACACGTACATACTCATGCATATACATACATACACACATAGCTGGATATATACACTCATGTATACATATAAACATGCACAAATATACCCATATACACCCAGACATTTACATATGTGTTTCTTATATATATACACTCTCGCATTCACATATGCACATACTCGCCTATGAAGACCAGATTTATACGCGTATACATAAAATTAATGCTAGCATACATATACACATAAAAAGGAGACTATATTAAAATATATACATGATACAAAGTAGTTATACACAGGTATACATATCAAAAACATAGGAAATCTTAACCGCAATTTCTTCAATACGCAAAAATTATTAAAGTATAATTTACACAAATAAGTAAGTGAATCCATAAATGTGTATATAGTGGGATCTTTTGAATTCCAGTAACAACATATATATTCATGAGTATACAGATCAACAAAGAAGGTTACTTTCAATTATATACATAATACAAAGTAGTTATACACATATACTGGCATATATCTCCATTACATAGCAGATTTACACTTTAATTTCTTCAATACGCAAAAACACAAAATGGGAATAAACCCGCAAGCATGACGAAATGGGGTAAATTTAAAATTCTATCTAACAGGTAATTTAATTTTTTTTTATGGTGGCATTAAAAAATAATTTAATTTCTCTGATTTAATAATTGGCTAGTTTTTCGGAATGTGATAATTCTAATTTTTTCGTCCAAGCATAAATTACATCTATTTCCGAAACTATTGGGGATTTGAGATTTACCATTCAATGGTTCATTCAGTCTGTGGGGAGAAATTTCTGTCTTTTATTATTATAAATATTTAGAAAAACCGATTTGATATTTTAGAGGGAGGGTAAGAAAAAGTAGTTATGATGATATAGTCGCTGTTTCCAGGGACAGGCGGAAAATTCCTATGTATACTTTTTTCTCCTTTTTGTGTTCACTAGGGAAAATGGTTGCTTGGTATAAGACTTTTTTCGGATTTGCATATACCTCCAACTGGGCATTTGCTTTCGGCTCGACAGTTACAGGGGGGTTTACTATTTATTTGTTGATTCTTATAAAGTTTATGAAGTATACTATTATTATGTGAGTTAATGGTGTTATTAATGTTGTTAATGCAAGAATAACTAATTTCTAAGGTTTTTCTATTAAAAGTCTTACTTAGTGGGTTGTTCTGGTTACATTGTTTGTCTATCAATTTCAGAAAGTGTTGATCGATATTAATATAAGATAGTTGGCAGAAAGTGGGACTGAACCGTATTACATTTTTTTTTCTGTTTTTGGGTTTATTTGGTCCGCTATCTTTGGACGTTTCTAGGTAGCATAATTCCTGCCTAACGCCAGTTTAGAGAGATATTTTAAGGGGTTTTTATTTTCAATAAAGATTTCCCTATTAGAAGATAATTTGTTGATCCTGGCATTTAGAATGGCAGAAATTTGTTTGATTATTTTGTAGGGATGGTTAGACAAAACATTTATGTAGGTTGGGGCTTCATTGTTTTTTTATAAGGTTTAAATGTTTCATTCGACAGATTTAAAGTAATATATAAGAAGTTGACTATTTTAATGTTGGAGGAAATCCTATCTTAAATCCAAGTAATTTGAATGCCTGTAATGACTTTCTTTAGTAGTTGAGAGTATAGTGGGTCATTATTATTAGGGATAACAATATAGTCCGATCTGTTTGAAATCAAATATTACTAAGGGTATTTAAAATGTAAATTCCCTTTAAATCTGCGATTTGAGCGAAATCAAATGCACACAACTGTGCATTTGATTCCGCTCAAATCACATATTTAGACGGTGAAACTAAATAACATGTAGGCGGCCGAATAAATCTATGTACAAATATCTAAACATTGTCTTTTAAATTAATTTTTTAAAATCCTACGAAATCTTCTGACCTAATCTAACTAATTCAAATAAGTCGCAAAATTCCGGCAAGACGACAAATTCTTTGAATGGAGAGAATCTGTTTGTTTTGTGAAAATCGGCATCCGAGATGTTTGCATTTTACTTGACCTTGAACACCAAGCAGCAACAAATAGCTATTTAATCAACGAATCAGGTCATCTGTAACTTCGGAGATTATGTTTTCTCCGAATAAAAAGAAAATACCATACCCAACCTTTCTTGTAGGAATTAATGACAAATTTACTTTCCTTTGAAGCTGGACAAGAGGAAGCGGCTATATTTTAATATCGGAATGGGAACAGGTTTTGCAAAACGTGTATATTTAGCAAAGCCACAGTCACAAATAAAAAAAATCATGCTAAAGTTGTTTCTCTGACAGAAATTGATTTTTACAGCGAAGTTCAAAGGAGTTGATCTGCGCGGAAGAAAGAAAGGTGAAAAATAAAACAATTTCAGTTCAAGAGATCCATTGTAGTTTTTTATTCACAGGTCGGCTTCATATCAAAAGCAAATGCTACATACGCTTATAACTATGTATATTGGTTTATTTTCATGCATCATAGTGGCCATGATTTCTCCGTGTGCGCATGCTCAAATAAGTATCGGTATGTGTGTATGCATGCGTCTTTCGAACGATGACTTCAATGAAAACGTCTGATTATTCGTCTGGTGAGATCTGCGCATGCGTATCCGCCCGTTTATCTCTGGATACGTGTAAATCAGTACAAATAATCAATATTTTGGAGCTGAACTGGGAACATTGGTTCATTTGAAGCACGTAAGTTGTTCAAGATATCACTCCCCTTCACCACCGTTAGTTCTTTTTTTTTTAACTTGACGCTTTTGTTTTATTTCGAAATGTCAACAGCTGACCTTTGATCAACAAGTAATGGTAATTCAGTCCAGGCTTACTTGAAGTGTACACTTGAATGTATCGCTCAAGGGTGTAAAGACGGTGTGGTTGAGTATTTTTTTACGGCTTATCGACCTTTTTCTCGGCACTTAAAGAATAGAATATATCCAAAGTGTAAAAATTTGTTTTATGATAATATTGATTTTACTGATACTAACTCTACTAATAAACACATAGCTGGGGGGGGGAGAGAAGAGCCTCATGATTTAGTGGAGGAAATTAATGAATTACATTTTCATCAGTGATTTTCTACAATAAAAACAATTCATTTTTGAAAAGAGGAATCACAGGCTATAAAAATAATTATATATGACGATATGGAATAAAAAATATCCTATGAAAAAAGAAAATTAGGCTCGTTTCTGAAAAAGGTTGATGCTGCGTATCTAGTTAGATTGAAACACAATAGTGTATTATGATCTTTTGTAAAATCCGGTTTGAATTCAGAAAGCAACTGTTTTCAGTTGAACCGGTTAAAGACAGTAATCGATGAAAAGCGTCCGGAGATGGTCAATCGGAAGAGTGTCGCTTTCTATCTGGAAAACCGTCAGACATCACGTCGCCTTTCAGACGCTGTAGAATTTGTTTCAGTTTCGATGGGATATATAACTACACCCACCTTACTCACCTTCACTTGCTGCTTTGGATTACAATTTATTTAGATCGCTACAACTTTATCTAAAATGGGAAGAACTTCAACTCTTTGAGAAACTTGTAAAAACACTTATGCCAGATCATCTAGAAAAATATGAAACGATAGAATCATGAAACTGCTTCAAAGATGGTGAAGTGTAGTGGAAGAAAACTGCATATAAGTGTTTCGATAAAGCTTTAAAGAAATGTCTAAATAAACTGAACTTAAAAATTACTACATAGATTATACCGGCCGATGGTTTACGAATGGATCAGTGAAAATGCTGCGATGACAACAGCAAACATTTGTAAGCTATATAAATATCTTATATATATGTGTATGCATTTATATATATATATATATATATATATATATATATATATATAGGAAAGAATATTAATAAAAAGTTTTGAATTTAAAAATGTACTTTTTTTGAACAGTATTTGTTTATTTTTATTATATTTCATATTTCAGACCGCCCTCGGTCCTTCATCAGAAACAACTGAAATCAGTTGTTTCTGATGAAGGACCGAGGGTGGTCTGAAATATGAAATATAATAAAAATAAACAAATACTGTTCAAAAAAAGTACATTTTTAAATTCAAAACTTTTTATTAATATTCTTTCCTATACATATTAAGACAGTATACGTGGATGATCATCACTATGTTATATATATATATATATATATATATATATATATATATATATATATATTTGCTGTTGTCATCACCGAATAAATTTACTCTAGTTAGTAGCTTTTCTCATAGATATAAACAATAACAAAATATTTTATATTAAGATCATTGCAATGAATATTGGGATTACGTTAATAAAAACTTAAACCTTCATTTCCGCAACCCCACCAAAACACAGTATTAAAAGGCCATTGTTTAAACTGATATCACCATTATTTAAACTACTCCCACTCAACGGCAATTGTTTATTGTTTTAAAGAGCGATCATTAGAATTTTAATAAAACCTAATCATATGCAGATGATACCACCATTTACACCCTTCTCAATAGGGATCTACCAAGGCTGACAGTAAACGTGGCTGCTGCTCTTGAAACAGATTTCCAAAAGGAAAGGGTGTAGGAAACAGTTTGTAAATTTTAAAGCATTAAAAACACGACTGCTATTCTTTAACCACAATAGAGAAACGTTCCTGTCAACCATCAGCATGACTGACGCTAGTCCTTGGCTTTTCTTTTTTAACCGACTTGAAGTGGAATCTATATCGGATCTATAGCTGTATATACTGCTAGGAAGCTTGGACCTCTGTGTCAGGCCAGAAAAGGTTTTACCCGTCAGAATACATCTTGCATATTTATAAATCGACCATTCGCCCGTGTATTGAATACTGTTTTCATGTCTGGTCGTGTGTTTCTGCTATTTGTCTCGAGGTTCTCAAGAAAATACAAAGAAAAATCTCCAATTTAATCGGTCCTAACTTGGCCTCTCGACTTCAGTTACTGTCGGTGTATTCCCTCTGTCTTTTCTAAAAATATATTTTCAGGGCAAATGACGAGCCTTTTCCCATGGTAATCCGACAACGTGAATTTAAGCGTTGCGGTGTAGTGGATCTCGGTTCGGAACGAGAAATTGGAGTCATGTTAGAAATCCAGTTGAATAAGTTACATTCACGTACGTACAGATACTATTGAAAAAATCTTCTTTCTCGTCTCTTCTCTTCCAGCTATGGATTAAATAGCCGAACAGATTGGGTTTTATTACAATTTTAATTATTGCTTTTAAAAATAATAAGCATTGTTAAGGAGTGAATGTAATTAAATTAATAACGGTGTCAAAGGAAAGATCGTTCATTTGAAACTTTGTTTTTTGGTGGGTAAGAATGTCCACTTTTGCCAAAGATGCTATTTTATGATAATATTAGCAATACTGATGATTATAGATATAGCTTTCGTAATAAAAGTTTTATAACACATACATTTTATCTGTTGTACTTTATGGACTGGAATCTGGGAAATAAACAGTAAGGGCGTCGCAAAAATTATCAACTTTTCAAAATCATATCATGAGATGGTTGACAAATGAACGTCTTAGGGAGCATATCATCATCAAATAAATACAACTAATGTTGAACCAATCACATTAGTTTTCAAATCTAATTTGGATACCTGAAGAGATCAACTGCCGTATCAGTAACATATGTGTGGAGGGAAAGACAGTAGTCAAAAGAAACAGAGGTCAACCACCAAAACGCTGGTTAGACAATATTGACTGGTGAACCAGATTTTCCCCCCACAAATTTTACTCGGCTGTTTTCCTTATGGTGAAGGATATCACTTGTTGACGCACAGTCAGCAAAATGCAGTGCAAGTGATTGATGATGATTGAAATTTTGTAAAAGTTCCCAGTACGTCTTCTTACACAATGTTAGCTTACACTTAGAAGTCTCTTATACGTTTACCCAGCTCTTTATTGAGTGCACAAAAGTGTTAACCGCATAAGCGAAATATGTGGTAATTTTGAAACATTTTCCAAGTAATATGCGCTGTATCTAGAATAGTAGGAGTGTCAATGGATTTCAGAAGTGGTTTTGTCCTAACTTCAAATTTTTATGATCGTTTGAAGATAATCAAAACTCGAAGACCTTCAGTCGCTTACTTTTATATGATCAGTTCTGGAATAGTTGCTTTTTCTATCTTTATTGTTAGGAAAGTTATTGGAATCTAGTTAAAATGAAGATTATAAAATATACGGGTTTAGCTTGACACTCTTTTTCAAAGATTACCTATATCAAGTGGATTTAGGGCCCTAACGTGGTACTGTGGATATCGGCTCAAAACGAGAAATCGGAAAGACGATTTCAAATTCCAGTTGAATTAGATACGCGCAAGTAACTTTGGGAAAGGTATTAATTTGTCCTCTACGCCCCCCAGCTATGGTTAAATAGCAGGACAAATTGGGTCCTATAGCTTTGATTGGCAACCTGTCTGCCACAGAAAGTAATGACAACATAGTGCGGGAAAATACTCTTCCTAGTCAGTTATATATCTTTTGAGGCATGATTGACCAAGCATGTATCACGTATGGCACTTAACTGACTGAAAATACAAAATCAAATTAAAAAAATTGCTTTACCATATTTTTTATTTTTGTCTCTGATAAAATAACCCTTATAATTAAATAAAATAAAATAAAATAAAAAAAAACACCTTTTTCTTTTTCGTGCCATTCCTAATCACTGAAATAATATAAATCCATAAAAAGTAAGAAAATTGTTCTTGGAAAGATATTTAAAAAAATGCTCTCTTCCTTTCATACTTTAAATTAATTGATCAAATCCTTCATTGGCACCATATACTGGGCACGAAAAATCAGTTTTCAACATAATGTTTCTTATATTCATGAGTAAATCATGATCCTAAACATTATTCTTACTATTTTTTTGGTGGGGAGAGGGGTGCTGAAACAAATTTAGTACTGGAATTCCTACTTAAAATATTGTATAAACTCAAAATTCAAGCTCTTTTCAGTAATTTTTGCTCTTCACTGCAGTTCCCATCTTTCGCAGACTAAACATATTTTAAAATTTGAAACTTGAGTGTTTTGTTTTAATCTCCGTCTTAAATACAAAGTACATTATTAGATTAAAACACAACACACGTTCGCGTGACTCTATTATACAAATCTTATTGTACTACAAGACGATGATCATAATTCTTTTGAAGATTCTGAAAGTAGAAAACTATTTTCACGTCATCTTACAGAGATAAACAGTGGCCATCATTTAACAATTTGTCTTTCTCTTCTGAATGACAGAAACATTGATTTTTGTTCAAGAGAAAGCCCGAGGACGGCATTTATTATGAGATTTGTCTTGAGTTTTTCTCTTCCTTTCTGCATGCGTTTATCTTTATAGCTCATAACAAACGTTACTGGCGTGAAGTAGAAAGAGTATATTGAATCAGTTGCTAGGTCTTCTGCTAGGAAAGTTGTTTCACTATGTTGTCATAGACAGTTCTTTTTCTTGCCGGAATCTATTTTACATATTTATAAGTGTACAGTGCTTTTGTCTAATGCTTTTGCGATGTAATTAGAGATTGTTGATGAAATCTAAATAAGAATCAGCAATGTTATTAGTCCTAAACTGGCATCTCCGCGTCAATAATTTTCCCACCGCTGTAACGTAGATTCCCTGTGCCTTTTCAATAAGATTTTCATGGTAATTGTTTTGATGAACTTTCCTCTATGGCACCTAAATGAAACATCGGAGAGTCGAGTTCGAATTTCGGTTGAATTCCTTGCATTCACTTACGCGAAAGTTTTCTTGCGCAAGATATTAATCCACCTCTCCCCTCCAGTTATGGGTTAAATAACAGGAAAGATTGGGTTCTATAACCTTGGCTGGCAACAAGTCTACCGCAGAAAGCAATGGCAACCAACTGCGGGATAATCTTCTGTCTAGTCAGACATCTCTCTTTCGAGACGTGATCGCTTAAGCGTGTATCACGTATGGCACTTAACTTACTAGATTGGCAGCAAGCTCACATCCTTTTACTTGCTCGATGTAACGATGTTTTATAGCACTTTCTAGGGTATATATTTCTTCTGAAATAATATTGCTGAAGATTCGGTGCTCTCTCACTACAATGGGGATGATGATAATCTGCAATTCTGGTTCCACGCTGCTGAATCAACGACGCTTGACCAAACAAATGTTGGATATTGGACTTGTGATGAACGTTAAACTTAATATAATTACAACTAATTCAGGGCAACGATTAAACTCTTGGAACAAATCCCTTCGTGGGGACCACTCAACCTAACTTCTTCACAAAAATCAGTTTCACATAATTATTTCATAATCTTCTTTTTCATCTTCTTTGTTTCTTCGTCGTCACCGTTAGTAAGAACAAATACAATCTGCAACAAACGACTCTGTCGAAAACAATAGGACCAGACTTATATGTAAAATAAAAGATAATATATATTTTCTTTTTCTTTTTCATACAAAGACATCTTTGATGACGTGCCATTGGTTAGGAAGTTGTTTGGTGAGAGTTGTCAGCACCCAGCATCGGGGAAACCCCGATTTTACTCAACCGTACGCTTTAACTGTTGTGATCTGACCCCTCAAAATCAAAATTAAAATTTATTACTAAATATTTTCTAACTGTCAGTTTGGCGTCACTTCCGTGCCATTGACAGATACCTTCCGGAACAAACCCGAATGTGGGGCACAGTCTTTAACCTTGCTTAACAAAATAAAAATCCAAATGCGAGAATGTTTTGTTTAAAAATGTCACCTGGCTGACATTTTTATATAAAATACATTTCACTCAAGTCACCAAGCGGAAATTCACTTCATTGTCAAACATTTTACGATTCTCAAAAATATTGTACAACAAATTTTAACAACGGTAAGTTCTATACTAACAATTCCCGGTTGCAGAACTCTCTTCTGGCTTTTAACGAAATGCTACTCCAAATTGATCTTCAAAGATTTAATGCAATATAAATCGTTATTTTCTATCTTCTTAATCATTGTTATTTTGTAGCGTTATATCTTGAATTACATATTTTCTCGTATTTTTAACACTTAGTAACAACTTGAGTCTTGGTAGCTTTATTATCTTTCTTGCGGTAAAATGATTAAAACATTATGGGACAATTTCTTGAAGAATTCAAAGAATCAAAACTATTTCTCTCATTAAGATGGAATGCACTGTTTATTTGAGTTCATGCGTTTGTTGCTATTTGGGTTAAATGAACAAGAATCGATTATATACTTTTCTTTCTTTACGGTGCTATTGGCCGGGTTGGGTAGGATACAAGGCAGATCATGTGGAAATGCAGGACAAGAGAATTGAGTTGTGAAAGTTAGAAAGTTTGCCTTCCTCGGAAATGAGTCTTTTGCCTGAGATTATTTAAATTGACCCCACGAACATGTGCTACAGACTAAAGTCTGGAATAACATTCTAGATTTTGAAGAATCACCTAAAAATGGAAGGTTCCATGTAATTTTTAAAACTCATTTACAAGCCCATTTTGGGCCAGTGCGACTTTGTACTTCCTGAAGAATTCTGTCACATCTACAATAAATATAATAACAATAATAAGGAAGTTAATCCATTATTCTATGAAGCTTCCTTTAAATTTTAACTTTTTTGTCTCATCCAACATTCTAGTTAATGGTGATCTTAGAGCTGACGGATTTGACATTTTTAGTTAACCCTTCCCTAAAAAAATTGAAAGCCATGCACTAATGGTGATTTTATAAGCACAGCTTAACTGTAGTACAAGGCCAAGTGCATGGACACCCAGTGAGGATCGAACGCACTACTCAGTGGTAATGATTCTAGCGAGACAAATGTGCTGTTACAACACGTTGAGGTGTTCAAATGATTTACTAAGTAAAACATAGTTATCGCATAAGGCCGAATGTATGAAGTACCCAGTGAGTATCAAACGAACTACTCAGTGGCAATTCATCTAACGGGACAAACTTTGTAAACATTACACTACGTCGATTCACCCAAAGCCGTTCAGTATTAGTGAAGTAAGAATTTCCGAGCTTAGTTGAAGTTAACTAAACGAACGAATGTCTGAAACTTACTGATTAGTAAATCCAGAGAGTGATTCCTCTTTTTGTCAGTAGTGTACCTTAGCCATTGGTCAGTTTACCTTCTTGGTATTTACTAATTTAAAATTAGATTTATTTTTATTTTAAGTATCAACATATTATTTCCTTGAAAGGTTATTAAGAAAACGGCGTATTTCACTATATGAAAAAGGGCTTATTTTATCATATATAAAGAACGTATTTTACCATATAAAAGAAAAGAGTGCATTTTACCAGATAAAAAAGAGCGTATTTTACCATTTTAAAGAAAAAGGGAAATTTTGCCATATAAATGAAAAGGGTGCATTTTAACATATAAATGAAAAGGGCGTATTTTATTTAAAAGAAAAAGGCGTATTTTACCATAGAAATAAGAAAAGTGCATTTTCCCACATAAAAGAAAAGAGAGTACTTTACCATATAAAAGGAAAGGGTGAATTTTACCGTATAAATGAAAAGGTTCATTTTAACATATAAAAGAAAGGGTGAATTTTACCATATAAAAGAAAAGGGCATATTTTACCATATACAAGAAAAGAGTGTACTTTACCATATAGAAGAAATGGGCGTATTTTACCATACAAATGACAATCGTGCATTTTACCATTTAAATGAAAAAGGCGTATTTTACAATATTTATGAAAGAAAAAATTCAGTAATTTCAGTTGATATTCTAAAGTATATTTTTTTATTCTTAAATCTTTTATTACACAATTTCTACATTAAGAGTTCAAAGCATAATAGGGCATTGCACGCAGTCCACTCTATCAAATCATCAAACAATTCCATTTTAATGGATTGCAACATGTCTGATTTTAATTTATTCTTAAAGAGCGATTTTCTTAACTTTATCTTTATGGTCTTTAGTGTTGCCAGTGTTTTCCCACATTGAACTAATAGTATCTAATAGCGTGCACATGATTTTATAAGTATTTTCCCCTTTTTATTACCAAAATATTTGTTGCTGTTTGTTTCTTCATTTCATGTTTATTTGATAAAGGGAACCCACTCCATCAGGGATCCACTTGTCATCAGGCAATCTCATCAAAGATGAAGGAAAGACTTGAAGCAATAGAAATTTTGCTCTACAGAAGAATGCTGAGGATACCGTGGACCGAATATGTTAACAACGACGAATTTTTGTGGAGGATGGAAACGAAATGAAAACAGTTGAAGTTTCTGGGACATGTAATGAGGTAGAAGGTTTTGAGGAATCTGGTATTCACAGGAGAGAAAGAGGGAAAAGAAAGACAAAAGAAAGTAATGCATGACATACATAATAGACTTGAGCAAATTAATGGCAGAACGGGTTTACAAGAGACAGAGTGATGTGGCAGGCCATGATCGCCTATGTCCTGAAGAGACACGATATATAGTCGAAGAAGACGTGAGTTCAATCCTTACTTGCTGACCTTGTGTCTTCTATGAAGAGTTTAGAATACCACTATATTCTATTTGGTATGTACAAAGCTTATGTAATAATAGCACACTCTCACAAATGTGGGCAACTTCGAATGCATAACAATGGAAACAATCTTGTTGCCATAAGTTTTGCGGGGACTCAAGCATAATATTTTTGTAGTCCCAATTCAAATCACAAGATCTGTTACACATCAGGTTTTCGATTTATCATTTTAAATTTATCATATCTATACAGTTCTACTATTAGCTGACACATGTAATTATTTACTTTATGTACAGTAAAAAATATTATTTCATTCAAGTACAGTAAAACATATTTAATTCAAATATGCGTTTTGATGCAATGGATATCGGTTCGGGATGAGAAATCAAAGAACCGATTTCGAATTCTAGTTGAATTCGTTGCACAAATACCCTTTGAAAAGCTAATAATCCATGGGTTTAATAGTAATACAGATTTATAATTGTTATGGTGAAACACACCTATTCTATAGTGAACAGACTGTCTCACCTAATTTAAGTAAGAGTAGTAAAAGGAACGAGGGCCAGTCGATGTTTGGACGATAGTAGTCGACAGTTAGTCGAATACGAAAGTAATCAGCAACCTGGTAAGATTACACTGCGTAATACGTATTATATCAAGTTCCTCACGTTTTGTACGTCGAACCTATTAGAGCCGACTTTAGCACAAATACTAGACTCCACTGCGAAAATAAATCCACAACAATAATCTTGGTTAGCAACCAGTCTACCGCAGAAAGAAATGGCAACATACTGCGAGAAAATCTTCCGTCTACTGAGTCATGGATCGAAAGAGACATGATCACCCAAGCATGTATCACGTACGCCAATTAACTGACTGACTGATAGTAAAATTATTATTACATTCAACTACACTAAAATATTTAATTGAAGTATAGTAAAAATACATATTTCATTCAAGTACAGTAATACATATTTCATTCAAATGTGGTGTTAACACGTGACGCAATGGGAAGCAGTATATCCAACTGGTAAGAAACTGACTCTGTAGTTATTGATTTTATTATTGAGTTATCAATAGTAAAATAGTTATGCTTTCCCTCTGAGATAACCCCACATATTATACAATTAATAAAGCAATAAATAAGGACTTACGTTACTTTAACACAGTTGAATAGGAAATTCAACAAAGAAAATAGAGTTATTAATAATTTCGGTGCTATTGTTGCACGTTGTCAATTGAGTATTCCCGTGAGCCACTGGTCCCGAGATAAGCCTACAAACTAGACTGAAATTAATAAAGAAATACAAGACCCTACAAATAGTAAGATGCTCGCCAAAGAATTTTAACTGTATTAGAAAATATGGTCGACCACACAACTTAGTGCTATACGTGATACATGCTTGAGTGATTATGTTTCTTTCTATCAATCGCTGACTAGGCAGAAGCTTTTCCTGCGGTAGGTTTTCATTTTTGGGAGGTAGACCAGTTGTCAAACAAGTTTATAGAACCCAGTCTGTCCTGCTATTCAAGATAATTAAATGTCAGACATGTTACACAGTTAGGCGATTATATCTCTTTTGATCCATGATTGACTATGCAAATATTTTACAATAGAAGATTGCCATTTCTTTTTGCGGTCGGCTGGTTGCCAACCAAGGTTATAAAACAAAATCTGTCCTGCTTTTTAAGTCAGTCAATTAAATGTCATACGTGATACATAGGCGATCATATCTCTTTCAATCCATAACTGAGTAGGCAGATGATTTTCCAGCAGTAGGTGAGTACTTATTTCTGCGATAGACTGATTGTCAACCAA
The DNA here is from genome assembly GCA_037127315.1 of Ascarosepion bandense. Classification (NCBI taxonomy): domain Eukaryota; kingdom Metazoa; phylum Mollusca; class Cephalopoda; order Sepiida; family Sepiidae; genus Ascarosepion; species Ascarosepion bandense. The sequence goes on from JBBBDQ010000316.1 coordinate 4,270,273, forward strand.
GGCGATAGAACCCAATCTGTTCTGATATTTAACCCATAGATGAAGGGTGAAGATATAAATTCAAACTTTTCCAAGGTTATTTGCACGTAACTGAATGCATTGAATTCAACTGGAATTTGAACTCGGCTCTCCGATTTCTCGTTTCAAGCATTTATCCACTGCGCCACAATCCTTCAGATACTGTATTTTTACTGACTTAAAAATTTTAATAAATATTGTTAATGAATAGGTTTTAATGTAAAAGAAACTTTTACTGCGTCTGAAATTTTAATTGCATTAGAAAATTAATGCACATGCGTCAGTAGCAACTTTTTGTTTTTACTTCGTATGACTCTATCTCTAGAGAAAGAAAAATAATGTAAATGACATCAGTGTTATGCAACCTACCTCATTATTTGAGGGTGGCCATGTTGTTGTATGTGGTCAACCGAAGCGTTTGAATTAAGAAATTCTTCGTGAACCACTGGTCCCGTGTCAATACTTTAATCTAGACTGAAATGAATAAAGAAATATAAGACCTCATAAATATATTATGCTTGCCAAAGAATTTTACCGAACTTACCAGATGCATTTCTGAAAGAGAGCAACTACATCAATACTGCGCAATAAACTATATCACGAATGCAGTTCTTTTATGAAAAAAAAATGACATAAAAAACATACAGGGGAATGTAGATTAAACGTTATAATCTTGCATTGACTATTATTTAGGAAAATGCTAGAAAAAAATGAATCCGATTTGTTTAGACTTTTTTTTACAAAATGTAAAAACTGCTTACAGGCCGTAATAATTTAAAGGCCTCTTACTGATTTTAAGTTTTTTGTAAATATTTTTAATTGGCCTAAATGTGTTATAACATTTTTACTTTGTTTTAAAATTTGATTTTCTAAATCAATTTTGAAAGATAAAGTACACGATTAATTAGAAACAATGTAGTATACCATTTACGCGAGTAGCATCTAAAATTGTCATTTTTATAAAATGAATTGGTATCATATAGCATTGCTGATAGGATTCTTCAGTCGCTTGGATAATTCAGAATTTGTCGAGACTTAGATCCGGTGTTTTGCAGCCAAGGTTAGGGCTAAAAGAACTGAGATATAACCAGACCAGAGAAAATGAAATAACTGACCTCTTGGGCAGGTTGTGAAGCAATAATGAAAATTTCAGTAAAATGTTTACTTCAGGCAATTGGAGATGTTGACTACTGATCAAGTGTCGTAGAACGACTTCTATTAACAGATTACTTGTAACAATACAAATTCTACAAATACAAAAAATAACCGTTTGTTAAATCTGAATTGCATTTCTCCAAGGCTCAGTGGTTCTGAGAGTCAGTGATTTGATATTAGTCTTGGACAGGAAATTGAGATATTTCTCCTCTGTCAGTGGTTTTAGCCTGATAAAAACCTCATTTTCTCAGAAGGCAAAGAATTTTCATTCAAAAGATTGGTATAACTGCTTCCCTATATCCTTTTTTCATTTTTCCTTATGCCACACTAAGCTAAGTAAATATGGCAATAGACAAATTGAATTTTATCTTACGGGGAAAACGAACGCCAATGATTGAAACTGATTTGATTTGAATGATATTAAAACTAATCACTAGAGATTCGCAGTGTCCAATGTCAGTTGCCTATATTTAGGTGTGTAATACAATTTTATTTTTGTACGTCTTTCAGGATGTGAACAATCATGGCTCTTCACAACTTCCTATCATTTGTAGCTTTTAGTAAATGTTGTATTTTTGCTGTTTCTCATAATTCCTGTTCTACAAACCATTTACCGAATCTCGTTAGCTAGGGAGAGTTCTGCTTTCCCCACTTCTACTTGACTTCAATATATCCTGTAAGTGTTCGTTTTTCTAAGTCCTCTTTTCTCATTATTTGCTCTGGAAATTTTGACTGTTTCTTTTTGGTGTTAAGTATCAGTCAGTTTGTTAAGTTCCATACGTAATACACGCTTGGGAAATCATGTCACGAAAGAGACATATCTGACTGGGCATAAGTGTTCCCGTAGTAAGTTGCCATTATTTTCTGCGGTAAACTGATTGTCCACAATGGCTACAGAACCCAATTTTTCTTGTTATTTAACCCATATCTGGAGGCGGAAGTGACGGATTAATATATTTCCAAGTGTATTTGCAGGTAAGTGAATGAAATGAATTCAACTTAAATTCGAACTCGGTTTTCTGATTTCTCGTTCCGATCTGATATCCACTGCACACAACGCATACTTTACATAGATTATGTATAAGGTTCTTGTTTCAAATTTCTCTAGAGCTTCGCCATTGTTTATATGTTCAGTCCATCGTCTTCTCAGCATCTCTGTGGAACCAAATTTCTGTTACTTCAAGTCTCTTCATCATCTGCCTTGACTATTTACCCGAGATACATTCTTAATATGTTTTCCTAATCTTTAATATCATATTCTCAACAATAAAGTCGAGGACAATACCCCGAACAATGTAAAGAGTGTAAATACTTACAATAATTCATCTCAGGAGTACAAACAACTGTGATAATATTGTCCAGCATCCACCGCCATATTAGAGGTCTGGTATCACATAACAGTTCAGTACACTTTTCATTGTTTTGTGCATTTGGATTTTGGTGTTGCATTTCCCATCCTTTGATAAAACATTTAATAGATATTTACATTTTAAGGGAGATTTAATTGATGTTGGGAAGTTGGAAGTTTTCTGAAAATATAACAAACGGAGAATCGGACATTTTTTAACGTGCCAAAAAGTGCAAAATTAATAAGCGTGGTGGATTTAATAAACTCGCGGGTTGAAAAATTTGTTAAGAAATAACAAAGAATCCCCCAAGCCAAAAAAGGACTCTTTGTGTAAGGGAGCTAAATGTATATATTAGAGAATTTCATTTTATCGATTATATATTCTTAATCGAAAAACTGTTTTTAACGATTAGTTTTCTTTGAAAAACAAAACATTGTGCAATATATTAAATTAGGAATAAAGGTTTTAAAACAATAGAAGTTAATTTCAAAATTATTTGATTGCATTTAAATTTGTATTTCGTTGAGTTCAACAGGTGAAAATACATATAACTTTGTTGTAAAGAAGGATAAAAAATAAGAAAAAAGAAACACCCAAAAGAAGTATTCATTTGCTTCAGATAATTAAGATACAAGGTTATATGAGTTCATACAACCTCCCTTCCAACGACATACATAAATATGCCCGACTATGCACATGTTCTATGGTGGCTATTTAATTCGTTTGCAAACCCCTGCTCATACAGACCTGTGTTTGTTTTACATCGACAAAATAAACCTGTAGTTTATACTCCCAAATACCTAACTTCAGTTTCTTGGAGAGAGGGCCTTATCTGGCGTGATCACCATTTTGAACAAGTTTGCTCTGCTCACAGGATCTTTAACGATAACTCGTGATTTTATTTGCTAGTTGACGTGCAGGTGTTTGGCGGGGATCAGAATGAGAAGTGAGATAGTGGATTTTAAATTCCAGACATGTCCGTTACATTTACTTACGCACAAATACTCTTAAAGAAAGTACAAATCCATTTATTTCACCCATTGTGGGGTAAATCGTAGGACTCGTAACTGTAAAGAAGTCGGTAATGTAAAAAACAATGCAATGTTCACACGCAAGAAATGGCATTTTTCTTAACATACCAAAAAATCTATTTCGGATTTAATAATCCGCAAAGACTGGTAAGACAAACCAGTCAACAATTTCGTTTCTAGCACAACCATTAACAGTTTTAGCAACTGAATTTCACTCAGAAGACTTAGAAGAATTTTTCACCAAGTGTTATTTTATAAAAAGTAAAATTAAAAATAACAGCGGTGGGGTTTAAATAGAGATAACCACAGATTCGAACTCAGAACATTATCATTGATAACTCCCTCCTCTAATTTGCAAGCCCTAGTTATTATATTGTTAATACTTGATAAAATGCAAAAATATCGCAATGATGAAATCGGCCTATAGCTATAACTATTTGTTGAATCGCCGAGGTGGATACGATACACAGAGAAAATGTGCTGGCGTATTATTTAACACAGTATCTGGTGCTAAACAGATACACATAGAACAGTACAATAGTTACAAGGACAGACAGGACAGAACTTAAAACACAGAGAGGATGGGTTTAGATCGCAGTAGTCGCCGAAGTAATTAGTCAGAATATTACTCGAATGGCACCCGAATATTACGTCTCTAATGCTACTATTCATTATTTAAAAAGACCATTAGAGGCCAAGAGCCATTTCATCATTTAGAGTACTGCAGGTACTGCAGCAACTCTACAAGATTATTTGTACTGAAACTCATGCAAGCAATTACAAGAAATTAATATCGATATTCTATATTTTGAAATCATATTTCTTCTTGGTAAATAAATTTTTTGTTTTAAAATATTTGATTGTCTGTCAATCATTTCATCTCACCTCTTTCTATTGTATACGAGAGATGTATATCAGATCGAGCTAAGTTGTATAACCTGCAAACGAATGTTAATGATCAGCTTGAAATATAAAACAAGGTGCTTATAAAAATATATTTACTTACTCAGTTTATTTTCTGCAGTGACGGTTGTGTGTAGAGGGGTAGTCAAATAAAGCACGCACATACGAGGAAGTGACAGCTGAAGTTGTCTTTGCTTGAGTTCTCTTTGCGTCCCAAATTTGTCTGATTTCTCGGGTTATCCTGGCTCTCGACCCGAGAAAACCAGGTCTTATATATAAGTTCATGCTCTGTCGAACTTCACCAGGGTAGACCTAATCACCATTTGTTTCCTTTGGCCATTTGCAGTTTGACGTAATCACATTATTGTTTATTTCATTGTTCAATTTTTTTCAAACTATGACACGCTGACGCAATGGTTGTTTATTTCATTGTTTCAGACAACCAAAACATATTTCTTCTGGGCTTACTACAATATAATTAGTTCCTCTATTCATTGTTTTATAATTTCTAAATAATTTATATTCTGTCTCCGAACGTTGTTTTTAGATTTTTTCGCTTCTGACCAAATAATTTAATTAAATTATATTTCATTATTTATATTTCGTGTCCTTGAAAACCAGCGTTGTTGACACAATACACTATTTACTTTTTCATTTTTCTGCATTCCAGCTTTGACTGAAATCATAGCGTGTTCTTTTTTGCCTTCAACGGGAATAAATTCTTTTTAAGTTCAACTATATTTTGTTGATCACTAGAATTTACAACATTTCTTCCAACCGTTTGGGAATATCTGGATCAGGTAAACTCATAATATGGTTCTTAAGCATTCCCAAAGTTTGCTCCATGCTGGGATAGTTTTCTGAGGGATATATCTTCAAGAAATAATCTTGAAAAAAGGGAGATCCGAACCATTATCCTGCAGTTGGAAAGCTAATGATCTAGCTAAGCGTCCAAATACACATACATACATACATACATACATACATACATACATACATACATACAAACGAACAAACAGAAAAACAAGATGATTGTAATCTCGGTCTCAAGTATGACTACAACAAAATAACATTTTAAAATGTGTTCTTTAAACTGGGCAAATTTTAAAATCTCCGACACAAATGATAGATATGAGACAAACCCATTTTGTCGTTATTAAGTATACAGTGAAACCTCGGTTCACGAATTTAATTCGGTCCTAAAATCGTTCGTGTTCGAATTGTACGTAAACGCAAATTATTTACCCATCGGAACAATTTTAAAATAGATTAATTCGTTCCTGAACCCCAGATCATTGCTTGTTTAAAGATTTACAACAACAATTTGTACCCAAGTTCAATCACAAAATCAACGACAACCTTTAAATCTTAAACCAAAAAAGGTTAACACAATGCAAAGTAGATAAAATTCAAGATACTTAAATGAAGCACGTCCAGAAATTTAAATACCTGGGAAGTGTGATAACAAAAAACAGAAAGGGCGACACTGAGATCTGAAGACGAATTAGCATAGCCAATGATGCATTCCAGAAGCAAAGTCGAATATTGAGAGACTGGAAAATGTGATGTCTGTTCTTTAATATGACAGCGCATGTTGCAAAATCACAACAAAAATGATGCTGATGATATTATGGACCAAACATGTTAACAACGGCAACGTTTTGGAGAGGTTTGAAACGAAAAGTAAACATACTTAACATAAAGAAAAAACAGCTGAAGTTCTTGGGAAACGTAATAAGAAAGAAGAGCTTGAAGATTCTGATACGCACAGGACAGATAAAGAGAAAGAGAAACAAGGGAAACCAACGCATGACATACTTGATAGGCTTGAGTAAATTAATGGCAGAGCATGGTTTGCGAGGAGTAACAAGAGAAAGCTTGTGAAGAGATACTAAGAGTAGGAAGATATGTTTGTAAGGCCATGGTCACCTACGTCATGAAAAAAATTACAGAGAAGATAGATGAAATTTGAATTTTACCATCTCTGTACCGAGGAAAATTGATAGCATAAGTACAAGGTGGCGAGGAAGAGTGGGAATAGTAATGTTAATGCTTTTGAAAAGGGAACTCCATTTCATAAATAGTTGAAAAGAGAGTCCCCTTTTATAGGTTCATGGAAACGGAACCCTCTTTCATAAATCCTTGGAAAGGAAGTGACCTTTCATAAATACTTGAAAAAGGGAGCACCTTCCATAAATTCTTGGAAAGGGAGTCCCCTTCCATAAAAAAAAACAAAAAGAAAACATCAGATGATTAACTTTCTCGGATTTTTCTTTTCCGTACTTTGTATCACTCGACTCTGCTTTAAAATCACTGGGCATTGGTCACACGAACGAATTGTTCAAAGAATCTTTTCGTCTATCTTTTAAAATCTTTATTTAATAATAAGGTGCCTTATTTAATAATTTATATATAAAAAACAAGAATTAAATTCAAGAGAAAGCACAGTTAAAGTAAAGGATGACTTTGAAGCAAAAGCCACATCGAAAACGTTTCGCCGCACGTTGCCGTCAACTTGCGCGTTAGTCAAACATGATTTTTTTGTACAGAAGTTTTGTGTGTGAGCCAATTCGTTTGTGATGAGATGAGTTCCTGATCAAAGGTTCCATTGCGCTTTAATTTTGAGTATTCATTGATTAAAATTGTTTTTTTTTCTGTCATGGCCAACCATTTATACAGAAGAATAAAGCAATGTCTGCAAATGTGGTTTTTGAAGTGGAAGAAGACATTGCAATAGGCCAATCCTACTCTCTAAGCAAGAGCAACGTCTATCCAAAAAAGAAAAATCAGTCAACATCATTGAATGCTGTCAAGTCGTAGGCCAGAGTTGTCCTTCTACCTGTATACGTTATTGAAAGCTAAGTGACCAAACACTCCCAGTGAGATTACCGCACGCATGGACAGAGAACCAGAGCAACTTCACTTACATGTTCAAGTAAACGAACATTATAGTATCTAACTGTATGGATGTATGTATGTATGTATGTATCACGATTACCCTCTAAATTATAAAGATAGCATAGGAAAAAGTTTTACAAATATTGTTATCCATTAACAAATATTTCCTTCTCGCAATTTTAAAAAATACAACATCCAAACAAACTTCACTGCGTAGAAGCTTTTTTTTTTTTTTTTAAATCATTTCACCCCGAGCAAGGCAGAAACGCCACTGATGTGCAGGGGGTTACATGTTTACATAAATGTAAAATGATTAATTAGAAAAGAGTGAGGAGTACAAGCTAGTTAGAAAGGAACAATAGAAAGCTGAGAAAGCAGGTGCACTGACAGATACATAGGCGGAGAGAAAGTGAAGGTGATACAAGGGAGGGGTGAGTGCTAGAGTCCAGTGGTTAGTAGATGAGAATTAACTTTGCATTTAAATTTCTGGAGGTTGTAGCCGTCAGGAAAGCAAGAATACGGGAGTGAGTTCCACAGGCGGGAAGTGCGAGAGAGGAAGCTGCAGGAGTGGAATTGTCGTCTGCATTTGGCTAACCTGACTGTGAATAGGTGGGACCCAGTTGCCAGTCTGGTTGCACGGGTAAACACCTGTTGAGGAAGCATCAGTGACTTAAGCTCATCCGAGCAGAAGCCATGAAAGTATTTATAGAAGAGACAGAGGGAGGCCACATTTCGACGATGGGAAAGTGGCTGCAGTCGAGTCGCCAGATCAATACCTATCACATTACAGACTCTCCTTTGGAGCTTGTCAAGAACACTGAGGAGAACGGCAGGGGCACCTGACCATAAATGGCAGCAGTACTCCATGCACGGACGGATGGTTGACTTGTATATATGCAGGATGGATTCAGGTGGAAAAAACATCCTGGATTGACATAGTGAACCAATCTTCTTAGCAGTAGATTTTGCTATGGATTCAATATAGTGGTTCCATTTGAGGTCTGAGGACAGGGTAAGTCCGAGGAGGTGTAGTGTATTACTCTCCGGGAGAATCATCTGGTCCATGCTTCTGGGAGGCAGAAGAGGTTGCCTGTAATGGTTGACAGACAAGAGCTTGGTCTTAGAGGAATTGAAGTTGACAAGCCACTTCTTGCCCCAGTTCACCACAGAGTGTAGATCCCGCTCAAGGTCAGCAGCGAGATTATGTCTGTCCGCCACGACAGGTTTCTTACTGTAGCGGGAGTATATTGTAGTGTCATCTGCGTAGATGCCTACTTGGGACTTGATCTCATCTGGGAGGTCGTTGATGAAAATAAGGAAGAGTGTCGGGCCCAGGATAGAGCCCTGTGGGACACCAGCATTCGTGCTGTAGGACGAAGAGGCATGCCCATTCAGAACGACCTTCATTTTGCGGTTATTTAAGAAAGATTGGATTAGGTCAAGCAGGCGACCGGTAATACCATAACCGCGTAGTTTGCATAGGAGGCCAGGGTGCCAAACCCTGTCGAAAGCCTTGGAGATGTCCTGAGCAACGGCGCGAGCCACATCAGACTGATCAAGGGCCTGTAGCATGTACTCCGTTACAGTTGTTAGCAGGTCGGCTGTGGACCTGTCAAAGCGGAATCCATATTGCCTGTCGGAGCTTTTGCTTTCTGGGTCTTTCTCCACCGCAATATACACATAAATTGTAAATGAAAATAGACGGATTCTTTTCTTAATATTGCACGATAACATGTGCATCAAATGAATTTATAAATATTTAATAAATAGTTGTCTACGGCTATGTGGTGTTGAATGCACAGGTTCACGTCCGATCACCGAAGTTAAGCAATATCGAGCCTGGTCAGTACTTAAAAGGGGTGACCATTTGGGAATACCAGATGCTGTAAATGTAAGGACCAAGAATGGTCCACCGGTTCTCCAGGGTTGAGGCGCAGCGTTAACAATCCTGCCCCGTAAAAAAAATGGTTTATTACAGAAACAGCATCAAAAGGTTGCTGCTCTATAGACCATCTGTGTGTGAATGATGACTAATATATATTGCAGTTACATCAATGAAGAGATAAAAAATCTAGGGTGATTCGGGCGACTTCATCTTTGCTTCCTTGCATTGTAAAATTTTACAAAGTAATAATAACAAAAGAAAATTCTATTTTCGTTTAGAATTATCCACTTGGCAATAAATCCTAAAAATAGTATTAAATACATAATTTCTTTTAAAAACATGGGTGGTCCCAACGTTAAGGCTGGTAGTGTATGTATATATATATATATATATATATGTATATATATATATATATATAGTGAAGGAAGAGATAGATTAAAAACCTATCGATTTATTTACTTTTATAAAAAGTGTTCAATGCAGAGTTGAGCTTAATATTTTAATGTTGCTATTACAATGGTTTGTAAAAGCATTATATCCCTACACAAAAGTTAATGTTTAAGAACATTTTTGTTGTTTTCTAGATTATATTTTAAAAGCAAATATTGAAAATGATTTAGTTTCGAAAATATTAAATGATTTCATGTTTTTTCAGAGTGTTAAGAAGGGGTGGTTGGGGGAAGTTAAACTATATATTTATGAGTGTTTCTGTACTACTCAGTCAAAAGTGAGAATTTGGTTGAACTATGAAATTGAACATGTAGGTCACATGAAGGAAGTTGTTGAGTTATGTCATGATAAAATGACACTTTATATTTGTCTGTGGAAAATACATATGAGAAACATACATTATTCAGTGTTTAGATATTACTTTTCAACAGCATATATATATATATATATATATATATATATATATATATATATATATATATATAAATATGTTGAGAGGAAAATTTAATACAAAATTAAACGCTTATAAATTCAGAATTTATCATTTCAGCAGTTGTAAAAATTATAAACTTTTTTGTCAAACCGGAAAAATCAACCAGTTTGACAAACCAAGTTGTAATTTTTACAACTGCTAAAATGATAAATTCTGAATTTATAACCGTTTAATTATGCGTTGTGTTTTCGTTTCAATATTTCATATTGCACTGGATAATATCCACTGAGATCTCTCTTTTTATCTATTTAATAATTTATATTAATCACATAAACGTTTTTGGATTATTTTTATGAGAATGAAGTCTGAACAATTGGAAGAAAGTTTGTGTGTGACGAATGAAGTCTTTAAAATGTCACCGGACTAAATGTGTTATGTTGGTGCGACTACACATGTGTCGATGTGGTGTAATGTTTAGTAAGCTTGTCTCGTTAGAATCATTACAATTGAGTAGTGAGTTCGATTCTCACTGGGAGTCCCTTACTTTCGGCCTTGTGCCACATCTAAGGTACGCTTAGAAAATTCGACTACACAAGCGCATTAATTTTGCTTTATTGTCATGATACAAACCACAACTTTGATTTAAAAAATCTAATCTAATTGAGAAAGGAAACAATTTCCTGAGACGAAACTAGAAATTGCCTTAATCGCCGGATCATCTACAATAAATGTGTCTCCAAGTTCTTACCACGTTTTACCATTTTTGGCAGACCTTCCATTATCACAATATGAGCTATTTAATAATAATAAAAATGATAGAAATATAAGCAAAAAAACAAACAAAAAAAAACAAAAAAAAAACAAAATAACTCTAAATGATTAAATAATAAAAACAAAACATAATTTAAAATTCTCAGCTGTCTCCTGTTTCCTTCATGCGCATGTGCAGTCACATCAAATTAAATATAATATAAATTAATGCGATGAAGTCCTAAAGAATGAAACGTCACACACGCACACACATGTATGTATGTGATATCTATAAGGTTGTCACAAATGAAATGATGCACATTAGAGGAAACGAATAAAACACTTCTGAAATGAAATAATTCAGGCTATGCAGCTTTCGAACATATGATTGGGAAACTTCCGGTCAAATGTTCAATAAAATTGCTGGTTCTATAATTGTGAGACGTGTGTTTTATCCCTGGTTTCCTCTTGCGTCTTAGTAGCATTATCAGCTTGCTGGGTGTGAATTAATTAAAATATCTATCCCCGAAATAAGTAAATTTATTAACCAAGTAAGTACTGAAAATCTCAAAAGTAAACGGTCAATATTTAGTCGTCCCCGAATCAAATGCATATAAACTCAGGTATACACGACTAATATTTATCTATTATCGAATTAAGTAAATACTTTTAGGCTCTCATGCAAATGACTAATATTTACATATTCGAAATAAATAAATGTTTAGTGACTCAAAAATAAATGACTAATATTTACTTACTGATCACCGTACCGTGTAAATGCTATTAAACTCAAATAAAACCAAACTGCGACTAATTACTTATCCACAAAACAATAAGCGCTTATAAACTCAAATATTAGGTTGTGAAATATGAAATATTATTAGATGTGAAAATCTAGTTACTTGATTATGAGTAAATATGCAAAAAGTATGAATAGGCGTGTAAGTGTGGGAGTGCACACTATCTTCCATTGATAAACTGACGTTCTATAAATATGTGTAAATGTATGTGAACATTTTTCACTATCTCTTTATATATATATATATATATATATATATATATATATATATATATATATTAATGCAGGTTTCATTGAATAATATAGACAAGTTTTGTCTATTAATTTTGTGTAGGATCCGTTCATACCATCTGATATACTTGATGGTGATGTCGTTAAAAGACAACAAAAAATCACAGTATTTGTTGAATTTTTTATCAGGTCTAAGCTTTCGGCTCACATAAGCCATTATCAAAGAGTAAATAATAACACACAGTAAACATAGAACATTTAAGCTATTAACAATAAAGATAATTGAATTGAAAATATAAGTCCATCCCTACCGTGGCGGATGGCCGAAGACAGTGACTGTTGTCAGTGTTAATTAATATATCAAGAAAAGGAATTTTGTTATCTTTGCTAAGTTCATAAGTAAATTTTAAAACTGAGTTATTTTGAAACTGTTTTTGAAGTTGTAAGATTTCATTAGTATTTTTAATTGATAGTAGGATATCATCAACATATCTTAGATATATTGATGGTTTTGTAAATTTTGCAAAGGTAGTATTTTCAAGGTTAGACATGTAGAAATTACTAAAAATAGCTTAAATGTTCTATGTTTACTGTGTGTTATTATTTACTCTTTGATAATGGCTTATGTGAGCCGAAAGCTTAGACCTGATAAAAAATTCAACAAATACTGTGATTTTTTGTTGTCTTTTAACGACATCACCATCAAGTATATCAGATGGTATGAACGGATCCTACACAAAATTAATAGACAAAACTTGTCTATATTATTCAATGAAACCTGCATTAATGAAAAAATGCTGCCAAAATACACACAATATATATATATATATATATATATATAGAAAGAGATAGTGAAAAAATGTTTACATTTACACATATTTGTGTGTGTGTGTGTGTATTTGTGTGTGTGTGTGCTTGTGTGAGCGTTTCTTTGATTTCGTCTTTTTGCTTAAAAATTATTTTTTATGGATGGGTCATCTAGTTCTTTTTATTGCTTTGGGGATATTATTTGAATATGGTGTGTGTATGTGCCTGTGTGCATATATGTATGTGTGTAAGTGAGTTTTCTTTCCTGATGTGTGTGTTTTATGTTTTTCATCTAGTTTTGTTGAGCTAAGGCTTGTATTTTTTACTAATATGTCTTCCTGCATTGTGAGTGTGTCACAATCTGCATTTCGGTAGCTATGTATTACTCTGAATTTACCTCCCCTGCATTCATGTAAACGTTGGGAGACATACAATTTCCTGTTATTTGTTATTTTGCGACACCAAAACAACTTAACGTGCTAATGTAAAGAAACCCAAACCCCACAATCTCCTCAACCTGGTGATCAGCACTTGATTTATTTATCTATTTTTTATTTATACACGATAATTTCGCCAGAAGAAACTTAACGTGCTAATGTGAAAAACCGCCAACCACACAAACATTTCAACCGGGTGGTCGCCACTTGATTTATTTATCTATTTATACACAATTCCTTGGGCATCAGAAACGCGAACGGATCTTGATACGTAAAGTCACAAGTTTATTCGAATGAAAAGAATCATCTTTAGACTCGAAGCGCGTGTAGCATCACAAATACCATTATGGACACTTAATTTATCATAACGGGAATAATAACAACAACAATAAATTTACACTTAAAACAAAATGTTCACGGCCTCTCCCACTTTTTATTCTATACCCATTTCTCTTGTTGGAACAATTCTATTTGTATTATTTACGCTCTCGCACCCTGATTGAGCACTCTGGATAAATAGTAGACTTTGATAAACAGTAGCTACTCTGGCATGTACGCATCTCTCATTCAGTGAAATAAATTAGAGCGCTCTAACTATTGGGCTCGTATAATGATATGCGTTAAAAATCTGCCTACTTCCACCGAACGCCCATAGCCCAGGGGTAGCCATTTCGGTCGGGTTTCAATCCTGGGTAAACAGCAACCGGTGTCTAACCGCACTGATGAGCTGTGATACGGAGAAACAGATCTGTCAATATATATATATATATATATATATATATATATATATATATATATATATATGATGACTTTATAGGAAATAAGCAAAACCTTTCTGAAATGTTAAAGTATTTATTCACTTAGTTGAAATAGACATCACGTTGATGAATTACTGTTCTTCAACGTAACTCTAAATTCTTTATCCTATCTTTAAAAAAAATCATCCTTTGATTTAATAAACTTTGCAAATGCTTAGATTATCTCTTCCTTATTGAAGAATCTTTTAATGACTATGAAAAGTTAAAGAAAATAAGTGGTAATCACTAGGAGTGATATCAGGTGAATATGGAGGATGAGGCAAAGCTTCATAATTCGGGCCACGCTCCTTTAGACAGTTGACTGAGAAGCGTTTTGCCGTAAGTTGTTGTGAAGTAAAAATGAACCATACCTATTTGCAAGTCTACCAGGTTTCTGTTTTAATATTTCCTGCATACACTCAGTTTCTTCTCAATTCGAAGTTTCTCCCATTGTTTTCCGTCGAGGCTTGAATGAATAATATATAGCCGTTTTGAATGACTACAAAACAGCAACGATTAACTTATTCGGGTGAAGTAGTGGCTTTGGTTGATTCTTTTGGATTTAACCACTAGCCTACTCACTTACTATTGTCAAACAATATCCAATTCTCATTGCATGAAATAATTTGATGCAAAAAATGGTTCTTTTATTCAGTTTGAACTCGTACGGAAACAATGTCGATTTGTACTCGACATTGTTTTATTGTATCATTTTTATTGGGTTTATGAGGAATAATATATTGAAAGAAAAATTATCTGGAAAGAAAAAGAATCAGAAATAAATCAAGGTATTTTTATATACTAAGGGGGTTACTTTGTTAGACGACCGGTTCAACAACCAAACAAAAATGCGTCATTTCATGCGTAACAAGCTAATATAGTTATCAGTATGAAGTGTTATGGTTTACTACAGCTAATCTTTAGCTGAATCATCATCATCATCATCAACGTCAAATATATATATATTGTAATTTTGTTATTACAATAGTTTATAAAAGCATAATATCATTACACGAAACTTTTCATGTTTCAGAACAATACTGTTTTTTTTTCAGCTGATATGTAAAATGTTTAACATATCACCTGAAGAAGAACAGTATTGTTCTAAAACATGAAAAGTTTCCTGCAGTGATGTTATGCTTTTATAAACCATTGTAATAACAAAATTACAATATTAAGCTCTACACTGTATCGATCACTCTTTATAAAAGTAAATGCTTGAACAATGGGTTTTAATCTACGTGTTCTTTCAATTTTTGTATGAGCTGTGATACAGCGAAACAGGCTTGTATGTGGATGACTAATATATATATATATATATATATATATATATATATATATATATATAAGGTGCTAGTGAAAAATGTTCACGTACATTTACACATATTTATAAAACGCAAGTTTATCAACGAAAGATACTGTCTTTACACCCGACACTTCTATGTATACTAATTGTATATTTACTTATAATCGAGTAACTAGATTTGCACATCTAATAATATATGATACCAACTACACGGTGTCATACTAGACGAATATTTAAATTCTTAATATATCCCGGAATGCCATTTAGTTCTTTATTTAATCAATAACTGACGACAAACTGACGCCATCGAATGGATGATGTAAAAGAAGAATTATTTTGAGGAGTTTGTTAACGTTTTTCTCTGTAAGCCAGAGAGTCAGAAGTAAAGAACTTCACAGTTATTTTTTAAACTGAAGTTAGTTTTCAAAAGTTCAAAAATAAGTTCAAAATATAAGTTCCTCCCTGTGTTTGTTTGGCACCAGTTTTTGCAGAATTGTAATTCTTTAGAAAAAATGCTGTTAGCATTTATTTTTGTATTGTACAATTTCTGTTGGTAAAATAATGCAATAGAATAAAAATGTCTAAAAGTAACTGAGAAATATCCTAAATACGTTCTAGTGATTCAACGAGGTGCATTTAATAAGGATACTATTAAACTCCATGACAGGAGAAAAATACCTGGAAAGTCTCTATTGGGAGATTTTTGGGGCCATTCTTAAACTAGGCAAAAAATTGAAATCGAGAAATATACAAAATACTTTCAAGTGATTGTTCTTATATAGTTCATAGCCTTAAATGTAATATAAAAACAAGTAGGTAGTATCTATTGGAAGATACTCGGGTTCCTTCTTAAACTAGACAAAAAACAGAAATCGTGAAATATAAAATACGAACAAGGAATTGTTCTTATATTGGTCATATGTCCAGAAGTGAACATTTATATTTTGTACATTACATGTCTATTGTGTGTCATTTGGAGAGAACAATTTCGGGCAGTTAGAGCTGATTTATCTCTAACTACCCGAAATAGAATGTTTAACGAGGCAATGAATTAGTCGCAAAATTGCGTGAGAAGTAACGTCTCAGCATCTTGAGTTATATCACCGCGTAGGAGGCTGAGTGTATATCTTTGCCTCAGTTTGAGAATTATTTGTTCGAGTTTTCTCAGCTCGAGACGACTGAAGAGGCTAGTTGTAAGAGTCGTATAACAGAGAAGGAAATCTGGGAAACTTATATAACTACTATCTGTTGTGAAGGATAAGACACCTGGAATTGATGATTTACCCTACGATGTTTGCATTAGGCTGCCGCTCATATTTGTCTCTTTGCTACAGATTCAATCCATCTCCTAGATGAAAGAGGGTTTTATACACCAACATTTTACCAGGGATGTGGTAAAGCTTCAATACAAGAGCAAACATGTAGGGTACAGTATTTGTAATTTTGGCACTTAACGATTTTTAATGCAGAGATCCTGACGAAGCATTTTTCAGGTTGTGCTCAATTGTTTTGAAGCCCATGGATATATTTGTGCTGTAAGTGGTCGGACAACCTAAGATAACTTTTTTAGTACGCACAATCATCAAGAAAGTCGACGGAGAAGTTATGTTTCTCAATTTGGATGAGTTCAAGGCTTTTGATAGTGTCGATCATTGATTTTTGGAGGCTGTTTTGTCCCTGCCATACATCATGCAGGAATATGGCTCCCGGATTCGCCTCTTGTATTCGAATCGCGTTGCTGTGGTGGAAGTAAACAGTGTGAGATCGAAGCCCTTCATCTTATCCAGATCCATTTTTGCTCTCTTTTGCCCTTGCTATATATGCTTTCACTGGAACTTTTCCTGTGCAGGTTAAGAGCAAATCAGATCCTTGGCAGAATAAGCTGTTGCCATTTAGGCCTAATATGCCTCCTATACCGACGACGTATCTACATTTGTAACGAGCGCTGCCAAGATCGACGAAGTCGGAAGAGAGATCTGGACAAATTAGGAAGTCACTGGGGCTATGACTAACAATAATATACCAGTTGGCATACAGTTTGGTTCTTTTCAGGCGCTTTCCAAGGGACTTCTCTAGACTGATAACATCAAGAAGTCATCTTTTATGGTGAGGTTCGAACGCGAATCTCATGGTCAGAAAGCGAATGTTTTTACGTATTCGGCCACGAGACAAACTTAGAAGAAAAACATCAATAGCAACTCATAAAATGTATATCAGTGTTGGATCAAAGCATTAGGAACCTTTTAATGACTGGCCAAGACCGTCACGATGAAAATAATCATCAAACAAAATATCTTGCTTCGAAAAAAAAGAAGGTAGACAGTCTTTTCTACAAGCATTTTAATGGTAACTACTCTGACGAGCTTTTCCCACTCGTTCCTCGACTACATGTATTTACATGTTCTACTACATTAGCATTAAGTTCCCACTCTTTTACCGTTGAAATAGTTAAAAGTAACCTCCTCCTCTACTCCAAAAGTTTATTTTATCTCATTTCCCGTTTCTGGAACTCCCTTCTATTTGCTTGCTTCTCTGATAGCTGCAATCTTCAAAAGTTTAAATGTAACGTCAATTGTCAACTTCTATCTCTTTGATTAACATCCTTCTCTTATACTTTCTCTGACATCCTCTGTACCTTGTTTTTCTCTCACCTTGGGGAAAAATGATTCTTAAAAAAAAAAGAAAAAAGTGTGGTGTGCTTGAAGATGGTGGTAATTTTTAAAAAATGTGGACGTTATGAAAATTAATTTTTTAAAAAAAAGTACGGATCTTAGAAAAGCTAATTATAAGGAGAAGTAGAGAGAAATAACACAACAAAAATAATCGTGTTGCGTTTGTCGACATCAAGCGTGAATTTTCTATCTACGGCATTTCCAAAGTGATTCGGTTTTCACACTAGAGTGTCAAAAAAGTTGCGTTTTGAGAAAGGGGAACAAATTTTCAAATAAAGAACGTATTCCCAAGACATTATTTCAAGCAATTTTAATCATGTTTTCCTCACAAAAAGATAATGAAAGTTTGCACCTGCATCCTTTAATGTCATATCATTTCATGACGAATGCGATCATAGCCGGCCACACAACTACAACTTATGATTTGATCATTAATTTAGTTATCGAATCTGGTTTGCATTTCACGCCAAGGAAGGCGAGAAGACCACTAAGCTGCAATGATATTACTGAGAGTGAAAAAAATGAGAAATTGTAGATATAAGATAGATAGATAGATAGATAGATAGATAGATAGATAGATAGATAGAGAAAGATAGATATGAAGATAGAGAGAGAGAAAGAGGAAGATATATAGATAGAGAGAGAAAGAGAGATAGAAAGATATATATATATATATATATATATATATATATATAGAGAGAGAGAGAGAGAGAGAGAGAAGATAACGACTAATGTTGCATTTCAATTTTTAAAGGTCGTAGTTGAGAGGAAAGTAAAAAACAGCTGCTATAGAATTCCCCAAGTGTTGAAGAAGAAACAATTGGCATATATTATCTGAATAATTTCTGTGCATTTCCTCTTGTACCTGCTAAAATTTGTCTCCAATATTTTCTCGCGACCCTCTTCTAAAAACCCAAAAATATGCTCCCAGTATCAATTCTTTCTGTAAAGGGGATGGAAAAACGGATGAATAGACTTTTCATCAGATGTTTCTCTAGGATGTATGACTTACTAAGGATTTCCTTTCCTTATTTTTAATCATTTCACCACAAGCAAGGCGCGACACATTCGGGAAGGAGATTAGAGTAATCAAGAGCTTCTATTGACAATAAACCGCTTGCATGTAGACAGGAAACGAGTTCAACAAATATCCAAATATAGAAAAGGGTTTAAGATGTGTCTTCTCAACAGATTTATTGAACCTATCAGAGTTACAGTTCTGAGAGTTGTAGATGTTTTCGTTATTGGCAGCCACGATCTGAACAATATAAGGTATTCAGATGATACTGCACTGATAAGTGAGGTGAAAAGGAAACTAAAAGACCCCCTACTAAAAATTGTTAAATTACAAGAAAACTGAATGCATAATAATCAGAAAAAAAGGAGCCCAAAATGCCAACTAGAAAATCAGACAGGTGCAGAAATTTAAAGGCCTGGTAAGTATTCTAAAAGTAGACAGTATGTGTGACCCTGAGATGCGAAGGGAATGTGTTTCATTCTAATGAACCAGAAATTTATCTGGTTGGAGGAAAAATTATCATGGTCTGTAGAACATTAAAGTTATTTATAAACTAAGCGGTTTTTCTTCAAGCCAGATATTTTGTGATTGGCGATGTTGAAATGTTATTAGAGTGGCATTATTGGAACGCATTTGCTAATATTTGAGTTCTGAATATTCATAACTTTATGTTTGATTCCTTCACTAGATAAAATATTAAGCTGCGAAAAAATTCTATTATCCATCTGAAGAGAATGATTCGCTGGGGACATTTTCATGGTTAGTAGTTGACATCGAAAACCGATCAGCTGTCAAAAAAAAAAAAAAGGAAAAGAAAAAGAGTAAGAAAAATATTATCTGATTTATGTAAAACAAAACAGGAAAAAAGAAAAAGAACATGGAAATGATAAAACTTGTATACGCTACATATAAAAACGTGATCTCAGTTCAAAAAGGCGTATATCTTTCTTTCTTGGACCTAAAGTGCAAAAAAATTATCTGAGTCTATTCAGCTATTCTTGTAGCCATTATCGAGAAATTTTTTTAAATTCTTACTGAATGCATAGATTTTTTACATAAACTTTTTCTAGATGCATACATAAAAATGTACACATTTAGTCAGAAAACCAAAACAATGGCAAAAAGAACAGCCGACATCTTTCGGATATGCAGAACATTTGAACAATTTTTACACACATTATGTTTCTTCTGTGGATTCTTTATATTTGACAGTGTTTTTAATATATTTCTCTTCTCTTGGAAGAAATTAGGGTCTGAAGAGTCTAAGGAATCTTAAAGACTTTTTAATTAAAAACTTGGGAGTTTATTTTATGGAGATCTTTCCTTGATATAGTCTATCAATAATCGAATCGCCTCGGTTAAAACAAAATATAGTTTTCCACTTGTCTCTTTTTTAATCATACTATTTCTCGCCTCAGACTATATTTGAGAATATTTAAACACACACACACACACAAACACACTAAGGCACAAAGGCATAGACAGACAGACAGACAGACACATATATATATATATATATATATATATATATATATACCACAATAATATATATATTAACGGATTATTGGTCAAAATTAAATAAGACTAGTACACAATTGTATTAAAAAGTCCTCAATACATATATAATGTAGAGAATTTAAAATTTTCGTTCAGAATTCTGCTGATTACGCAACCTTGGTTTCAACCTTTCGTACCTTCAGGCGTTTACTATACTAACACTTTTTCAAATTACCTTCGGTAAACGCTATGCATATTTTTATCTGTCCCTCTAAATACATAGGGATGTACTGAAGACAATTTTAAAAAAATTCCGTATAATCACATATCTACATTCAATCTGGAGTGCCTTAAAATTGTACCAAACTAGCCAATCACGTGTGGAAATTAAAAGAGAAAATGGCAAAGAATCTTATGTAACTTTGAGTATATTAAAAAAGGCTACACCTTGCAACGGTGTAGATTATGCCAAGAACAGAAGCTAGTTTTAGTATAATTTCTGGAAAACAATGTTTGCTAAATGAAAGGTCCGAAATAATGTCTGAATGTAAACACATCAGAATATATATTTTAAGATCATACAGACCCGGATGAAAATGTTTACAATTCTTGACCAGCTCCTCCCTTATTTTAAACATCCAGTTCTGCGTTCTAAAACTTCCTGTTACGCGTTCGAAAAATGTTGAAGAATTAGTTAATATGAAATGCCTGAAGATATCGAAGGGTTGAAACCAAACTAAGTTTATGTAATCGGCTGAATTCTGAATATATATATATATATATTTAATCATTTCACCCCAAGCAAAGCGGTATCGCCACTGATGTGCAGACGGCTACATAAGAATAAAAGGTAAAATTTAGACAGAAGAGAGTAAAGAGAAAGACGAACCAGTTACAGAGATGTCAAAGAAAGAGCAAGAGAAGGATGAGAACACAGGTGTGAAGAGAGTTGTGAAGGTAGAGAGAAGTGAAAAGAACAAGATACACAGGAAGATGTAGAAAGAACTGGAGTCAAGTAGATAAGTGATGGGTATTGACATTGCATTTAAATCCTGGAGGTTGTAGCTGTCAGGAAAGCAAGTATATGGAAGGGAGTTTTACAGGCGAGAAGTGCGAGAAAAGAAGCTGATGAAGTAGAATTGTAGGCTGTATTTAGTTGATCTAACTCTAAATAGGTGGAACCTTGTTGCCAGTCTAGTTGCACGAGTAAATTCTTGTGGTGGGGGCACCAGTGACTTAAGTTTGTCGGAGTAAAAGCCATGAAAATATTTGTAGAAGAGACTGAGGAAAGCCACATCCCGCCGGTGAGAAAGTGGCTGGAGTCGAGCTTCCAAGTCGGGATTTATCACATTACTGATTCTCCTTTGGAGCCTTTCAAGAACACTGAGATGAAAAGCAGGGGCGCCTGACCACATATGACAACAGTATTCTATTCACGGACGGATGGTTGACATCGAAAATCGATCAGCTGTCAAAAAAAAAAAAAAGAAAAAGAAAAAGAGTAAGAAAAATATTATCTGATTTATGTAAAACAAAACAGGAAAAAAGAAAAAGAACATGGAAATGATAAAACTTGTATACGCTACATATAAAAACGTGATCTCAGTTCAAAAATGCGTATATCTATCTTTCTTGGAACTAAAGTGCAAAAAAATTATCTGAGTCTATTCAGCTATTCTTGTAGCCATTATCGAGAAATTTATATATATGCAAGATGGTTTCAGGCTGGAAAAATTTCCTGGCCCGACACAGTGACCCAAACTTCCTAGTAGTGGATTTTTCTATTGACTCAATGTAATGATTCCACTTGCGGTTGGAAGATAGGGTAAAGCTGAGGAGTCGCAGTATATTGCTTTCGAGGAGACTCGCTTGTTCCATGCTTATCGGGGGCAGGAGAGGTTGCTTGTGATGTGACAGATAGTAGTTTCGTTTTAGAAGCACTGAAATTTAAAAGCCACTTCTTACCCTAGTCCACTACTGAGTGTATATCCTTCTCAAGATGTCCGCTCTCTGGATTTCTTACTGATGCGGGAATAAATTGTGGTGTCATCTGCGTAGATCCCTACTTGGGAATTGATCACGTCCGGGAGATCATTTGTGTAGATCAGGAAGAGCGTCGAGTCTGGGATAGAGCATTGTTGGACACCAGCGTTCATGCAGTAGGATGTGGAGGCATGTCCATTCAAGATGTCCTTAATTATGCGGTTAGATAAGAAAGATTGAATCAGATCAAGTAAACGTCCGGTGATATCATAGCCTTGTAGCTTGCGTAGAAACCAGCGTGCCAAATCATATCAAAAGCTTTGGAGGTATCCAGGGCCTCGCCGGACTTATCAAGGGTCTGGTATATGTTCTCCGTGATAGTCGTTAGTATATCGGCCGTAGATCTGGCAAATCCGAAGCCGTACTGCCTGTCTGAGAATAGTTTATGGGCAGTAAAATGTTGAACTATTTCAGCATTTTCAACGTTATTTTTAATAGATACTTGTATTTGGGTTGATATTCTGTTTGTAGTTAAACAGTGCATTACTATATATATATATATAACTCTACTGGCCTGAACATTATTGAGAAATTTTGTTGGGAAAATGTGTGTAATTTGGCAGGATTCAAACCTGCGAGCCCTAACAACATAGGGGAAGCCATCATTTGTTAGCATTACGACACACTTTCAGAGCAAAGATGAATATCTATGAGAAATCGAAAATTTGTGTTTATAAGGCTTAATTCGTCTACTGTCAAATCCTTGCTGGTCGAGCGGTTAAGATGCATCAGCTCAATTGATGACTTACTCTATGTTGCTAGGGGTACCCTTAGCAACATAGAGCAAGTCATCAATAAATTCGAATGTCTGTCATTTGACAGGTTCGAATCCTTTAACCACCATAAACAATCTTTCCTGATCGCTATCAACATGGCTCACGCTAGTCTCTCTGAAAGCAATACACTGCGCCTCTTCGTCCTCATTCTATCAGCTGACCTTAATTGGAACGATCAATCAGTTAAGTGCCGTACATGATACACGCTTGGGCGATCATGTCTCGAAAGAGACATGACTTACTGGGCAGAAGATTATCCCGCAGTAGGTTGCCATTTCTTTCTGCGGTAGACTGGTTGCCGACCAAGGCTATAGAACCCAATCTGTCTTGTTATTTAACCCATAACTGGAAGGAATAGACGGATTAATACCTTTCCCAAGGGTATTTGCAAGTAAATGAATGCAATGAATTCAGCTGGAATTCGAACTCGGCTCTCCGATTTCTCATTCCGAGGCTATATCCAACGCACCACAACGCATAATAGCTAAATCTGCTGCTAAGAATGTCGGGTCCCTGTGTCAGGCCAGGGAGTTTTAATTTTCTGAATCCATCATGTACATATACCAATCTACCATCTACTCGTGCATTGAATACTGCTGCCATGGCTGATCGGGCACCCTTGCTGTTCATCTTGAGGTTCTCGGCAAAATTTAAAAATTTAAAAGAGAATCTGCAATGTAGTCGATCCTGACCTGGCGGCTCGACTTCAGTCTCTCTCTCTCACCGACAAGATTGGGATTCCTTCTGTCTCTTCTACAAAGGCTTTCACGGATTCTGCTCCGACCAGCTAAGCTCCTTGGTGACCCCCCCCCTGCGCTAATTTACCCGAGCTAGAAAACTACCAACAATGCCCCAACCTTTCACTGTGAAAGCACTCAAGTGTAGCCACAATTTCTACTCCCTCAGCTTCTTTTCTCGCACTTCCCGCTTGTGGAACTATATTCTGTATTATTAGTTTCCTGATAGCTACAGTCTCCAAGTGTTTAAATATAATATTAACCGTCATATTTTATCTCCTTGACTCCCATCTGTTTTCTCATCTTTGCTGTTTTAAACAAGTATGACTACAACTCAAAAATAGAACAGTTACTTGATGATCACACAAAATTTAAAAACCTTACCAATAACCCTACCACTCAGCTAACAGCAAAGATTAATAAATTAATCACAGCTAACAATGCGAAGCAAGACAATCTAAAACTTACCAAAATAATCGGGGATTATAAGCCAGGATAAATTTATGGCTCTATCCAAACATACAAGCTTAACTTTCTACTTCGTCCTAATATCCACTCCTATAAAGCAACTAACTAAAACGCTTAACCAATTAATTACATCATACATACCTAACAAATGCAGCATTAAATTATCTTTTGAACTCATGCAAATATTAAAAACGGAAAAACCTAATAATGACACCATAGCATCACTTGATGTTGAAAATCTGTTCAGTAACGTTCGTGTTAAAAAAACATTGACATTATTATAAAAACATATATAATAATAATTATGTGGCCCACTGAAAATTAAATCTAAATTGCTAAAAAGACTAATTTTGACTTGTACCACCGAAGTCCCATTCGCTGATCACAGAAATAATATAGACATGCAAGGGGACGGTGTTTCAATGGGCTAAGTTCTGAGTCTAACCTTCAGCAATTTCTACATGGCCGACCTAGAAAATAATATATTTAGCACCATTAAAAAATCATTCATCTACGTACGATATGTTGATGATATTATTATATTAGTTAAAAACATAGAAGAAATAATAGAACTCCAAATAACAAACGAACTTAACAAAGATAACAAAATCCCTTTCCTTGACATTTTAATAGACACAAACAATAACATATTTACTACCTCCCCATATAAAAAAAAAACCAAGCAAAAACTCTTGCACTCTCAACTATAAGAGTGAATGCCCTAACTACTACAAAATAGCACTTATATACAATTTAATTAACCGAGCAAAAATCAACTCCTCCACAAAACTATATTTTACTCTGAACTAAAAAATTATTAAGCAGGCTCTCATTAATGACTTTTCACAGTACATTGTAGATGAAGAAATAAGACGATATTTCATAATCCTCAACACACATCAAACAAAGTATGGTACTTCCACAAAAGACCCTAAACATATCAAATTCCATTGCAACCAGATGCACGATAACTATAAACAGGAAAAAAATCTCATTCGTACTGATATATCTGCCGTTTATCCTAATAAAAAATTAAAATTAATAATATATTATAAAAATTACGATACTACTAATTTAATTATGCGTAATAACTCCTCCCAAAACTAATGTGATACGTAAAACGAGTATTATATATGAATTCAAATCTCCCTTGGGAGAATGATTCTTCGACAAAAAATGTTAGATTTACAACAACTATATCAACGAGACATTTTACACTACACTTGTCTGAACATTCGTCCATTTACAACAAAATTCCTGTCTACATTCACAATAAAAAAAATAATAATGATCAATAACGCAAATATTCTAGACCAAGAAAACAACAAATGTAAACTACAGATTCTCGAGGCAATATTCATTAAAAAAATTAAGCCGTGAATGAATAGAATCAGCTATGAATAATGTTCTAAAATGTTTGTAAAAATAACATGTTTTTCATGCTTTAATACGTGTATGACCATGACATTACAACAGAAACAAAAAATCCATTTTGGATAATTTCCACGTTCTAATGAACGCTAAGCAATTTGTCAACCGTTATATTTGAAGCAAGAAAAAAAATTACAGTAATTATTAGTAACACAGTTTTACGGTAATTTTTTTGTTACTCACACAGTTTGTGGTTGTTTTTGTTACTCACACATCTCAAGATGACTTCGGAAGAAGATTGAAGGTACTTGGGAACATTGAGAAATGAAAGATAATAACATCTGTCAACGTTACAGCTCACTTCCGACATTTTTCAATTATAATACGCGAAAGATTATTCGTTAATATAAACGGATTTTATTAAAAATGAACAGACACAATGTTTTCGATTTATTTAATCTGACACACACACACACACACACACACACACACACACACACACACACACACAAACATATATATATATATATATATATATATAGTGTAAAGAATTCTATATTCATGGATTAAAGTGTTCAAGGATAGAGCTTAGATAGCTATAAAATTGGAGATTAAGGTCAGCACCTAGTAGCGACAGTGTGTTTCATGCCTAAACACAATATTTAGTTTCACACTGTCAGTTTCTTTTCTCGCTCTTCTCTCTTGTAAAAATCTCTTCCAACTTCTTGTCTCCCAGGCAACGTTGAATATCTGCTGCATTTTTAATTCCTGTTTTCCTATTAACATTTCTCCTCAATTATGTTTTTATCCTTAATTCACTCATATTTAGTAACAACTTGCCCGTTAGTGGTTTCATTACATTGCTTGTAATAAAAATACTAATATATAGATAGATAGATAGATAGATAGATAGATAGATAGATAGATAGATAGATATGCATGTGTGCGCGTGTGTAAGTTGCTAACCAATAGTCTAAGTATGTGAAGACTTCTTAATAGTCAGTCAGTCAGTTAAGTGCCATACGTGATGCACGCTTGGACGATCATGTCTCGAAAGACACATGACTGACTGGGCAGAAGATTATCCTGCAGTAGGTTGCCATTGCTTTCTGCGCCAGACTGGTTGCTAGCTAAGGCTATAGAACCCAATCTGTCCTATTATTTAACCCATAACTGGAGGGAAGAGACGGATTAATACCTTTCCCAAGGGAATTTGCGCGTAAATGAATGCAAGGAATTTAACTGGAATTCGAACTCAGCTCCCCGATTTCTCGTTCCGATCCATTGCATCACAACGCACATCCGATAATAGTAGCTTTCCATAAAATTAACTGAGAGAAAATGAGTTTTCTTTTTCTATTCCTGTTGGTGTGATTACGACAGGCATGGGAAATATGTGGCGAGACATGAGAAACATTAGTTAACTTAACTGCTAGATGAATCAGTTTAAATCTTTAGAACCCTTGGATGCTATCTTGTTAATTCAGTTCCATTTACTGGCAAACAAACGACAAAAGAACCTACTGTTTTTTTCTGAAATAATAATCTCCTAAAATCATTTGAAACAAGTTGCAGCATTTAATTTTCTCTCAGCTCAAATGCTAAGAAAATGTTTCAGCAGTTTTTACTGAAGCATGTGATGCGATGTCTTCATTAAAATTAATCCGCTTTTCAGATCGAAAATCTTCCATGTCACGTGGGTCATACATAGAATGAGAACATGTCATCTTAGTGCTTATGCAATCTTTAAAAAAATACCGGACCTTTTTTAAGAACAAAAATAAGCTAAATTAAATTTCACCTAAGTAAATAAAATGCGGAACAACACCTGCCTAAGCACGTGCTCAGCAAAGTTAATTTATCAAAACAAAATTTGAATTTTTTAGCGAATTAAAATCTGCTTAACGGCTGCTTTCTTCTGAAATACAAAGTCCATTTGTACAGATCGCCGCAGTAATTGTTATTTTCTATATATGTGTTTATGCATGTAAGTTCGTGTATTCTTAATGAATTTAAAAAAAAGATTTTAATCGGTTTTACTTTAATTATAATTTATTGCTTTAATCTATTTCTTTAAATCTGATCAAATCACGAACGGTGCTATGTAATTAGAAAATACGTAAATCAAAATAATGTTTATTTTTCTAACTAAAAACAAGTATAATAAAAAATCTAGGTCGGTAATTTCCTTACTGTTTTTGACATGAATTTCTTGTAAGGACGATTAAGAAAAATTCGGGCTATTAACTCATAGAGAGCGATTGCATTGTGGGTGTAACCAAAAATGTATATTATTTAATTCTCAGCTAAATTCCTTGAAAAGGCTTATAAATCTTTGTTTAATTTAATTTAATCTTTATTAAGATAAAGAATGAGAAGAATTCAAAGGAAAACAAAATTACAACATTGATCATTAAAAAGATGAAGAATTAAACTTGATCCAGAACAGAAATTATGCATATTAAAATGTTCGTTATTTTAATTAACTTACGAATAACCAGAATAAAATGATAATGAAAAATACATTACTTACAAGCGTATTTATATTAGAAATAGTTTTAACTCATCCCAACTGTACGATCCATCTTCTTCTATGTGCCTTGTTCTTTCAAGACGTAGGCGATCATGGCCTTCTACGTCTCCCTATCCGTGGTGGCTCTGAGATTGCTTTCTCCTGTAACGTCTCGAAGCCCCCGTTCTGTTATCCACCTGCTCAGCCTTTCAACTTTGTTATCCGTTGCTTTCCTCTGTCTCTTTTTCCATCAATCTGGCCTGTTAGTATTAGATTCTCCAAGCCCTCCTTCTTCATCGCATGTCTTAGGAACTTTAATATTAATTTCCTTTTCGTTTCTTTTTTTCCAACACTCATTGCTCATATGCTCGGTTCACGGTATCCGCAGCATCCTTCTGTAGAACCACATTTCAACCGCTTCAAGTTTTCTCTTCATCTTTGTTAATATTGTCCACCATTCACTACCATATTGAAGAAGTGACATCACAATGCAACCCAGTACTCTCTTGCAACAGAATTATAGACTTTACCTGAAGCTATGAAGCAGAATACTTATAAACTGTATATAAAATTATCAAGCAACATAATTGTAGACCACATATAAAGCTATGAGGCAAAACAATTATAGATTATATCTGATGCTATGCAGCAACATAATTATGAACTGTACATAAAGCTATGAAGCAACAGAATAATAGACGGTATCCGAAGCTATGAAGTAACATAGTTATAGGCACTATATGAAGCAATGAAGAAAAGAGTTATAGACAATATTTAAAGTGAAGAAGGAACAGAGTTATAGAAGTTACCTGAAGCTATGCAACAAGATAATGATGTCCCTAAATTTTCTCTTTTTTAATGAGTAAACCAGTATATTCAAATAGTGCCTAATATATAAATTCTGTTTTTACTTCTGTTGTAAAAAATAACTATTCATTGTTTCTGCATTTCTAATTTTAATTTATTTCTGATAATGTTTTGCCCATTCAAAGTTATCTCATAAAATAATAAAAATTATTTAATAAGAAATGAACCTCGACTTCGATTCAAAAGACAATATGCCTTGCTATAACGAGATACATGGTAAAATGCATAAATATTCATAGGTTAATCATGAAAAAATACTTAAGCTTTTATATTTCATATTTAGAAAAGGATTTTATAATTAGAAAGAGTATAGTTTTGGCCACTTAAATGACGTGTATGATATAATTTTATTTCACTGGTATATTTTTAATATGATATGTATTCAATAGTAATAAGAGGTGGAGAATAGAACTACGCACTAATGTATTTCATTTTGACAACGTGAAGTTTGAGGGTAGAAAAAATTGGTTATTAAACCTAACAATTCAAGATTACAAGTTCCTTTTATTGTTATTAGCGTACAGCGGAATTTATTAACCACAAAAGTAGTGTATGGTGAATAAATAAAAACGAGGGAAACATAATCAGTTTTTATAAGTGTTCAAAAATACACCACTGTGAAAATATATTGAAAAAAAACTGCTTCAGTTTCCTTTCTTTCACCAAACAGTCAGTTTTAGACCCACTGAAATGACATAGTGTATTCGATTTCTAATTTTTGCTCAGATTAAGTCATTTGTAGTGGTGTGAATATGAACGGTATGAATATGAATCTATTTTCAGGGTTTATGATGAAGTTTGTTTGGTCTTGAAAAATATTGCGTTATCCGTGATTGTATCAGATTTTTATCCCACCTAGAAACTACTGTCTTGACTGCCGATTAGTTGTCTTACCACCATTGTCTGCAAACATTGTAACCCTGCATGAACACACTGGCAAGCCTTACAGAGAGATCGTAAATATTATTCAACTGTCAGTCGTATCATCGAGACCAAGAAACAAACTGGATCCATCAGTCCAAAACATAAAGAAAAATGCTGTTGGAACAGAAAAACAACGCCAAGAGACCACGTATACGTGATCAGGGAAGGTGTGAAAGATCCTTCTTCTTCTTCTTCTTCTTCTATGTGCCCTTTCCCTTCAGGACGTAGGCGATCGTGGCTCTCCACGTCTTCCTATCCCTTGTGGCTCTTAGTATGTTTGCTCCTGTTGCTCCTGGCAACCCCCGTTCCGTCATCCACCTGATCAGACCCTGCAAATATGTTATCCGCTGCCTTCCTCTGTCTCTCCTTCCTTCTATCTGTCCAGTCAGTATCAGGTTCTCCAGGCTCTCCTTCCTCATTGCATGTCCCAGGAACTTCAGTTGTCTCTTCCTGATGCTCAGCATCAATTTCCTTTTTGTTGCCATTCTTTCTAACACCACGTCGTTACTTGTATGCTCAGTCCAGGATATCCGTAGCATCCTTCTGTAGAACCACATTTCGGCCGCTTCCAGTTTTGTCCTCATTTTCGATGATATTGTCCTGCATTCACAGCCGTACTGAAGAACTAACATCACGTAGCAGTCTAGCACTCTTTTCTTCGTTTCTATTGAGATCTTCCTGTGTGTTAGTATTTTGCTCATCTTCTGGAACGCGTCCTTTGCTATGCCAATTCGCCTAAGGATCTCCGTGTCGCACTTTCCATCTCCTGTTAGAACACTTCCTAGGTACTTAAATTCTTGGACTTGTTTGATTCTGTTATCCCCCACCTGTATTTGGCATTTTGGGTTGTATCTTTTGCTGATGACCATGCGCTCAGTTTTCTTAAAGTTTATTTGTAGTCCCTTCTTGTCACTCTCCACTGCTACTTTCTGTATGAGATCTTGTAGTTTCCTTTCCGTGTCCGCGATCAGTATTGTATCATACGCGTATCTTATGTTGTTCATGTTGTGACCTCCAATAACAAATCCTGGTGTGTCATCTAGGGTCCTCAAAATATTCTCGCTGTATAGGTTGAACAAATCCGGTGAAAAGACACATCCTTGTCTTACGCCTTTTTCTATCTTTGTGTATCTACTGAGGTCGTTACCTGTCCGTATGCAGGCCGTTTGCTGCCAGTAGAGATTCTTGATTATTCTTATGTCTTTGCCGAAAATGTCGAGGTTGCCTAGCATCTCCATCAATTCTTTGTGTCGTATTTTGTCGAATGCTTTCGCGTAATCAATGAAGCATAGGTACAAGTCTTTCTTCATTTGTAATGCCCTTTCAGAGAGCATCCTAATCATGAATATGGCGTTCCTTGTTCCAGTGTCCTTGACGAACCCGCACTGTCCCTGTCCTATCTCTAGGAAGACATTATTCGCTTTGTTTCAATTAATTTCACAAGCGAGTAGGAATGAACTATTCTAGGTTGGAAAATGTTCAAAATACGTAATGAGGTGAAACCGGGACTTTTCGGTTTTTACACTGCAATGATCATTTAGCAATTATATTTTTTAATGAAAAATAAATTTCCCTTTTTTCTGCAATTTTACAACACATATAAAAATTGCATCATCTTAATAATATGATAGACTAACACAACATTAGTACCGTTTTTCCAACACTCCACTAAACAATTTAATGTACAGGGTGGCAATAAAGTCACTATACATAACAATGAAGACAAAGTATTTAATCAACAGTCCAGAAATTTGTTCTTAAAACAGTTCTGCTTAATACTGGTTAATAAGAACAGCGGACCCAATTTTCCCTATATCAAGATTAGCGAACTCAGTTATTCCATGTCAAGAATAGCAAATACTTGAGAAAATATGATCAATTTATTAAAAGCAATGTTTTGAATATAAATGAACTTGTTTATTGATAAATGGGCGATTAAAATAACATTACTCACTTTTCATGAAAAGCAGTCACATTATTCTTTCAATAACTAAGTTATTTTAAAATATTACATTACAGAAGCCCAATAACCTGTTAACCGTATTTTGTTTTGAGTTAGCAAAAAAAAAAAATGACTCTTATTGCAACATTTCGTTTGTACCGTAAACAGTCTTTCATTT
The DNA here is from genome assembly GCA_037127315.1 of Ascarosepion bandense. Lineage (NCBI taxonomy): Eukaryota > Metazoa > Mollusca > Cephalopoda > Sepiida > Sepiidae > Ascarosepion > Ascarosepion bandense. The sequence continues at coordinate 4,302,527 of JBBBDQ010000316.1, forward strand.
GGAACTTCCATACATAGCCATCCAGAGAGGCACTTCCAAGTAGAACCGTCCTGAGAGGCATTTCTATGACACCCTTACCCCTCCTAGTTTCAAAATTATGTTGCGTGCTCTAACTGGCCGTCCAGAGAGGCACTTCTATAGATAATCGTCCAGAGAGTCACCGCACTTTGTTCATTTCATGAATGCATTACAGATTCACATTTTAATTCTCGTCCAATAAGCGATTTTTTCTTCATCCAGCTAATCCCTAGTAAGCTATCCTCTCCTAGTAATGGCTTCACAACCCACGTGGACGTAAATCTATTCATCTTAAGAGTTTCTGGATATCTGAATGAATAAGTTAAAACCAGAATATGTAAAGCAGCTTATGGATGTGCGTTGTTGTGCAATGGATATCGGTTCGGAATATGAAATCAGAGTTCAAGTTTGAGTTGAATTCATTGTATTCATCTACGAACAGTATTAATACTTCTCTCTCCTGTTATGGGTTAATTAGCAAGGCATACTTTGTTTTATAACCGCCGAAAAAATAGCCACCTACTGCGGAATAAATCTTCTGCCTAGTCAGTCATGGATGGAAAGAGCTTTCCTAGTTAGTCATTGATCGAAAAAGACACGATTGCCGAAGTCTTTATCACGTATGGCACTTATGACTGACATGAAAATCCTACTGAACCCTTAAGTTACTTGTACTAAAATGTTCGTGTCTGGAACAGCGATTCCGATTAATCTCATGTAAATAATAACCAACTTAGTCATCTTGTAAAGAATGGCTAGTCCTGCCTTGAGTGCATGTGCTAATCTTGACAAGATCCAGGTTTTATTTTGAAAAATCGAATTAAAAGGAACCTGTAAGTTTAAAAAATTCAAGCGTGCAAAAGTAAAATTCATTTTATTTTTAGTATGAACTTTTGAAAAAATTAAGATTAATCTGAATCCTCTTCACCAGTTATTTTTACATTTCATGCAATGAACAGATTTCTTCAATTTTTGCATGTATATCTATCACAAATATTGCTGATAGTTTTTCTTTTAAGATCAGACGATTAAAATTCGTACAAATATTATGACCAAGACCAGAATCTCTTTGTAATTACTTGACACAGGGATTCAAAAAGCGACTTGAGTAATCATGAAAATGTAAATCTCCATTAGCTAAACATTTACAATATTTACATTATTCGACCTGTTTCCTCAATTTTATTGTCATATTCATGACGTTTTGATTGTTGTACCCACTGGTCTTCCTCAGGTGATATACGTTGGAATTTCGAATCGGACCCTTTATTTCGTTCACTTGTGCAATACCTCTTCTCTATATATTAGTTTCAGATATTTTTTCTTAGTAGGTCAACTCTCTAAGTTTTTATTTATTCTCTTCTATTCTCCACAATGACAAATGACCCAGTGACTCAAAGCGTTATTTGAAGTAATTCAGTAACATAAAACAAAGTAATAATAGGATAAATGAAAAAAAAAGGATATACTAGAGTTACGGAATGTCTGGTTCACACTCTTCCCTGGTCTTTTGAATGGGAATTGGGGTTTATCCTTTATTTTCTGCTTAAGATTGGCTTTTCGATTCCTCCTAAAGTCTACTTCAGCTCTGTACCTCTAACGTCTCCATGTGAACTATGAAATTTTATTTACTAATTCATTCAGTCAGTTAACTGCCGTACGTGATACACGCTTGGGTGAAAGAAACATGACTGACTGGGCAGAAGTGTTCCCGCAGTAGGTTGACATTATTTTCTGCGGTAGACAGATTGCCAACAATTGGTACAGAACCGAATTTGTCTTGTTATTTAATCCATACCTGGAGGCTGAAGTGACGGATTATGACATGACTGACTGGGAGGAAGATAATCCTGCAGCAGGTTGCCATTACTTTCTGTGGTAGAATGGTTGCCAGCTAAGGTTATAGAACCCAATCTGTCCTGTTATTTAATCCATAACTGGAGGTAAGAAACGGATTAATACCTTTCCCATGTGAATGCAAGGAATTCAACTGGAATTCGAACCCAGCTCCCTGATTTCTCGTTTCGAACTGATATCCACTGCACCACAACGCACATCCTATTTACTAATTACTTATGTTTTATTTTATATTTGTATCTGTTGTGGGATCTCCCCCTTTTTGTATATGATAATGGACTCGACTGAGTGTACATATAATCCTGCCATAAAGAGAACAGGAATCTCAGAATCTGGAATCTCACTTGTAGTTGCAGTTCACAGTGGAGAATAATCGTAGAGATCCGTTACCGTTATTGAAGAGTTCCGACAGATACCGAAGAGTTACCCGGGCATACTTTTTCCAACGATTTTACTTCAAGACTTGCATATATTTATTTCTACCAATAGTATTTCTGAATTGACTAACCCGCGTTCCAGTTTGTATATTACGTTCAATATAACCTACTTTTCTATCTTCATACCTGTTTTTGTTGTTCATTATTTTGGCGTTTCCTCATCCGGAATCCACAACAGTATCCTCAATAGGTTTATCTCCTCCGGTTCATATTCCTCCCAATTCTTTTGAAAAGAAGTAGTGGTATATGCTTTACTCCTTGTTTAGGATTGAGTTTCCGGTGTATTTCATTTCCCACTCAGTAGCCTCTTTACGCCTTAGTAACAACATCATCGTGCTTTGTTTGAACTGATTTTAAAAAATTCACAGGTTTAATAGAAAACTATCAACGAGACGGAATGATTAATTTAACAAAACAAACAAAAATATTCAGTTAACAAGACAAATATGACAAATTCTGACAGGGAAAATAATTCATTTTACACGAGAAATATTCACCTAGACAAAAAGATATATTTATCAATAGAAAACAAAAATATTCATTTAGCTAGATAAATACAAAAGACTGAAAACGTTAAAAATGATTAATTTTTCAAAGCAAATAAGAAATTTGTTGAAAACAAAATGATTTATTTAATAAGACAAATAGAAAAGATTAGAAAATACATAAATAATTATTTTGATGGGACTTCTTTGACTCCTGTTTTGGTTAGTTAAATGTAACAAATATAAACCGTGACAAAACAACTGAGACATTTATACACATATACATAAACACACACACACACACACACACACACACATATATATATATATATATATTCATTCTTTAAATGAAGAAGACAAAAGGAAAACTGTTTCGCGTTTCGTCTTTTTCATGTGCATTGTAATGTTATGTTAAAATAATGAAAATTAAACATTTCTTTTTTTAACATTTTGGTTGTGCATGTTGGCCCGAGAAAGTATTGTTTTTATAAGGAAAAGTGGGACTGTGAAAATATTCACTGCACATGAGAAATATGACGTTTTTTAGATTCCTGTTATTCTTATTAATGATTTGTGAGACGTTTTTGGAGTTATACATCATTTTTTATAGATATGTTATTTAAAATAAGATGCATATAATTTCTTTGCCCATCACAAGATAAAATGCGTAGGTGAGAAACACAGTATAGTTTTTCTCTTGTCTTCTTCATTTAACCATACTTTTCTTTTCCTCGGGGATTATAACTGAGAATGCTTTTAATTATATATATATATATATATATATATATATATATATATATATATACTGAGTGGAAACCTTAACATATAATTAAACGATTATAAATCTAGATTTTTTTTCAGCAATGTAAAAAATTACAATTGCTTCTATCAGACCGATGATGAAAAAATAAATGTTAAAATGTTATTTTTACAATGAATAAAAAAAAATTTATAACATTTATAACAGAGGGATGTTCAAACTGAAAAATAAATTGAAAATAGATACATAAAATCCAACATATAACACAATACAGAATAAGGAATCTACTCACACATACATAAAACTATTAAAAATATTAAAAAATACTTTCACAAAACTTCGAAGTCGACTGTATAAGAATCAATAAAAGGCTCAAGAACGCATCGTACCCTTTAAAATTTATCCGACTGTCAACAAAGAGTTCTTATATGAAAAGGAAAAAAAAACAACTTATTAATGCGTTAGCTATAATATACCATCCGCCCGTGCATTGAATATTTCTGTCATATCTGGTCGGGTGTTCCTGCTATCCACTTAGGTGTCATCGACCAAATCCAACGGAGAATTTAATGTGATCGATCCCGACTTGGCAGCTAGGATACAGTCGCTTTCTCACCAACGAAGTGTGGCTTCCCTGTGTCTCTTCTGCAAATATTTTCACGGCTTCTGCTCCGATGAACTTAGCTCACTGGTAACTCCTATATATAAATTTCCTCGGGCTACAAGATTAGCAACTAGGTCCCACCCTTTTACTGTGAAACCAATAAATTGTAAACGCAAATTCTGCTCCATCAGCTTCTTTTCTCGCATGTCCCGCCTGTGGAATCCCCTTCCATTCACTTGCTTTCTAGACAGCAATAATTTCCAAGAATGTAAATGTAAAGTCAATAGTCACCTCCTGTCTCACTAACTTACATCCTCTCTTTCATGCTTTTTCTTCGTCCACACTATTTTCATCAGTATTCTCTTCCTTCTCCTACTCTCTTCCTGACACTCTCTGCAACCTCTCACCCCTTCTCATGACATTCCTCCTATGTAACCCTCTGCACAACTGTGGCAGTAAAATGCCTTGCTTAGGGCGACACGATTATAAAAAAATACATATATTATATTTAACGCATTAATAGCAGTTCTATTACAGTATTCGGTTCCCAACGTTTTAAAACATAAAATCATATGTATATATTGTAATATAATATATTTCCTGAATGACACAAACTGCAAAGAGATCTCGGTTGACAGATTTAAAAGCAAATATAACAAGGAAGAGCAGTCAAAGACCGAAAACCCATTCCAAGGCAATACCGATATCATCTCAGCGATTAGCAAGAGATGATTATTAAAATGAGGAAGCATAACTGCAATTAACTTGACCGCTACCGAGAGTGAAAATATTAAGACCTTGATTAAGTTCTTGCTGTTTTATAACAGATAGTTTTACTAGAACGTCATTCATGTAGTTTCAGATTGTAACTTATCTATAAGGAAGTATTATAAGCAAGCTTGAAATTCTGTGTATGTTATTTCGCCAAGATGTAAACAACTTTGTTTTTCCTAGTGTTAAACATGTCAATTTTCATACCAAATAAAGTGTACTTAGGAGGGATTTTACTGCACTACTTTATTCAAACGAAATCTGCAGCTAAAACACACAGAATCCTTATTGAGACTTACGGCAGCCATAACCTAGCGGAAACAATATACAGAGATTGGTTTTGACGTTTGAAAAATACTGATATTGATGTTGAATATAAAAAATTCTCGGGTGTGCCGAAAAAGTTTGAAGACGAAGAATTAGAGGCGTTATTTCCTGAAGAATTGCAGAATCATTAGGCGTTGATAACACGACAGTTTGGAAATGTTTGAAAGCATTAGAAATGATTCAAAAGCGAAGGAATTGGGTGCCATACGAGTTAAGGCGAGAAACATCAAACGGCGTTTTGTTACGTGTGAACATTTGCTTCAATAGAAGAAATGGAAAGGGTTTTGCATCGTAAAGTGACTGGCAATGAAAAGTGGATACACTACGATAACCCCAATCGGAAAAGATCTTAGGGTAAACCCGGTCATGCATCAACATCGGCGGCAAAGCCGAATATCCATTGTTCAAAGCTTCTGCTCTGCATTTGGTGGGACCAGCTGGCTGTAGTTTATTATGAGCTGCTGAAACCGTCCTAAACCATCATGCGAGATCGCTATCGACTACTATTGATCATTTTGAGTCGAGCATTGAAGAGAAATCAGCCACTTTACGAGCAGAGACACTACACATAAAAACATGTTAGACACAACATGTTGTAAAATAGGTAAAACCTACTTGGAAACGGTTAAATGGGAAGTCCTATCCCACCCGCCGTATTCACCAGACATTGTTCCGTCCGATTACCAGTTGTTCCAATCAATGGCTAATGGCCTAACTGAGCAGCACTTTCATTCTTACGAGGATGCCAAGAACTAGGTCAGCTCGTGATTAGCCTCAAATGACATGTCACTTTTCCGACGTGGAACTCAAATGCTACCAGAAAAATAGAAAAAGTAGTAGACAGCAATGGACAATATTTCAGTGGCATATTTCTAATTAACTGTTGTTAATAAAAATTTCTGTTTACTAAGAATCAGCGAAAACGTATTCAAGGTCGTAATATAAAGATTTATTATCAATGGTATTCGGTTGTACGAGTTATGTAGCTGTAAAGATCCTGTAATCTGGTTGTTAGTAAAAGTTTCTAATTTGTGTTTATTTTAGTGAATGAATAACTTACTTGAAAGTGAAAAGTCTGTCATTCAAACACATGAGAAAGCGATATTTGTGTAAGACATATCTGTGGTTTCTATTTCTAGAGCAGCTCGATTCCATGTGCTCTGCTGGTGAGAAATCAATGAAAAAGAGGAAGTATATAGATTTCCCGCCTGAAGGACGGTATCCTTTTTATGGAATTATGGGAATAAGATTCTTTTATTTCTGGTGATCGCGAGATGACTACACATGAAAAAAAAAAAGAAAAAATATTTACCAAGATAAATACAAAATCAATCAATTTAAAAATGCAAATAAAAAGAAAATAAGGCAAAATCATTGATTTCACAAAACAATAGGAAGGACTGAAAAAATACAAATAATTTACTTAACAAAACAAAAAGATTTGAGCCTAATGTTTTCCTTTAAGAGGACAAATAGAAAAATTGAAAAAAAGTAAAAATAATTTAATAAGAGAAAGAAAAGAATTCCACATAAAATTATTGATTTACGAAGATAAATTAAAAAGATTTAAGAAACCGAAAATTAATTCAACAAAACGAAAAGAAACGATTTAAGAAAGTAAATATTCAAAAAAACATTAATTTGACGAAACACAGAAAAGGTTTAAGACCAACATTCCTTTAACAAAACACATCTAAATACTTAGCAAGAGAAAAAATATTCAAAAGATCCATTTAACGAAGCAAAAAATAAAGAGAATAAACATATGGATTATCGATAGCTGAGTTTGTAATATTCTCAGTTTTATAGAAAACAAAGTTGACTTTACAAGTTTTGGTGTTTTTTTAATCTGCTGTAATCTGCAAAAAGAAATTGTTTTTTGTTTTTTTGTCTTGTGTAGAAATTAGCATTTCTTTTACGGTATTCACTTACCAATGATTTTTTTATGATAAAATATTAGAAAAGAACTACACCACATAAGGTAATATGTATATATTGTAATTTTTTTTATTACAACGGTTTAGAAAAGCATTATATCACCACACAAGAATTTTCATGTTTCAGAACAATACCATTGTAATAAAAAAATTACAATATTAAACTACTTTGTATTGAGCACTCTTTATAAAAATAAACGTATGAACAGTGGTTTTTTTAATCTATCTGTTCATTCATTTTCTTCTAATATCTTAATATATATATATATATATATATATATATATATATATAAGAGATAATAACTATACTCGTGTCGAAAAATCTTCCACGGATCGACGAAGAAGGGGAAAATGGTTTTAAAAAAGAAAGAGCTGAGGACATGAACATCAGTCAAAAGAGTTCGGACCGACTCAGCACGTATCCCAAAGAAAAAACCGCGATACCAGTAATCAACTAACAAAAAAGCGTTCAATACTTAGGTAGAGCGGAATAAGTAAAGTATATTTAGTGAGTCAGACAGACTTATCTAGGTTTCACCTAAACGGATCGTCAAGGAAAGCCAGCTTTCCCTGACGATCCGTTTAGGTGAAACCTAGGTAGGTCTGTCTGGCTCACTAGGTATATATATATATATATATATATATATATATATTCTACACTTAAAAATGTTATGCAACTACTGGTAATCTTTTCATCTGGTTTAGAAAGTAGTTTTGTACTTTAAATATTAAAGTTTTGCAATTTAAATATTATTTAAAATTATTATACCTGGTTAAAAATAGTGAAACATATTTTTATTTAAATTCTTTTATGACAAAAAGAAAAAAATATGATTAAATTTTACTCTCGTCAAAATATCTTCCTTTATTCTAATGCACCAAATATCTTCCTTTATTCTAATGCACCAAATATCTTCCTTTATTCTAATGCACCAAATATATTAGGCATTCGTTTGGAAATGTTCAAAATATAAGTATAATAACTGATTCTTTTGTTTTTTATGGAACTAAGTGCTCTTTTTCATTTTTCCCACTTTTTGTCAAGTTCATCAGGTCCTAATCTTTTGGGTAACTTCAAATTTTTGAACAAATGGCACAAAAACGAAAATATCACGGACATCTCATTTTAACAGATATATTTACAAGAATTACACAAAATTAAACAATTAAACTTATCTTAAAATGTTAAAGAGTAAATGTATTAAAAAATATTGTGATTTGCTTCAAAGACGGGTTCCAAACGGAATCTCCAGCAACTTTTCCGGATGGTTTCTTTGTTTAAGTTGGTGAATGCTGACATAATCCTTTCCTCCAGTTCATCTTTAGTGTTACAAGGAGTTTTGTTTGTTTTTTCACTCAACAGCGCCCCACACATGATAATCAAAGAAGTGCAGTTTGGGGAGTTAGGTGGCCAGATGTAAGGGGTAATTTGTCAAAGAAACTGTCCGAGTGGTAACTGGGTTCTCCTGCTTGTGTGGCATGGTGCAGAGTCACGTTGTCAGGCATAGGGTCTTCCACTCTCTTGGTCTAGAGCCGCACTGCTTCTCTAGGTTCTTGATGTAGGTGTCCGTGTTGATTATTAGGCTTCATGGAACGATCAGATGAGTTTACCGAGCTGCCATACCTTCATATTTGACTCAGCCAACTTTTCCAAATGCTCTGCATTTTCCTTAACCTGACACCCAAACAATCTAAGATGATAGTATTGAAGCTTCCGTCGCCATTGCCAAACAGGACAGCATGACATTCCAAATTTCTGGCGCTGTGTATTGCGTCATGGTGCTCCTTTTGTCACAGTCGGTGTCTAGTTTCCTACTACACTGTACACTCGACAAAATAACAAAGAATGCGCATGCGCGAAATTCCAAAATATAAAATGACAAAATAATTTACCCAGAGCTACCCCTATATATATATATATATATATAACAACAGCGGAAATATCACATCCTAGAGAATGGCCAAAGAAGTGGCTGAAAACGTTTGGAAAAACAATTTAAAAATTTTTTTACATTCCTCACCTCCAGCAACAAAGAAACAAATTAGAATATTAGAAAATTCAATAAAAAATGATGAATTTCCCTTATCAGTCGTTTTCAACGAAACGTGCTTAAAAATAGGTTGTTGCTCAAATATATATATATATATATCGTCATCCGCAGAAAGTCTTGTTTCACCGAACATCATCAGTTCTTCTTCTTCTTCTTCTTCTTCTTCTATGTGCCTTGTTTTTTCAGGGCGTAGGAAATCATGGCCTTCCACATCTCTCTATCCCTGGTGGCTCTTAGCACGCCTTCTCCTGTTGCACCACGCAAACCCCGTTCTGTCATCGACTTGCTCAGGCCATTCAAATATGTTATCCTTTGCTTTCCTCTGTCTCTTTTCCCTCTATCTGACCTGTTAGTATCAGGTTCTCCAAGCCCTCATTCTTCATTGCATGTCCAAGGAACTGTAGTTGTCTCTTCCTGATGCTCAGTATTAATTCCCTTTTCGTTTCCAGCTTTTCCAAAACCTCATCATTGCTCACATGTTCGGTCCATGATAGCAGCAGCATCCTTCTGTAGAACAACACTTCACTTACGTCATATTTTTCCTTTATCTTTGTTGACATTGTCCAGCATTCATTAATCATATTGAAGAACTGACATCACATAGCAATCCAGTACTTTTTCTTTGTTTCCAGTGAAAGTTTCCGGTTTCTTAATACTTTACCCAGCTTCTGGAACGCGTCCTTCGCCATGCCAATTCATCTTCGGTTCTCTGTGTCGCACTTTTCGTCTTCTGTTAGAACACTTCCCAGGTATTTAAATTTTTGTACCTGCTTAATTTTAGTATTCCCCACTTGTATTTGGTATTTTTGGTTTCTCTTTTCAAGATGACTATGCATTTGGTTTTTTGCATTTTAATTGTAGTCCTTTTTTGTCACTCTTTTCATCTGCCTTATATTGTTCAAATTGCATACCTTATTTGATTGCTTCCAGCCGGGATTGACTCTTTATCGATTTGACATCAGTTAGAGATTCTGCCCTCAAGCAATCAGTGCACGGTGTAGAAAGGCAGGTTTAAAGTGTTATATACACAAAGCCAAGAGCGTTCAATCTATTGCTGGAGTAGGATGCGTAAATAGCGGTGAGTACTTACTGTTTTTAAGTTTACCTTTAACCCAGAATGCTTAATCGACGGAAGAGATCGTAAATAGTGTATATATATATATATATATATATATATATATATATATATATATATATATATATCCGAGTGAGTACAGAACGAAGAAAGAATTTTTTTCACCGTCCAAAACATTAATTTAAACAGTGCTCGATATGTATTGTATAGAGCTGTGAATATTTAATATAAATCATGTTTTAGAACATGTACATAATTTTTTCTATATATGTCCTCTACAATCGTATGGTTGTTTGGACGTTGGGTATCCAACGTCTCATCAGGAAGAATGGGCAAGAACTGAAATCATCCGCTGCCTATATTTGGTTCATTGTTGTTGTGGGGTTGATTGGGGTTATTGATAATGAAGGGAATATGTCTTTCGTATTGACCGTTAGACTTTTGAAGAACTTGGTGTGTAAATGCTAAAATGGTTTATTAATTGCATTATCTGTTATAATGTAAGTTTTTATTGGTCGGATATATCTTTTGGTTAAAATTTCGAAGCACGTGGTGTGTGGGGGTTGATCACTTGGTCAGTTTTGCGTGTGTGTGGGTTTTTTGTGATTAGGGAACCCATCTTGTTTGTTGACCTTAAAATTTTTTAGGACACTGGCGTGGTTATCTAGTGCTTGACAGAATTTATGTATTCTCTTTTATCTAGTGTCCAGGTTGTCTTCCTTGGTGTTCCTTAGATGGATGTGATACTGGTGGGGTGTTTTTTCCTTTTTATTTTTAATTTTTCCACTACAGAATATTTTTGTATTTAAGTAAGGTTTTTATGGGTAGATTTCTAATCTAATTCGGAGTGTTAAACTTTGCTTTAAAATTTAGTAATTTGATTTTTTCTATAGAATTGTTTATTTTTATTTTTATTTTTATTTTTATTTTAGCGGGATAGGGATGTTCACTCAAGTGTGGGGTATTATCGTATTTAGGCGAAGTTATTTATAAAACGTATGCTAGAATGTTTTCTTCTTTTTTGTGTTTTTCTTGTTTTTTGGGGGGGATTCCGGAGGGATTCTAATGATATTTTTTCTGCTAGTTGAAAACCCTTGTCTATTAGTGAGGTGGAGTATCCTCTTATTTATAATGTTTTTCGTAGTTCTTCTAGGTATATTTTACGGAGGGTTTTGTCAGTTACTATCGCGCAAATTCGTTGTGCTAGGGAACAGGGGATGGATTTTAAACAGGTTTTTGGATGATGATTCTTGAAATGGAGGTATTGTTGGGTGTCTGTGGGTTTGTGGTAAATGTCTGTGATGATGTGATTATTTTCGTTTTTTATGAGTATGTCTAGGAACGGTAATTCTTTATAACTATATTCTAGAGTGAACCTGATTATGGGGTGCAGGTGTTGTAGTATATTGTGTAGTTTGTTTGTGTCCTCCATGTTGATTTCCAAAAGATAAAACACACACACATCTATCTATCTATCTATCTATCTATCTATATATATATATATATATATATATAGGTGTGTGTGTGTGTGTGTGTGTGTGTGTGTGTGTGTATGTGTGTATATATCCTTAGAGACACGTGGCCCAGTGGGTATAGGCGTTGATAAGCTCCAGTAAATTGAGCCAAAGCGTTGTGGGTTAAGTACCAGGCTACAGCTGTAGTGCCTAAATAATTTAGTTAGTCGGGTTAAAGATATATAACTCATGACTACCAGAAACAGCTTCGCACAAGGAATGAGAATAATATACTCCAGTGATCATAATAAAGGTTCGGAGCACCTGAAGAAGGCTGAAGCGTACAACGGTAAAATCGCAACAAAGATGAGGACAATTGTCCGGGTAATGCAAATAGTATATATATATATATATATATATATATATATATATATTGTCATCCGCAGACAGATCTGTTTCGCTGTATCACAGCTCATCAGTACGGTTAGACTCCGATTGCTTTTTAACCCAGGATTGAAACCTGACCGAATTGGCCTCAGTCGGCGACTCTACCTCTGGGCTATCTATGGGCGTTCGAAGGCATATGTAAGGCACTTTCTCGCAAATGAATATTACATCCTTCCATTTAATTCTAAATTAAACTCAAAATATATATTAAGTTTTTTTTCAAAATTAAAATTAATATTGTTAACTTTTATTTTTTTGGTTTAAATATCTGAATAAATACTGTTACCTTTTAAGTTGGTTGTACTTTATTTTATATTTTCTTAAATATATGAATAAATATTGAAAGCCTTTAAATTCTTGGTATTTTATTTATTCATTTTTGTACGTATTTACAATGTTTTTGTTCTACTGGCGAAATTATACCCAAAATCGGTTGAATTATGCGAAGGTTTCCAAAGAAGCAATTTAGGATAGATAGAACCTTTTATATCCCGACGCTTTACACAAAATACTTTTGCTTTTTCAGATTAAATATCATTGTCAAATAAAGAATGTTTATGGAAGCAAACGAAAGAAGAGAGAAAACCCTTAGAGGGAACAGAAAGAAAAGTGTCAATTGATTGGCCACAAAGGAATAGAAATTAAATCGAAGACGAAAGAAAGATTATAGAAAAAAGAGAGAGAAAGAAAAAGAAAAAAGAAAGACTTGACAGGAAAGAAAAGACAAAATTATTTTGACGTGAAAAAAAGAGAAATATGGAACATATAAAAAAGAATAAGAAATTGCATGAAAAATTAGAGATTAGAAATGCAAATTAAAGAGAAAAGGAAACAGGGAAATAAACTCAAACTTCACAGAATGAAAAATTTTAAATAAAGCATTCAGGATAAAAGGAAAAAAAGAAAATGAAATAAACGTTTTGACCAAGTAAAGAGATTAAACAGATTATAAATTAAAAATAGAAAAAGAAAAATCTTACAAGTCTATGATTCAGCCATGTTTTGAATATTGCTGCCTCATATGATTCGGTACACCTTTATATATATTAAGAAATGCTTGATATAATTCAAAGGCGAATCAGCAATATTACTGGTCTTGGCCTGGCATTAAAGCTTCAATTACTTTACACCACTTTCCCTGTGACTTTACTATAAATACTTTCGTATTAATTGTTCGGATGAACTCACCGCTATAGTAACTAAATTTAATGAGTTTAAGCACAGTACTTGATTGGTAAGAAGGTTTCATCAATTTACAGTTGAAGTGGCTAGATGGTACTGTAAGTTCTATGCTAACAGTTTCTTCTATCGGTCTTCTCATTTGTGGAACTCTCTTAAGGCAATATGCTTCCCAAACAACTTTGATCTTTCAAAATTTAATTGCAATCTCCATCGTAATCTTCTCTTTTTTGATTACTTTTATGTTTTTCTTGATTCTTAATAATACCTTTTTCTTATTCTTTCTCCCAAGTAACCTATTGTATCTTAGTAGATTCGCTGCCTTGTATGGGATGAACTGATTGTAAAAATAAATAAACAGAGCAAGATAAAAGAAAAAAGCTTAAAAAGAAATAAAAATAATAATAAAACCAGTTTATATTAACATTATTTTTTGTTATTTCTGGTTATTGTATTAAGAAATAATTTTTCGTGCACCCTGAAATAAAGAAACTGAATTGTTAAATATTCTATCATCATTAATACAAGTCAGACATTTTTTTTCGCTTCCTGCCTTACTGAAACCCAACTCAAAGAATTGATCTTGATGGTCTTTGGTACAGCTTTGTAATTATCTTCTGCTAGTGTCAGAAATCGTAAATTTACTTCGTTTTGTGGTTGACATCAAAGATGACCGTCGGAAATATTCAAACACACCTGAGGGTTGATGAAGATTGCAAGTTACAAAAGGAGAATCTTTCCCTGACGGTTGATCAGTGAAATGAGAGTTGAATTGAATTATCCAACCAGCAAATCATCAGGAAAGAAAGAAATCTGCAACTACCTAAGATCAATAAAAGTTGATTCAATTAAGCAGAATGAGGTGAGATAAAAGGCAGCACCGACTTCCTCAAAAGTTTTGGTATGAGATGTTTCTATATTAACATTTTCCATGTTATTTAGTTTCGAATTCTGTCATTTTTATTTCAGTAAACGCGAGTGCAACATGATATAATCTCGGCTTACATACTAAACAAAGGTAAACATAGATATATTTCTATGAAAATCAAACAATTTTTGTTTAAATATGAATAAAAAAGGTGAATATTAGTCTTGTTTATACCCGAGTCAATTTGGTAAACAACGGTTTGGTTCGAACGAAAGATACATAAGTAGGCATAGGCCCGGCTTAGTGTTAAAAAGAAAGCAGAAATAGGTATCGCAAACTTGCACTGACACTCTTTGGGAAACCGTAACACAATGTCTGGGGATTCTCGACTTTAACCGACAAGGTGATCCAAATAAAAAAATTACAAACTAAATTTATCAGGAGCAACTTTAGTTAAATTTAATAAATATAAGAATTGTTTCTGTTGTAAGATGTTCAGGACCCTTCTTAAACTGAACATGAAAAAAATGGAGGAAATTGTATGAAAAATGATATAAATGCATAAAATATAAATGTACAAATGAAAGATGGAAGTAAAGATCTTGTGAGCATTAAACATTTTGTTGATGTTTGTGTTGTGTCATATCAACTGAATGTGCGTTGTGATGCGATGGAAATCAAAATAGTTTGAATTCCAGTTGAATTCGCAGCATTTACTTACATGCAAATACCATTGGGAAAGGTATTAATCTTTCGCCTCTTCCTCCAGCTTTTGGTTAAATAGCAGGATAGATTGGGTTTTATAGCCTTGTGGGCAACCAATCTATTGCAGAGAGCAATGGGAAACTATTGTGGGAAAATCTTCTTCCTAGTAAATCATGTTTCTTTCAAGACATGATGGCCTAAGCGTATATTAGGTATGGCACTTGAATGAAATGTCATTAATGACGAAACATAATTTTCTTGGGAGAATTAGTTATTTTTTCGAAAAAATGTATTGATTGTAACAAGTGCTTTTTTACAAAAATGAACCGCTGGTAATATTTTTGTTTATACCCAAAAATCTATTGCTGGTAATATTGTTGGCATTTTTACTATAAAAGATATATTTATATTTTCATAGTGTTTCGACTGCTACTTGAAAGCTAACCTATAAGCGGAACCCTAACATGTGGTACAACCGCAGGTCATGGTAGACCTGGGAACAATACCTACACTCCTCAGAATTTCCCGATCAGATGCTTTGCTGCCAGATGTAGATTATCGTCATAACTAGGACAAACTGACTTCGCCATTCACAAACAAGAGCGCTACATTATGTCTTGAATGTTAGAAACGAAGAAACGAACTAATGTAAAAAGGAATCACAGAAAAGAATAAAATAAAAAGCTTCAGGAAACAAATCGGAGAAAATGTACATGAATCAACGATTGTATGGTTGCGAATGCGTTACGTATAAAGAGAAACAGAAACATCGTTATTGGTAGCCACGAATAAGATAATAAGCAAAAATATTTAAACGCAAGACGACACAAGGACCCAGCAAATGTAATAATTTTAGAAGTAAAACTATTAAATAAGTAAATGCACATTTTCACGAAAAAGAAGTAGATTATGTCTGGAGGGTAATCCACAGAGAACTGTGCAAACCACTACATTTTGTCTATCCGGAGAGTAATTATATATCAATCTTTGGTTTTTAAGATTGAAATGAATTTTTCAATCCAGGCCAAGATCAGATTAAGTGAATATGACAAAGTGAGAATATGCTTTATCAGAAAGCGAATGGCAAAATAAAAATCAAAGAAAAATAACGAGATAAATATTTGAACAGTTATAGAGTATTGAAGAAAAAAAGCCCTACCCTTTGTTGTTGGAACATTTAGAGCAGAAAATTGGTGAAATCGGAAATCTTAAAAATCAGCAAGAATATTTAGGCGAGTGCTCGTCCATCAGCAGGGATCACAAGACAGCTCTGATGTAAATAGAAAAACAATGGGTGAATCGAAACCTTCCAGAAAACGACATAACTAAACTCTGCAAGAATACTGAAGAAAGAGAGTGCTAGAGATTTAAAGTGACTTAACTGCACTCATTCACCAGCAAATTCCACAAGACAGCTCGGATGTAAATAAGAAATCCACGGAAAAAGCAAAACTATCCAAAGAAACACATTACTAAAACCCGCAAAAATAACGAGAAGAGTTCTGGATTTCTGAAATGAGTTACCTCCACTCACTCATCATCGATGACTAGCGGTAAGCTCTCATGTGAATGTGAATGATCTTATCTAAACTTATTTATCAATGGAACCTTGTATGCATGAACGTGTGTGTCTGTGTGTGTGTGTGTCTGTCCGTTATCTATAGACTTCGAAACGGCTGAATCGATTTTCTTCAAAATTTACACAGTTGTACTATAAGCGTCTGCGAGGGTGCTTAGCTAGGTTTTATGTCGAGGTACCCCCGATAAATATCGAAAATCGATAATCGAAAAAATCGGGTTATAGAAAGATTGGTCCGATTTTAATCAAATTTGATACACTCATAGACAAAGACATAACAAACGATATTCAAAGGTTCTAAGGTTGCAGCTCTTACAATAGGGCAGAAAATCGATAATATATATATATATATAAACGGCAAGATGCTTGTGTGTGTGTCTGTTTATCTGCCTGTATATCTGTATTTTTTTCAGCCCTTTTATTTTAGTTTTTGGTTCGGGTTTGGCTCTAAGTAGCTATAATTGTAGTTCTTAGTCACATTCATGATACCATTTACTCAGAGGACTTATTAGCCTTCGAAATTCAGTTTACGACGAAAAAAACTTATTTGATATCAATACCAGGAAATAAAAATTTGAGTGACATCCATTCACTTTTCTTTCAGTCTACGGTTTCGCTTTAACTGGAAATAACTATTGCCTTTTAGTCTTTCGTGCCAACGTCCAAAGAGTCTGACCTCCAGGACCATGGATTAGTTTTAAAGATTTCATTACACACGAGCAACGCCGGGCTATACTGCTAGTGATAAATAACTGAAACCATTTAGATGACATAATCACTAAAATCAGCAAGAATACCGAAGAGGGTGTTGATGTCTTCAGAAGGCTTGCTGTCATTTGTTCAGAATTGACGACCACCAGAAAGCTCTTACAACTGTACTCAAATCAGTAAGAACACTGTTGGACTATTCAATTGAATTGCATTAACTCGTTCATCCTCAAGGGTCACCGAAAAGATCTGATGAGCAATGAAAAGTCATGGAAGAATATAAGCCACTCAAACAACAACTTTACACAAATCGGTAAGAATACTGAGAATAATACTGGGTTATTGAAGTGGCTTGTTTCAATCGATGGTCACCAGAAGGTCTGATGAGAACTGAAAATTCATGGAAGAATCCAAACCATCCAGATGACAACTCTACCTAAATAATCCAAAGTCTAAAGAGAATGCATTAATATTCATATATATTCTTTGTGATAGTCTTTTAGCAACGTTGACCACCAGATACACTGTTAATTAGAAATCCTTGTATAAATTGCAACTGAAGCCATCAAGACGACAGATTTAATGAGTCCGTCTAAATTATTGAAACGTTTGATGGAGTATTGAGAATTCTTGTCACTTGATCTCCGGAGAGAGCTTTCGGTGAATACAGATATGAAAATTTAACAGGTTTTATTTTCATTCGGCAGTTTTAAAATTGTAGTATGAGACAATCACCAATTTTTAAGGCTGATTTTGGGGGTTTAGGTTCGTCTTATACGCTGAATTATGCGGTACTGATGTGATTTTTTGTGTAGATACTGTTAATAATTCCAGTTGAATACCTTGCATTCACTTGCGCACAAATACCCTTGAGAAAGGTATTCACCCGTCTCTTTCCTCCATTTATGGGTTAAATAGTAGGACAGATTGGGTTCTGTAGTTTTGGCTGGCAACCAGTCTTCAATAGAAAGCAGTGCCAACCTAGTGTGGGATAATCTTCTGCCCAGTCAGTCATGTCGCTTTCGAGACATGATCAGTCAAAGAGTGTATCACGTATGACACTTAACTGACTGACTCATAATAATGAAAAATAATATGAGTCGAAAACAAAGAAAGTGGATTCTTAAGCAATATCGAAACATTAAGAAATCCGATCAGGTACTAAAAGCTGATGAAAGGCCGAGGACGGTCTGAAATATCAAATATAATAATAGAAATAAATAAATACTGTCAAAAAATACATTTTTAAACTTACAACTTTATATATATATATATATATATATATATATATATATGTGTGTGTGTGTGTGTGTGTGTGTGTGTATGCCTGTGTGTGTCTGTGTGTGTGTGTTTGTGTGCGTGTGTGTGTGTGTTTCATTAAATAATATAAACATATTATGTTTAATTATTTTTAGAATAATATTTTCTAGTTTTCTAATTAGTTTGTTAAAATTTATCAAGAAAGGCGCCGTAGTTCTTGATCAGCAAAGTACTTTTGATTTCCTTCGAGATCATCTTCCGGGTTGAATTGTGAAGACAGACTTAATGTAACTGTAGTGGTGTGATTGTCATTGGTATTATATAAGGCTAAATGTTTGAAAACTCAAATGCATTTTAGGACATTGCTACTGTACTGGTAAATAACTTTGTTCCGTATAGATTGGCTGCTTTTAGAATATAGTTCCTGTAGCATTTGAAGTTTTTTGTTTGTTTTTTCATGGTGCATTATATTGAAAAGACCCAAATCTTAAAACGTAAAATACATAAAAATCGAATAATGTAACCATAGCCTCACTTGGTGTTACAAGTTTATTTACCAATGTCTAAGTTAGAGAAACGATTGATATTATTATAAAGAATATTTAGTACAATCCATCTCTTCTCTCTCCACTAAAAGTTAAACTTAACAGATTACGGAAATTGCTTTTGAATTGTACCATTGACGCTCCCTTGTATGACCATCAAAATAACATCTACGTGCAATATGATGACGTTTCCATGGGTTCAGTTCTTTGACCAACATTTAGTAATTTCTAAATAGCTAACCTTGATAGCAAGTTATTTAACATCACTAAAAATCCATTTTCAAAAGATATGTAGATAATATTCTCACCTTAGTTAAAAACACAAAGTACAAGAAAATTTTCAAAACAAACTTGACTTCACATATGAACTTAACAATAACAACAAAAATCTTTTTTCTTGATGCATTGATAGACACTAATAGCAGTACATTTGATACCTTTTCAATATAGAAAAACAACCAGCATAAACACGTACTCGCTAAACTATAAAAAGAGAATTTTCTATTACAAAATAGCTATCATAAAAAATTAATAAACTGTGCAAAAATAAACTAATCCAGGTAAAGAATTTCTACACTGAATTAAAAACATGAAACAGACCCTTATTAACAAAGGCTTTCCTAATTACATCGTTCATGAACAAAGTAGAGGTGTCATTAAAAATATCAACATAAATAAAAAAGGACATAATACTTCTTCAAATAACCCGGAACACATCAACCTACTATACCGTAATTAAATGCATTCTTATTATAAACAAGATTAAAAAATCTTTAAAAAGTTATTTAAATTATAGAGATGATCATACGTAGATCGTTTATGAAATGTTTATATCAACTAGAGCAATCTTGATCAAACTTTTGCGAAGGTTTGGACTTAGATTAAATTTTAGGCTATAATTATATAAAGGAAAGGGTATAGCCCGTTTTCTAGAAACCAAAACAGGGTTCCATATGTTTTAACTTGTGTTAATTAATAAGATTTGTAGAGAATCCAAAATCATAATCAGTGTGCACATTTCATTTAGAAAGGAGAAATAGTGCATCTCCTCGTGGGGCCAAAAATGGGATGTGTATGTAATAAAATATTTTCAAATTAACCTATTTTGAAAAGATTCATTATTAAAGTTTGTAGTGAATCAAAAAGCAATTGAGATAGGTGTATAAGGTTCCCCCAAAGGATATAGAATAAATTGTGTAATAATCAGCTTAAGTTAACAAACGACCTGACGATACTGTGCAATACTTTGACCGTAATATATAAAAATAATCATGAACATGCTTTATCCCTTGCATTAGTTATACTTCATACTTTGTTGGCAACATATCTGTTATAAATTGGTGGACGTATTTTATTAGTGACATCTATTGAAAGTCATATTACAGTTAAGACAGTAAAAAAGTTAAGGGGTGAGCTAATATGCCTCCCAAGAAAAATTATCTCTAGGAAGAAAATCTGCTGCTAGGCAGAGATTAATTGAATCAGAAGAACAAAGGCAGTTGAGGCTCCATTGTAACAAAACGGGAATTGAACAGAGAAGACCAAATCAAAGTCAAGAGCTCGAAGAAAATAAGGACAAGAGCTGAAGGACACAGACAAAATGGGTCTGGGTTTCGAAAATCACACAGGTTGGAACAGATGATGTTTAGAAAACAACAAGATTATCAAAATTAAACTGAAAAGGAAAGATCTCAAAGATTGAGACAAACGATGTGCGAATTCAACAAGGAAGACAAAATTAAACTGAAGCACGGATATGTAACAGGTTAGAAGAGATGAGGACAAGAAATCATCTGGAAAGACAAAAGGAAACTGAAGTGCAAAGATTTGAAAGATTTTCTCTTTACCGGTCAAGAATTTTTCAATCATGCTACAGACATTTTTCCAATGGCACTGGGCCGCTATGAATTATGATTAAACGACTGATTATACATCCTATACTAAAGTGCAGATTAGTGCAAAGACAGAACTTTGTACCTACTGTAAAGCAAAAAACGTGGGAAAATGAACCTCCTGGTATGTGCTGCACAGATAATAAGTTTGAGTTGAAGCTTCTACAGGATCCTCCAGATTCACACAAGGAACTTTTCACTGGAACTTCTAATGGTTCAAAGAATTTTCTTAAAATATTCCAAATTTTAACAGTGCATTTCAGATGGACGCTTTTGGTTCGAGGGTTATTCGTGAAAGACGATTTATGCATATATTTAAAGTCCAAAGGCAAATGTATCACCGTAATAGGATCTTTATTGCCACTGCCAAATGAAGAGCGTCAGTTTCTTCAAATTTATTCTGTGTCTGATTTGGTTCAACAGAATCATCTAGAGCTACAAGGATTCATACAATTAAAAAGCTGCAAGAGCTACTTCATAAAAGGAACAGTTATGTGAAAATATTCAATTACTGAATGTAAGTTTGTTATAGATGCTGACGAAAGGCTTTCAAGTCAACATTGTTAATGTTTCAATACACCTCAGTGTAAGGAAATGGTTGCAATAATAATACGAAAACGTGATATTATTTTTCCAGGACGTGATGAAAAGAATATGTGACAATCATTGTTCATATGAGGCTTTACAATACCCCCAGATTTTGTCAACGGTAAAGATGGGTTTTATTTTAGAATTCCTCATGTTGGAGGAAACTCTAATATGAGTGTTTCATGCTTGGATTGTTATGCTTTCTTCCTTGTGATCCGAGAAAATTCTTTTAATTATCTTAACAGAGCCCAAAACCTGTTCCACCAGTTTGTTGTAGATATGTATACCAAGATAGAGGGAGAAAGATAAGTATGTATTAATTCTCACTAACCAGATTTAAAAGCATCATCATATATTTAGCTACGAGAAGGAATAGATGAAAATGGTGATTCTTTTTAGAAAAGTTGTTGGAAGTCTAAGATATATGCATGAAAGAACTCAAAATGCAATGACATAGCTTAGACATTATGGTTTTGCAGATTTGTTTATAACATTCCCCTGTAATCCCAGTTGGAAAGAAATCAGGTGTTTCTCCCTAAACAAAAGCCACAGAACAAACATGACCTGACTGTAAGTGTTTTCAGGTTAAAAGTGATTAAACTAATGAAAATGATCACAGAAAGGGACGTTTTCGGTGATGCAAGATACTACATGTATACATTTAAGCAGCAAAGCTGAAGTCTTCCTAATGCTCACGTCTTCATATGGTTGATGATGAAAATCCACACCAGTCAGATTATATATGCAGAACTTCCAGATTCTACAAAAGCAAAACAAAAGTTTTATTATATTATTTAAACTCACTTGCTCCATGGTCTCTGTGGTAATATAAATAGTTCTGCCCGTATGAATCATAAAAAGTTTCCCAACTGTTATTCAAAAAGTTTCCTAGACAAAACATAAATGAATGAGGATTGTTACTCGTATAGAAGAAACTCAGATGGTGGTGAATTTGAGACAGAGATTGTATCAGAACAAAATTCAATTGTAATTGACAATATATAGAGTCATAGAGTCCCCTACTCTTGAAATCCTTCGATGCTCACATCAATGTTGAGTAATGTTACTCAGTAAAGACAATTAAATATGTCTACAAATTTATCAACAAGGGGTCGATGAAACATTTGCTTTACAAGAAACAAGCAATGAGAGCAAAAATAGACAAAAGTATGCAATGAATCGAAGTCATGAAGCTATCATGTACCAGCAAAGTTCATAAATTAATAGCAATGAAGTAATTTGAAGGACACTCAGAGTTCCTATTTCTTTAGCAATATGCAACAGTTCAGCCACTAGATGTTCATTTAGAAAATGGACAGAGTTTACGTCTCTGAGTTAAATGCCGCTCAGCAAATCCTAACTCCAAGAGAAAATATACTTACAGCTTTTTTAAAGCTTTGTGCAAGAGATCCCTTTGCTAGGACAACTTTTATCATCAGCGTCTATCATGTTACACCTGAAAAAGTTGCAACTGGAACAAACGTAATAGAGGCAAACGAGAAGATAGGATTTCAGATCAAATTTGATAGTACACTTGGAAGAGTGTGTACTGTATATCCAAATCAAATGAATGTTTCTTTCTCAGGATGCTGTTGCATGATGACAAGAGCTTACTTCATTTGAATGCAAATGTACAGTCGCTGGAACAATTCTCTCAGGCTAGCTTCAAACATAATCTGTTGTAAGATGATGCACGATTGGATTCTAACTAACGGAAGCCTTAGAGATTATTCGATCCTCCTTAAATTTTGTGAAATAAATGATCAATTAGCGTTTTGTAATAGACACAAGCGGATGTGCATTGTGGTGCAGTGGATATCGACTTGGAACGACAAATCAGGGTGCCGAGTTCGAATTCCAGTTGAATGCCTTGCATTCACTTACGCACAAATATCTTTGGGAAAGATATTAATCCATCTTTTCCCTCCAGTTATTAGATAAATAATAGGGCAGATTGGGTTCTATAGCTTTGGCTGGCATCCAGTCTACCACAAAAGGCAATGGCAACCTATTGTTGGATAATCATCTTCTCAGTTAGTCATGTCTCTTTCGAGACACTTAACTGACTGAATAGACACAAAGACGCCTTAGCTGAAGATTACTAATACCGAGTAGAAGTGCAGTTAGCAGATATTGAGGTTTCTTACAATGATGGAATGTACAATAAAGTATTAATCGGCATTGAGAATAGAATCATAGCTATGAAAGGAATGATCTTCACACTTATGGACTTTCAAAGACAGTAAAAGCAAATGAGAATGAGTTAACAAGAGAAATGGTAAAAAAACTGCATCTGATATATAATCATTTGTCAGCTACATACTAGAAAATAAAGCAACACTTCTACCTGAGCAGTAAATAGCTTATAACGCAATTGTAGATGCTGTTAGATACCAGAATGGTGGAATATATTCTTCGTAGATGCACCTGGTTGAACAGGAAAATAAATTAGTAGCACCTTACTACTGACCGAGGTGAAAAGTCAAAAACGTATCGCCTTTAAAGTTGCTTCATCAGGGATTGTTGCTGCATTATTAGTTTATGGTAGGACAACTTACTCAACATTCAAACTTCCACTGGACTCGCATTCTGGAATTAAAATCTTATGTGCAATATACTAAAGAATCCTGGAATTGTAGAAGTTAATAAAATGCGTTACTTGCATGTTTGGGAACATTAAGGGAGTATTGGAGCTTTTTATAGTATATTAAGGGATATTAGAAACAATGAGTAACTGATGGGTGGAATATACGCGTTTCTCTCTAATGATTTTAGACAAATCGTTCCTGTTATTTCAAAAGATACTAGAGCAGTCAAATTTTGATCGTCATTGAAATCATCTATATCATACGTAATATGAGAGCATCCCTGTATGGAGATATAACATCAAATCAGTTTGCTGAAAACTTGATAACTCTGGGAGAGGGGAGAATTTCAATTGACAGTGAAAGTTTCATTGATCCATTTCCCATATGTACTTTAATACCATAAACTTTAGTTTTAATTAGCGAATTAGTTTCAAATATCAATGCTCATTATCAAAATGATAAATGGTTTTTTGAAAGAGCCATTCTAGCATCAAAAATTACCACAGTCGATTAAATTAATTTTGAACTTTTGTAAATAATTCCTGGTTTTAGAAATTTCTACTCCTATAAACCTGTTGAAATTGTTTGTAACATGATTCCTTAATTCGCTTAAGTTATCTTGATTACCTCCACATAGAGTAGATTTGAAAATTGTATCTCTTAAAATGCTACTAGGAAGGATCCTCCAAAACTCTGCAACAGCACAAGACTTATCTCGTAAGAGAATTATATCTTATGTTATTAAAGCAACATTTTTTCTAGTTGTGGAAGAGAAAATGTCTAAAGAACAAGTTTTTCGTTGATCTAAACAGATGTTCCATTCAAAGACCGCAGTTTCAAGTCAAACTTAGCTTTGCAATGTCAATAAACAAATCACATGGTCGAACACTGTCAGTAGCTGGACTGCACTTAGTAGAACCCTGTTTTTCACATAGCTAACTGTATATTGGATGCTTCAGAGCTGGAAGCAAAATAAATATTTACATTTATAGCTTCCACTCAAAATAACTAAAAATATTGTAAACAGATAAAAACTTGCGCAAAAGCCTAATACTTAAAACTATTCTTGGAATATATTATTTTTAGAAACTAAGTGAGAAATCATTTTAACAATTTTGTACCGGGACACGCCAGGTACGTTTGCTAGTATTCCCCATTGATCACAGTAAAAAGAAAACTTGTTTACTATAATAAGTTTAACACAAGAAACTTAACCATGCACTAAAAAAAT
This sequence comes from Ascarosepion bandense, assembly GCA_037127315.1. Taxonomy (NCBI): domain Eukaryota; kingdom Metazoa; phylum Mollusca; class Cephalopoda; order Sepiida; family Sepiidae; genus Ascarosepion; species Ascarosepion bandense. The sequence continues at coordinate 4,327,893 of JBBBDQ010000316.1, forward strand.
CGAAAAAGACCAACATTGTATAGCAGTTAAAATTTCTTTTGAGCGATTGTGTATTGACAAGAGTAAGTACATATATTGGCTTGACTACAACAACAGTACAAAGACGTGTTACAATTCATCTATTAAATGCATATTCTAATTCACTATACATATTCCTGTCTATCTTCACAATACAGGAAAATACGTGTTTACAGCACTAATATAGTACGCCTTGAAAATAATAAAAAACCTTCAAATTCTCAAGATCTAGGCATAACAGTTGGTCTTTTTACCCTGAAATATGCAGGTTCGATTCCTGCCAATTAACGCAAATTTTTCTTTGATAAAATCTCTCGAAAATTCAGATTGGTAAGTAAATATTAATGAATAGACTGTTTATTTTAATAAATAAACAAAGCGTCTACTCAAATACAAGTATCCACTAATAATAACGTTTAAAGTAATACAAATCTATCGAGTTAATAAATCCATTCACCTACCTATATATGTTAATTTTATGTCTTAACCATTTTTGTTGTTAAGCTTGTGTGAAAACAAAATTCTTTTTGTCGTTTTTTTAAGATGAAACATAATGTAGTATATTTATTTTTCTTAAATTCTGGACAAACAAACGTGGAATGATCATCATAAACTTTGCTATGCGATTGGGAAAACAAGCCACTGGGGGATTCGTCGGATGTATATTTTAGAAAACTTCGACATCAGCCACATTTTAACATTCTATCGTATTTACTAGTTTGTTCTTGTTCGACATTTTCTTATTAGAATAGATAACAATGTTTTGGGTATATATTTTCGGCTTACATACAAGACGTTAAAATTTCCCTTCTCTGACCCCATGCGCCGATGGCTTAGGGAGTAGAGACTCCGACACACACACACACACACACATATATATATATATGTATGTATGTATCGGAAGAGAATAATACACCACAAATAATACTATTGCTTGGCCAAAGAGAGAACGAATTTAATTTTTTTATTATATAGTAAATTGAAATTCATAGAAGATGGCTGACGAAAACATTCCATTTGTTTTGGAAATTAAGACTAAAGGAACAAACAACCACCTTACTCGGACTAAACCATTGAAAGACATTTCCAAAAATATAAAGGAAGAAAAGGCTAATAAAACGGTAATAATGTTTCTGTATGTTTAACATTCTCTTTAAAGACACTGGCGACTACAAAAACCCAAATATGGCGAGCCCACTTATTGCAATTCTCCCCAAACCAGCGAAATGCATCAACGTTTGCCGAGCAAATGAAGGACCCCGATTAAGTGGAGGAGGTAAACGACGCCGTCAGTAGGTCGCTTCTGCCCCTGCAATATTTAGCACGGAAGAAACGCTGAAATTAAAACATTATTGTGCGTGAAAGGTTTTAATTTATGTTAACTCTTCTCTGTAAGGGGTTTTAAAATTCCAATTCCCCTGGAACAATCTTTGATATTATCATAAAGACTGAAATGGACCAAACGTCGATGGGACAGGCCGTCGGTTAGGTATCTAGGGTATTGGTTTTTGTTCCAGATTATACAATGCTAACCCATTTCTAAAATAAGGTAGTCGAGGCGATTTATTCTCATCGGCTCCCATTACTTTTGCCTCTTTTATCTTTAACTTAATTCCCCATCCATGTTAGTTCTCCGGTAGATGTAGGATGCTTTTTTGTATTTCCTGCGTGTGTTTCGTAGTTACTGAGTCTTTTTGAATGAGTGGTTTATAGAGTGAATGGCTTTATATTTAACCAGTCCAGTATTGTTTTCCTCTAGTAAACTGTTATTTCTAAAACATTTATAGACCTTTTCTGTTAATTTATCACAAATAATGTAAAACTACTTATCGAAAATATTAATTCACCCCAAGGAATTATATTATTTATTTATTTTTCATAAACATAAAAGATATACCTAAAAAGATGATGATTTTTACATCTCATACCGGATAAAAACGGTTTGGATTTAATGGAAAAGTTGATACTTTGGTAACTGCAGTAAGAATGTTATGTAAGAATGATGAGTGGAACGTTATCGGGTGAGGGTGTCGGTGATTGAGAGAAGCTAAGTTAGACGTGGGACAAATAAAAATCAACTCCTCCTCAAATATCAGCCTTGTACTATACTTGTAACATCTCATCAATAAATACCAATGTCGATTCCGCCATGTCGACCTGGGCTTCAGAATACACCGAATACACCGAATTGCAGAGGGTAAGACATCCCCTCGCAACAAGGCTATTTATTTTCCGTAGTTGGCGACCCGTGATGTCCGAGGACAGGATCCTGGTAGCTGAGAACTTCAGGCGTTAGGTAGAACACTTTTGAATTCAAACACACTACTTGAGTTAGATGGTAGTTAGAGAGGCCCGATCTGATCAATTATCTAGTCAAGCCCTAGTACCATTAAACCCACAAAAAATACTTCACAATCTTAAAAAAACATACTCACACCAACCAAATGTAATCAAATTGGTACTAGAAGGCGGTGGCAAGGAAAAATCAGGTGATAATTAAATTGTATCACCAAAAATTAAAACGTACATTTAACGTCACAGGAACAGATGTATAAAAGAAATTATTGATGACTACATATAAATACTTAGCCTGAGTATACAATTTTTTCATTGCAAGATGATTAGGCAAATGGGATTCCCCGCTCTAACTGTCCCTCATAGTAGGGCTTCGAGGAGTGTGGAGAGCAAGGATGATGAAAGAAAAAATATAGTATGGTAACAAAGAAAATAAAATCACACTTATGTGAATCAATATGTGATAAAGAATCATAATTACATAGTTACTTCCCTTAAAATATAATAAAGGAGTCATTTGAAGAAACTAGTATCACAGTAAATAATAAAAAATACTCTAAGATTACTCTTATAACCCCTAAAATACCATTAAACAATGGTATTATAATTCAAGTAGAAAAATGTATCCAGAAAACGGCCAACATTTTAATAACTTAAAAAAGCAAGACTTATCTACAAAAATGTAAGCACATCTAGAGATATAATCAAAAGTCCATCCCGGGCAGCTTTAGCTCTATAAGAAATCAAAAGTTAACATAAAAGAACATACTGTAATAGATGTAACCAGAATAACAACTAAAAAAGTGGCCAAATTATAAACACCAACACATATATGTTAAAACTTTTTAAAGGAAAATATAGATATTAAAAACTATACAACATACAATTTTATTAGTAATAGTAGGAACAGTGCTTCAGGTGCTACTTTTATATCAGAAAAAATATTTTATAGAGCGAAATCAACTTTAATATTGCATTATAGACTTCACTGCATAAAACTATCAGCAACTACTTATTATGCATTTCTCCTAATGATCCTATAGATGCAACTGAATTAGATAAACTGCTGAAGAAGCTACCGAAACCATTTATTTTTATAGCCCTAATATCACATGTGGTTGAAAAATATTGGCCAGAAAGGAAGATTGAGGGAAGATTTTTATCAATTGAAACAATTGTTAAAAATATCTACAGTGACAAGTCATATATCTATCTCCATCGAGCGGTACATATACAGTAATAAATCTAACCTTGAGTGATGCTGCAAAATAACTAGTCTATAGCTAGAAAATACATTGATTCATGTGATAGTGACCAGTTCCCAGTTGTGTTAGAAAATTCTGGATCTTTACTAAAAGAAATAATACAATATCGGAAACTTCAGCTGAGAGGAATATAAAAAAACGCATGTGCCATTAATCTTTCACCGGAAGCCAATATGCACAATCCAGAGCACATCACTTATTTTATAAAAACGGTAATCCTGTCAAACATTAGACATTGGCTTAATGACGAGTATAAAAAAAAAACTGATTGCACTTTCAGCTCTATGTAAGTTCATATTACATCCAACCCCAAAAAATATGAATATCTACAAAATAAATAAAACTAAAGCACGCAGAATAATTGAAGAACCCAAGCAATCCTCATGGACCATGTCCAATATTAATTCTAACACAAAACCCAAAACAGGATGGAATATGAATCGTAAAATTCCTCGGAAAATAAAAGCACTCCATTGAGACATTTATGTCAAAGCAATATCAAAGCAAATTAAGAAAGTGGATATTGCAAATTTATTAGCACAAAACGTCTCTCAAAACTCATCCACAAATAATACTAGAAAACTATTTCAGAATATCAAAGTAAATGAAGGAAAAATTAAATTTATACTCCAACAATAAAGAAAGTTACAATCAAGTTCTTACTTACGCTATTTACATTGTTCGGACTAGTGTCCTCATCTTTACAACCATGTTTACAACGTTTCAGCCGTTTTACGCTCCTGTCTTCTTCAGATGCTAGGAATTTCGAACCGAAATCACTGGGTATATAATTCTCATTCCATGTGTGAAATCACTTCTAGTAGCCATGTAGTTATTTTCTTTTAATTTAACTCTCTAAGTAATTTCTTCATCACTGTTGTAGCCTGGTATATGAAATCACAGCTCTTTGGGTGAAGTCGCTGGAACGAACTAACGTCTTTACCCAGCGGGCTATGTATTGGACAGTTGACAGACAGGAGAGCTGACAAATAGTTTCTACTGAAACACTGTCAGACATTGGCTAGATCCAAACTGTATTATGCGTGTTTATGCGACAAGAAAATCATAGGTGAAATAACTTAATATCATCCATCACCATAGTCTGTGACTCGTTCCAGGAGCCAGCAGTACGTTCCCAATTGAAAGCTTATACGCTGAAGCACATGAACTAGCTTTGGCGTTAAGACAATATAAATTACCGTTACAGTGTTGCATCAAACTTTGTTCATACCCAAGTAATTCAGTATAGAACAGTGTTCTTCAACCTAAATTAAAAAAATATATAATTTAAAGGAAACTGCCATTAAACCTTTTGGCATCCGCATAGAAAAAGCTCGAAATAAACACTTCTGTATTACACAAATCTATTATCTCAAAAACTCCTCTTTGTTCAATAAAACAGCTCTTTAATATTAAGTCTGACAAACATTACGAAACTGATATCTGTATTCACAGAAGAAAAATCTCGAAATAAACACTTCTGTATTGCACAAATCTATTATCTCAAAAACTCCTCTTTGTTCAATAAAACAGCTCTTTAATATTAAGTCTGACAAACATTACGAAACTGATATCTGTATTCACAGAAGAAAAATCTCGAAATAAACACTTCTGTATTGCACAAATCTATTATCTCAAAAACTCCTCTTTGGTCAATAAAACAGCTCTTTAATATTAAGTCTGACAAACATTACGAAACTGATATCTGTATTCACAGAAGAAATTCATAAGATCTTACAAAACAAATTGTAAGCACATATAAACTTAAGGCTGCAAAAATATTCATCGGGTTGGATGTTTAGCTATACTGAACGAAACTATACTTTATAAGCCTTGTATGTTATCACAGGTGATGAGTCAGACAGTTCAATTTTATTCCCAGACTCCTTATCTGTTCTTACGTCATTACAGTGTAAGGACCTGAACAATCCAGTAATAACTAAACATTTACACAAAATCAATATACTTTGTAATAAAAAACATATCATATTCTTCTATTCATATAGGCATCCAGGGAAATAAAAGGGCAGATAAGGCAGTTAAAGAATCACTAAAATGAATATATCAAAAACAAAAGTCCCTCACACTGATTTCAAAACAGTAATAAATGCATATAAATCAAATTAGTGACAAGGGTTATCAAATACTCACACAAATAATAAATTGCGCAAAATCACACCTACACTTGGGATAATACACCATTACACCAGACTTTCACAAATAGAAATAGTTTTAGCAAGGTTAAAAATTGGTCATACCAATATCACACATTTTTTTCTAAAAGATGAGGATCCATAGTATGCCAGGAGACTTACACAGTAAAACATATCATGATGGACTGTGTCGAATTTGTCTCAATCACCTCTATCAGGTAAGTAGCCTTTTCTTCTGTATGGCAGTGAATGTTGGACGATCTCCTTAAGAATGAGGGAGAAGCTTGAGGCAGCAGAAATGTGGATTTACAGAAGGATGTTGGGATGCCATGGAATGACTAACGACGATGTGTTGGAGAGGATGACAACGATGAGAAGACTCATACCTAATATAAAGAAGAGACAGATGATGTTTCTGATGCATGTAATGAGGTAGGATGGCCTGGAAAAGTAAATTCTCACAGGACGAATAAATGGAAAGAGAGAAAGCAGAAAGCAAAGCGAAACCTACTTGATAGGCCTGAGCAAATGGCTGGCACAGCGACAGAGACAAAGTTAAGTAAAAATTCATGATCGTTTACGTGCTTAATGGACACGGCACACGAAGAAGAAGACAAAGAAGAAGTCTTAAGTAACTTTTCAAAATGTTAATGAAAATACATTTGGACCAACTTGAGGATAAGTAAATTATACACTAATATTTAATCCAGCCAACTTTAACTATAGATAAACTATACAACTTGTCTTCAATTATATTTCACACATTTTTAGGACTTAAAACTTACTAAGATATTGATTCGATTTTCAGCATTACATGACCTAAGAGGGTTGATATGATGGTAAAACAAACGAAATCAATGTTGATCATAGTTTATAGCGTGTAGTTGGACGGCTCATTACCTGGCTATAGGCTAATAATTCATCGACACCAGCGGGGTCAACTTTTTTGAAAATTTATGCTGACTCTAAACCCCTAATAAGCTCAGGATTACATCACTGCTGATATTGCGGTGTTATTAATAGATATTATAATTTCAAATATACTTTGGCTTTACATAACCCACAAAGTGTTAAGCCGTAAGAAAAGGAATCCATAATGTCACGTGTCAATCAACTGTCATCAGATATCTTTTCCCTGCATCCCTCGATATGCTATTACTAGGAGAGAGAGCATTTGTCCTCGACAGAACTTTTGATTTTAGTTTTATAATCAATTCACCCCAAATAAGTCGATAATGCCACTAACACGCAATGGTCTACTAGGAGTGAAAGAATGGGAAGACCCTAGTCAGTCAGTTGTGTCATACGTGATACACTCTTATGCGATCAGGTCTCGAAATAGACATGACTAACTGGGCGGAAGATTATCCCGCAGGAGGTTGCCATTACTTTCTGCGGTAGACTGGTTGCCAGCCAAGGCTATAGATCCCAATCTGTCATGTTATTTAACCCATAGCTGTAAGAAAGAGACAGATTAATACATTTCCCAAGGGTATTTGCGCGTAAGTGAATGCAATGAATTCAACTTGAATTCGAACTAGGCTCCCTAATTTCTCATTCCGAGCCGATATCTACTGCACTACAAAGCACATCCTAACGGACCGAAGACTCTAGAAGAAACCGAAAACGAAGCCCTAATCAGAAAACTAGTAATAAGCCTCTACTCTTGTTAAGCAGTGTGAACTAGTCGATAGGTGAACCTAGCTAATATATGTCATCACTATGTGTCATTCAATTAACGTTTTGTTCTTTTAATACTATTCTAAAGTCATATATACCACTTGAATTGGGGGAACTAATATTATTTGTATAATTTTAATTTTAGTTTCTGTATTATCAGGGGAGCACCAAATACGTGGAGACAGATTTCACCTGAAAAATCCTGTTGTTCATACTTCATATATTTTTCTTCGGCGACTAAATTTACTATTTTTTTATAAAGACATACGGTTAACTTTGTGCTAAATCTGAATTACCAATGTTTTCTTAATGGTCAAAGACTTTTAGGATTCAAATATGGTGAATCCTGTCGCACATTTTCCTGCAATTCACACAGTTGCGTTTTGTCTATATTTGACTTCCTTCATAATAATTTGATCGATTTATAACAAGTCATCCAGTCTAATATTTCCCGTCCATCATGTAATCCAGTTAATGATCTTGTACCAACATCCGAAGAATCCGCTTAGTTTTTTTGGTTTGTTCAATTGTAAATCTACAGGAATAAATTTCATACTTTCTCTTTGTTTAATAATTTATCGATTTTTTTCAGACAATCTGTTTTTTGTGGCTTTTCTATCTCGTTTCACATATATCATTCCAGAACCTTCTTTACATTTCTTTCTATATCTTTAAAAATTTTTTTTTGTTTTCGGGATCTGCTGTTTTTCTTTTTTTTTTTCAATTGGAGTAGATAGACTAAACTATCGCCCGGTCCACACTCCACCCACATCTATTGGACAGGTGAAAAGGCTCATCCCTTGTCCCCTGTTTAGGATGTGGTTTCCGGCTTTCTCTTTTCAAATCTTTTCACTCTTACGTAGCCACCTGCGCATCAGTGGCGTTACCGCCTTGCTTGGGGTGATATGATTAAAAAAAAGTTCGCAGTTTAAACACGCGTAAATTGAATGGAAGTCATACAGGATTCTCTTGAGTCTGTATGTGTGTTGGTGCGTACATGGGCTACCGTTTGTCTCAGTCTTTAATGTGTTTTTCAGTGGAAAAACTGAGTTACGTAATATTACATTATCCATTGTCAACTTTGATCGTTCCTCTTAATATAACATAAATATTTTGAAGGAAAAAATTCGTTTGTTATTATGTTTGAACTCTTTTTTCTCCATAATATACTGTTTTGCTTTCAGCGAATTAGGGTAGGTAGATAATTTTAAATCGTGATTCTGTAAAGCTAGGATTGCAGATATTTTTACTTTTACTTTACGTATTATGCCCTACCGGAATTCAATGCCTAGTTTTTGAATATTCAGCTTGCGTCGTTCTAATTCTTCAAATCATAATGTAGTTTCCTTATAGTATTACAACGAGACGCCAAAGCAAATTACAATTCATCACGACTGATCTTAATAGTGGATTGATACCAATAAATCGAAACAAGTTTAAATTTTAATATGCTGTGTTCCTTTTAGAAATAGGTAAATCTTACTCTCCATGCCTTTCTCCCCATTGTTACAAGTAACCTTAATCTTATTTCCTTATTCGTTCGTATTCCACTATCCATTTTCAAAAGCCCTTTCCTTTTGCATTCAAGAAGTCCTGTGAGTGTCAGATTCTCCAAGTCGTCTTCCGTCATTTTATTTCAAAATGTTCATCTGTCGCATTCTGATCATAAACAAAATTCCTTTTTCGTTCTCATTTCTGTTGCTATCATCTAGTGGTCATCAGTTCAATCCTTTGATCTGGTAGTGACGCACCGATTCCAGTAAGAAAGAACAATAACTGATTTCCCAGGATATAACACAAGAATCAACAAGATAATCCATATCAGCCAATCAACGGACACCTGAGGGTACGTGGTCAAAATGTTGTGTCTATAATAGAATATATATCAACCAAGATAAAAACATTAGTTCGAAATAATACCAAGATACTGAAAATTACTCATCTCATAAATAAATAGTAAAATAAGCTAAATGTATTTGACAATTCGAATTAATATGTGATGGCGCGTGAATAAGCGATAAAACTTACCTAGCACAATATATCTCCACATTATAAGCAAAATGCGTTGATAAAAAGTTATGAAAGCTGAAAATTACTAAGACACTGGAGAATATGTGTGCGAATAGGAAGGATAATACATTTGCTAAGAACAATTTAGGAGTTAATGAATCGATAATAAAGGAATAAAAATAAATTTCAAGAAACTAAATAAATTCTTTAAAATGTTTTTTAGTTATAATGTAGATAAAGAAGTTAATTTTCCGATAGGATTAAAAGGCAAATGGAAGACTAATTTTAAAGATTTCTCTTGTGTAGATTGTTGGAAATATTGCCACAGAAACTCTGAAATAAATTCGTCATGCGTTGTAACTGTATGATCACTGCTTTTGGATAGAATGTTGTGATTGTAGATAATTGGAAAAAAGCAACACTGTCTCGTTCGAAAGTTAGTCCTACATATTAAATCTTGATATGAGAGTAGACTTCCTGTTAATTGTAATGCCTTAATGAAAGCAGATTACATCTTTTTCGTGATCATTATAATTGTTTTCTTCCCGACAGTCAGTGCCTTTCTGCATCAAAATAGTTTTATCTTTCAATAGCAAAATCATTTACAACATAAATATAATGCTTCTGTTGTTATTAATGCTTATTTTAATTCCAGATTAATGACAATCCTTGGGCACTCTTAAAAAATTGACTATCAAAATATAATCAACAAATTTAGGGATCTAGACAAAAACGCGATGACTATATTTTAAAATAAATTTATTAAAAATGAAAAACCTTTCTTGAAGCTTTTTAAATTTAATTTCAAGTTAAACTTAATACCACTTAAAAATTTACCATTAGTCCGAGCATTGATCATTGCTGGTTGAGTGATTTTGCTATTCATCTCGCGGTTCTTGACAAAATCCAAAGATTTGGTATCTTGAATTCAGTCACATTTTCGCCAACCTTTCGTGGCTTCTACACATTTTCTATAAATATTTTGATTAGAAACTAATCTTACGATCTTGCATCACCTGTTCTTCCGATTTGAAGAATGGGTTGTAACCCTAACTTTGCATCTAGGTTCCACCCGTTTGCCGTTAAAATATATAAATATAACCGTGACTTCCACTCCCAAAATTTTTCTCACACTTCTCATGACGCATAAGAAAAACAAGGCTGTATTTAATTGAAACTAAAGTTATTTAGTTACCTCTTTGAACAACATCTAACTTTGCTCAGTACAAAAGACTTAACCTCTTAATGTCATAAGTTAATCGCTGTATGTCCCTCATATTCTTGTAATATTTATTTTTTACTTCATTATTTTAAGTTCCTTTCCTTATCCCTTGATAACTCAGTCACTTATGTTACTTTCGTGTCTTGCATTAGATGAAATTAAATTTAAATAAAAGAAATGAAAAAGTCATACAAAAAAGACTAAAGGAATATATAACTGATGTGAGAAAAGCCATAATTAGCAATCTGTAAGAAGTAATTGTAGCTAGTGCCACCGTGATGCACAGACTGATTATGCCTTGACAGGATGAATTGTACATGGCAAGACAATGTAAATTACCTGAGTCTGTAACCAAATGTAATGAAGCATCGTCATAGATTGTAAATGAAACACTAATTAATTTCAGAGCTAACTTAAATTTTATTCATTTCAGCTCGTGCACTTACCTCAACATGACTTACATTCTTGTTTGCGATGTTACCTTTCTTGTTTATATCTGGTCTATAGTTATTTCCCACGCGATCCTTCCATGTATAGCAGGACCGATCGAGTGGGTCTCTACATTGGCTTCTCTGAAGAACACAGTAGATAGGTTCATTCTGACACAATCTCTACCGTGACACTTACAGTACAGTTGTGTCAACCTATTACAGTAGATGACAAACCCAAACCAGAAATATTTTTGAAAGGGTTTCATAATTAAATGCCATTGGGAGTCTCAAAATTTCCACAATCCTTGTTTCAGTCTTTCAAGCGGTAAAACATTTTGATATGTTGGAGAGTAAGAGAAAGAAAACCTTCTTCTATGAGCCGTGTCCCTTCAGAACGTAGGCAATCATGACCTTCCATATCTCCCTATCCCTGGTAATTATTAACTCACTTTTTCCTGTTACCACTCTCAGACCCCGCTCTGCCATTCATTTGCTCAAGATCATAAAGTATGTAATCCGTTATTTACCCTGTCTCTCTTTCCTTCTATCTGACATGTGAGTACCAGATTCTCCAAACTCTCCTTCCTCGTTACATGTCCCAGGAACTTCAACTGTATTTTCCAGATGTTAAGTATTATTTGTTTTTCGTTTCCATTCTCTCCAAAACCTTATCGTTGCTCACATATTTGATCCATGATATCCTCAGCATCCTTCTCTGGAATCACATTTTGATTTCTTTGAATCTTTTCTTCATATTTGATGAAATTGTTATATGATGTCTCTCCTTGTTATATGATGTCTTTCTTTCAATATGGCAGCATTCGCTGTGATATTGAAGGAAAGACATCATATAACAATCGAGTACTCTCTTTGTTGTTTCCAGTGAAACTTTCCTGTCTCTTGATACTCTACTTAGCTTCTGGAAAGAAATTCAGCGATAAATATACCAAAGTCAATCAGTTTCACGCTTGAACGTTTATCTTTGTGCAATAACATTTTTATTTGTATCTAAAGTAGCAACTTCAACGTTTTTATTAAATTTAATTCCTCATCCATCTTTTTATGGTTAACAAGAGCCTGTTCATTATCTTTACTGAATATTTTGATGAATGAGGCTATCTTTTGTTTTGTAAATCTTTTATTCCCAGTTCCTGCAAAACTAGTAATGTTTTTGCCTTTTTGATATATTTGAATACAAGTTTTACTCTATATAAAATTATATAAAGTAAGTTTTTAAATAGAAAATATTCAAAAAATATATTTTTTTAAAATCTCTATACGTCAAATGGTGGTAAGACTATTCACTTAGATCAAATAATATTAGTTTTTAATTTTGTTAGGGGTACAAAATTGATTAACTGCAATAAAACCAGATACATCAAGAAATAATAACAAAGGATATACTTTTAAATAAACAAATACAAAAACAACTGGAAAAACTAGTTAATAATTTCAGGCCTAAAAGACTTTTCAAGCAAATAAATTTGAAAAAAAACAAACAAACAAACAAAAAACAAAAAAAAAACAAACACACCTAAGACAGTTGAATTCCTTGAATTCACTTACGCGCAAATACCATTTGGAAACGTATTAATCAGTCTCTTCCCTCTAGCCTTTGATCAAATAACAGGACAGATTAGGTTCTACAGTATTGGTTGGCAACCAGTCTATCGTAAAAATTAATGACAGCCTCCTGCGGAAAAATCTCCTGTGAAAAGTCCGAAAAGCAATTTGATTTTTTTGCGTGGTTAATTACACTTATGTCAATATCATTCGGTATGTAAATAACCAATAATATATTTATATGTGTATCTGTGTGCGCATATTTTTATGGAATTAGAAAATACACTGTTCATAGCCTTTTATTTTTCGTTCTGTTTAAGACATTTTAAAAAATCCTCCCACTACTCATCATGTTTGGATCTAATTTTCCTTCTTTCATAATGTGTTTGTCAGGTAATCAATGTCTGTCGATTTAATTTGTGAGAAAATGGAGAACATTTCTTCTCTGGCACTGGCTTAAATCTTGTCTCCTCAATCTGATCAACTGCGCACCAAGATTTGAGCTTCGATAGTTGAGCTTCGATGCTCAAAAAAGACCAATTACATTTTCTTTGATCTTAGCTTTAATGCAATGTTCACAGAAAACAAATCACAACGAGAACATAATCACTTTTCTTTCAAAAGAACATGATTGAATTTTATGAAAATTGCATTTTTGAATCTGCATATACGGCTGTCTGTTGTGAGACGCATTCTGTCATGATCAATGCAGCTAGTTTGAAGTTAATCAGTACTTGAATGAATAATCCTAAAAATATAAAAGAAAATATGAAATTTGTACACTCGAATGTAGCTATGGAAGTGTTTTATTTAACCATATATAAAATATCAGCGCAATCAAATGTTGAGAAGATCGCCATTGAGAGGTATTTTTCATCGTCCTGCGTCGCTACTGAATGTGGAACGAGGTCGAGGTTAAAGGTGGGTTTACCGGCAGTACCGTGGAAATATTGACCAAGCCTTCCCGATTCTTCTAACTTTGGGGAGACCTCAGGCAGCGGGAAATAATCCCAGATCCCTCCTGAATGAGTGAAGCTCCTCTAGGGTTTGGGCTTAATATTATTTTGTAACTTCCCGGGTGTTGGTATTGAATATGGCCTACCTCTTTGATTCTTGTATAATAGGTAGTCTACCTTGTTTGATTGTATCCTTTCTCAGTAAGAGCATATTTATAGATATAAGCATTCAGTTATTTATTAGAATTAATTTTCCCTAACCCCAACAGTTACCCTTCCCTAAAACCAACCTTTACCAGACAGATATAATACTTCCTTATATTAAGCATTGTAAGGTAGACCACCTACTATACCACTGACAGAATTTCATTATCCACAATAAAAAGTAGGCCGCATACAACACCAGCACCACTTCCCGGCATATGCCAAAAATTATAGTCATTAAGAACTCCATGATCGTGACAGTAGCTTAGGCCAAGTCACCTATGCATCCGGTTTGACAGAGTGGAAAGTCTATTCAAATGTGATCTAAAGTGAGCCGGTCCATAAATATTTAACCACATCTGTTTAAAAGCGCTTTCAAATATTCAATAGCTAAAAATATTTATGTTGCTATTGAATTTTCTATTTAGAATGACAAGCTTTCTGTCTCTTATACTAGTTGCCCCTCCCCGCCAAGAAAGGAGCGCCGAATCTGCCCAGTTCGGTTTAGTATAATATTTAGCAAGCTTGTCTCGCTAGAACCATTTACAACCGAATGCTAATTTCGGTCCTCACTGGTTGTCTCGTCTCGTCTTGTGTCACTTCTAAGCGATGCTTAGAAAATTTACTATTCAACTCTTAGTTGCGATATGAGGGGGATTCATTTCTTACCAAAGGTAGCTATGTGAAGGTAACGGACTAGGCTGAAATTTGACTTCGGTTCTCCGCCTCGAGCCGTTACTCATTACACCCCCTGCACTACGCACGCACATTTATAATAACAAACCGACCTGAAATAAACTCTCATTAGATTTTATTGATATTTAATAATCTAAAAAAGCATATCGATTTTCTAAGTGCAGCTTAGATATGGCTCAAGTTCAAAGGATTGAGGCTCTCAGTGAGGATTAAACTCACTACTAAGTTGTAATAAGTTAAATTGAAAAAGTTTGCTAACCATTACACCGCATAAAGGTACCCAAATCCAAATAAGTATAACTGCATGGTATTTATAAAATTTCCGTGTATCTATAAATCATTGTGACTTCTGAATATGGTTAAACACACCTGGTGTGGAGGAGTAACTATTTTTTATGCTTTTACGTTTTATTTGTTATATTTAATACTCATAGTTTGGTGCGACTCTAAAAATATTCACTTGGCATGACTCAGCTGAGTTAGGCGACAAACATTTCCACACTAATCCTATCAACGCTCTAAGTCTACATCGATATTGGGCACTTTACGAAAAAAACTGGTTGCCAAAATATTTTTAACAGTAAACTACTGAAAAACAACAATCTTCACAGTAAGAATTGTCACAACAAACAAACAAAAAAAATATATATTATTATTATTATTATTAAATTACGATATAGAAATCCCGAAATTTTTTTTTTAATTTGACGTGTAGAAACGTTTCTTGAAAATAAATTTGCTAGAAAATAGATTATGCATGTCGACATTCAAGGCTTTCTTAGATCTAAAAACGAAAGAGTGAACTGACGTTTTCTCTTGTGAGACACACACACATATATATATAATCTAGAGAGAAAGAATTAATGTGGAGAAGTTTGTCCCTTAGCAGTGTTATTTATGTGGCAAAATTCTCCACATTAATTCTATTAATACTCTATCCTTATCTTCATATCGAGTTATTTATGAAAAAAATCTGCTTGCCTAAAATGCAAGAGTAAACTATAGAAGAAAGGAATTTGACGCTAAACATTCAATTTAACTGTTCATATATATATACAGTGTAGTAATATAGATAGAATTGAGGAATCAGAGTAGAGTCTGGTTCATTTCATCCACTTACGTTTAAATACCCATGAGAAAAAGTATGAATGCATCTTTTCTGTCTCCCACCACCGCAGCAGGACAATCGGTATCGGAGAAAGACAACTCTGAACTCAAAGTCTTAGAGGTCAAAGGCTTAAGGAGCTCTCTACCAGACCCTGTTGAATACAGAGATAAAAAACCCAGCAGCATAAATCAGAGGCAATAGACATGCACCACAACTGTGGGTTTTCTCCGTGAATGTGTACATCTGTCATTTTTTTTTTACATTGACCTCATATTTGTTAGCATCTTCACGGTGCTACTCTCCGGCCATCTTTAAGTGATTTCAAACTGAAAGTTTTATATCTTTCACCACGGCACATTCTTCTCGTCTCACAATCATGCATCTTTCAGAAATATGAGTTATCTCTCTTTAACTCACAAATTTATTTTTCTATATAGGTATTGAACTCTTAAATGTTTTGTTGAAGTAATTGGATTCAGCAACCGCATATAGATTGATCATTTATTATGTACATGTCAGAACATCCAGTTTTATAGAATAAGTATCTGACCCCACACTTCTAATTAGGTGATATTTCAGATCAGTTCTGTATCTGGGGTGATCCCAATGCGTACGACATATTTAACTATTTCTGTGTTTGAAAATATTTCAAAATATTAATGCTTCATTATATATATATATATATATATATATATATATATATATATATATAATTATATGGTTATGTCAATTTTTCATTGCTACATGGAAATTTCTATGTAGAAATAAACATAGGAATTTCCATGTAGCAATGAGAGATTGTCCTAACCATATAATTATATTAAGCTTTATAATATTCATTATATTGAGCACTATTTATAATAAAATAAATGCCAGAGCACTCAAAATATAAAAAAAACAAACCTTGAGTCCTCTTCACTTGGAAGTATATATATATATATATATATATTAAAAAAGGATTAATTCAGTGATGTTGGATGATCATTTCGATATGAAAATCCCCACGGGGGATAACACATCAGCACTCAGCATCAGAAAAATCCTTTCTGTTGCTGAGGTGATGTGTTATCCCCCGTGGGGATTTTCATATCTAAATGATCATTCAACATCACTGAATTAATCCTTTTTTAATTTATATTTTCTCTGTAATATTTTATTACATGGAGCTCTCTTCCTGTATCATTTTTTAATATTAAAATAAAATTTTTAATATTAATTAGGATCGCGTTTTTGGAATTTACCTTCCTGCTTTTTCCGCTTGGATTAAAGTATCTGAATTAATATATATATATATATATATATATATATATATATATATTAGTGCGTATTCTCTGCTGAACTTTAAGCTATACTTCATTAACCATCCCAGAATATATTGGTGTAGTTGTAAGTAAAAAAGTTCAGTGCCCTATTTGATTACAAATCAGGTGATGTCAGAATCAAATAGGAGCGGAAATTTAATGATCAGGTCAGAATAGTAACAGTCGAACCTGCTATTGAGATAGGGCTGAACAGAGAGAAAATTACAATCTAGTTTGATTTGGATTTAAATCCAGGTTTTAGTGTTGCATTTAAACATACATTTGACGAGCTGTTTTTAAGTCGAAGAAATTGCAATTATAGAAATATTAACTGTTTCCCTACAAAGAAACATTTGTCATTCACAGAACGAGCAGCCATTACTGATGACGGTTGAAATTTATATATTTTTTCCTTAATACATTTTTTTTAGGAAATAGCTTTCTCAAATCTAGTAGAAGCTACCGTTTTTTTTTTCAGTATCGAGAAAGGTTTTAGTGTGGAATTGACTAGGATTTTTAACAACATGACCTATTTTCCGGTTAATGTTTTGGTTTTGTAGAAAATTGTGCCTTTAGGCGAAACCACTTCTAGCGCAGCCTATTCTATGTTCAATTTTCTTTACTCCGAGACTAAATTTGATTTATTCGTAATAATTTTGATGCCTGTCTAATCATATTTTAAAATTTATCTTGTATATTAAGACTAAAAAGCCCTTATATTGCGCACCCAGAAAAACTTTGGTATTTTATGATACTTGGTAATGAATGACATTGGTAATCTTTGCAGAAATATTACTGAGACAACGAAATGGAAAAACAAAACCCAAATAGATCAAATAAATAAGTCAAAAGATGAAACTTTTCTCGAATACTTTCCTCAAATTTGAAACCGATTATTATTAAATTATAAGAGAAAGAAATCTTCAGGAAAATTATTGATAAAGCTATCATATTTCATTTACATTTCAAGACAGTTTTTCAATTTAAATACATTTCTTTTTTACAAAACTCACGGTTAGATTTCGTTCCGATACTTGTATCATAATAAAGTATATTATTTGTCTGTATTTTTGAGATGAGGTATTGTAATTATTTACACTTCGTGGAACTCATAAAATGCTCTTAAGTAATACACCGAAATGGTGAGAATGTTAAAAGTACACACAGTAGAGGAACTGTCGGTAGTCAGAAACAGACTTGCCTTGGCTCATTTCTCGGAGAAAGTACGAGTATATTAATAGATAACCTGATGGAGATGTTGACTTTCTGTACACAAGTATTTCGGAATGAGGTCAGACATACATCGGTAGAATGGAAGCGTAGCAATAGGCTTGCCATTATAACTAGCATGGCGAACATGGGATATTTATGTCATTAGAATAAATATCACTAAAGCCAACTCTATGGCTCACATACGTAGATGAGACCTTCATACTCTGACCAAATCAGGAAAAGGATCAGATACTACTGGATCATGTGAACTCGAGAACATCAATACAGTTTACAATGGATAAATAAAAGAACAACAAAATAGCATTCCTGGATGTACTAATCTCGAAGAGATAATTGGTTGAAGACATCCATATATCGCAAGCCGAAATTCTGCGCACAATAACTCAAATTCAACTTTCACCAGGCATAGATGATAAAGAAAGGGATCACCCGCTGCTTACAACATCGAGCAAAAGTCAGAAATGGCGCCCCATAAATATATGAACAAAAATGGTCAGTATAAACAGTACAACAAAAATAATGGGTTCAATTCAAAATTCTAATCACCCGAAGAAGATCGTAGCGTACAACGACAGAAAAACATCATAAATATTGCAACAAATATGAGGACAATAATTTGAACAATGTAAATAAAATATATTAGTATGACAGAAATATTCAGTACTCTATTTTTTGTGCATTTATATAATTTTTTTTTGTTTTGTATTTTTTTTCAGTTTAATAACTTACTCGGGGTAGGTTACGTTTAGGACTGTTTGTACGGATAGGAGTGGAAGATAACAGTTAACTCTAGATTTGAAAAGAATAAAATACTTATTGGGGAAACATCCACTTGGGAGTCTGTTCTGAGCATTTTAACTGCTCTTATCTATATTCATGAATATATAATTGCAAACACCGAACTTATTCTCTTTGTCTTTAATGCTACACTAAAATACAAAAATATACTTTTATTTTAATATTACCAACATTACATTTTATCTACAAACTATATACCTAAAAAGATATGTGGTAAATATAAGCATAATAAGTTGAAAGCAAAAGATTGCGTTGAACATTTGAACCTGAAGTCATAAAATAGTGTATAGAATATTTAGATTTCTGCATTAAATAACCCATAGAGGTGTTGATATGCTGCTAAACAAAAACAAATAACCAACTATACTGATGAACTTTTTTCAAACTCCTTAGTAATTCACAAATATTAGACTTTAGAACAGTTTCAAAGTTCACATTTCTAAATAAAACAAGTATAGATAAGTTTTTAAGTTATGAATCGATTTGACATAATATTTAAATTTTGAACAGGCTTCTAAAAAGATTAGTCAATATTTTCCAATTCTGAAAATGTCGTGGGTAAACAAATGAATAATAAAGACTAATCTGCAAAAATTATTTTCATACACAATTATTTTTATCTTTTTTAAAAACTTTTATAAGCAAACTTGTCAATGTAAGTCGTAACCTTTTTTAAGCAGAATAAAAACTATAAAGAAACTACTCTTAATGATTGGAAAGAAGGCAAATTCAAAATTTTATGGAGGATGATGAAAGAAGACTTTTCCGTTAAATTCTCAAAAGTCATTTGTTGGCAAGTGATGCAGATGAAATAAACGAGAAACGTACAAACTTAAGTTTGGCTAAATGAACAGAACGACAAGTATAACAAAGAGCGTCTTGTAATGTGTTGGTGAAATCGGCCAGAGACAGGTAACTGGGATGAGTCTTACGCCCAGTAGCGATATATCGTTGAGGGAGAAGTGTTCATTTGTAACTAAAATTTAAAAAAAAACAGTAGTGTTGTCTACTCTATTCTGAGTACACCTGTCTGCTAGAGTGGCTAGTTAGTCCCTTTTGCAGACGTCTGCGCGGGCACATTAGTTGTGCATAGTGCAACAATACCGAGTGAAAAATTTGAGCTGTTGGGAGCGTGATCAGTTTATCAAAGCAAATAGGCTCAAAAGCGAAGATCATAATGACTTGTGACGTTCAGTTAGAACAGACATGAACAGCTTGTGAATAGTATCGTATTGAATTCAAAAAGCTTTTAGATCAATAGGGCAAGTTGATTTTTAATTTCTTGTAGGAAATTAACTTAACACACCATGTAAAATGTGGGGTTTGACGAGATATGTACTTACACCAAAAACTAGATTCATCACTTACACCAATTTATGAGCTTTACTTTTAAAGATCCTCTTAATATAGACTTGAATATCTCATTTTCGCAGAATTTTGTTTAAAAACTCATTACAAAATTTTACTGTTTCACGAATAAATCCAAATAAAGTTGATATCTTTTGTATTTGATACATCCAAACAATAATTCTAATAATGAATCAACTTAACCCTCTAGGGCCATTCGTATCATATTTGATACAGTATTTCCCTATAAGGAAACATTTGGTATTTCCCTATAAGGAAACATTTGGTATTCATTGACTGAGCAGTCAGTACTGCTTTCATTTGAAATTTATAAAATATTTCTCTTAAAAAATTTTTCAGGAAAATATTTCTTTCAACGCTTGTTTTCATACTGTATCAAATATGATACGAATGGCCCTAGAGGGTTAAAAAGTGCAATTTTTACAGTATTAGATACGTAAAAACTGTAAAAAGAGACAATTGGGATGTTTTGATTAGCGAATCCAATTATCCCTATGTAAAAAACAGCGAAACCTTGATCAAAATGGTTCTGTGTTAAAAGCATTGTTAGAAATATAAATAATTTATTGATAGAGGAACACTCAAAATAACATTATTCACTTTCTTTGAAAAAGCAGTCGTAATATCCTTTTCATAACTAAGTTATTTTATAATGATTGCCGTACAGAAGCCCAATAACCTGTTGATCGTATTTTGTTTTGATTTAGCAGAAGAAAAAAAATTATTGCTACATTTCATTTGTACCGTGAAGTCTTTCATTTGGCACCTTCACACATGAGCGTTCAGGGAGGCAAGTCCAAACATGACCGTTCAGAGAGGCACGTCCAAACATGACCGTTCAGAGAGGCACGTCCAAACATGACCGTTCCGAGAGGCACGTCTAAACATGACCGTTCAGAGAGGCACGTCCACATATAGCCGTCAAGAAAGCCACTTCCACATATAGCCGTCTTATAGAGGCCCTTCCGCACATAGCCGTCTAAAAAGGCACTTCCGCACATAGCAGTCTAAAATGGCACTTCCACTCATAGCAGTCTAAAAAGGCACATGATTACATGATTAGCATTTTAATTAATAAATTAAAACCAGTATATGAAAACAGCTATTGAAACTTGTACCAAAATATTCATTTCTAGAACAGCGAACACGATTTTCCATATATACAAAAATAACGAACCTAATCATCTCTCTGTAAAGAATTTTAAACACGGCTATGAATGGGTTCGTTAATCATGACGAGATAAAAAATTTGTAAAAAATTACGAAAAAAGCTACTCCATGAATAAGATTTGTCAGATCATAATTAATAAATGCAAAAATGAGTTAAGTGTATATAACACCATAATATTTTAAGTACAAATTATAAGACAAAATGTCTTATATTCACAATTTTTATTTAAAACCAAACTAAAACTACTGCACTATATAATATAACTAATTTGTTCAGTATAATTTTCTTTAAATGTAAAGGAAGCTATAAGACCTTCATTTATTTCAAAGGCACAATAATTTAGTCATAATTTACATGTGCCTTGAAAAAATATTTTGTCAAAATAAGTGCAATACTCCTGCTCCAAAATCAGGTTGCTATATTGGATTAACCCAGAGTATTGTGTTATGGCACTTTTACCACAATATGGGATTGTCTCTCCTGGTCGACATTGTCGAGGGGTCGCTACCTTAACACATCGGCCTAAAGCGGATCTCAGGGTCGTAAGGCTAACCGTTCTAGCTACTCGCACACCCGCCCACAAAAATCAAGTGCAAATATTATGAAAGATTTTCAAGTGAGTTTTCTTACATAGGTCTGTAATTTTTTTTACACTTTTTCTTATGTGAACTAATCACATCGGGACATTGTACTTTTGTTAATGTCCTTCAGATGATTTGAAAGCTGAAAGAAAAACAAGAAAAAGATTGTGTTGTGCCAGGCTTGATTGGTCACCATCCATGATGTTTGACGCTATTTTCCTGAATTGACTGCTAAAGACTGGTTTCATTATGGTTAAATATATTTATACACTTTTGAATTCTTCCACCCAACTAAATCACGCATATATGGACAGAGAAATGGAAGAGCGATAGATAGTAAGCTGTATTCACTTACTTTGTCAGTGTATTAATTAATACAAGGATTTTTCCTTAAAGGTTTTGTTTTAATTACATATTTGTTTCTAAGATTCACATAATAGGCACTCTTTGAGGCGAATGTGTGTGGAAGGAAAATCATTTACTTCGAGATGATTTATTTGACATTTATTTTTTCTCTCGACTCTTAAGAAACGCAATGATGTCAGTAATCACGGTTTGTTCAGGCATTTTATACGATAATTAGAAAATAATGATTCAGGCGTTGCAAAACTTAATTCAGGCAATTATCAAAGATTTTAGGTAACAATTATATTGACTAGAAGGCTGAAGGCAGTTTCTTTTATTTTTACTTATAGTCTCTTGCGTTTGAGGAGGTTGGTGCAGAATCTTGATTTTTATATTAAAAATAAATAGACGCTGAGCGAACGTTGTTTTGGAAGACTTATCTTTTAGAAATATAAATTTTATCCTTGTAAGACAGAGTGAGATAGACCTTTCTAGTGGAGAGTCATTGTGCTAAGTGTTTTTGGTGATTAGAAAAGTAGATAGACCTGTTCCGCTTTTTAGCAAATGGGTGGAGAGAACTAACGTCTAACCCATCGTTTTATGGTGTTCTATTGAAATTTTTGGTTGGAGAGTGCGGTATATGCAGTAGGATTGTCCTTCGCTTTGAAACAGGACATTTGATCATTTGTTTATCCAACTTTCTTAATGATAAGGAAATATGTGATACTTTACAGGAGATTTAAGAAATATTTTTATTTTATTTATTAAACTTTGTTTTTTTACTGTACGTTTATAGTATAGTTAATTATATTTTACTTATAGTAGAGGCACATTACACCGGTTCTCGATCGATCACCGAAGTTAAGCAACGTGGAGCCTGGTCAGTACTTAGATGGGTGACCGATTGGGAATACCAGGTGCTGTAAGCTTATAGCGACGGATGTGCGATGTGGTATAGTGGATATCGACTCGGAACGAGAAGCCGGGTAGCCGAGTTCGAATTCCAGTTGAATCCATTGTATTCACTTACGCGCAAATACCCTTGGGAAAGGTATTAATCCGTCTCTTCCTTCCAGTTATGGGTTAAATAACAGGACAGATTGGGTTCTATAGCCTTGGTCGGCAACCAGTCTACCGCAGAAAGCAATGGCAAACTACTGCGGGATAATCTTCTTCCCAGTTAGTCATGTCTCGAAAGAGGCATGATCGCCCAAGCGTGTGTCACGTATGGCACTTAACTGAAGAAGCATTTCATTTGTTTAATATAGTATAGCCATTTTTACAGTAAGGACACCTTTCTTTGACTTCTAGAGTAATTTCAGATTATTGTAAATTTTACGAGGAAAGATTATTGAGAATGTTGCCTAGTGAAATTTTGTTTTCGTAAATAAATGTATGACAAGTGTATGCATGGTAAGGAATGAAGTTTTTCTTTAAGCTCAGAAATCTGTGGGGAACTATCCACTACTCTAACTATCGCCCTACTTAGTCTCTTACCACGTTTTGGTAAAGTATTCTAAGATCTTATCACTATTAAAGTAGTTAATCATCTCATCTCTCACAACCTACTTTCTGACAAACAATATGGCTTTCGCTTTACCAGGCTTACCGTTGATGTGCTAACGGCCCTCACTGAATATGTATACCAGGCTCTTGATAAGAATAACGATGGTTGAGCTGTTGTTCTAGATATTTTAAAAGTCTTTTACAGGGTTTGGTATACTGGCTTTTTGCGCAAGCTCAAGAACTATGTTATTTCTGGTCGAATGTTTGATTAATCCAATCATTCCTATCAAATTGTGAAATGAAGATCGTTTTGAACGGGCAATATTCCAGATCCTTTAAACGTTTGCTAATGTCCCTCAAGCCTCTATCATAAATTTCTACACTGTTTCTGATCTTCATCAATGATCTTCCTAATGTCGTCAGTTACCTTGTAAGCATCTATGCCGATGATACCACCATTTACTTCCGTCTCAATAGGAAATCTACCAAGGCTGACAAAGTAAACCTGGCTGCGGCTCTTCAAAAGGACCTCAAATCTGTGATGGACTGTGGCAGAAAATGGCACTTAAATTTTAATACCTCCAAAACAAAACTGCTCTCTTTTAACCACTATAGAGAAACGTTACTACCGGCCTTCGAAATGGATGACTCTAGTTCTTCTCTGTAACTTCTTGGCCTCCCTTTCTCAACCGACCTGAAGCGGAACGAATATATTGGATTTATAGCTGCATCTACTACTTGGAACATTGGGTCACTGTATTGGGTCAGCTCGATTTTTTTCTTGTCAGAATCGGCCTTGCATATTTATAAATCTACCATTTGTCAGTGCAATGAATACTGTTACCATATGTCATCGGGTGATTCTGCTATTCATCTTGAGGTTCTTGACAAATTCCAAAGAAAGATCTGCAATGTAATTGATCCTGGCTTGGCATCTCGACCGCAGACACTTTCTCATCAACGTGATGTTGCTTCCCTGTGTCTTTTATACAAGTAGTCTTAGCCATGTAAATAACGTAAATAAGTACAAGACAACATCTCAGAAATACAGAAAAATGTTGAAGTATTCCTACGTTTTACAACTCTTATTTATTCACTATACAAAACTCATCAGGAGGTTGATCTACTTAGAGAGCTTTCTGAAGAATTTTTTATTCTTATTTTATTTCACAATTATTACTCCTTGACTTGCAGACATAGTTCTCTCATCTTTTGTATGTTGGTAATGTTAGTCCTGTGACGTACTTATATAGAATAATGACTTGCAAAAAAAGACCGTGTAGAATTACGTTATTTGATTACAAAACCATCTAAAATATTTTCGAACGTCAAACATATGGTAAATATGAAAATTCAATAATTATTTTAAAAAAACTGTAAGATTCTGCCTTTTTCTCATTGTTCATGTTTGTAAAAGCACCACATATACAATTATCGATATTTGTGAAAATTGTATAAATCTTGCACTGTTTACATTATTTTTCTATTTATATATATATATATCCAACTCTGCCTCTCTATTGTCTCTCTAGTAAATTAAGCCGACGCTATGTCTCCATTCTCTCTGTATGAGCGTGACAAAAGGGAAATATATATATATATATATATATATATATATATATGTGTGTGTGTGTGTGTGTGTGTGTGTGTGTGTGTGTATCCAAATGAATATTGAACGAAGAAAACATTTACAACGTTCAGAACATTCATTTAAAACAGTGTTCATTATAAAAATAGCGCAATGTATATTTATTATGAATTATAATTTTCGACATTAAAAGAACAATGTCTCCTCAGGTAGGTCATAATGATGGTAAAATAAAATTTATGAAAATTCACTACCCATTTATTATTAGAAAAATATTTTTTTCGTAGGAGCCTTTTAAAGAGGATAGGAGAGATGAGGAAACAAAGAGAGAAATAAAACAAAAATGCGTGAAAGAGAAGGACACAGATGAAATAAAAACAAGCAGAAAAACAAGAAAAGAGAAAGAAACAAGACGAAAGAGCCAATGAAAAACGCCTCAAAGAGAAATAGACCACAAATTTAGGTAGGAAGTAAAATATAGGCATATACAGATATCAGTCTTTAAAGAGTGGAAAAGGTGGGGAAAATCCACAGAGGAAGAAGAAAGTTGAGGTACCAAAACAATATTTTAACAATGATTTTAACAATTTACGATCGCGAAAATATACATTAGTAAATTTTTTTAGACATTATGATAGTTTGGCAGAGAAGGATAGGACTATTAGTTTCATGGAAATTATCATTGCTATTCCATATAAATATGAGAAATTCATGTATTTATGGAAAATACATGTATTTTATATCGATTGTTCTCAACCCTTTTAGCGGGAAGGAAAGAGTAGAAAACAAAATAGCCCAATTCCCAGAGAACGTTCGCCTGCAGTATCTCTCCTTCAGAAGAGGACTGGGTTCTTAAGCGTACCCAAAAATGAAAAAGCTCGAGGAGTCATAGGCAATTTTTCAACGGTACTGCCGGTAAATCCACTAAAAAATCTGACCTAGTCACATACAGTAGTGGCGCAGGCACGCTGAAAAATATCTCTTGATTATTAGCTTACGCTGTCGATGTGATTAATTTGACGTCCACTGCATTCCCTGTAGAAAAGCACTACGTAAATACATACAGATTCAAAAATAAAGTTTTTGCCACTATTCGTGTGTATAAATGCTACCACTGTTTATTTATATATTCAAGTACAAGCCAACCTTCAAATCCAGATGTAGCCACGTCCAAAGTTTGCCTGTAAACTCAAACACAGACGCGGGCCATATTTACCTGTAGACGAAATTATGCTTAATCACAAACACATATATATATATATATATATCTCACACACACATATATATATATATATATATATATATATATATATATAATTGAAAATTTGCAATTTTCAGACGAAGTGCTCCTACTCCTTTAACGGGCACTATATGTAGGTAACTAGTATTAAAGAAAGGAAGAAACAAGTCCTTCCTAATGTTTATTTTATTTAGGGTTATGTATAGTCCTGGTCCCTAGAATACTAGGGTGTTTTTGTAATAGGTTATTGTTTTTTAATCGTTTCACACCAAGCAAGGCCGTACTGTCAGTGATGCAGAGGGAGCGACATAAGAAAGTAAAAAATATAGTCAAGAGGAGAGTGAAGGAGAAGGACAAACCAGTTACAGTGGGTGTCAGAGAAAGAGCAAGAAAAGGACGGGAACATGGGTGTGAAAACAGTTGCGAAAGTAGAGAGAAAGGAAAAGAACAAGATACACGGGGTGATGTAGAAAGAACTGGAGTCAAGTGGCTAAGAAATGGGAATTACCATTGCATTTAAAGGTTGTAGCCATCAGGAAAGCAAGTATATGGAAGTGAATTCCACAGGCGGGAAGTGCGAGAAAAGAAGCTGAGGAGTAGAATTGTCGGCTGCATTTGGTTGATTTAACTGTAAAAGGGTGGGATCTTGTTGCCAGTCTGGTTGCACGAGTAAACTCTTGTGGAGGGGGTACCAATGACCTAAGTTCGTCAGAGCAGGAGCCATGAAAATATTTGTAGAAGAGACAGAGGGAAGCCACATCACGCCGGTGAGAAAGTGGCTGGAGTTGAGCTGCTAAGTCGAAACAAATAACCTTACAGATTCTCCTTTGGAGCCTGTCGAGAAGACTGAGATGAACAGCAGGGGCGCCTGACCACATATGACAACAGTAAAAATTCTAAATTGTATCTAATTGATATATTAGATTTGGTTTGGATATATTTTCTTTGGATCTCAGTAATAATATTTGGAGTAAATATAAATAGATATTTTCTTGTGATAATGTGTTTGTAGATATCGTCGTAGAAACTTGATTTTCTATCTCCATTTGAAAATATCACATTTTGTAAATGCAGACCATTTATAGTCTAAACATTAAAATGAGATAGGGATATAATAGCCACCATGTTGTTTAATTCCTTTGTTTACACTGTAGATAATTCTAAACGCTGAATCTCCAATTCTAAACACAAATTTGACTATATTTCGCAGTTCATTCTGTTAGGCAGTATTTCACAGATCATTCTCTTGGGCAACGTTTTACAGTCCATTCATTTGCGTAAAGTTTTGCAGTTCATTATTTGTGGCAGGGATTTGCAGTTCATTTTCTCAGGCAAAAGTTTGCAGTCCATTCTCTTGGGAAAATGTTTGCAGTCCATTCTCATGGGAAAATGTTTGCAGTTCATTCTCATGGGAAAATGTTTGCACTCCATTCTCATGGGAAAATGTTTGCACTCCATTCTCTTGGGAAGATGTTTGCAGTCCATTCTCTTGGGAAGATGTTTGCAGTCCATTCTCTTGGGAAGATGTTTGCAGTCCATTCTCTTGGGAAAATGTTTGCAGTCCATTCTCTTGGGAAAATGTTTGCAGTCCATTCTCTTGGGAAAATGTTTGCAGTCCATTCTCTTGGGAAAATGTTTGCAGTCCATTCTCTTGGGAAGATGTTTGCAGTCCATTCTCTTGGGAAGATGTTTGCAGTCCATTCTCTTGGGAAAATGTTTGCAGTCCATTCTCTTGGGAAGATGTTTGCAGTCCATTCTCTTGGGAAGATGTTTGCAGTCCATTCTCTTGGGAAGATGTTTGCAGTCCATTCTCTTGGGAAGATGTTTGCAGTCCATTCTCTTGGGAAGATGTTTGCAGTCCATTCTCTTGGGAAGATGTTTGCAGTCCATTCTCTTGGGAAAATGTTTGCAGTCCATTCTCTTGGGAAAATGTTTGCAGTCCATTCTCTTGGGCAACGTTTCGCAATCCATTCTCCTGAGCAACGTTTCG
This sequence comes from Ascarosepion bandense, assembly GCA_037127315.1. NCBI lineage: Eukaryota > Metazoa > Mollusca > Cephalopoda > Sepiida > Sepiidae > Ascarosepion > Ascarosepion bandense. The sequence continues at coordinate 4,356,615 of JBBBDQ010000316.1, forward strand.
CAATCCATTTTCTTGGGCCAGGTTTCACAATCCATTTTCTTGGTCACGTTTCGCAATCCATTCTCTGGGTAACGTTTCGCAGTACATTTTGTTACGCAATGTTAGTGAAATTTTAGAAATGTGTTTGAAATTTACGTAGCTCTTTATTATTTGTGCAGTCAGTAAATTGTACTATTTTATAAATGTTAGGATAATTGATTTTACATTTATATCTGTATACGACAATCTGTCGATATTTGAAATTTTTCTGTAATTGTTCTGCACAGAAGTTATTTTTTGAAACAATTTTTATAAAAAGATTAATTACAAGATTCCAAATTCTGAAAGAATTGGTTAAATTCAGGATAATTTACAACAACTCTACCTAAACTGAATTTACGGGAAGAATATTATATTCGCAGATCCAAGATAATTATGTATTACAATCTACTGAATGAACTGCTACTTTGCTAAGTTACAATGAGAAATTGGTTTGTTTGAATGTCTGTCGATATTTGATGCTTTCACGCGCTGCAAATATGAGTCGGCAATAGATTATGGATATGAGATTGGGAATGGTTCTACCAGCTGTTTATTCTATAGACTTGTCACTTTAAAAATATCACCTGCTTAACTTCCTGAAAATAACAATTCTTTGGTTAGTGGTTCGAACAAGTTATAGATATGAATTTTCTTGAATTCAAATTAGAAATAATTTCCAAAATATAAAATGTTTTTGAAATATTTAAAAACATTTTTGTAATTTTATCAATTATTGTAATAAAAAAAAATGAAAACAATTTTGTGAAATTTCATTAGTAATCGAAATTTTTTTCTACTTTTTTGGTTTTGTGTACTTGCACTCAGTGGAAAAGGGTTGGCAGTAACTCGGTAAGCATAAAACTAGACGATATCTCTAGTTATGAGCAATGGAACAAGAACAGTTTACTTCTGGAGATTAAATAAAGGGTTCACTTCGAAATACTGTAGATTACTCAGATCGACATGCATCAGAGTGAAGCCTGAGGTACATTGGCCAAAATGTCGTAATAACAACAACAAGGATAAGGAAAATAGTCTGAATATAAATAGTGTAAATAACTTTTTGTCCCAGAAAACGTGTCTCGTGCTAACGATGAAACAACCTAGGACTACCCTATGGAATTCATAAACACGACCATACATTCTGGTATGTCTCTTGATCGACATTAAAATAGATGCCATCTTCATTGTGCTATCTCTCAATTGCCCAAGGGATGTTCAATGGAACACGCAAGATGGTACTACAACTTCACGAAAATAGTATAGAGGTGTCCTTGATTAGTGGTAGTCACGAGGAAATCTCTAGTAGCCATTCCTAGAATCAGACTGAAACCTTATGTTGCTAACATTAATTTCACGTTAAACAGGAACTGATTTTCTGTACTACTTAGGTGTTGGCCAAAAAAAAAAAAAAGCACAAGAGAAAACTTTTGATAAAATTGGGATTTACCTACTGCATCTAGGTTTTACTCATGACCTGAGCATTTTCAACTGTATATATAATCTAAGAATCAAAGAGGAAAGCTTTTCAGAACAATTATCATGAAATGATTTCGAGAAAAGACACCGTGAAGCAACTTTACGGAAGTGGGAAAGTGACTGAAGTTGAGATGGTCAGGACCAGTTTCTGGAAAGAACTGAGACTTATATTTATATATTTCTTTCATTAATCCCCCAATAAAAGACCAAAGAGGCACAAAAAAATATACTAAATGAAGTTGTTATAAATGCATACAAGAATAGAATCAGTCAGTTTTCTGCTATACATGATACACACTTGGACGATCATGTCTCTTTTGTTTTATGCGTGATTAGACAGGAGAAATTCTGGCCGTAGGTTGCCATTTCTTTCCATGATAGACTAATTGTCAAGCATGGTTATAGGATCCAGTCTATCATGCTATTCAATCTATAGATGGAAGGAGAAGAAATGGATTCATAACTTTCCAAAATGTGTTTGAATATAAGTAAATGTAACGAACACAACTGGAATTCGATCTTGCCATTCCAAGTTCTCAATCCAAGCGGTTATCCATTACACCACCTATACATCCTAAGAGAAAATAGGAGGAGCATATTATGAAAATAAGTAGAATAGATAACTGACTTGAAGGAAGAAGCTGTTTGAGCGGAACCTTCCCCCTTATTAATGGAATATGAAGGCAATGAAGATGCTAAATCTGTATATATGGTAAAGAGGGATCTAGTTTTGAAAATCTCAACCAGCTAAGCCAAATACTCAGTTGACATCCTCATTTCCTTTAGTATTTGTCTATATTTCTTAGATGAGTTAGTATTTACTGTATTTGCATTATTCAGACTAATGTCCTAATCTTTGTTGCCATTTGTACGACGTTTCGTCCGTTGTATGCTCTGGCCTTCTTCAGGTGTTAAGAATTTCGAACCCTTTATTACAATCACTGGGGTATATGAACTATTCTTTGCGCAGTAGTTCCTCTTTTGGTACTCAGAACTTATCTCCCTCTAACCTTGTATGTTACTTGTTCACAACTGCTGTAGCCTGGTATTGAACTTACAACTCTTTGGGTCAAGTCACAAATACTAACCAGCGTCTATATCCACTGGGCCATGTTTCTTTGAGGGTTAGAGGGAGATAACTCATGACTACAGAAGAGGCACTACAATGGAGTTCCTATATCTTCATTTCCTTTGTATCTCATTGGGAAAAGTGAGGTCCCACTCTGACATCTTATTTCTCAGGAAATCTTATGCATGTAGCACCCACACATGGCAAAACATCTTTGTACTGCTACCCATTAATTCATGCTGATGTGTCCCTACATTAAAAACAAACATTAACTTTGTTGTGATGTTACAGGGTATCAGCATTTTCTTGAATCTATCAGGTTGTAACAAAAATAATGGCCTATTTGAGAAACATAATTTTATTTTTGAAAACTTAATTGTAGTAATGTTGAAATTATTCAAAATATGAGCCTTGAGCATCGATGCACATCTGTCATAGATTGACAGGATTATTTTATTTCTCGCTGATAAAAAAATTATTGGCTGTGATGCACCAAAATATTTGAAAGCTGATTCCATTTCTGATTTTGACCTAAAAGTTTTATTATTTAAAAATGTGCTTAATTACTTAAAAATGAGAATCAATGGTTGAAAGATCAGGAGAATATAAAGGATGTCGTAAACTCTCATGTCCCAAGCCTGTGAGTTTTTGCAACGTCATTCTTGCCACATTTAACCAGGAATTATTGTGGAGCAGAATTGGACCACGTTGATTCATCAATGCCAAAATTATTAATTCCAGCCGTGCATGCATTTTACCATATTGATTGCAGTAAAGCTCTGCATTACTGTTCTGATTGGATTCCAGAAAGCCGAAGCGGACCACCAATTGCGGACCACCAGTCATCATAATCTTTTGATGATGCCACTTTGGCTTTGGGAAATATTTGGGAGACCCATCGGAATCAACCCAGTGACCTGATCGCTTACAGTTATTATAAAAGATCCACTTTTCATCATAAGTGACTATTCAGTCATCCAGCGCACTGCAAAACGCCTAGAGTCTGAGATATTTCTTTGACATTCTCTGACATTTTGACGTGAGATGTCTTTTGAATTTAGTTTTGATAACATTATGTAAGGTAAGTTGATGGGATTTCTATGGGTAATATACTCCACCCCAACAATGACAAATAGTTTTTGTTGAGTTTCACGACCAGGATTTACCTGTTCGTATTAAAATACCTAAATGTGAATGAAAATATTTGTAGAAGAGACAGAGGAAAGCCACACCCTGTCGTTGATAAACTGAGTGGAGTCGAGTTGCCAGTTTGGAACCGATTTCACTTGTAAAATAGTGGATAATGACATTTCAGATTCACTATTCACCGGTTTATATACCTGTTGGGAAACTTTGTTTCTTCTTCTCTCTTCTCTAATCTTTAATGAAAGTTCAAATTTAAAGCCTCTGCACCATCATGCTGTAACGATTTGTTTCAAGATTAAAATAGATACTGAAATTGAATTTATTAAGAAAGTCTTGTGGAAAAATGGCTACAGTCATCATTCGCAATATCGGAATAATTTTGTTTTGCTCGCCACCTTCTGCATGACATTTTAAACGCTGTTAGTTTACTTATATCGGTTGAGTAATGAATAATTTCTGTTTGTTTATTCACTCAATTCTTATAGTTCTGGATGTGACGATAAACTACATCTTGCAGCAAAGCCTCTGATCGAGTGACTGAACAATTTGAGGAGCAGAGAAGCACATCGTAATTGCTGTTGTTGACCCAGAGTGGTAGCAACTGTTAAGGTTCTAGCTATGAGCAAATAGTGAACCTCCTAAACAAAAACAAAACATTATGTAATAATAAAAATATGGTTTAAAAGAAAAATATAAGCAATATATGTATATATAACATATTGTATATATAAAAAATAGTAACAAGGCATATTTATAGGAACATGACTAAATTACTTCAAAGCTCTCAAGAAAATTAAAGTTCTGCATTAAATGACCCATAAGTTGATATGCGGGTAAACAAACAATTCAAATTTATTCATATTATCTACATTGTTCAGACTGATGTCCTTATTTTTATTGCCATTTTTACGATATTACGGCCGTTGTATGCTCCGGCCTTCTTTAGGTCCATGAGATTTCGAACCAAACACTTTATTTCAATCACTGGGTTATATCATTTTCATTCAATGTGCGATGCCACTTCCAGATTCCATGTAGATATCACCCTTTAACTGAACTCCCTAAGTTATTTGTTCAGCTCTGATGAAGTCAGAAATTGAACTCAAAACTCATTGGGTCAAATCACTAGAACTAAGCAACACTTGACCTTGAGGATGAAAATGATATACCCCCACCAGATGGAAATAAAGGGCTCGGTTTAATATTCGTAGTACCTGACGAAGTCCGGAGTATATAACGGCCAAATCGCCGCAAACATGACAATAAAGATAAAGACAACAGTCCAAACAATGTTAATTATGTAAATACTACTATATCGAAGAAATATAAACAAATAACAAATTTATTCTTTCAAAGTAAAGAACAATTATATTTTATTTAATTTTATATTCACTGTTGCTTAGAAAGAATTGTTGCCACGTACAAAATAACTTTCTGATACTTTTTGAGTAAAATTCCGCAGGTTTTCCTTGCAAAGTGATCGTTTTATTTTTATTTGGTCATTGGTGTTATCTTCTACCGAAAAGAATTGAGAGATGAAATCACTACGGTGATCAGTGCTTTTTTTCTCACGAATCGAAAGTGTTTAATTCAAGAAGCCATAATATTAATAATTGTTTAGAAAAAAATATCGACTCTTTATATTCGATACAAAAGATTCAATTATATAAGATAAGAAAAGTTTTCGATATTCGGGTAAAAAAAAGTAGATAGATATTTCGATAATTAAAATTTCCGGTAGTATATCATGACTTCTGTTAGTTGCTGGCATAAAAAATGTATTTTGGAATCTCAGTTGAATAAAACCCGCGATAAAATATTTTCTTTGATAATCTTCAGTCATGACAGACGTTTTTCATCGCAGGAATAAAAAAAATCACAATTTTTGCATTTTTTATTTTTATTTTTTTATGATTAGTCTTTGGACACCAATATGAATTCTTAAAGAACTTGAATAATGTATGTCGGTAGGGATCTTTTTTGTTAGTTTTTTATATTTGTGTTAATATATTCTGACTCGCGAGATTATAGGTGTTATACTAAAGTAAAAATATATTCTTTCAGTTGGTGGTCTGACACATTAGTAGGAAAAAAGCAAGGCTATTCTTTCCTGTGATAGCAATATATTCATAGAATGTGTTTAGGATAAAATAACATAGTTGAAGCTAATCATCTAGTAGAGAGTGTATGATGCCATTCGGAAAAAGAACGTGGCGCAAACTGGTTTTTCTGAGTCTAAGAAATTGTCAAGAATTGTGAGAAATATTCACACATAACTCAGTGCTTAGGCAGTGGAAGGAAACAGTCAGACAAACAAGACATACCTGATAAAGTAAAACAATTTATTGTCTTGCAAAAACTGATTTTGCGGCTACTTCGTAGCCTGGTATAGTCCTTCTCGCTGCGTAGCTTGTTAGTTCCTTCGTCTGAGAAGGGTATGGGAAACACGAGGAACGGCGGTCCGCGACGTACAGGAAATTCTGGGGTCAGCTTCTTCTGCAGTTCCATTCGGTCGAAAGTCGATAGTTCTTAGAGAATTTTTCTCTCAGATGGATAGGCATTGCCCAAAGGGTTTCCTTATAAGAAAGGAAGGATGTCGAGATATTTTCTCTGATAAGGTTGAGGCTGTTAGCCCAATGGGTCTCCAATACTATGGAGAGATGGTCTCGATATAGCGAGACATGAGGGTGCCAATTGTTGGCCCCGCTGGTTGAATCTCGGCACGTAGATCTCCGAAGCTGTCCGTGCCAACCGAGCAAGCAAGTCCGTGCAAAAAGAAGGAAAAAAAAGGAAAAAGGCTGAAAAAAAAGGCGCGAGCCTCTTCCTGGCGTAAAGGCCCGCCTCAAGTCCAAGACGAGGTTCGGGTCTTCGGCCAATCAGGAGACCTGTTATATCTGTAAATTTCCAACAGAATAGGCTCTCTGAAAATTCATAAAAGAATATATGAATTTTGATTTTCGCCATTCTTACAAGGTGAAGAAAAGATATTTTACAACAACTTCGAGCCTAATTCATAAGTGGAAATTCTAACACAGATGAACAGGAAGTGTTAAAACTTCGGATTAAATTATCGTGATCACTTGAAATAAAAAAGGCTAATTTCAATCATACTATAGAAAAAACGGTACCGTTCTATTGGCGTGAAATTACGTGACTAGCTTGTTTTCTCAGTCAGTTCTTCACAAGAAGAGTACGTAGAACTGAGTAGCTCCACAAATTAAGATCACAGGTAAGTCAACTTACCCAAATATCTCTTTCTCATGTTTAATTAACCTAGCATTGTGACCAATATCATATCAGTTTATTTGATGGAGAAAGAAAGGAGGTTCTGTTTAAGATTACAAAATTATACCAGCTGATTATTCTTTGTCTATTGTTATATTCGAGGTTGTTGGGTTAACAAAAACTAATGAAAATAAGACAAGAGTATTTTGACACGTAATAAAATAAATGTTATTAAGTTACTGCATGAGAACAGCATGGGTTCCGTTGGATTTAAATCATGAGTTTCACGTTAATGCCGCCATGTTGATTTCAGAATTGAACTAACGAACAAGGGAATTAACTCAATTGTATTTTCAGTTATCGTTCTTTTTTAGGGAGAGTAAGTTAGAACCTCCTAACATATAATATATTAGTCTACTGGAAACAGTGTATATGGAGGACTTGAGTTCAGCCCCGAGGCCGTGTACTGTAACCAAAATCATCGAGTACAATGGAACGAGTAGACGGGCAATGACAAATTTCTCTCTTCACAAATCAATAAACTTTTCTAAAAATCTAATACTTATTACCGTCATTAAAATATTCTCCAAAATGAAAGCGAAACTATAGATCTCGAAATTATTCTTTTGCCTGGTATCTTTACACGCATTGTCTTCGTCAATTTAAGTTTTAGTGTTAAGTTGGCATTTACTCACATCTCAATAAGAAATCTTCCATGGCTGACAAAGTAAACCTCTTGAAAAGGACCTCCAGTCTGTGATGGAATGGAGTAGGAAATGGTTCGTAAATTTGAATGCTTTGAAAACGAAGCTGTTCTCCTTTAAGCACCACAGAGAAGTTTTCCTACTTTCTAGCAGTATGGATGGGGTTAGTCTCCTACAAAGAAACCGACCTCAAGTGAAACGAGTACATCGAATCTAAAGCTGCTTCTACCGCTTGGAAGACTGTGTCCGAGCAGATAGTTTATCTCGTCAGAATCTATGTTGCACATATATAGATATACTATTCGTCTGTGCATTAAATACTATTGCCATATGTGGTTGGGTGAGAATCTCTATAAAATCCAAAGATGGATATGCAACGTGATCAGTCCTAACTTGTCAGCTCGACTTCAGTCCCTGTCGCACTGACGGGATGTGTTTTCCCTTTGTTTTTATTTGAGCTTATTTTTCCCTTTGTCTTTATTTGAGCTTATTTTTCCCTTTCTCTTTATGTGAGCTTATTTTTCCCTTTGTCTTTATTTGAGCTTATTTTTTTCCTTTGTCTTTATTTGAGCTTATTTGTCCCTTTGTCTTTATTTGAGCTTATTTTTACCTTTGTCTTTATTTGAGCTTATTTTTACCTTTGTCTTTATTTGAGCTTATTTTTTTCCTTTGTCTTTATTTGAGCTTATTTTTCCCTTTGTCTTTATTTGAGCTTATTTTTCCCTTTGTCTTTATTTGAGCTTATTTTTCTCTTTGTCTTTATTTGAGCTTATTTTTCCCTTTGTCTTTATTTGAGCTTATTTTTCCCTTTGTCTTTATTTGAGCTTATTTTCCCCTTTGTCTTTATTTGAGCTTATTTTCCCCTTTGTCTTTATTTGAGCTTATTTTTCTCTTTGTCTTTATTTGAGCTTATTTGTCCCTTTGTCTTTATTTGAGCTTATTTTTCCCTTTGTCTTTATTTGAGCTTATTTTTCCCTTTGTCTTTATTTGAGCTTATTTTTCCCTTTGTCTTTATTTGAGCTTATTTTTCCCTTTGTCTTTATTTGAGCTTATTTCTCTAATGCTCCGACGACATGAATTTACTCGTGCTACTTTATTGACAGCAAGGTCACACTCGTTCGCTGTTTAAATGGTTAAATATAAATACAACTTCTACACGACAGTTTCTTTTCTCACACATCTCGTCTTTGGAACTCCCTTTTGTACACTTGCTTTACTGATAGCTACAATCTCCAAAAGTTTAAGTGCAGCGTTAATTGCCATCTTACCTGCTTTAATCCCATCCACCTCCTAAATCTCACCCTTTCATCGGTATCCACTGTACCTTGTTTTTCTCTCACAAAACCCCTTAGCACCAGTGGTAGTCCTGCTATTAGAAGTAATCGGATGTCTAACTGTAATGATGAGCTGTGATTCAGCGAAGCAGATCTATCTGGGCTTTGAAAAAACAGTAGCTACTCACGCATTTATGCATCGTTCATTCAGTAATGAATTTGAACACCATTGACTACTGGCGTGTGTTTACATTGTATATAACACGCTAAAGTCCGCCTCATTTCAACGAGTGGCCATAGCTCAGAGGTAGAATTGGCGACTGAACACCCTTGACTACTGGCGTGTGTTTACATTGTATATAACACGCTAAAGTCCGCCTCATTTCAGCGAGTGGCCATAGCTCAGAGGTAGAATTGGCGACTGAACACCCTTGACTACTGGCGTGTGTTTACATTGTATATAACACGCTAAAGTCCGCCTCATTTCAGCGAGTGCCCATAGCTCAGAGGTAGAATTGGCGACTGATAACATTTCGGTCGGGTTTCAATTCTGGCTAGAAGCAATCATATGTCAAACCATATTGATGAACTGTGTTACAGCAAAACGGATCCGTCTGCGGATGACTATATAGATATATATAAAATTTATAACATAAATCTGTTATAATATATATATATATATATATATATGTTTTTAATCGTATCATCCCGAGCAAGGCGGTAATGCCACTGATGTGCAGGGGGCTACATAAGAGCAAAAAGATTAAGTAGAAGAGAGTGAAGAGAAAAACGAACCAGTTAGAAAGGAGCAAGAGAAGGATGGGAATATAGGTATGATGACAGTTGCAAAAGTGGAGAGAAAGGAAAAGATATACGGGGTGGTGAAGAAAGAACTAAAGTCAAGTGGTTAAGAGATGCGTATTGACATTGCATTTAAATTCCTGGCGGTTGTAGCCGTCAGGAAAGCAAGAATATTGAAGTGAGTTCCACAGGTGGGAAGTGCGAGAGAAGAAGCTACAGGAGTAGAATTGTCGTCTGCATTTGGTTAATCTAACTGTGAATGGGTGGGACCCAGTTGCCAATCTAGTTGCACGAGTAAACACCTGTTGCAGAGGCACCAGTGACTTAAGTTCGTTGGAGCAGAAGCTATGAAAGTATTTATAGAACAGACAAAGGGAGGCCACATCTCGTCGGTGGGGAAGTGGCTGTAGTCGAGCCGCCAAGTCGGTACCTATCACATTACTGATTCTCCTTTGGAGCCTGTCGAGGACACTGAGATGAACAGCAGGGGCGCCTGACCATATATGGCAGCAGTATTCCATGCACGGACGAATGGTTGATTTGTATATATGCAGGATGGATTCAGACGGGAAAAACATCCTGGCCCGACACAGTGACTCAACCTTCTTAGCAGTGGATTTAGCTATAGACTCAATGTAGTGGCTCGATTTGAGATCAGAAGAGAAGGTAAAGCCGAGGAGGCGCAGTGTATTGCTCTCAGGGAGACTCGTTTGATCCATGATTATGAGAGGCAGGAGAGGTTGCCTGCTACAAAAGTTGCTATTTTGTTTCGAGACTACTTGTACCGTGTTAAGTGATGAGGTTTATTTCAAGTTGAAGTGTTTTAAAAAGTTCAAAACTCACCAAAGCACCTTATTCTGAAAGGCATTGTTGCATAGACAGTGTGGGTCCATCAAAATAAAAGTAATTTATAATTTGAAGAATATGAGAACAGACTCTAAGAAAAATTTATTGGGGTATTAACATTAATATTTGATTAAAATAGAGATAAGAATTATTAAACGACTATTACTTTATTTTTGTTGAGTATTTTAACTTCTAAGTTTAACAGAGCATTAGATTCAGATTATTATAAAGATATTTTGACATGGACGCACACAAATACAAATCTACAGACATTCACATATGAACAAATAGACGAGTATATACACATAAAAACATATATTGTTATACAGATGAATATACGCACATACATACACAAATTTTAAAAATTTGTTTTTATTGACGTGTCAATTTAGCCGATAAATTTTAAAGCCAGATTTGAAAAACGTCTGTAAAGGCTACAATATTGGATACATGTGAGAGCGAATTCGTAAAATGGCAAGAGAATTGAATGACCAGACACAGTCATATTTCAGAGCATGAAAAATAAACATACGCAAATACAAAGCTAAAAACAAAACGTACTCAACTAAAAACTCCACAGATAATGATATACAAAATAAAGAATATAACCAGATACATGAAACTACTTATACACATCTGGCATAAATACACGCAAATAAGCGCAGTAATGCTCATACAGATGCATATGCGGATATATATATATATACGTGCATAGACAAGAATATATATATATATTTAGAGAGAGAGAGAGAGAGAGAGAGAGAGAGAGAGAGAGAGAGAGAGAGAGAGAGAGACTCGATTTGGTGTCAGTCGCTGTCACTAAGCCATAGGCGCATGGAATGAGGAGGGGAAATTTTTTATCGTGTTATATATATGCGGTGTATGCACACATCAGTCACCGGAACAAGTCAATTCATTTCTGTAAAGTAACGCGTAAATCGCAGAAGTGGTAACTTTTAATTTTTTTCTATAGAGAACTCAATCGTATTGAGAGCATAATATATTCATCATCCGCATACAAGCCTGTTTTGCTGTATCACAGCTCATCAGTGAGGCTAGACATCCACTTAGTTTCAGCCAACATCGAATCTATATATATATATATATATATATATATATATAAACACGCATACATGGACATCCGAACATATATACACATAAAGATATATACATATATATATATATATATATATATATATATATATATATATATATATACCAATATTTGCATACATACACATACACATTAGAATATTAAACAAAATATCACTATGTCTACTAGTACAAAAAAAACAGATGTACACCTATATACAAACATACATACGCTAATCTGTAGACAAACTCAAGTAGATACTCTAATATAAACAGAGTGAGAAAAAAAATAAGAAAAAATAATAAAGGAAATTTATATTTAAAATGACGAATATATGCCAAATAGAATACCTAGTAAAAATTGATTAGAACATTCAAGTCAGATGATAATACCCGTCAAATAAAGGCAAATAACAATTGGTATATATATATATATATATATATATATATATATATATATATATTGTTATTCGCATACAGATCTGTTTCGCTGTATCACAGCTCATCAGTACGGTTAGACTCCGATTGCTTTTTAATCCCGGATTGAAACCCGACCGAATTGGCGTCAGTCGGCGATTCTAGCTCTGGGCTATGGGCGTTCGGTGGAGGAATCTATATAACTTGACAATCAATGTTAGCTCAAATACTAAGCAAATATTAATATGATAATATATGCCAAATTGAACACCTAGCAAAAATTAATTAGAACATCGAAGTCAGATGAAATTACCCGTCAAATAAAGGCAAATAACAACTGATAGCAGTGAAAATAGTAAACATAATTTCTTTATATTACAACACATATTGTAAAGAAAAATAATAAACTATGTTTACAATGAACAGTAATTTCATTTCTCTAATTTAACAAGTTAAACTTTTCTTTAAATTTGATAGTTTCTAATTTCTAACTGAGAGAAAGGTAGCAAGGTGCACGGAGGGAATTACAGGTTCGAGCCTTTGTGAAAACTTTCCATTTAACGGTAGGTGTTTTTTTCTTTTTAAACACCAAAAGTACTTGGGTAACGAAGTACTGTATTCATAGAAACTATTATTGAAAGGTAGTGTGTGCTGATACCAGCAGGTTTGGAACGGGTTTTTACTAGATCCGATATAAAACGTTCGTTTCATTATCAGGGGTTTCAATTGTAGTGATTTTACAAAGATAAACTATGGAACTAACTAAGCAATTATTATACAACAGGCATTCTTTACAATTTCTACAATTACATACCCTGGTATTAGTTTTGTTATTCTTGGTATTATCCAATAATGCACCGAGTTTTTTTTCTTTCTATACTTGTTGAGGATTTTGTTATTCCGTTTTTAATTATTGTTTCCAGATTATTCATATAACAATATCTAACCTGAGAGTATTATTACTGTATATTTTACTAAGAGGATTAGTTTTGGGAAAGTGTTTATTAATAAGGTTTAAGAATTTTTTCCCAATTTAGATTTAGCCATCATATTGTAAGCAGGAGTTAACTAAATGATTTTCCTATATCTTTTCTTCTTATTATTATCATTGCCAATAGGATTTCTAAATTTGATAAACGTACTATTACAACCGCTGTTTATATATATATATATATATATATATATATATATATAGTTATATATAAAAATAGTTTGACATGATTGTGTTTCTGTATTTCACATGGTAGTCAATGCTGAACAATCTCCTCAAAAATGAAGGCGAGATTCTAAGCAACAGAAATGTTGTTCTAAAGAAGGATGCTAAGGGTACTATGCATAGAAAATGTGAGCAACGATGCGGTTTCGTAGATAAAGGAAACAAGAAGAAAACTTATACTTACCATCGGGAGGAGACAATTGGAGTTTCTGGTACACGTAATGAGGAAGAGCTTGTAAAATCTGATACTAACAGCAGGGATAAAGGTATAAATGTATAAGAGAGACAAGGCAAAGCAGTGCGTGGTATACTGGGTTTGAACAAATAGATGGAAGAGTAGGGTTCGGGAGAAAAATATATGAAGAACTACAAGAGGCAGGAAGATGTGGAGAACGACGATGATTGCATACATCATGAAGGTACATAGCATATAAGAGAAGAAAAAGCGAATGTGGATGTTTGTGTGATGCACTCACACAAACATACACATTCGCTTCTTCGAATTTATATGCTCCGGCAGCAAGCCCTATTATTGGAAGGTTGTGTGGAGCATGGACTCTGATCCGGAGTGATAAACCCTGTTAGGGCCCCTGCTATGGGCAAATAGTTAACCCCAACCTTTTGTCAAAACATTATAAAAGTATAAAAATAGACATTTATTAAAATATATACATAAAATTGACTTTTATTTGAAGGAAGAATATTAACAACAATGCATTGTTGAAGGAAAAATATTATCATAACACATTTTAGAAGAAAAAAAAGGAATTATTGCCATAATACTTTTTTGAAGGAAGAAAATTATGTGCAGCAATACATTTTTGAATACAAAACTAGAAGACATTTTTAGTTTTTATAAAAAAAAAAGAATAATAAAAAAGAAATTAATCAAAATCTGACTAAATCAACCTCCTCACTATAACCGAACATTAAAATAAATATCTTAAAATCCTACATTTTTTGCATTAGGTAATCCAAAGAGGTTGATATGCCGTTAAACAAAACTCAAACTCAAACTCTTCGAATTAATGTCGGAATATTCTGTATTTCAAATACACTTTACTTCTAACAGCTTATTTGAAAAATAGCGTTGTTACGCAACTTCCAAATTTTACTGAATTCACTAATTGGTTCTACCAATCAAGAGATTGTGACTTAAGAAGTCGAAAGCTTGGACCATCCTTTCTGTACTTTTTTAAAAAATGAACCTCGAACAATTTCTGACTAAATTTTTACTCGTTTCAGAAATACCTTTTCTTTCTTTCTCTCTCTGTTAATTTTTAAAAGAATTTTTTCACCCCCAAGCAAGGCAATAAAGCCACTAAGATTCAAGAGATTACTGAGTTAGAGAGTATGAGAAAAACTGCTATTAAGGAGATAGGACGATAAAAACAAAAATTAAGACAGAAAATAACGTTTGACACTGCATTTAAATGTATGAAGATCTAAGTTGACTGGCAATAAAGTGATCAGATGTGTTACATAAGCGAGAACTGCAAAAGAAGAGCGTAGAAATTATCGTTACATCTAGTCATCTCAATTGTAAAATGCCGCCAATCTCATACTGCGTTTAAATTGCAAGTACTATAGATGATAATTCATTAGAACAATTACCGTGAAAGTATTTATAGGATATTTATAGTTTGCAGCAGTGGGAAAGGGACTGAAGCCGAGTTACCAGGTCAAGACCAATGGCATTGCAGATTCTCCTTTAGATTTTATAGTGAATATCTAAATATATATGAACATCAAACTAGATATGACAGCGATATTCAAAGAATGGATTCAAATCATGGTAGACGTATAATTATGCAAGATTCTGGTGAGAAAAATTCACGACATAGTGAACCAAAATTATATATTGTAACTTAGTCTATCATTAAAATTAATTGACACAAAATGTCTGTCGTGCTTAGTATTTACCTTAAATTATTTTAAATCTTATTCTTGGAAATCCGTTTAAATTATAAAACATCCATTTTGAAACGTAGGTTGTAAAAATAGAATATATGGACTGCAAGTTTTAAACAGATTATTATGTAGAGAAAAAGATAATTACTTTAAAATGATTTTTTGTGCAATATTGCAAAAAATCAAATCTCTATTAAGTTAGATTAAAATCCTTATTTAGAAACCTAATTTTGTGCTGGTCGTCAGCAGAAGGAAAAATAACGAGGAAATATTACGATTTTAAAGAAGCACATTTTATCATCACTAAAATATCATCTTCCTGAATTAAAGTGTAAATCTAGCATATAATTTATAATCAATACATTAAATGACCGAGGAGAACATCGATCGGCAATGCTGAATAAAAAGAAATTTCCAGCTGTGTGAGTAAAGATTTCTAAGGATTTAAGATCCTAAATTTGGTTGCTAAAGATGTCGGCAATTATTGATTAAAATTAAAGAATTTGTGCTTTGCACCGTTCGCAGGCGTTCCATTTATTTCCATGTGAATTTATAAAAATCCGATAGATTTCACGGTATCCGCTAACCACCAGTTTCGGTTTGATCACGAGACTGTGTGAACACGTTCACGAGGGCAGGCACATAAACTTACACTTGGGCGCGCATACCTTCATAGACGCATATTCACCAGCACACAAATGAAAAGGCACACATGCGCACCTCGGCGTCATCTGATAGATGATCACTGTACTGATACATACATGCCAGCATCCTTGCAAATGTCCATACGCATATGCACCGCAAACACAATACACACGTACAGAGAGAGAGAGAGAGAGAGAGAGAGAGAGAGAGAGATACACACATACACATGTATATATAGGTACATAGCGAAACTTCGAAGTCGGCATGACTCCGCTCAGTTGACAAGCTTGTCCACATTAATTCTCTCTCTCTCTCTCTATATATATATATATATAGTCATCCGCAGACAGATATGTGTCGCTGTATCACAGCTCGTCAGTACGGTTAGACTCCGATTGCTTTTAACCCAGAATTGAAACCCGACCGAATTGGCGTCAGTCGGCGATTCTACCTCTAAGCTATGGGCGCTCGGTAGAAGGAGGCAGACTTTTTAGCGTGTATATTATCATTATACACGCCCAATAGCTGAGAGTGTTCTAATTCACTGCTGAATGAGCGATGAGTAGATGCTAGAGTAGCCACTGTTTTTCAAAGTCTTCCAGAGTGCTCAATCAGGGTGTGAGAGCGTAAATAGTCATCAGATATATATATACACTTATGAAGGTGTACGGGCCCACGTGTAAGTTTATGTGCTTGCCCACATGTACATGTTCAGGCAGTCTCGTGATCCAGATGAAGAGAACCAATAGGTTTAGAATACAATGCAACATAGATTTCAATTTGTTTTTTATTTACAATTAATTTCATTTACATTGCAACACGGAAATTTCATGTTTTGAGATCTAATGCTTTTTATCTCATCATAAAGGCAATGTTTAATTAATATCGTGAAAATGATTTACATTTGAATGCAGAATACAATACGTTAGCTTATTAAAGCGTTAATATTGAGGAAGGAAAGCAGAAAACTAAAGAAATTCAGCATTTTCTGATGAAGAAATAAAAGCGTTAAATCTCGAATCGTGGAAATTTCATTTCCGCTATATGAATTAAATTAATTTTAAATAAAAACAATCTTATATATATATATATATATATATATATATATATATATATATATATATATATATAATATTAATATTGGCAAGCAGTTTTCTCTCGTATGTCACTTAACTGAGCGTAGTCAATCCGATTTCGAAATTTTGTGAAATTATTTTTATCATGTCCTCACTCCTCAGAGCTTATTTTTCAATCTGCAGATGTACGCAGACAAGCTTCTCAACATTAATTCTATTAATCCTCTATCCCTATCTCAATATCGAGTACTTTACGACGAAAAACTAATATCTGTTTATCAGTAAACCACTGAAAACACAGTAATTTTGTTTTTAAGCATCACCAAAACATTATATATAACACATCACTCAAAAGCTCCCGGGCCTAACTAAAAAAAACAACAACTTTTAGGCAATATTTGAATTTATTTCTTCAGATAGTCTCTTTCTAGGATGATGCACTATTTCCAACACTTCTCTAACAATTCGATACACTTTCTGGAGAACGATTTGTCTTTGACCTCAACATACGCCTCAATTTGCGATATGAGTTCTTCATTGGAGCCAAATCTCTCTCCCTGGAGCATTCCCTTGAGATCTGAAAACATCCAGTAGATCTGGAGAATAGGGTGGATGCGGAACCAATTTGAAGTGCAATTCTTGTAGTTTTACAATCGTTGCAATTGACTTGTGACACGGTTACTTTGTCTTGGTGAAAGATCACTTTTTATTCTTCATTTGGGGACTTTTTTTGGCGATTGCTTCCTTCGAACCGACCAATAATGCTATATAATATTCACTGTAGATGGTTCTTCTTTTCTCTATTTAATCGATGAACAAAATACATTGTACATCCCAATATACGGTGGCCAAAACTTGCCTGGAGATATTTGCGCCTTTGGTTGCTTTGGACAATTTTCACCTTTTGTTGTTCACTCAACTGACTGCCGTTTTGACTCCAAAGTAAAGTGGTGGATCCATGTTTCATCTATTGTCGCAAAAAGCCTTTCTTGTTGCGTTGAAACAGTTGCAAACAACGCTCTGAATCGTCGATGCGTTGTTGTTTTTGATCGAGCAAACGATGCACCCACTTTGAACACATCTTTCTCATTGACAAATGTTCATGCAAAATAGTGAATACATTACCTTTTGATATATTTAACTCCTCTGTTATCACACACAACTTCAATTTACGAACGGCCAGAGTTTATGGATTTTTATGTTTTTCAGTACAGATGCGGATTTTGGGCTAACAGAGCGTTCAGCATCATTTGTGTCTGTATGACCGCGTTTAAAATCAGTATACTACCTCTTAACCATTGTTTTCGACGAAGCAGAGTCCGACTATCAGTTATTAAGTCACTGCTTTGCTTGAACAGTATTTTTCCCATCAGAAAGCAATGATTTATCAACTCACGAAATTCAGATTTTCCCATTGTTTCAAAAATTTGCAATAGTAGCTTCACTTAAATAATTGTAATTTGTAAACTAATAATGCGATTAGACCCACATTTTGTCACGTGCCATTTGAAGGTAAGTACTTCATAAAAATATCATGGATGCCATCTATATCTTAGGACAAGAACTTATTGAGCGATATATATATATATAAGCATTTCATCTCAAGATTTTGAACGTGTGTGTGTGATTGCAAATCCACGTGATCGATCTAGATGTGGCTAATACGGCGCTAGAGAAACATCTATGACAGGTATAAGTTTATGACCGGAATACATGTATATATATATATAGTCATCCGCAGACAGATCTGTTTCGCTGCATCACAACTCATCAAACTCCGATTGCTTTTAACCTAGGATTGAAACCCGACCGAAGTGGCGTCAGTCCGCGATTCTTCCTCTGGGCTATGGGCGTTTTGAAGAAGGCCCATATATATATATATATATATATATATATATATAGAGAGAGAGAGAGAGAGAGAGAGAGAGAGAGAGACGGACAGACACTGACTAGTTAGGACACGAGATGTAAAATTACATCTATAATTTTCAAGGGCTGTACTTCAACTAGCCAACAACAGTAATGGACGTGATCCGGATTTGAATAAAATATAAAAATTGGAATCTTTCTATGACAGATTTAATGTAAATTATATCATTAGACGTGGCAAAAATATTACATACATACACTAACTGCAGTAATGCTACCGAGATGCAAGTGGTTACTGGGTGTGTAAGAGTTAGAAAGAGGAACATTGCTAAGGAGCTAGTACAGGAGTTTCAGCACTGCATTTAATTATTGTCAAATTAAATTTGGCTGAAAAACATGAAGCCTGAAGAAAGTCCCGCAAGTAAGAAGTTCGAGAAAAGAAACTGTTAGCAAATCATTTACTTACATTCAATGATCTTTTAATCGGTATTACCCCATGCAAGGATGTAAAGCTACTAAGGCACAAGGTGTGGAAGAATTAGGATGAGAAACATTAATGATGTACAGGAAGAGGAAATATTAGTCAGAAGGACAGTAGACAGCGACTAAATTTGTCTGAAAAGCATGGGGCCGGAAAGAAGTTCTATAAGCTTCAATTGCGAAAAAATAAACTGTTAGTATAGAACTAACGGCTACATCTAGCGAAAGCAACTGCAAATTGGTGACATTTTATTGCCAGTCAAGTATTACGCTTAGATTTAAAAAGAGTAGGAACCTTAGCGAAGAGCTTATCAAACAATTACGATGATAGTATTTACAGAAAAAGACAGCCAGCCTTACAGCGGTTGCAAGAGATGCCAGATGGAGACTATATATATATATATATATATAAATATATATATACAGAAAACGCAACACATAATCTCAATTAGTTATAAATTATAATCCATTTCAATGAACTAATAAATTCATCAATTCAGACAATGTTTTATTTGCTGTAAATATTTTCCCAGAATACCCCTCCATATATTTTTTCACCGGAATGAAAATGAAGTCACATTAACCCAGAATAGAAATCCTTAGCTTTATCTTACATCGGTCAACCTGGTTAGGGGAGAAAAAATTAACTGAGCAGAATGAGTGACCATAAATTTCTTACACGCCCACTCACACGCAAACAATTACGTATACACATATATGTAAATAAAAATAAATACGCAGACACGCATACACCCATATACATATACACACATATGCATAATTACACCTATATACGTACAAATGTGCCTACGTATTAATATACATATACACATTCATCCATATCCACATGTAACTATCGTGTTCACACACTCACATATACACCTATGAAGACCAGACATATACACGTATAATTAATACTAACACATATTTACGCAAGAATACTAAAAAACACGACATATACGCACAAAAGACGCTTATATATACCTACTTTAATCAGATAAAATGCACTGTCAATCGCTATCTACCGCCCTTTTTCGTATATGTAAATCATATTGTTCTGGATAATATCCATTGAGTCTCCATATAGATCTATCGCTTAATACTTTATATTAAATATATCTTTTTGGGAGGATCTGTAACGTGGTTGATACTGACTTGGCAGACCGGCTGCAACCACTCTCTCACCGGCGTGATGTGGCTTCCCTGTGCCTCTTCTACAAGTACTTTCATGGCTTCTGCTCCGATGAGCTTAGATCTCTGGTGCCGCCTAAGCATGCATTTACACGAGATACTAGATTAGCAACTAGGTCCCACCCTTTTACAGTTAAACAAATAAGATGTAACCGTAAATTCTACTCCAACAGCTTCTTTTCTAGTGCTTACCGCCTGTGGAACTCCCTTCCACAAGTCTGCTTTCCCGACAGCTACAATCTCCAGGTGTTTAAATGTAGGGTGTCAATAGACACCTAACTCCCAATTATTCTCAGAAAAACACTCTCATCTACTGAACCCTCATTCTCGGTATCCTTACCCGCCTATCACACCCACCCTCTGACATCTCCTATATTTAATCATCCTTTCTCCACTCTATGTAGCCCCCTGCGCAGTAGTGGCAGTGACATGCCTTGCTCGGGGTGAAACGCTTATAAAAAAAAAATTCACGGACTTGACATCACGATATATATTTTATTTGTAAACGAGTTCTTACGCGCAATAGTTTTCTACTATGCGCTGTCTTCAGGCGATTTGTAATAACTTATTTTACTGCTTTTTTTTAAGAACACTTACTTAAAGGGGATTTTCTTGAACGCTCACGTAACGGAGATTTCTTGAACGCGCAATTTTCAAAACTAGAAGAAATCATAACGTCTTCATCCATGTTTGTATGACCGCAATAGGTATTTTATGGTATGGCTACACTTAGTCATAATCTCTGTTCTTTCATTCAGTAATTCATTTTTGTTTGGGAATAACATAATTGCTAACTTTTCTTTCCGGCACAGTCTACATATTTTGCCACCGTTGTAAGTCTTGGCTGTTTTCATTATATTCCATGTTATGTCTGGGTCTTTTCCGTATTTTAATTTCAATTTCCACGCGTCGCTAGCCAATTTTGTACAATTTTTACAGTTTTCTATTTTAAATGTAGACATGTGATTGAACCATTTGTTTTTAAAAGTATCTTTGGTTGATCCCAAATATGTTTTGTTTTGGCCATTTGTATTTGACTTCTTTTGTATTACAAAGTCCTTGAAGTGAGTATTTATTTTTGTCCCTGCAGTTACATTCCTTATTTATTATCTAACTTTGTATAATGCTATTTAAATTTCTACCGTTTTGTTTCTTTATGAAACTTTCTAAATTACTAGTACAGCTATAACTCAGTTTGATTATATTACTATTAAAACTTTGTTTAGTTCTGACATTTTGGAAAGTATTTATCAATCAGTTTAAATAATATTTATTCTATTTGGTTTTTACTTCTAAGTTAAATGGTGGGTTGAACCAGATAATGTTTCGTTTTCTAGCATTGTTTTGATCTGTCTGTTTACTTGGAGATTGTATTCTAAAATGTTCGTATGGCCAGATTTTCTTAGTGCATCTTCATAGTTTCTTTTCATCAAATATTGTTTTGTTTGACGAATTCTTTGATAGCCTGTGTTCTATTTCTTTGTGAATGTGCTTGATTATGCTGTTGGAATGATTAGATCTTGTGTTTATCATTATTCGTAACTCATTATTACGATCACAGGTATATATCATTCTCATTCCTTGTGAGAAGCCTCTTTTAGTAGTCATGAGTTATCTTCTCCTAACCCAACATAACTAAAATTAATACCAAATTCACTCAGAGCGAGATCCTACTATTGCACTCCGGTTGGGTTTAACTTTGCGATCACCAAGAGTGTGGGCGACCCAGCACGAACGTTCTAAGTGCGGGATCTACGTTCATCCTCAGCTTGATAAACAAGCCAAAAATAGAATATTTTTTTCTTTTAACTGTAAAAAGTCCTTGTAAGTAATTTGAATATCATCCGCACTTAGAAAATGTCATTAACTCCCTAATTTTTGTAAACTCTTCCTTCTGAAATTTGGAGTTGTTAAGCGGAAAGCTGAACAAATTGTAATTTAAAATTTAAATTTCTTTGGGTGAACTAACAGAAAAGATCCGCACAATCTACCCTTTATCTCGGAGAAAAAAACAGTAACTCATGAATTTATACAAAAGGGAATAATACACTGTGTGAATTTGATTTTACTTATAGTCTCAATGTCTAAATATAAGTCAGTTAAGTGCCATACATGATATATGCTTGGGCAAAAGATTTTCCTGTATTAAGGTTGTTCTTACTTTCTGTGGTGGACTGGTTGGCAACCAAGGCTATAGAACTCAATCTGTTCTGTTATTTAACCCATAGCTGGAGAGAGAAACGCAAATTCCTCTATCTTAGTTTTTGTTTGTGGAAATCTCTCCCGGCTTCTTTGTTCCTAGGAAACATTGCATTTAATTTTTTAGAAATCAATGTTAGTTGGTATTTTATGCCTTGATTCCTGTTCTTTTATTGTTCGCTCTCCATTATGATGGCTTTTTTTTCATATTCTCTTTCAATCATTTATTCCTTACGTCTTAGTAAGCTTAGTTCCTTACTTGTGGTGAAATGATTAAAAAGATCACACCGTGGAAAATATTTTGGTTTTAATTTCGACAATTTGAAGAATCGTAAGTATCGACTTGAAATTATGCAGATATGCTTTGCTAAAGATTTGCTATTGTTAATCCGATTTATCCAGTTTTAACGGATTCATTTATTCTTAATCGGCATTTTTATCTCCCTCGTTTCGATAAACGCTAGAATCTAGACGAGCCGTCATTTAGACTTACGTATATCAAGGAGGATAAGTACGAAAGAGCTTTTATAGGTAAATCTTAAGATATATTCACATCATCAAGATGAAGACGACTTGTCAAAAGAGGTTCAGACAAATATATTTTTAAATTTTTATCCGGTTATCTAGAATTTATTTAAGTACTTGTTTTTTGTTTTACTTATCAAGACTTACTAGGAATTCATATATTCCTTAGGACAATCTCATAATCTTCACCTACAAAAGCTGACCACTACTTAAAATATCTTTACGATTAAGTTCGACTGGAGACATTTGCACCATTGGATGGCATCAAAATTGTTGAGAGAGAGAGAGTGACAGAAAGAGAGAGATAGAGAGACAGAAGAAGACAGAGAGAGAGAGAGAGAGAGAGAATGAGAAAGAGAGAGAGAGAGAGAGAGAGAGAGAGAGCACGAGCACAGATATTCCTAGTGATTCCAATATTGGGCAGCGCCTTTCTATTTTATTATTTAGATCATAAATGTGCTACATCAGTGACAAAGTCCGCGCCTACGGGGCATCTTTGCCTTTAACCATTCTCACATTTGTGAGATCACACATTATAATCGATCATGTATCATATTTTTCCTTCTAAAAATGTAAATCACTTCCATTGCTATTTTGTATTTCTGTATAAAAATAGAAAGAATGAAATTATAAACAGAAAATTATTTTGATATAAAAAGTTTCGTGTGGGTCTTAATTGTCAAATAGCAATTAAAATGAAGATTTGGACTTTGATGAATTTAGAAATGCTATGGAAAATGTGAACGACGATGAACGAATTAAGCACGAAAATATAGATTTCGGTGGTGTATAATTCTAAAATCTTTTACATTGTCAATTATTATTCATTTTTTAACTAGTATTTCTTTCATTTTCATTTCTCTTGCTTTTTAATGCATTTCCTATCCATAGAGAACATAGTGGTATGGCTAAATTTGCAATACTTCTGCTGATTAGCCTCCTTAGATTAAATATTGTTAATTATTATTAATTTTTCACTGGTATTATTTTAAATCCGTTTGCTTTTTATTACAACTTCCATTCATAAGAAGTAGAAGTAAATAAAAGAGTTTAATGGTCGTAGAATAACGATTTGAGAGTCGCGATAAGAAGGAACAGAAATATAAGAAAAACTAGACAAAAATTTTTCGGGGTGTTTCAGATTTCGGAATCACGCAATATTTAACGAAACGTTTCACATATTGACAAATAAAAGAAAACTAAAATATGTTTAGAATGGTAGAAATCACCAATGGTGTTTAAATGATAGATCTTATAAAGGGCGTCTAATAATAGAATGTGTTGTTGTGGTGAATGTGCGTTGTAGTGCAGTGGATATTAACTCGGAACGAGAAATCGGAGAGCCGAGTTCGAATTCGACTTGAATTCACTTACGCTCAAATACCCTTCGAAAAGATATTAATCAGTCTCTTTCCGCCAGCGATGGGTCAAATAGCAGAGCAGATTGGGTTTTATAGCCTTTGTTTGCAACCAGTTTACCGCAGGATGTAATGACAACCTATGCGAAATAATCTTCTGACCAGTCAGTTATGTCTCTTTCCAGACATGATCGCTAAAGCGTGTATCAAGTATGGCACTTAACTGACTGACTGAATAATAGAATCGTTGTCGAGAAAAGAGATAAAAGCGTAACAGCGATTGATTCTCTGTCGGAATCGTAGAAGAGGAGTGTTTATGAAGTTTCCATTTCTGCTTTTCTTTTGTCATCATTCATCGAAACTGTTATGCTATGGATATCACCTCGGAAGGACGATTCTTTTTTCGAATAACACTAAATTCGATCCATTTCCTTTATGGAGAGGTATTAACCTATTTTTCCCGCCAGCTATGAGTTATATAGCAAGACAGACTGGGTTCTATAGCCTTGGTTGGCAACCAGTCTACCGCAAAAAAGTAATGGTAAGCTAGTGCTAGAAAATGTTTTCCAAGTCATTCATTTCTCTTTTGAGACAAGATCGCTCATGTTTAAAACCATGATTTTTAGCCACGAAAAAATATTTCTCTAGTGAGAATTCTCGGGTTTCATTGGAAATTGGGACCATAAATTAGAAGATTCGCATTTTTAAGACTTCTACAATCTATCTTTTCGATTCATACTGTTTTGGAAGTAGAAAATGATAAAGCCATGTTACCTCAAGAAAACGTGTCCCTGTGGATAAAAGCGTTGGTTGGATCCAGTGACTTGACCAAAAGAGTTTTGTGTTCAATACCTTGCAACAGCAGTGGTGAACAAAAACTTAGAAAATTGAGTCAAAGGAAGATAACTAAGATATCCGAAAGTGGCATGACTCATGGAACGAGAACAATATACCCGATTAATCTAAATAGATTGCTCAGTTGAACATTTTAATCACCTGATGAAGAGTGGAATGTACAACGGCTGAAACGTCGAGAATATGAGGACAACACTTCGAGCAAAGTAAATAATGAGAATAATAAAGGTACTATTCGCCGTTGCCTGAAATATTCAGCAGTCATTAGCAAACAGCCTGTGTCACATTCAAATGGAATTTATATCATTGTATTTTCAGGTGTGACGCCGCTCTCGGATTGCTAGTCATGATGGCTTCGATACAGTAGCTGGTCTTCAAGTCGTCTATTTCAACGGTGTTCATCCTCACCCACTCTGTGAACTTTGATTCTGAGGAAGGCACGTTGAAATCTTGCTAGCTGTCTCTTTACCACGTTAACCAGACCGGATGTGCGCGCACAATTGGGCTAATAAGAACGGCACCAAAATTAAATCGAAGAACGACGGAATGAGTTGCGAAAAAAGTCTTTATATACAATAAAACAAGAAAAAAAAAGAAATAGAATATAATAGTCGTCAATTTCTTATCCTTACAACGGAGCGATGTAATGTTTGTCTTTTCAACATTAATTCAAATTCTCAGTTGGTAGCGTTTATCACTCTGATCAGAGTTTTCAAGTTGTGACGATTCAAAATGTCTTATTCAAGCTTTCCACCGAAGCTTTACGGAAACTGCCAAAGAGGGGTCTTTGTGACGGCGGCGGCAAATTTGTCTTGTCTGCCTTAGCTCGGCGCGTCAAAAAAAATGAATTTGGCCCTCTAGGCTCTAGTTTTTATGCCTGTTCCGAATACTCTTGGAGAGGACATGACGGACCCGAGGAGTCCATGCAAATCAAATCTTTAACCGATGAAGTGGCCATAATTCTAATGACATCATTTCTTTTCGTCGTCTTTTTCTGATTCAACTGACTACGTCAACAATCCAGTTTTATATTGGTAATTTTAATTCAACTTATCTCACACAGTCATCAAATCTGATTTCTGTTGCTCTTGTCAAAAGCCCAGATACGCAAAGTCTCATTTTCTGCGTTTTGCAACAAACCACTGCCATTGTTTGAGGAATTACAAACAATCGAATTTTCATTTTTTTTTCACTCACTTCTAGCTGGTTACCAGCTGTGTCGTATGATACCCTCCGCTTGTCAATAAAGCAATGATCTTCGTCTGACTCCGGCTGGTTAAATTTGTGAAACAATGCATATGCACACGTGCAAATGCTTTAATTCATATTAATTCTCCGCTTTGTCGGAAAATAATCTGCACAATTAATAAGGCAAGTGATAATAATTTCTTTCGCTCCGTCGTACTAAAATTAGGATTACATTTTTCCACATGCAAGAAGTGTTACACAGGAAAACAGTCTTTCTTCAGATCCAGTAGCATTTTTTCAGCAATGATTGTGGTTTCCTTCCTAAAATTTTTCTTCAAGTAGTGTGGCACGTTAACGTATTTATAACATTATTTTCTCATGTGCTATTTTAGTTTTTGCAACTGTTAAAACTCGTCGTGTGATGCGGTTTCTGTTATTTATCACTTCATTATTTGTGGTTATATAACCACAATTTCGTGAGGTTCGAAGAAAGATAGTCTTCATTAAGACCTCCTTGCTTCATTCGCTAAAAACAGTTTAAACTGTTGATCAAAGAAACTGGTTGTATACAACTGACAGTTTAGATATTTCTTGGCGCCATGTATGACATCAATATGGAAGTCTTAATCTGACCTAGCTATTTAACAATATGACTAGTGTTGCTGGTGTAATGTTTTGGTTGTATAGCAACTGGTGAAACTACTCATCGGAAAGAATATTCTATGTTCAATTTCTTTTTATATTAAATTTGTTTTTTGAAATGTAATGAAAATTTTTCTTGAGTAAAGATGTTGCGAATAAATGCTTTAATTAGGAGAACTGTGATTTCTTTTGGTAGATATCTGTTACTTTATGCTGGGGATGACGGAATAAAAAGTCGAAAAAATTATTCAATTAAGGTTGGAACGTATGTTACGTATCTTCCACCGCCATGGAAATGTGTTGATATTGTAACAACCTTTGGTATTTTCGTGTTTTCTTACACGCATACTGGCCACCCTGGTTATCTGGTACCTTTTTATAGGTTTTCATAATCTATGTTGTGCAAGCATGACGTATTCTTAAACTATGGGATTCAATTATATACTTTGTTTTGATTAAAGTTGACGTGTTTGAATTTACGGATTTCCTCAAAATAATCTTATTATCTTTTAGATTTGCTTCATTACTGAAATAAATGGGGATATAAGAGAAGAAAATAATCACATTTAGTAAAGCATCTATTTATTTATAACTAGCAGTATAAACCGGCGTTGCTCGGTTGTAATGAAAGCTTTAAAACTAATCCATGAGCTCAGATTCTATGGACGTTGGCACGGAAAAAACAAAGTAATAGTTGTTTCCAGTTAAAGCGAAACCGTAGACTGAAAGAAAAATGAATGAATATAAGTCAAATTTTGATTTCCTGGTAGCGATATTAAATAAGTTCTTTTCGCCGTAAACTGAATTTTGAAGGCTAAATAAGTCCTCTGAGTAAATGGTATCATGGCTGAGACTAAGAACTACAATTATCCCTAATTAGAGCGAAGCAAAAAAGGGCTGAAAAACTGATTTTGATCAGACCCGGTAGGATAACGGGGTATCGATTTCCAATATCGGAGTCAAATAAGTCATTCAAGGATAGAACTGCAACCTTGAAACTTCTGAATACCGTTTCTTGTGTCTTTGTCTATGAGTGTATCAAATTTGATTAAAATCGGACCACTCTTTCTATAACCCGATTTTTTCGATTATCGATATTTATCGGGGGTACCTAGACTCAAAACCTAACTAAAGACACTCGCAGACGCTTATAGTAGAACTGTGCAAATTTTCAAGAAAATGGGTTCAGCCGTTTCAGAGTCTATAGGTAACAGACACACACACAGACCGACACACACACAGAGATAAAGTTCCATTTATAAATAAGTTTAAATTCAGGAAAAGGTTAGCTGCTTTAACTAACAAGAAACACAAAGACTGGAATAATTGTGACGATAAAAATATATTCTAATTAAAAAAAAAGAATTTTGAAGCATTTCAATTTGGTTAAAATTCTGGCAGCGCTGAGTTGATTTATTCCCTGCTTTTAAGAGTATACAAATAATTTAAAAAATCCGAGGGATCCGATTTAATTTGTATCTAGATATAGTTCACCAACGATTGGATTAGTTTGGCTTATATTGTTTTACAACCTATGGGTAACTTAAAGCCGATAAGATGTTTACAATGACTAAAATGTATTAAAAACTGTGTGGCTGGTTTCTTTTTAAATATATTGCTGGTATTTTTTAAAAGGTACTGTTAATACTTTACAAATATATTGCTGGTATTTTTTAAAAGGTACTGTTAATACTTTTCAAATATATTGCTGGTATTTTTTAAAAGGTGCTGTTAATACTTTGAAAATAAATTGCTGGTATTTTTTCAAAAATGTATGGCTACTATTTTTTAAAATTTATTGCTAATACTTTGAAAATATATTGCTGGTATTTTTTATATATACCTCTTTCTTCAAAAAATATATTGCTGGCATTTTTTTCAAAAATATGTTCCTGTTACTTTTACTATAAAAATCTATTTTTATACTTTCATAGTGTTTTGACCCCCGTATGGGGGTAAACTATAGATGAGACCTATAGATGAGACCCTAACAGGTGCTATTACCTCGGGTCAGAGTGAATTTTAGAAGAGCAGCAATTATGAGTTGTCTCCTTAAAACCTCTCTTGCTGCCGGTTGTAATTTGTAGTTTTGCATTGCAATTCTGAAAACGGACGCATTTCTCTTTAAATAGTATAATCTGAACGTAAATTGTTCCACTTAATGTATTCAAATTGTCGATATTAAAATCTGTTTATTAGTTTTTTTTACAAGTTGCTTATAAACAAAACCTTACATAAGTGATCAACTGCTCATCAAGATCTTTGGAGAGTAGAGGATATTCTTATTTATATAAGAAATAGTTTCTTAGTTGATTTTTGTCATGGTTTATAATGATGTGGATAGATATAACATTTGAACGAGATTTTGAATTCTTTAAAAAATGCGACATTATTTGCTAAACAGATTGTTTTGGTCATGCCAGGAAATTTTTATGCTCTTATTTTATTAGTGAAAAGAAAGGACTAACGATCAACCGAAACAGAAGACACAAAGTATGGTCAACAGAAAGACAAAAGGTTCAAGGTACGAGTTATAAATTGCAGATATAAAAATCAAGCAGGTACAGAGGTTCAAATATTTTGGAATTGTTTTAACAAAAGGTGGAGAATGTGCCATCGAATTCCAAACAGAAATTAGACTAAGGAAAGAGGAACGCAAAAAATAAGTTAGGTCCCGATTAATGGAAAAATATCTCGTTAGAAACAAAGATACGAGTGCTGTATTGCGACGTGATGACCATCCTCTTATACGGCAGCTAATGTTGGATGCGCGTTGTGCTGCAGTGGATATCAACTCAAAACGGCAAATCGGGGAGCCGAGTTCCAATTCCAGTTGAATTCCTTGCATTCACTTACGCACAAATACCCTTGGGAAAGGTATTAATCTGTCTCTTCCCTCCAGTTATGGGTTAAATAATAGGACAGATTGGGTTCTATAGCCCTGGCTGGCAACCAGTCTACCGCAAAAAGTAATGGCAACCTACTGCGGGATAATTTTCTGCCCAGTCAGTAATGTCTCTTTCGAGACATGATCGCCCAAAGCGTGTATCATGTACGGCACTTAACTGAATTAATGTTGGAAATTTTTCCTAAGAATGAGGTAAAAACTTGAGACAGCATATATGTCGTTCTACAGAAGGATACTGAGGATTCCATGGATGGAGTGATTAAGCAACAAGGAGGTCTTAGAGAAAATTGCAACAGAAAGAACACTTTTATTGGAGATCAGGAAAAGCAGCTGAAATTCTTTGAACATATAATGAAAAAAAAGGCTTGGAAAATTTAACGGTCACCGGGTATATTGAGGTCAATAAAGATAACGAAAGGCAGCGATACATTTAGCAGACAAACTTGTGAAGGTGGACGGCGGGATTGGTCTTAGTAAAAGGGAAAACTGTTAAGAGCAACACAAGATCTGGGCTTTCCAACCTAACAAATCTGACAGTTTCAAATAAACTAAAAGGGTGGTGTTTGTAATATGATAAAATGGTTCAACTTATATCGATATCGGCGTGTAATCAAAATCAAGGTTTATTCGATAAAAGACTGACGCAAGCGAAACTTACTGGGTCAAACAATCATATTCATCAAATTACATTGACTCAGCTGACAGTTAGAAAGTAAACTGCCATTGGCGTGATAAACGACTATATTTGCAGCAATAATTTCTCATCGTTTGTTACAATATACTTTCTAATCAATCCAAAAGTATTGTTGCTTTATATTACTTATGTTGTTATTTACACTCTTGTTTCAAATGATATACGTTTACCGTATATGAGTGTAAACCTGACATCAAAAATGACTGCAAAATATTTGACAGGATTTATCGCTGCTAAGCGCGACAGGGGAAATTATATATATATATATATATATATATATATATATATATATATATGTCCCACACGGAGAATAATATATCACATACACCTACACAGCAAAGCAGAATGTAAGGAGACACAAAAAGGGAAGGTCTTACATCTAGATATACTCTTGTATCAGAAGAGTCTATGCTTAAGACTCTAGATTTAAACGAACCAGATTTATCAATGTCCCAGGTAAGGACATATTCTACCAACGGGTAACAGAGAGTCTTAGATTTTTCCAAATTGAGTACTGAGAGCTGGAATTTTATTCCATACATGAGAATATATATTCCCAAAAGAAAATGGTGCCATGGATTTTTAGGTTTGGTGGGGAGGCAAATTTAGCCTCAGTCCGGTTGGGGGGGGAGAATCTGATTACCACTTTCATCTCTGAATGAAGTGACTCCATTAAGTAACGTGGCCCATGTGACTTATCCCTACAAAATGGAAACAACTACCCTCTGCAAATATATATATATATATATATATATATTAAATATACATAGATGACTGACCGCTTGTGGATACTAGATGCTGTAAGCTTGGATGTGTAGCTGGTGTAATGGATAACGGCTCGAAAGTGTTAATGGAAGAGCAGAGTTTTTATTTCATTTTTTTTTAATCATCTCACCCCAAGCAAGGCATTCCACTGCCACTATTGCGCTTGGGGCTACATAGGGGAAGGTAAAGAGAAGGAGTGGTTAGACATATGGAATGTCAGGAGGAAGGTGACAGATGAGTAAGGATAGCGAGGATGAGGGTTGGGCAGATGGGAAGAGTGTTTGATAGAATGGGAGCAGGTTAGTGTGTTAGGAGGTGTCTATTGACGTTACATTTAAACTCCTGGAGATTTGTAGCCGTCGGGGAAGCAATCGTTTGGAAGAGAATTCCACAGTCGGGAAGTGCGAGGAAAGAAACTATGGAGTAGAAGTTACGGCTGCATTTTATCGGTTTATTTGTGTTTATTATATTCACATACGTACAAATAATCTTGGAAAAAGTATGAATCCGCCGCTTCTTTTTCCAACTATGGGTTAATTAGTAAAATTTTGTATCCCTAAATCATTTTTCTCCCTCAAATATTTTGCAATCGAAAAATGTTTTTTGGCCTTAAAAAATACCTCCAAAAACTTGATATGCCGTGGAAAACGAATCAATCAAATAATGGTTAGCATGTTCTTTATATTATTTGCATTCTGTTGATTATAAATGTATAGAAACAATCGTGGCTGTAAAGTGATGGATCAGTTTATTTATTGATTTTGATTTAGAATTGAGCTCCTGTTTCAAGATCCGTATTATAATTTCTTGTTTGCTTATCAAATTCTGATTAAGTATAAATCCAGGCCTCTCTAGCTATGGGTTAACATTTATCACGAAATCTTTGTTAAAAAAAGTTCTAATAATCTAAACATGCTTTTGACTTTAAATAACCTGCAAATAGTTGATAATACGATGCAATAAAAATAACTCATTAAACAAGGGTTACTACAGAAACTCCCATCAGTACTAGAAAGAGATATTAGAACAGTTATTAGACTTGAAATCTATTACTCTGAAAAACTGTTTACCAGTAATTTTTTTTACGTTAAATTTTCTCGTGAAATATAAGAAAGCACTTTTTTAATTTTTTAATCATTTTGTTTCACTTGCAATCAATCGAAAGCATTTCATAAGTCCTCACTTCATCAAACTCGGAGACTTTTAAATCACAAAGAACTAAAATTAATATGCCAACATCTCATTTCGCTCTATTTCAAATTAACCGATATTCTTTTTACAAATCAATATCCTGAAATATATACCTTAAGACGCTACTTCTGTTGAATCATTAAGGAATTTTATCATTTACGCTTATTGATCGGTCGCAAAAATACATTAAAAAAATTAGATTAAAATTTATCACAACCCGAACGTAAAAGACAACTTCATTTCTCTTCTAACTTAACTGAATGCATTAATATACATACTACATTTGTGCTTCAAGTAGACGGAGTAGTAAAACCTAAATTTGCCTTGCAATATTCTTATCAGTTTCAGTAAGGAATTGCTATCCAAGAATATGCACAGCCAAAATTAAGGCGTGGGCGGAATTTTCTGGAATCTTTAATAAATTGTGTAGGCGCGAGGTTGGGGGTTCGGTTCATCAGGATAATGTTCCAGGTGAATTGTTTTTTCTAAAAATAAGAATCTTACGATCCAGTTTATTTAAAGCTCAAATATATTTATTAATTCAGTGCAATTATAACAATTTCGTGTTGGTAAAAGAATAGAGATTTGTGCCTTATTTTCTAATTGATAAATACTATATAAATAATGCTTTGCTTTCAATATTTTTGGCTGGTGCTTTATTTATATATTTAGTGATTCTTGATAAAACTAAACAAAATCTGCAATATTATTGATCCTGATCTAGCAACTTGTTTTCAGTCACTTCGTCACCGCCATACGTAGTTTTTCTTACGCCTTTTCTATAAACACTTTCATAGTAATTGTTCTCATGAACTTATCTCTAATTTATGCTCATTAGCTTCTTTTATTTGTGCTCCCATTTTCTTTAATGTAATTCTACCAACCCCATTAAGTAACGGATGTCAGTTCTCTGGTCGATGCTGGGCTCTTTTCGTTTTTGAGTGTGCATTTCGTATTTGTTTTTGTGTCTGCATCAGTATGTATATGAGTGAATGTTTGGTCGAATGATTGTCCATAATTACCTTGTCCCGAATTAATTTTGTCCTGTCAATTGATGTTTGTCACAATGAAGGAATGTGGGTTTTTTTTATTATTATTATTACTAACAATATTTTGTTTAGATTATTGTATTTAAATTGTATTCATTGCAAAAATATATTTGGGCTTCATTTTTAAATGTTCTTTTAATCACACGATCTCGAGAAATTGTACATATGGGGACTAGTTAAGATTACATAACAACTTGAGGTATTATGGTGGCAGTGATAAGAATTGTAAGATAACTGTTTTGTTTGGTCTAGCTCTCTCCCCTCCCCTGTATAATCTTCACTTTCTCTCCGCCCATGTATCTGTCATTGCACCTGATTTCTCAGCTTTCTATTGTTCCTTTCTAACTAGCTTGTACTCCTCACTCTTTTCTAATTAATCTTTCTACATTTATGTAACCCCCTGCACATCAGTGGCGTTTCTGCCTTACTCCGGGGTGAAATGATTAAAAAAAAAAAAAGTAATATGTATGTTTGGGTTAGTAATCGTGATTAGCTAAGTTTAAGATAAGACAGATTGAAGGCCAATTTTCCCTTATCTCCACTTTTGAATTTAAGCGCAGTACTAGAATGGCGGGAGGGTCTCATCATGTCACAGTTACAATTGTTAGATGTAATCGTAAGTTATATACTAACGTTTTCTTTTATCGCATTTCTCGCTTGTGGAACTCTTCTATCTCCTTGCTTTCCTGTCAACTTTGGACTTAAAATAATTAAATGTAATGCCAGTCGTTATGTTCCATCTTCGTAATTTTTGTTTTTATTTATTATCCTTTCTTCTTATTAGAAGATATTTTCATTTTCTCTAACATTCAGTAACTCCTGACTTTATTGCATTGTTTGGGTTAAAATGATTAGAAAATAAAACAAAAAAATATATTGTTCTTGATTTAAATATAATACTGTCGTAACAAAAGTGATAATTACTATACATTACAGACTGATACTATTTATGAAAAATATATTAAAATTAGCTTTTAAAAATACTTGCACTAGCAACGAAAAAATAGACGTAAAATACGTGTGTTGGTTTTTCAGGCCGATCGTATCTAGTGCTTTCACTGGAGATTAACTGAAAGAATGTCCACTCCCTACTCCAGCATACCGTTTACTTCGTGTCGTGTCTGTTCAGGACGTGAGCGAACATGGACTTTTACTTGGCCTTGTCGCTTGTCGCTCTGAATAATTTTCAACTTGGTATTTCTCCCGAAACCCGCTCCGCGATCCATTTGTTCAGGCTTATCAAATATGTCTCGTGCTGCTTTCCCCTGTCTCTCTTTTCTTTTATCAATTCAGTGAACATTAAAGTTTCCAGGCCTCACTTCCTTATTACGTGTCCCATGAACTTCATCTGTCTTTTCCTGATGTGTTTTCGTCTTGTTTGCATCATCTTTACACCTGATCGTTGCTCACGTGCTCCGTCCATGTTATCCTCACCATCCTTCTGCAGAAACATATTTCTCCTGTCTCAACGCGTCTCCTTCACCCTTGAGGAGATCGTCCACCATTCACTGGCATACAGAATTACAGATATCACATAGCAGTCCAGCACTCTTTTCTTTGTTTCCAATGAGATTTTCTTGTCTCTCAGAACTCTGCTTAGCTTTTACAATCCGTCTTTGGCCTTGCCAGTGCGTCTTCGGATATAAATGTCACTATTTTTATCTTCTGTCAGAACACTTCCCAGGTATTTAAATTTCTTTATTTTCTTTAATTTCTCTAACTTGTAGTTGGCATTTTGGGGTTTTCTTTTTACTGATGACCATACACTAAGTCTTCTTGAAGTTTATTATTACTCCTTTGTTCTCGCTTTCTCTTGCTACTATCAGTAGAAAATACTGGATATCTTACATTATTGAGACTGTGGCTACCAATGGTGAATCCTGGCAAGGATTTTTATTTCTCTCAGAATTGTTTCGCTGTATAAGTTGAATAGATCCGGTGAGAAAACACATCCTTGCCTTACGCTCCTTTCTATTTTTACATTCCAGTTGAATTTTTTTATTATTTTTGCATATTTTAGTGATGAAGGCGTCGAAAATATTTCGAATATCTCTCGAATTTTATTCATTAACATCTTTTTTTCAATGCTTTTTGGTTCTGCTTTAGCTGTGCTGATAATTTTCGGTACAACTGTTATCTCGATTTTCTACATCTAATTATTGCATATCTTTTTTCGTAAAATTCCTTACTGGGATTGACCAAGGGTATATAAAGATAGTAAATATATGCATATTGTCTGCACAAATTCTGATATTATGTAATACTTAACATTTAAAATGAACACCTCGACGTGGTGTAATCATTAGAATGCTTGTCGCGCTAGATTCATCACAATTGAGTTCGAGTCTTACTGGGTGCCTCATACTTTCGACCTTGTACCACGTATAGACAACACTTAGAAAATCACCTTAACATAGGCAATGTTTTTCTTTACATCGATAATACTATGAAAGGTGAGTACTTCCTCATAGGGCGATTCGTAAATATGGTCAGTTAGTGATTTTGTTAATGTTCATTTGGAGCTATTTTATTCATCCTACTCATTGCTTTATTTATTATAGCTATATCAGTAGTTTTAACAGAACACTTTTTTCAATAACCTTATATTTATAAAGTCTTATTCTTTAACTGATATTTTTTATCAGATGGTTTTGTCAGATATATGAGAAAAAGTATTTGTCTGTAGTCGTTAATGACATTGTGTTGTAATGGCGAAATTTCATTGTGGTGTAATGGATATCTGCTCGCAATGAAAAATTAGGGGACCGAGTTGGAATTCTAGTTAAATTAGTTACGTTCCGTTACGCACAAATACCCTTAGGAAAGGTAATGATTCATCTTCTCCCTCCATCTAAGAGTTGAATAACAGGGCAGGTTGGGTTTTCTAGCTTTAGTTAGTGTTGAGGCGCTCTCCACATTTCCACTGAAATAAGCTATTCGAATCACTATATAAAATAGTAGTGATTATACCTCGAAGAAGGAAGTCGAGGAAGGAAGTCGAGTGAGCGAGTCAGTCGGGTATTTCCGGTATTGCACCGGAAGTGTTCTACTAGTCAATCTATCACGTCTCTACGACGATACTGTATGCTAATTACCTTTTCTGTATTCTACTAATCCTCACCTCTTGTAAATACTTCTCTTTCCTGTCAATACACCTACTTTAATACTATTACGTTGTTTTGTATTATTTCACATAATTCTGTTACCCGACGTAACAGTTAGCAACCAGTCTACAGCAGAAATAAATGGCAACCTACTGCGGGAAAAATCTTCCGCCTAGTCAGTCATGTCCCTTTTCGAAACATGATCGCCCAAGCGTATATCATGTATGTCAATAGCCGGTCTGTTTGATTTTTCATATTCGTCACTATGGTAAAGTTGCAAAAATTCGTTCTAATCTTTTTTCAATGGTCTTTGCTTCTGCTCCAGGTGTGCTGATAAATGTGGGTACAACTGCCATCTTTATCTTCTACAGCTTTGCTTCTAATTACACACCTTATTCAGTACAATTCATTACTGGGATTGACCGAGCTTTGTATGACTTGTTCAGTGTAATGTTCATTTCCATTTTTTCAGCATGGGACGTAGGTTAATGCTAACATATTTTTCAATGAATACACGTTTCAATCTTATCAAAAAGAGTTTTGTATTTCTTTGGTGTCAGGATTTGACAAGCCAAACACTAAAGAGTTCATTGTCTCAATGTGGGGTTTATATAAAATATGTATTCGGTGTTCGCCATTCTTTATTATGTTTACCTGGTAATTACTGGTAAATAGGCTCTGATTTTTTGATGCACTTTTGTCTGGTTTTCGTTTTCAAGCGGAGTGCTTGCATTATGCGTGTTTTCTATGGAATCGCATGACCTCAGATGTAGAACAGCATTCACAGGATATTTGCAGCACAAAACAACGTAAACTGCCGAAGCGATGGAATTTTAGATTTTATTCAGACCTGAACATCGCACATTACCAATTTCAATCTTGGATCTCTGTGTATTGCTTGAGCTTCTCAATTTATTTGGTCAGGGTATTATTAGTATTATTATTCCTATTGTTATTACTGGGGATGACAACGAGTAGGAGCGGTCGGCAGAGGGAAGGATGAGTATTAAGATTTCTAGCAAACATATGCAAATAATTTTGAATATTTGTCTATTTCTGAGATGCGATAATGAGATTTTTGACACTATTTACATTGTTCGGGCTGTTTTCCTCACCTTTGTTGCTATATTCACGATGCTTCGGCTGTTGTGTGCGTCGGTATTCTTAAGGATCTGTCTATATTTCTGATATGTGATATTGTAATTATTTACACAATTTACATTTTTGACTGTTGTCCTCTCCTTCGTTGCCATATTCACAAAGTTTAGGCCGTTTTAGGCCCTGATCTTCATATGATTGAAAGTTTGAGCTGAAATCTTTATTTCATT
This sequence comes from Ascarosepion bandense, assembly GCA_037127315.1. Lineage (NCBI taxonomy): Eukaryota > Metazoa > Mollusca > Cephalopoda > Sepiida > Sepiidae > Ascarosepion > Ascarosepion bandense. Next base: position 4,394,883 of record JBBBDQ010000316.1, read on the forward strand.
CATTGAGGTAGACTGTCCTCGCTCCATGAGTCATGCTTCTTTTAGATGTCTCAGTATCAATTATTTCCTTTCAACTCAACTAAGCTTTTTTTTCAAACTACTCTAGCCAGGTATTGAACTAATAACTGTTTGGTTCAAATTACTAGATTCAACCAACGCTTTTATCCACAGGGCCAGGAGTCCTTCATGTCGGAGCGTACAACAACTTAAACATCATGAATATGACAACAGACAACACAGTATAGTGTAAATAGCAAACACATTTGTGTAAATGTTTGCTGTTTGTTTTACACTACTCTCACATCCAAGCTTAAAGCATCTGGTTTTCCCAAGGAAACACCTATCAAGATACTGACCAGGCACGTTGTTGCTTAAATTCGGTGAACCGGTGTTTTAACGTGATGTGGTCGTAAACATTGTAAATGTTTAATAATAATGGCAGCTGAAAGTAAATTAATCTATTGACCTAAGTCATTTTACTTAAAATTTATGTGTAGCGTCTTCAGGACATTGGCGATCAATTTCCTGTCTTTTGTAGCTCTTAATAACTTGTTCTTTTTGCCATCTTTTCCAAATCCTGCTTCGCCATTCATTTGCCTCAGCTCACCAGGTACCTTTTGATTGCTTTCCTCTGTCTGTCTTGCATTCGATCTGTGCTGTGAGTTTCCAATTTTCTAAGCTCTCCTTTATCTTTAGCTTTTTGTTTCTCTGTTAAGAATAAATATTCTTTCTGTTAGTATTGTTTCTTTGCTATTTTTTACATATTCAGCATCCTTCTGTATAACCAGATAGCTGTTACCTCAAGTCTATTTATCAGTGAGGAAACTTTCTAACATTTACTGTTATATATAAGGACTGTTACTACATAATTGTTCAGTACTTTGTTTCTAACGATATTTGTTTATTTTTTAATACTTTACTCAGCTTTTGGAAGGCCTCTTTTGCAATCCCAAACACTCTTTAGATTTCTGTGTTGTACTTTCTGTTAACTGTTAATACGCTTCCCAGACATCTAAATTGTTTCAGCTGTTTTATTTCGGTAGCTCAAATCTAATTTACATGTTGGGATTATCTGATTGCTAACAACCACGCATTCAGTGTTCGTGCGATTCACTTCAAATAGAATGCTTTAATTTCGGCATATATAAGGAATTTTAAGATCTTCAAAGACATATTAAGTTCTACTTACACATGTTTCCTTTTGAACATAAAAACAACAATGTCAAATAAAAGCATTGTAAAGTATTCTATGTCAGATACAAAACCAGAATAAATTCAATCAGAGTTGTTAATCTATCTCTTTTTAAGCTAGATCCTTCACTTTCTCAGCGCTTTTAGCTCCTGTAGACACGAATCGAACTATTTATAATTAATATTTATGTCGTAAAGAAGAGAAACAGGTTAACGTTGAGTTACAGGAAATAAATTCACCAAAAAATAACTAACACTGCTCGCCCCCTCTCACAAAAAAAGAAACCAAATTTGAAACTCCAAGTTGCCAGTTTTGTTCTTTCAAAAACAAATCAAACTAGAACATTTAACTCCTCTCCAGTTTTTGATCCTCACAGATTGACATCGTCAGCATTTCAATAATTTGTTTATCTCAATCCCGTTAAATATTTTTCTAATAGGCGTACATTATTTTTATGCTAGCAAAATACATAGTAACTTTAATATGGTCAGAAATACTGTACATGTTACGTCTTAATTAATATTGCATTCTTAATTAAAATTTTCATTAACAATTAATCTTTGAAACTTCACCATTTAACAGTAATTTAATAAGAAAGTAACAAGTCAAGTACAAAAATGTGTAGTAATTTGACCATATTAGAGTTTGTATTGGTTTTACTAGTACATAAGATGTACGAGGAGTAGAAAAATATTTCTGGAAATCGAGAAAAACAAATTGTATAAATACTAAAGTTGTTAAAAACTAGTGTAGAACAAAGATGCTGATTTAATGGAGGTAAATGCACTAAAGATCTCGACCCCTCCCCCAAAAAAAAAATCAACTGGCAACTTAGCAGTATTTCCAATTTGGTTATTTTGAGGTGAGAGAGATAGCTCTATTTTGAATGTCTTTTGTTCCTGTAAATCAGCCTCACTCTTTTTCTTATTTACTAAATTCATTGAGAAAGAGAAGTATGAAGCATTAACAGAACTAAATTGGCAACTCTGAAGACAGTGGAGAGTAAAACATAAGATAATCTAACAGACAGGCGTCCAAAATAGACGAGCATACCCGGTTATTGAAATTTTAATATTTATCTAACCTACAGACTCTTATTCTAACCTACCATATAAAATATACATATTCATAATAAAATTAAGAACAATATCAATTTATAGCATATATTTAGTTGAAATCATAACATTCTGTTAAAAAATATTTAGATTTCGGCATTAAATAACTCATAATTGTTGATATGCCGCGAAAATAAATCAACCAACCAAGTGGTTTATAAGAAATATGCGAATTAGGAAAACATTTAACAGAATCAAGATAAATAAATAAATAAATACAAATAACGTAGCACAAAAATGTTGACTTCTAGGAACCAATTACACTGAAAAAGAACACGATCTAACCCCAAAATAATAAATTGGCAATATAGATAGATAGATAGATAGATAGCAAGCAGTATTTTCACATTGTTTCTTTTGGGTGAGAGTTAGCTCTGTTTTGGCTGCGTTTAGTTCCTTTAAATCAGCATCATTTTTTTTCTGATTTATAAAATAAGAAATCGCTAAATACATCGAGAAAGAGAAAGATTACCAGGACTAAATTGGCAACTCTGAGCCCACTAGAGAGTAAAACCCGAGAAAACCTAACAGTAGGCAGCTTCAGCCATAAAATTTGCATTCGTAATAGACGAGCGTATACGGTTATCGAATTGTTTTTTTTCCTCCGACCTACTTGTTTATTTTCTTTGTGATTTCCTACATCTTACGGCTACTTCATGTTGAAACACTAGTTCCCGTACGATCACTGCAGTTAAGCAATGTGGAACCTGCGCCGTACTTAGATGAGTGGCCTCTTTGTCATACCAGATACTGTAGACTTAGATATACATATGGCAGAAGTTAAGCAACGTCGAGCCTGGTCAGTACTTATCTGTATGTTTAATCGCTCCTACCTATCGATCCCGGTCTCGAAAGCCTGTGTATTTTGAATAAATTTACCAACTTACGTTTTTATTCAAACCTAACCGTTTATTCCAGACTAGCAGTATAGCCTGGCGTTGCTCGGGTGTAATGAAAGATTTAAAACTAATCCATGGTCCTGGAGCTCAGACTCTTTGGACACTGGCACGGAAGACTAAAAAGCAATAGTTGTTTCCAGTTAAAGCGAAACCGTAGACTGAAAGAAAAATGAATGGATGTGAGTCAAATTTTGATTTCCTGCTATCGATATAAATAAGTCTTTTTCGTCGTAAACTGAATTTTGAAGGCTAAATAAGTCCTCTGAGTAAATGGTATCATGGCTGAGACTAAGAACTACAATTATACCTACTTAGAGCTAAACCCGAAGCAAAAACTAAAATAAAAGGGCTGAAAAAATACAGACATACAGGCAGATAAACAGACACACACACATCTTGCCTTTTATATATATATATATTATCGATTTTCTGCACTATTGTAAGAACTGCAACCTTGAAACTTCGGAATATTGTTTCTTATGTCTTTCCCTATGAGTATATCAAATTTGATTAAAATCGGACCACTCCTTCTATAACGCGATTTTTTTGATTATCAATGTTTGATATTTATCGGGGGTACCTCGACACAAAACCTATCTAAGAACACTCGCAGACGCTTATAGTACAACTGTGTAAATTTTCAAGAAAACGGTTCAGCCGTTTCGGAGTCTATAGGTACCGGACACACACACACACACAGAGACAAAATTCCATTTATAAATAAGTTTAGATTTAGATTTGTAAGTGGCTACACTTAATCTTTTAAAATATTAAATAAACGGTAGAAAAAATTTGCATGTTTAGCCATTAACTAAAATCTGCCTCGCCTAGTGAGCTATGCGTTGTGATGCAGTGAATATCGGCCGGAAGGAGAAGCCAAAAAGCAAAGTTTGAATTTCAGTCGAATTCGTTGCATTCTCATACGCGCTAATACCTTTGGGGAAGTTATTAATCTGTCTCTTCTCACTACAGTTATGGGTTAAATAGCAGAACAATTTGGGTTCTTAGTTGGCAACCAGTTTACTGCAGAATGGCAGTCAATTATGTCACTTTTGAGATCGTCTAAGTATTTATCGCGTAGGTCACTTGTCTGATAAAGATAAACTGTAACAGAAAATTATTGTGTATAATTCTAATGGAAAATCCGTTCTTTTTTATGTACCATGTCCCTTCAGGTCGTGGTTCTCCACATCTTCTTGTCTTTTGTATGTAACATTTGACCCTTTACCATCCGTATTTGCTATTCTGCTTTCCATTCACACACACTCGTTAGACAGGTTACTCGCTGTCTTACATATGCCCTGCGAGGGTTGGATTCTCGTAGCTTTATTTTCTTCATTTTTGTCTCAGGAATTTCAAGTCTCTTTTCTTATCAGTTTTCTTAAACCTCTTTGTTGCTTACATTGGGTTTCACGATAATATTCACGATTTTCGTTAGAAACAAATCTCAAAGTCATTGACTGATTTATTTGATTGCTTAAAGAGAAACTTGCGAGATTTTAATCAAGAGATAAATCAAAAACTATTTTTATAACTCTTTAATCTCTCTACTATAATAAACTATATATATAATAAAATATGATCACTCACTTTTAAAAGTATTACGTCTTGGTGTGGTAGTGGCAAAACACTTTGCCACTACCACACCAAGACGTAATACATTTAAAAATAGTGATCATACTTTATTAATAATATAAAATAGTGTCACTAGGTTTAAAATATGCTAGGCGTTTTTCGAGCGACTCTTCAACAAGATAAAAATCGTCGGTAATCAATACTAAATTGCTAATACTGGGTTGCTAATAAGAAAAAATTTAAAATATTTTGTTTTTCATCCATTTCCCTTATTCTTACATTTTTACTTTGGTTGATAATAAAAAATTTCTTATTAGCAATGTAGTATTAATTACCGATGATTTTTGTCTTGAAGAAGGGTCGATCGAGAGACGCCTATATATATATATATATATATATATATATATATATATATACCTCATGTCACACTCATGGAGAGAGGGAATAGTGAGGAGTGTTGGCTCAGTTTATTCTCTTTACTACTAGATATTAAACTTTACTTTTAAACTTTCAGTTATGAAAGCTCCTGCTGCGTGTTTGTTTGTTTGTTTGTTTGTTTGTTAACAGTATCTTATTTTATTTTTTGTCATAATTGTGTCGTCGAGTAGTGAAGAATATATATATCCTCTCTATTATAATAAAGACCGCTATATATATATATATATATATACATCTAGTGACAAGAAGAAAAGTTAGCTATCATCTTATTCCCAAACAAAGATGAGTTACTGAATGAAAGAACAGAAATTATGACTAAGTGTAACCATACCATTAAATACGTATTAGGGTCATACAACCTTGGATGAAAATGTTATAATTTCTTCTAATTTTAAAAACTGAGCATTCAAAAACTCTCCGTTATATGAACGTTCCTAAAAAACAGTAAAATCAGTTATTGCAAATTGCCTGAAGACACCACATGGTAGAAACTTGGTAGATCCCGTCATAACTCGTTTGCAGATATTATATATATATATATATATATATATATATATTTTTCTTTTTTTTTCATTCTGTCATTTTAGAAAGTATATCGATATAAATACTTTGCCGTAATTTTTGACGGTACGGGTTCACTTGTATGATTATAAATATGATTTTTTCCAGTTATGCAAATCTTTAGAGCTGAATTCTAGCTAAGTTAACGTTTCTTTCTTTAAGTATCTCCATACTTTCCTCTGTCGCATCCTGGTGTGTGTTATATCAGACTTATCTTCGACTAAACAGATTCTATGTCATATTAAAATATCCTTATCCTTATTTAGGGTAGAAGAGAGTAGTTAAGAAGGATCATTAACTCCTCTCTTCTAACCTAAAATACTACATTTTCTTCCAATATATATATATATATATATATATATATATATATATATATATATATATATTATTGACAATAATGAATACCTAGAAATATTATATAAATTTCGAAATGTATTACGAAGGTCTGTCCACGGTGATCATAAGAAAAGACGACATCTTTACAGCATGAATAGAAATTGAAGACAACATAGAGAAAACATTTTCTTTGAAACCGGTTTATAGATGTAACATCTCCATCTCGAAGCTAAAAAATGCTTCAGACATTCAGTTTTTGTTCGCTGTATCCAAGCCAAGTCTCGTCTTGGGGCTTCAGTATACGTCGATTGCACCTCTGCAGAGGGTTACCCCACCACACTAATAAGACTTATGACGATAAACTGCATCCGACAGCAAAAACCTCGGATTGGGAGGTTTAGAAGAACGTAGAACCGTCTCTTAATTGCTGTTGTTCCCAGGTCCACCTTGCCCCGGGTGTGGTAGTATCCGTTAGAGCCCAAGCTATGGTCAAATTTGATAACCCCCAAACTGAAGTCAAAACAATACGACAGTATAAATATGACTTTTATAGTAAAAATTCAAGCAATACGTATGAAGAAAAAATGTTACCAGTAATATACCTTCGAGAAAAAATTATATATAGCAGCAATACATCTTTCTCTCGACAAAAGTCTCGCCACAAAAATGCCTCAATGAAACATGATCTGCAATCTGATTTCTTACAAAGAATGCATATTCTATTCATAGGAATCCGAGGTAAAACATATTGTCGGAATTAAATAACGCATTGAGGTTGATATACCGTAAAACAAACCAAACCATGTCAGACAATAAAATCGCATATTATTTGATTCATTTCAGATTTAAAACAGAAAGTTAGACAAATTAGCATAATTTCGTCGTCTAACATTTTATTATACGACTCTTGAATTGTATTGTAAATAATGTTATAATTAGCAATATTTAAAAAATATATAGATATAAATAGAACCAAAGGTTTCAAAAAGTTATATAAGGTGCATCAAGATATTGAATATGTATTACTTTGATAAAAATATCGCTATTTTTATTTTTTTATTTCATTTTGCCATATTGAAAACCAGACTTGAAAGTAAAAAAAGAGAGATATGCAAGAGAGATATATCTTTATACAGCAAAAGTATAGCGTGTCATTCAGAGATAAAATGCGTCAAACCTCCGAGTTAACAAGATGTTTAAAATCTGCTTACAATATATGATATGGAGTTCGTGTATCATTATTTATTATGTTGTATGCTTTCACATGAGTTGGAAAGTAATTCACAAAAAATGTGCTTTGTTCTTGCCGTCTCGTCTGTGAAGATGTCACCAGGAGCTAAAAGCAAAATTATGTCAACTGAGTATGTGACTGAATATGATATGTCTTTCTCTGTTAATATTTTTTTATAGAAAATAGGATATTAAAGATAGTGCGTTCTCAAGATATTTCCTTAATATAATCTTAATAATAAAATTATAAACCTTTGACATCTTATATATATATATATATATATATATATATATATACAAGAAGAGATTTGTACCCACAGAAGCACAATACAGATTTAAACAAAACAGACGTCATAGTATACCTTAGGCACCTTTCGGCCAACACTTTTCCAAAAGTATATGCTGGCAAAGTTAAATAACAATCAGAGACGCATTAATATAACGAATGCGGAGAGAACGTTGGAAAGCGATTGAAGACAAATCTTTAACTACAAATAATTAACATTTAAAGTGGGTGTAAACAACAGCTCCACAAGCGTATAAAAGGGAAAAAAGACACTCACAAACCCTCCTTTTGTCCTTTTGTCTGCACAGGCTAGGCTGGTGAATTTTTATAGATACGGACTTGAAGATAGTATACTGAGCGAGCAGTGTGCAGAACTGCAAACCACGTGTCTTCATAACGGGAGACACAATCATGGCTGTCAAGCAAATGTTGTCCTATCGCCAAATCATTGACGGCTTGAGTTGTTCTTAAGGACTGGTTCAGACTACCTGAACGCACATTAACAGGGGCGTGCTGTGCCTCCAACCTCAGATTGGTATGTCCTATGTATACCACATCGCACCGACATTTAAACTTGTAAACAACTAAATTCTTTACGAAAATAGGACAACCAATCCTAACTGAAAGACGGAAACACAGATTTTGTCTAAAACACAGTGCGCAACTTAACCGCATTGTAACACGACAAAATACACGCCGAAATTCTACAATTTCCTGCCAAGGTAACTTCAAGTAAATAGGGCAACGGCTAGGTTAAAAAAAATACTGGTTCCTTGAAACGCTTGTTTTTCTATTAATTACACACACACACACACACATAGTCTCAAACGAATATTTTCTGTCTCTTGTGCTCTGCTTACATTTTAGTATCTCTCCTTCCGTCCTCTGTTAAAACAATTCTCAGATATTTGAAATTACCTACTTGTTTGATTGTGAATTCACCGATTGGTAATTTGCATTTCGCATTGACCTTTTTGCATTCTGTTTTCCTGCAATTGTTATTTAGTTCGTTCTTCTGGCTTTTTCTTCACTATTTTCTGTAGCAGCTTTTGTTATTAATTTCCGTGCTATCAACACTGTCATCTACATAATTTATGTTGTTAAGATCTTGACCTCCAATAATAAATTCTGGTTGGACGTCTAATTAACACACCCTTGTCTTACACACCTTCATTTTCTTAACTTATTTTCTATCTGCATGTCGGCAGTTTACTGACGATATAGCTTCTTCATTGTTCTAATATTCTTACCAGATATGTTAAGGTTGTTGAGCACTTTCAACAGATCTTTGCGATGTAATTTATTGAACGATTTGCTTAATTCCTAAAACACAGGGGCACACCCTTCTGCATTTGTATTGTGCTTTCTGATAACATTCTGAGCATAAATATTGCGTTCTTTTTTCCGATATTTTTGACAAACCCGTATTGTTCTTATATTTCCGCTTTCATTCTGCTGCGTGTTTTATTCATCAGAATTTGGACAAGTTTTATATGGCTCATTAGGCTGATTGCCCGATGGGGTTCACATTCGTTTGCATCATCGGTTAGTGGTATGAAAATAAACCTACCGAAGTCTTTCGATATTGTAGACAATTGTAGATTTCTTTTATTTCAATAATCTTGTCTGTCGAAATCCTCTAAGGCTGTTAGCATCTCTATTACTATGCCGTCTGGCCCTGTTGCTTTGTTTCTGTTCAATTTGGACAGTGAAGATTCCATTTCAGTTTGTTTTTAATATGTCCTGTGATTCGATATTTTCGAATTGCACTTTGTTATGTTTTGTCGTGGAAGAGTTCTCCGACATAGTCCTTCCATCCGTGAAATAAGTTTCTTTCTCTAATATCAGCATTCCGTCTTTGGATTTTATGCAACTTGATGAGTATGACTTTTTATTGTTATTTTATATATATATATATATATATATATATATATATATATATATATATATATATACTCATTGTTTTTATTTTCGCAGATTTTTATTGCGTCATTTTTCTTTAGCCTGCCGACATTTATTCCTTATTTATTTGTGTAGTGTCCTATATTTTGTTCCGTATATTTTCTTTCCATCATGTCGAAAATTTAATTTGTCACCCATTCTTTTTATTTTTTTCGTCATTTTTACTTTGGGACGATTTCGATTACATTTCTGTTAATGCATTCTACTTCGAATTTCCATTTTATATTCTACCTCGTATATGCTTTTCACACTGTTCCTATATTACTTCAAGCTCGGGTCGTTTAAAAATTTGCCGTATCGCAATTTGGTTGTTGCTCTAGGCTTCTTCAATTTCCGTAAGTTTATTGTAAGTTTGCATATCACTGGTGGGTGAGCGCATCCATAGTCGGCATTTGAATAAGTTTTGCAATGCAAAACTGCATTTCTTAATCTATTGTTGATAATTATGTAGTCGATTTTTCTGTTTGTTCTGTTTGGCTTCTTCATTTCCATAAACCATTTTTGGGTTGGGTGTTCTTGAAACCAGATATTGTCTATTAACGGTCATTCGCTGTACACCAATATATCCATTTTTCTCCGCGATCATTACGGGTTCCTTGTCCAGATTTGCCAACTAGTTTACCATCTCCCTCATTGCCTACTTTAACATTCGGGTTTCCTATAACAGTAATAATTTCTTCCGATTTGCATCTAGCGTAGAGTAGAATTTTTCAATTTCTTTTTCTGTACTTAGTGCTGCCAATGAATACACAACTATGATGGATATCTTGAATGGGGTTTTCTTTCAATTTATCAACAGTAATTCTTTCAGTGAATTGCCAGTATCTCAGACGTATATCTTCGTCTTGGTCTAGTATCAATCTTACGCCTTTCATTTTCCTCTCCGCCTGCAGATATGTTCCTGTGTTTATCATTGTTTGCCCATCTCGTTTCACATATGTCTGATATATTAGCATTTTATCTCCTCATTTTTTGTTTAATATTTTCTAACTGGTGACAATGGTTTTGTATTCTAGCGTATCATCTCGCAAGAATTATATTGTTTGATGCGAACAGTCGGTCAGGAAACGGCTGTGGTTCATGTCTTTCCTTCCCGCTCAAGGGATCACTTCCAAGAAGTTTGATCTCTTTTATACTAACAGACACTAGAAGTCAGTCAGGTGACGCTAATTACTCATATCTCTTCTTCCAGGTCAAGGGCCACATCTAAGCTGCGTATAGAAAATCACCTCTCTTATAACCCTATTGTATCGATCGGTACTGGTAATAGGGTAGAGGCATATCTATGGAATGTAAATTATTTCATTTATTAAATTATAACTTGTATAAGTCGCGATAACTCCAATTATCTTAAAAACGAGTCTGAAATTAATTTAGTCTCGTTTAAAAGTTAAGTGTACATATTTCTACTAATTCGCGGTAGTTCGTGATACCTACATTTTAAAATAAATTTATAAAAACCCTTACTTGAAGCTTTCATTTTAGCTTTAATTAAAAGCTGACTATTACATTTTTTCCAGTATGCAAAATACTCGTATTTCAGCCAGAAATTATTGTCAATTAATTTTTGGGGCTAAATATAACTGATTAAAATCCTTTCTTAATTATCTATCATAGCAATCTAATTTTATTTATTAAAAATATTATTAAAAAATAAAATATATTTTACTGCAAATTCATTTGAGTTATATTAGCTGATTTAAAGTATAAATAATCTTATTTGAAATCAGCATTATTTTCTTTAACTTGAAATTAATAGAAAAATAGATTTTTTTAAACAAACAGTAGCTGTGATTTATGTTCATGTCAATTACTTAAAAGCAATGAGAAGTTTATTATTGTTCTACGAAGACTTTATCTGTTAAAACATATTTTACGAAAATGACGGGTGAACACTTTATGATTTTAAAATACTAAGTCATCTTAAAGAAGTTTGAAATATTTCCTTTAATCTAATTTTAGAAATGTTGACTTTAAATTTACTATAATCATCGAGCTTATTTTCCGATAATACAGTGTATAGTCACCCATACTTTAGAAATGGATACCTTTATACACAGAAAAATAATTTAAAATTTTTAATGCGTAATGATCTGTATTAAATCTTTCAATTTTCTCTTAGTAGTTATTTAATAACTTAATAACCTTCTTTTTCTATGTGCCATGTCCCTTCAGGACGTAGGCTACCATTTTTTCTGTTGCTCCACCCAAAGCCCGCTCTGCCATCCACATATTCAGTCACCCGTTGTTGTCTCTCTTTCCCTCTATTTTACCCATCAGCACCAGATTCTCTAAGCACTTTTTCCTCATAACATGTCACAAGAACTTTAGCAGTCTTTTCCTGATGCTCGGTATTAATTTCCTTTTCGTTTTCATCCTTTTCAAAATCTAATCATTGCTCACATGCTCGAGCCATGGTATCCGCAGCATTCTTTTGTAGAACCACATTTCAATTGCTTCAAGTTTTTCCTTTCTCTTTAATGATATTGTCCAGTATTCACTGCCATACTGAACAACAGACATGGCATAGCAATCCAATAAGCATTTTTATTTGTTTCTTGTGAAATATTTCCTGTTTCTCAATACTCTACTCAGCTTCTGGAATACATCTTTCTTTATGCCAGTTCGCCTTTGCATATCAGTGCTGCACTTTCCATCTTCTGTTAGAACATTTTTTAGGTATTTAAAATGTTTATATCTGCTTGATTACCAATGAATTGTAATTGGAATTTTTGGCTCCTCTGTTTGCTGATGACCACGCATTTGATTTTCCTGTAGTTTATTTGTAGGTCTTTTAACTTTCTTTAGCTTCCTTCTTTATCATGTGGCTCATAAAACTGATTGTTCGGTGGAGTTCGCATTCGTTTGCACCTGGTTTCTTAATCAGTGGCTGTGAAAATTGATCTGTTTAGGTCGTCTGGTATTACACTGTTGTAGAATTTATTAATTTTTTCTGTAATTTCTTCTATATCGAAATCACCTAAAGCTTTGAGCATCTCTTTTACAATTCTGTTTGATCCAGCTGCTTTGTTTCTATTCAGTTTGCCTATTGCAGTTTCCATATCGGATTGTAATATTTCCGGTCCGTCAGCATCTTTGTTTATTGTTCAGTTGTTCTGTCTTGTCGCGATAGAGATATTTAGATATTCTTCGAATCGCTGGAGTATTTCCTCTTTCTCTAATATGACCGTTCCCTTCTTGGAGTTTATAGATCCTGTTGAGGAGAATTTTCTTTGTCCTGTCAGTTCCCTTATTTTTTTTAATAGATTTCTTCTTTATTAGTCTTGCTCTATCTCTCTACTTCTACACATTTGTTGTTGAGCCATCCCTTTTTAGCCTGGCTTCACTTGATCCTTATTTCCTTGTGTTGTTTCTTGTATTCCGTTCCTTTTCTTGGCATACTTCTCTATTTCCTTTGCATCATGTCAAAAATCTCTTTAGCCATTCACTCGTTTTTTCTTCTGTGTTTGATTTCCTGTCTCGGGCCAGGAAGTTTTTCCCGCCTGAATCTATCTTGCACATAGACAAATCAAACATCTGACGTTGCATAGAATACTGCTGTCATATCTGGTAAGATGCCCCTGTTGTTCATCTCTGAGTTCTCGACAGGCTCCAAATGAGAATCTGTAATGTAATCGGTCCAGACCTGGCAGCTCAACTCCAGCCACTTTCTCACCAGCGGGATGTGGCTTCCCCCTGTCTGTTCTACAAAAATTTTCATGGCTTCTGCTCTGACGAACTTAGGTCACTAGTATCCTCTTCACGAGAATTTACACGAGCAACCAGACTGGCAAAAAGGTCCCACTATTTTACAGTTAAATCTACCAAATGCAGCCGACAATTCTACCACGCCAGCTTCTTTTCTCGCTCTTCCCGCCTCTAGAACTCCCTTCAGTATACTTGCTTTCCTGACAGCTACAACCTTCAGAAATTTAAATGCAATGTCAATTCTCACCTCTTATCCAGTTGGCTTCAGTCCTTCACTCGTCCTTTCTGCATCACCCCGTATATATTGTTCTTTTCCTTTCTCACTCTACTTTTGCAACTGTCATCACACCTGTATTTCTATCCTTCTCTTGCCCTTTCTCTGACATTCCCTGTGACTGGTTCGGCTTTCTCTTCGCTCTCATCCTGCCTAAACTTTTACTCTCTTATGTAGCTCTCTGCGCATCAGTGGCGGTACCGCCTTGCTTGTGGTGAAACGGTTATATGTATAGATATTAAACCAATAAATACACATGAAATAATAACTGTTTTAATTATTATGTTTTTGTTTGTGTATACGTAACATTTTTTTACATTTTAAAAATTAACATTAAATTACGAAAGAAACATCGGGGAAGACGGCCGAGCATGTGAAAGGCCAGGTAAAATTGGTCATTAGTTTATTTGTTTTGTACGGATTAAGAAGAAGAATGTTTTTCTTTTGATTGGCTGCTGAAATTGGCATCGGATTGTTAAAGAATCATTATCTTTTTTCTTCTTTTCCTTTTTTTACAAAAAAATTGTGCGAGCTTGGATTATGGATAAGATTAATTGCCTCTGTCAGTAATCGCAGAATGTGGTTAGGTTAATTGATTGAAGAGAACAAGTGTCGGAAAATACAATTGTACACAGGATTCTAGGATTGCTTTGTCGGTTCGAACGAATACTTCCTTCATATATGTTCTACCTAAAGGATGTCGGTGATCACATCTCTCTACAAGTTCATATACTTTGTAGCCCTTTCCAATGTTTGCCTCCTCACAATCCTTGTTCCATTTGCACAAGAACATTAGGCAGGTTACTCGCTGTTTCTTTGTCTCTCAATATCTTCTGTATGTGTCAGTGTTTCTAAGTCCTTATGTGTTCTAGAAATGTCAATTCTCTCTTTCTGATTCTAAGGATAAGGGTCCATTTTTTCCCATTTTCTCTCGTATATTCCTCTATCCTCAAATACTTAATTTTGAATAATACAATATATTAAAAAGAATGTATATTTTATAATCGAATGTATAAATCTTCACCATGCACACCACATGTGACACAACACAAGACAAGTTGGTTACTCCAGTTTCTGCCAAACACGCTGTAGCATGTCTTGCGTAACATTATCCAGTACCTCAGTGATTCTCTAAATGAGTTCTTTTTGGCTTGTAGGAAGAGAAGTGGTATAAATGTGTGTTTTCTCGTAGCCACATAGAAAAAAATCACAAGATGCCACTTCTGAAGATTGTCCTGATATTATATGGACTACAGATCCTTTGTATTTTCTCTGAAAACCCTTTCACATAAGGTAGACAGGTCGAGGCTGTTTTCTGAGAGTTGTTATCCTCATGCAGCCTCTCTTCCATGTTTGTTAGAGTTGTTGTTATGTACCCTGGATAATTAGAATGAGGATAATATACCCCAATGTTTGTAATAAAGGGTTCGGTTCAAAATTCCTAGCAGATGAAGAAGGCTGGAGTGCACAACGGCCAAAACATCGTACAAATGGCAACAAAGATGAAGATAATAGTCCGAATAATTTAAATTGTGTAGAATCATATATATTTGTAAATGTATCATTCCTCCAGGCTTTAAACATCTCCGATACATTTGTTCTGGCGCTCCTGCTATATATTTGAAGATTCTTGATAAAATCCAAAGAATCTGCATTGTTATTGATCCTAATCTGGCAACTGTTTCAGTTTGGTGATATTGTAAGGTATTTCTATGGCGCTCTATTTCGAAATGATGCCATACCACTGGTTATCTATATAAAACCAAATACTGTATGCATAGTTGCAGTTTCACACCTGAAAAGGGGATCACATTGGTTATATAAATAAACAATTATGTAACTAACGGGTGCGAGCAATTCATCTTCTTCCATGTGCCTTGTCATTTCAGGACATAGGCGAGCATAACCCTCCATGTCTCCCTATCACTGGTAGCTCTTAGCACACTTTCTCCTGTTACACCACGCGACCCTCATTCTACCGTCCACCCGCTCAGGCCAGTCAAGTACGTTACACGCTGTTTTCCCCTGTCTCTCTTTTCCTCTATCTGGCCTGTTAGTATCAAGTTCTCCAGCCCTCATTCCTCATTGCATATTTCAGGAACTTTAGCTGTCTCTACCTGATGCTCAGTATTAATTCTTTTGTTTCTATCCTTTCCAAAACCTCATCATAGCTTACATGCTCGATCCATGATATCCGTAGCCTCCTTCTGTTGAACCACATTTCAGTAGCTTAAAGTTTTCCTTGTGTGTGTGTGTGTATATGTGTGTGTGTGTGTCTGTGTGTCTGAAGAGTGAAAACGTTACAGTAAGGCCCTAACAAAACTTTGAAGCCGGCATGACTGAAATAAAACCGCTCAGCTAACTGACAATTTTCTCCACATTAATTATATATATATATATATATATATATATATATATATATATCCGAGTGAGTACAGAACGAAGAAATAATTTTTTTCACCGTCCAAAACATTAATTTAAAACAGTGCGCGATATATAATGTATAAAGCTGTGAATATTTATTATAAATTATATTTTAGAACATGTACATAATTTTTTCTATATATGTCCTCTACAATCATATGGTTGTTTCGACGTTGTGTGTCCAACGTCTCATCAGGAGAAATGGGCAAGACCTGAAATCATCCGCTGTGTCTATATTTGGTTCATTATTGTTGTGGGGTTGGTTGGGGTTATTGATAATGAAGGGAATATATCTTTTGTGTTGACCGTTAGACCTTTGAAGTACTTGGTGTGTAAATGTTAAATGGTTGATTAATGGCATTATCTGTTAGAATGTACGTTTTTATTGGTTGGGTATATCTTTTAGCTAGAATTTCTAAGAACGTGGTGTATGGGGGTTGATTAATTGGTCAGTTTTGTGTGAGGGGGGAGGGGGTTTGTGATTAGGGAACCCATCTTGTTTGTTGACCTTAAGAATTTTTAGGACTGTGGCGTGGTTAGCTAATGTTTGATTAATTAATGTCTGTTGTTACCAGACAGATTTTATGTATTCTCTTTTATCTAGTGGCCAGGCTGTCTTCCTTGGGGTTCCTTAGATTGACGTGATAGGGGTGAGATGTTTTCTCCTTTTAGTTTGGATTTTTCCAGTACGGAATATTTTTGTATTTAAGTAAGATTTTTATGGGTAGGTTTCTAATCTAATTCGGAATGTTAAACTTTGCTTTAGAATTTAGTAGTTTGATTTTTTCTATAGAATTGTTTATTTTTATTTGTTATTTTTATATTTTTATTTTAGCGTCCCCAAAATAGCAACGAAAGAAGCATATGTGCTTTTGAAAGACCACAAATCTGATTTTTACGGTAAATTACCTACAAGTATAATAAACCCCACAAAATCCGAAATCGGTAGGATCAGTAAAGCAATATTAGAGAGGGTTAACCAACAAATAAAAAATGAAATTAAACTAACGCAGTGGAAAGATACGGTGGACGTGATCGGGTAGGTTTGAAAAAATTGGTGGAAAAAATAATGCCACCTTTTTACAATTTGACATTGTGGATTTTTACCAATCGATTTCGGAGAACCTATTCGGTCTCACCCTGGCGTTTGTGGAATTCTAATCAGACATCACAGAGGATGAAGTCAAAATTATCCTGAACTGCAGGAAATCAGTTATAATCCACGACAACGAACAGTGGAGTAGTTTGATTTATCTATGGGTACCCTGGATTCTGCAGAGGCTTTGGATCTGGTTGAATTATTCTTACTGTACAACTTAACTGCACATAAGTAAATCGAAACGGACAATATAGGACTATATAGAGACGACGGGCTAATGATAATTGATAAATCTACTGGAGGTAAGGTTGATAAAACTAGAAAATTAATCCATAGAGTCTTTAAATCCTTTGGCCTTAACGTAGTGATTAACCACAATATCAAGCAAGTAGACTTCCTAGACATAACATTAGACCTAGTATCGAACATTTTCCAACCTTACATGAAAAACAACGCTAACCCAATATATATAAACCCCAACTCTAATCACCCACCATCCATTATTAAGCACATCCCATCATCGGTAGAACGTCGTATTAACACACACGCATCCAGTAAAGAGATATTTGATAAGCACAAGTTAATTTATAATAGAATCCTTAATAAAAGCGGGTATAAATCATCAAAAATCAGTTTTGTGGAAAAATTCAACAGTTCAAAAAGCAAAAGTAGAAACAGGAAAATAATATGGTATAACCCTCCCTTAAATCAATCAGTTAACTTCAAGCTGGGGCATAAATTTCTTAAACTAATAGAGAAGCACTTCCGAAAAAATAACCCTCTGAGCAAAATCTTCAATAAAAATACCATACAATTAAGTTATAGCTGTTCCAATAATCTAGAAAAATAATCAAAATGCATAACACCAAAATATTAAAACTACACAGCAAAAATAACTCCAACACTAATACAAGTCCGTCCCGTGATAACAACCTCTGTAACTGTAGAAACCCCAACCAATACCCATTACCAATAAATGTCTGATGAAATCTCTGATATATATGTGTTCGATTTCATCCATAGAAAATCCTAAAGATGAAAAAATATATATTGGGAATACCATGAACGTATTTAAAAAGCGCTTTTACAATCACCTCTCAGCCTTCAATAACAAAGAAAAACAAAACATGACGTCTCTATCCTAATACTTTTGGAAATTAAAAGACGAAAATAAAACGCCTAAGGTTAAATGGAAAATCGTCAAACAAGCAAGAACAGTAAAATCTATAAAATAACCATGTTGTCTTTGCCTCCAAGAAAAAATAGAGATCCTTAAATATAAAAATAGTAACAAGCTTTTAAACCAGAGGCACGAAACCACAGTAAACTGTAAGCACATTAAAATCATGCTAGGAAATACTAGGAATCTGATTAGATATTCTTATTATAAAAGATTAAAAAAGCTATAGAAAAAATCGATCTAATAAATCCTTATAGTAAGGTCTAATACCCACAAAAATATCTAAATAAATAAAATGTAAAATTAAATGAAATAAACAGGCTTCCAAACTATAATCTATGGAAAATTAAAAATTAAAGAAAAAATCGATCTCCTAAATTCAAAATTAAGATTAAATATACAAATTTAGATAAATTATAAAAAACTGATAAAATACAAATTTGCATTTACCTTCTAAAAAATACAATTTTAGATTTTTTATAAATAATTTCGCCTAAATAAAAAATACTACACACTTAAATAGATCAAATTATTAAATTCTACAGCAAAGTTTAATATTCCGAATTAGATTAGAAATCTAGCCGTAAAAAACCTTACTTAAATACAAAAATATTCCGTACTGGAAAAAATCAAAATTAAACGAAAAAAAATGGCTCCCAAACTCGACAAAAAATCTATTTCCTATATTCAAAATTAAGATTAAATATATTATTTCAGAATAATTATATCATACACAAAAATAAACCGTAAGCACATTAAAGATCTAACCAATAGAATCATGCTAAAAATACTAGGAATCTGATTAGATATTTTTATTATAAAAGATTAAAAATGCTATAAAAAAATCGATCTAACAAATCCTTAACGTAAGGTCTAATACCCACAAAAATATCTAAATAAATAAACTGAAAAATTAAATGAAATAAACAGGCTTCCAAACTATAATCTATGGAAAATTAAAAGAAAAAACCGATCCTATAAATTCAAAATTAAGATTAAATATGCAAATTTAGATAAATTATAAAAAACTGATAAAATACAAATTTGCATTTACCTTCTAAAAAATACAATTTTAGACTTTTTAGAAATAACTTCGCTTAAATACAATAATACTCCACACTTGAATGAACACCCCTATCCCGCTAAAATAAAAATATAAAAATAACAAATAAAAATAAACAATTCTATAGAAAAAAGATCAAACTACTAAATTCTAAAGCAAAGTTTAACATTCCGAATTAGATTAGAAACCTACCCATACAAACCTTACTTAAATACAAAAATATTCCGTACTAGAAAAATCCAAATTCAAAGGAGAAAACACCTCACCCCTATCACGTCAATCTAAGGAACTCCAAGGAAGGCAGCCTGGCCACTGGATAAAAGAGAATACATAAAATCTGTCTGGTAACAACAGACATTAATTAATCAAACATTAGCTAACCACGCCACAGTCCTAAAAATTCTTAAGGTCAACAAACAAGATGGGTTCCCTAATCACAAACACCCTCCCCACACACACAAAACTGACCAAGTAATCAAACCCTACACACCACGTTCTTGGAAATTCTAACCAAAAGATATACCCAACCAATAAAAACGTACATTCTAACAGATAATGCCATTAATCAACCATTTTAGCATTTACACACCAAGTTCTTCAGAAGTCTAACGGTCAACACGAAATACATATTCCCTTCATTATCAATAACCCCAACCAACCCCACAACAACAATGAACCAAATATAGACACAGCGGATGATTTCAGGTCTTGCCCATTCCTCCTGATGAGACGTTGGACACACAACGTCGAAACAACCATATGATTGTAGAGGACATATAAAGAAAAAATTATGTACATGTTCTGAAACATGTTCTGAAACATAATTTATTCTCTCTCTCTCTCTCTCTATATATATATATATATATGAATATATATACAGAAAGAGAGAAAGAGAGAAGAGGTGAGAAATTTACGGCATGCTATAATTATGAGTTAAACTGCTAAGTATTTAAGCGTTTAAGCATGAAACAGGCTGTCGCCTGTGGGAGTTGACTTCAATGCACCCCCACACACATTGAAACCTGACTGTCATTTTCAGTAAATAAACTTAGCTGATTGATGTCATTCAACATCCAAACTCGTGTTCTGTAGAAAACTTTTTGGGAATCGATCAGGAAGTATCAGCAATTGACTGCAGATTTTCTCATTTTGGCAATTTAAAATTTATGCACTAACTGACGGTTTTGGTTTGAATTTTTTTCTCTTTCTGTAGATTTGTTTGCGTACGCGCGTGTGTATGTGAGGAACGTCGCGTTTTTCTACCTTTTCTGGGTTGTTTTGTCGTAACATTTTATATTATAATGTAGACTATAATTAAAATAGATTAATATATACGCAGGCTTAATGAAGACCTGTTCAGCACTTAACAAACTGAGATTAACCTTCCAATATATATATTATTCGGTGAGAAGTAGTTTTATGTGCTGCTAAAGTGTAACAAACTCCTTAGAATCTTGAGATTAATATCAATACAAAAATAAATAAACCAACTCGAAGAGCTGACATTTCAGTTTATGCAAACAACTTTTTACAACTTTCCGTTAGTAACTTTTCTTTTTAACTTGTGACCTTTATCACAAGACAAAAAGAAATGTCTTCCTGTCTGCTGTTCGACACAAAAAGCATAAAAACTTCCAGTCGATTGCCATAGAGATAGATATTCAACGTTGAACTAGTGTTACAAGCACAGCTGCCAAACGTACCACGACAAGACAGGAAAAGAAAAACGCTGTTTTTTTGTTTTTGTGTTTAGCTAAAACAGTAGCCTCATTCTGAAAACCAGCAGGGAAACAGTTCAAATGTGCTGTTGCAAGTTATTCTCTGTTGGTAACAGTCTATTTTCTCGGATTTCTGCTTCATCTTAGCTTCCAGTAAATTAAATATTACTCGAGCGTCTAAGACTTTCGAAATGTTCAAATATCATTCCTTTTACTCACAGCCAGAAAAAAAAATGGAAATTTTTCTTTTTCCTCCCTTTTTTTCTAGCGTATATTTTCTTAAAGTGTTGAAAATTATGGAGATGCATTTCCGGTAGTTTTATAATCCATAAAATAAAATGTGAAAAGCTCATTGCATAAGAAGGTGATCATTTAAATCAATTTGCTCGAGTTCGATCTTCCCCGAATTATTAGTTTTTATTGTCCTTGTTCCAAAATAAGCATAGAAAATAGACAGAATAAAATAGGAATCAATTATTTGATCAAAGAAAAAATAAGTTTCTTTTCATAGTATAAAAAAAAAACAAAAAAAAAACTCGAGAACAATGGTTGATATGATGGATCTATAATGTCATACAACTCTTTTTATTTTATATTTTTGTGATAAACGTCTTTTCCGTTTCATTTAAAAAAAATAATGTTCTGACAAATTATCTCATTTTTGTAAGAGAAAAAGTTATTACACTTTGATTTTGTCTAAATGCTTAGAATATAATTCTTCTTCTATGTACCTTGTCCCTTCAGGACGTAGGCGATCATGGCCTCCCACGTTTCCTATCCCTGGTGGCTCTGAGCACGCCTTCTCCTGTTACACCATGTAATCCTCGTTCTGTCATCCACCTGATTAGATCCTTCAAATATGTCATCCGTTGCTTTCCCTTGTCTTTTTTTCTTCTATCTGGCCTGTTAGTATCAGATTCTCCAAGCCCTCATTCCTCGTTGCGTGTCCCAAGAACTTCAGCTGTCTCTTCCTGATGCTCAGTATTAATATCCTTTTTGTTTACATCATTTCTAAGACCTCATCATTGCTCACATGCTCGATCCATGATATTCGCAGCATCCTTCTGTAGAACCACATTTCAGTTGCTTCAAGTTTTTCCTTCATCTTTGATGGCATTGTCCAGCATTCACTGCCATATTAAAGGACGGATAGCACGTAGCAATCCAGTACTCTCTTCCTAGTTTCTAGCAAAATTGTCCTGTTTCTTAATACCTTACTCAACTTCTGGAATGCTTCCTTCGCCATGCCAATTTGCCTTCAAATCTCTGTGTCGCACTTTCCGTCTTCTGTCATAACGCTTCCCGAGTATTTAAATTTTTGTACCTGCTTGATTCTGGTATCCCCGACCTGTATTTGGCATTTTGGGCTGCCCTTTTTACTGATGACCATGCATTCGGTTTTCGTGCAGTTTATTTCTATTCCTTTCTTGTGACTCTCTTCAGCTACCTTCTGTAGCAGGTCTTGTAGTTTCCTTTCTGTGTCTGCTATCAGCACTCTGTCATCTGCATACTTTAGGTTGCTTAAATTGTGGCCTCCGATTACGAATCCAGGCATAACTTCTAGGGTCCTCAAAATATTATCGCTGTAGAAGTTGAATAGATCCGGTGAAAAGACACATCCATGTCTTACGCACCTTTCTATCTTTGTATATCTACTCAATTCATTACCTGTCCGTATGCAAGCGGTTTGCTGCCAGTAAAGATTCTTTATTACTCTCAAGTCTTTCCCAAATATGTCCAGGCTGCCGAACATCTCCATCAGTTCTTTGTGGCGTATTTTGTTAAATGCCTTCGCATAATCAATGAAACACAATTATAAGTCCTTCTTCATTTGTATTGCCCTTACGGAGAGCATCCTAATCATAAATATGATATTCTTTGTTCCCATGTCTTTAACGAAACCACACTATTATTCTATAAAGATGAAAAGTAGCACACGACTAACTTCTAGTGTAAGAATCCATAAACATATGTCTATGGGGAATCAAACATTGACATTTTTATGGACAGTACCACAAACCGTGCAACACACGACTCACTACTTTCAATGCAATGGGACGTGGGTAGAATAAAATTGGCTTCATCAACACAATATTTCTACCACAGCCAGAGACAAGTGATTCTAGTAATTCATCGCTTCATCATGAGGAAAGTGCGACGCACTTTAGTTTCAATTAGGTGTTAAGTCTTTTCTTTTCTTTTCTTCGACGTTCCCTGCACCTTTTTATTTTTCATTGTAATTCCCTGCACACCAGTGGCATTTCTGCACTGCTTGGAGTAAAATGGTTATTAAAAAACACTTTTAGATCATAAAAGCGTGAAAACAAAAGATTGTCAGCAATTTGCGTCAAATATTTAGATACAGTCAGCGTTCAGTGTCCTGTCCTAAAAGGATTTATAAAATATAACAAAACATTTTTTCAGCTCAAAGCTTTAGACCTTGTGGTAGTGAGCAAGTGCCGAAATGTACTAGATATCATTATATTCTGAATTACGTATCAGAACATGTGAATTGATCACAAGGTCTCCCTTGAACGATATCCATAAAGAAAATCTAATGAATTGTGCAATAGAATACATGATTTTTAAACTGATAAATACTATTCAACCCTCGAGGGGCCAGACAGAGCAAATGTTTACTGGGTGTTATCAGTAAACGCCATCACAGTTTTAGACTTTAACAAAACAAATAAAGATAAATGAAATCAATTTCAAGAAAACTCTTTTGATGATGTGGACAGTTTGCTCTTTCGACCATAATCGAAGGCTTGTGATGTGTTCTACAGAAAATGGTTTACACTGATAATAACTGAATAGCAAAGATAAACTTTAGAATGATATATTGAATGCTCTTCATATGAAGAAATGCACGTTACAAAATCAACAAAATAAATAAAAAATTTTAAATATTGTTTTACTTTAATATATATATATATTTAATTTTGACGTCATATCATTATTTCAAATTTTAAAAAAATCATTTGTCTTTGAAGATTATGAGCAATTTGTGTAATTATAATGTTTTTACTTTCATGTTCCTTGGATGTTTTGGAATCTGGCACATAATTTTCAGTATTTTCATAAACGCACGAAAAAATATTTTAAACAACTGTTTGAGGTAACATTAAATTATGCACACGCAACAAACAAACGACATGAGCCAAATTTAAAAACGTAAGAAAAATTTATTCTTAACCGACAAATATGAATTACACAAATTAAGTAATTTGTGTGCCAAATTATGGCCAATAACAGGTAAGTAAATCATAAATGAAAATTAAATGTCTTTTTACAATTAAAATTATAATACTTCATAAAAAAGACCCCAGAAAATTACGAAGAGAAGAAGAAAAAAACTTAATAGTTTGCAAAAAATAATTTGGTACAATTTTTGAAGCTAAGTTTATGATAAGAGCGAAGAATAGATGGTGTGCTTACACCAGCCGGAGACTTTTCTTTGGTATGGGGGTCACTGTGATTTTCCTTTTAGTTCTCGTCCGAGGGTTGTCAAAATTTTTCTGCGATGTTTTTTTTTTGAATTGGGGCAACCGGGATTCCTGTATCAGCTGTTCGCCGACTCGGTAAATGATACCCAAGCTCCCACTTAAATAAACTAGAGGTAGCCTCTAAAGACACTGCTCGGATTTTGCCACGAATGAAAATGTACTATAAATAATTTCGAAATTTAAAAATTAAGCAAGAACCTATTACAGCGTCTGCTTTCTCTCTGAAAACCCGATTCCCGCTCAGTGGATTAAATTTCTTCAGAGTAACTTAGAAAATTGTTTAAAACTTATATAACTATAGCATCTCAAGAGTGAAATGTAATTTACTTTAACGGGTCAAAATACGCCATTCTTTCATTAGGTTAGTAAGACAATTAAGAAACGTTAAAAGTTTCTAAATATGTGGGACTCAATGATCGCTTCTCGACCTTTTGGCTGGGAGGCATATGACAAGCTTTATATCCAGTCATCGCGGGGCTGGGTAATATTTGATCAATGATGCTCCGTAAAAGCTTTTTAATCTATAAGAGGCTTAAACTTATGTTTACGCATTTTTCGAAGCTGATTTAAGTAAACAGTTCTGAAAACAAGTGATCATTACTGATAGTCAATTACACATTATAATAAATTCCATTATCCGAATTTCTCTGCCTTCTCTATTTATTTACTAAACTTTTTTCAGATATAGGTAGCCATTTCTCAGTCTCGATAGTCTATTATGTTGGCAGACGTCTGATCAGACAGATTTGTTTTCCCAACACCCACAGGCATTATCAAAGCTTGGAGTTATCTGTTTGCACAAACATCGACAGGTCATTAAAGCTATAACTGATTGGAATTGTCTACTCGGGGAGTTTTCTCTGTCAGAGAATATTTTAACATTGGAACCATTTGTCTTTAAAAGTACTTGATTTAATATCATTTTGCGTGATTTAAAACCCAGGTCGTCAGGCACGGCCATTCTGGTTTTGATCACCACTCCGCAGCTGTCTGACACATACTGTTAGGCCCTTTGTAATTTTGACTGGATGCTGTTCATGACGTGTTACTTCCGTTTTTCTTAGACGCCTCTATTTCCTGACTTCTTCCGATCGCCCTTGGATGTTTCTCACCTTCATGACATAGTGTGCAAGGTCATAGTAATTTTGTTAGATATATTTCAGACTTTGATTTGTGCACAAAGTCTAACATATGTTGTCATTTGTCGTTCTGTGAAGCTATTTTCAGCGATATTTCTGCAAAAAGGTTGTGTTTATTCTGAGTATACAATCTTTTTTCTGCCTTTGGTGTATTGGTTGATGAGAAATGTATCCATTCCTGTATAAATAAGAAAAGAAATAATAGGATTCTGCAATAATGCACCTTAAATAAAAACAGACATACGAGTGGACACAAACTACCTTCTAGATTACGTCTTTATTTTTGCCCATTAAGCATTACGAATCTAATCAATAAGAATTGTTAAACCATTTTAACATGTGATTGCTTTTATGTAATATTTACTCTGTTCAAAGCTCAAAAGTCTCTCGATGGAAGATGTTACAAATATATTAAGAAGTAAAGGATAATTCCGTATTTTTAACTGTAATTCACAATATCATATAGGGCAGGCATGGGAAATAATTTTACATCAATTGAGAAAGACGACATCGTTTTTAGTGGTGTTTATATTAAGCTTAGCACAAACCTGGCCATTTCTATGCCATTTTTCATCACAGTCATCATTATCTCTAGTGTTTCATCGTCGTCTAAAGGTTGTCTCTTGATGTTCGTCCGAAGATTGTCCTCTTGATGTTTGTCTGAAGATTGTTCTCTTGATGTTTGTCAGAATATTGTCCTTTTGATATTCGTTTAAAGGTTGATCTCTTGATGTTTGTCTAAAGATTGTTCTTGTGATGTTTGAAAATTGTCCTCTTAATGCTCGTCTGAAGGTTGTTCTCTTGATGTTCGTCTGACGGTTGTTTTCTTGATGTTTCTCTGAAGAGTGTCCTTCTGATGTTTGTCTGAAGGTTGTTATATTGATGTTTGTCTGAAGATTGTCCTCTAGAGGTTTGTTTGAAGGTTGTTCTCTTAATGTACGTCTGAAGATGGCCCTTTTGGTGTTCGTTCGAAAGTTGTTCTTTTGATGTTCATCTGAAAGTTTTCCTCTTGATGTTTTCTGAAGGCTGTCTTCTTGATGTTCGTCTGAAGATTGTCCTTTTGATGTTCGTATGAAAGATCTTTTTCTTGATGATCGTCTAAAGGTTGTTCTTTTGATGTTCGCCTGAAGGTTGTCCTCTTGACGTTCATCTTAAAGTTGTTCTCTTGATGTTCGTCTGAAGATTGTCCTCTTGAGGTTTGCTTGAATATTGTCCTCTTGATGTTTGTTTGAAGATTGTCCTCGTGATGTTTGTTTGAAGGTTGTTATCTTTGTGTTCGTCTGAAGATAGTCCTTTTGATGTTCGTCTAAAGGTTATTCTCTTGATGCTCGTCCGAGGATTGTCTTTTTGATGTTCGTCTGAAAGTTTTTCTCTTGATGTTCGTCTGAAGGTTATACTCCTGATGTTCGTCTAAAGATTGTCTTTTTGATGTTTGTCTGAAAGTCTTTCTTTTGATGTTCGTCTGAATGTTGTCTTTTTAAAGTTCGCCTGAAGGTTGCCATTTTGATGTTTATCTGAAGGTTGTTCTCTCGATGTTTGTTTGAACATATGTCCTCTTGATGTTGCAGAGTCGGAGGCTTGTTGATATAAACCTTTTCTTTGGGTCAGTTTTATAGGAAGAGCTCAAGACCTGTCAAATCTGGAGAAACGTGGTGACCACTTTATAGTGTAACCGTGAGAAATCAATCTGTATTGTGTATTATGCTTCATTTTAGCGCGTGATGTATGAACTGTAATCTCATCACGTTGTGGAGAAACAAGTTGAAGTATTTAATAATTGTTTGGAGTGACTCACAAGTGATCCAAACATGTCTAGGCAGCCATTAAGTTAATATGCTCGGATCTTTAGAATCTTCCCTCAAATACCCGTTTCTAATTGAACATGGAAGGTAACTGAACAATTAGCATCAAAACTTGAAGAATATCTCACACCATAATGACGACGATATGCTGGTTGAATATTAATTACTGATCCTTAGATTTGGTAGAGAGATTTCACTATTTGTATTCGTTTTTCGGTCATTTATTTTTACAGGATTAATTTTCAAAAGCTTCTTTCAAAAATACTGAAAGAGAACTAAAGTAAGTTAATGAACAAAAATGTTGTTAAAACTTCAGATTGGTTGGTGATTTAAGGGTTGCCATGGATAAACTCTATAAGAAAAACGGTGATCAATTAAATGATAAATTAAAGGGGAAAGTCTCGATATAAGCAAAGATCTGTGGCTATAAGAAACTGATTGCGATTGGATTGGTTGTACATTTAGACCCACCGGACATAAAAGAATTTAAATTTAAATTTAATTGTTCTTGCATATTTGTAGCGTTTCTCTAGTTTTGTTCCTATTTGGTTTCCACCCACGTTACATATAATTTTATCAATAAAAAATATATTTAATCTGAAGAACGAAACACGTCACAAAATGTTTTTATTTAATTATATTTTGCAATTGGGTCCCTGGTTCTTTCTAATATCTACGTCTACTCCATAGTTCTAACATCTTAACTTAAAAATCTGAACTTTTATTTACTACTTATTTGCATTTCTTTCTTCAATAAGAGTAGATGAGTTTGCCTATCATCCGGTACACAATTTTCCTCCGTCTTTTGAACAGGAGTAGAGATTTATCCTTTGTTTCCGGTTTACGATTGGATTTCCGGTTTCATTTAAAGTCTACAACGACTCTAAACTCTTAAAGTCTCCACCCAAATTCTGAATCTTTTTTTGCTAATTAAATCTTGAAATTTTCAAATCTAGAATTAGCTATCATTCCTGATATCTTACCCTTTCTCACGCTCATGCAATTCCACTCAATGGCGCTTTTATTTTGAGTAGTGCTCTTGAGCCTCGTATGATGTGAACATTAAAAAAAGGAGGGAAACGGGGCTTTTTTGGACTGAAGTAATGCTTTTGTTAATAGAGTTATATATATATTCTTCTTGATTTGTCGCTCTCAAAATTCTTCCTTTTGGAATCTCTCTTCCAAACCCCGCTGTGCAATCGATTTACTCAGGCCTATCAAGTAAGTTCCGCGCTGCTTTTCTTCTAACTCTCTTTCTCTCTACAAAAAAATGATAAGTTGTACTTTGCTCTAGGATATATGTTGTACTGAGCTCTTAAAAAAATGCCGGAGAATTCGGAATTCTAAAATTGTTGGTTCTTTTTATATATATTAGTCATTCACATACAAGCCTGTTTTGGTGTTTCACAGCTCATCAGTGTGGCTAGACACATCCACTTGCTTTTGACCGGGATCAAAACTCGACCGATTTGGTGTCAGTCGGAGTCGCTGCTCTCTAAACCACAGCCACATGGAATTAGAGAATGGACATTTTAAGATTTTAAATTGTTGTATATAAGTGGTGTATACACACGCCAGTCATCGAAAGAATTCAAGAGCTCAATTGATTGCTGAAGAAACTAGTTTTTAAAATTTTCTTTTCTAAAGAGGTCAATCGTAATGAGAGCCTAATATATATATATATATATATATATATATATATATATATGTGTGTGTGTGTGTGTGTGTGTGTTTGTCTGTGTGTGTGTGTAAAAGAGACTATAAGAAGTCAAATATTGGTAATAATGATGCAAAGATAGGAAACTCTGAAATTTCATCGTTGATACAATACCTTTCATCTTATTCTCACATTAACTGTGGAATAATAAATAGATAGATGTCAAGAACTCCACAACTTCAAAAGAAATCTATATTGTCTGGTACCCACTCTCCTGCCTGATCCATATACTAATGAACCACATCAACTTGTTATGAGCAGCTGAGCTGGTGGTCACATTGATTCAACGATTAAATATGTTTAAACATTTCCACGACGTTCGATAAAGTGGAATCAACTATAATTATTTTAAAAATGGTAACTAATCACTTTTTGCCCAACAATATATGTGTATATATAACACAAGCAATATACAAATTGATGATGATCAGTATTGATCATGATGTATTTTATCACCATTTAAATAAAGATATTGTTCGTACATTATATCAAACTAACACCATCAATCAGGATTGACAAATAGAATATAAAATAAATATTATATTACTAACTACGTTAAAAGCCGTACAAACTTTTTAACTATATTCTGTGGACGGGAAATTGGGCCTCTGTCCTAAAACTAAAATGATATATGCTTCAGCTTAGAAAACAGCAATGATAATATCGAAGATTTAACTTTGGATTCCTCAATTAACACCATGGAACTACAAAATTTCATTTTAACTCTGATTCGAGCTATGAGTCCAATTCCGACCAAAAAACAAACTTGGGCCTAAAATTGAGTTCTTCAAATCACAAACTCCGTGGAAATTTAAAACCTCACGTCACGAAGCCACTTAATGCTTTGGCATTTTTAAGAAATAAATTTAATTTCCTAAATTCACCAACTTTTGGAGATATTTTAAACTAAATTTAAGTTCTTTGTGTTACTTTAAATTTACCATAAATTAATAACTTTCAAAATCACTAATTTTTTTCAAGTTATTTTGAAATTTGAATTTTTAACATTTCCTTCCTTATCCGGACATAAATCCCAATGTCGGATGTTTAAGCATCAGGTGAATATCCTGATGTAAATACGTCTATGAAGAGCATGATTAAAAAGTATAATTTTATTAAAGAAAATACATAGGATATTACATTATTTATTCATAACATTTCCACTGTTTGTTTAAAGTAGAAACCTGTAAAATATCTGCGTATTTTTACGTTTTCTAATGCGAAATATTACGTCTTAATTTACAGATATCCTATTTTTAAAGAGTGCAGAAATTATTTATCAAAACCTTCCTTGAAACTTGCTGTATCAGAATGCTTTTTTATGATTTTAATATTGTTAGACACACATGTATCCAGATGAATTCCCTTTATTATAGTAAAAATGGAATTCTTATAAAGATATACTATTGAATTTAAGAACTAAAAGTATCCGCTCGAAAGATTAAAAAGCTTTAGATTGAAACAAAAAATATCTTTCGATCCATATAAGGTTAGGTTAATAATATTCGTAGATCTGTAAACTACAAAAAAAGCTTTGTTTCTAATTTAAAATATAGATATTCAATTGTGATATTTTTTAGTTGGTTTTAATTATGTGCGTTTTTACGCGGATCGGTCTTTGATCTACCGAGCACAAATTAGTTTCCCATTTGATTGCAACGAAACAAAGCACAGATCTGTTTACGCCGTATGAAAAGTTAAACCGAAGCTGGTAATGGCGAAGGGACGATCGAATAACTGAATTGAAGGATCGAATGATGATTAAAATCTACTTTCTCGTCTGTCTTTCATCATTTTATGGCATCTTATGAAAACAGCAGGATGCTGCAACTAAAAAAAGAAGAATCATTATTGAAATACACTTCCAAGTATCGTAGAGTTAACAAAAGTCTCGACTTTAATTAGATGCTGAGTGATTTTGTATTGCAAATACAAAAGCATACTTATCTAAAATAGAATTAAATAGAATTTGCCTGTAGATATGGTTTTTCGTTATCAACATTTTAATAAAATAGTTTTTATATGAATGGACAAATTAATTCAGAATTCTTGATTTTCGATTCAATTCCACTGCAGGTATTTCTTCTCTATGCCGTTTTTCTTAAAAATCTCAGCCTGGGTACGACTGTAAATTACACCCGGTAACACGATTACTGATCAGGAGATTAGCGGTTTTGAAGAACATTGTACCACCTCTTTCTTATCCAGGGTCCCAGCTATGAGTTAATAGTGAATCCCCAAACTTGGGTCAACACACGATAAAAGTATATAAACGCGTTTTTGTCTAAGAATACCAGCAATAGCTTTTGCTATTTAAAACAAGTTATCAGGAATAAATTATTAAAAAAGAAAGACAAAAATTATCAGTAATACATTTTTGAAAAAATTGAAAAAGCACCCAATAAAATGTCTGTAATAAATGATCCATGAGGAGTTGTTACGCAATTAAATGAAACAAACATGGCTCTTTAAAGTGCCCTGTCCTTTGTAGCCCTTTTCTTTGTTATCTCTCTTATACTCTGTATTGGGATCCATTTTCTTAAGCTCGCTAAACACATTGAGACTAACACTCTTTCCTATGAGTATCAAATTTTCCAAGCAATCTTTCCTTAGTTTGTAACCTAAAATGTTCAATAGTCTCTTTCTAATGTTAAGTATAAGTATCTATCTCAATTTCCTTTTCTATAAAATTTCGTCGTTGCTCGAATATTCGGTCTATGTTGTCCTCAGCATCCTTCTGTAGGGCCACATTTCTGTTGCTTCAGGTCTTTTCCCAATTTGTGAATTGGTTTTCAAGTAGTCAGAGTTATATAGGTAGAGTGATATTACATAACAAATTCTAACTAGATTTTTCTGTTCCTTATTCCTTTACTTAGCTTTTAGAAGACATTTTTGTTATCCCAGTGCGCATTCGAAAGTGTCTTACTTTCAGTTCTCTCTTAAAGAAATTCCATATATTTAAATTGTGTTTGTTTGATTTTGCTATTTTTATTTTCTATGATAGGCTGTATTTTTTTGTTACTATTAACCAAACATTATGTCTTCTTGCAATTGGTGTTTAGTTCTTTTATCAAGCTTTCTTTTATTTTTATGTGTAGGAGTTCTTGTTTACTTTCTGTGTCAGCTATCAACACTGGGTAATCTACATGTTGTCAAAATTATGGTCTCCAATAATGAATCCTGAGAGAACTTCTAATTCTCTCAGAATCATTTAAATGTATATGTCGAGTAAGTCACGTGAGAAGAAAGATTCTTGTTTGTGTAAGACAAGATTGTTGATTTCCATATTTTATATTGACAGAATTCATTTTCTATCCGAATTCAGGGTGGTTTACTGCCAGAATAGGTTTCGGATTATTCCAATGTTTTTCACAAATGTATTACATAGACCGTTCAACATTTCTTGTGATCTATTTTCAAACGCATTTGCAAAACTTATAAAACATAGTAAGCTTAATGCTTATAAATCTACCATGTGCAATAAATACTGTTGCAATATCTGATCGGGTACTCCTGCTATTCATTTCGAAGTTCTCGACAAAATCCGCAGAATGATCTGCAATGTAATCGGTCCTGATTTGGCATCTAAACTTTAGTCACTTTCAAACCGACGTGACGTGGCTTCCCTCTGACTTTTCTACAAATATTTTGATGACAACTGCTCTCACGAGCTTTTTCCCTGGTACCACCTTCTTCTTGTTCTTGTTCTTGTTCTTCTTCTTCTTCTTCCATGTGCCCTGTCTCTTCAGGACATAGACGATCATGGTTCTCCACGTCTCCCTATCCCTGGTGGCTTTTAGTATGTTTGTTCCTGTTACACCTCGCAACCCCTGTCCCGTCATCCACCTGATCAGGCCCTGCAAATATGTTATCCGCTGCCTTCCTCTGTCTCTTTTTTCTTCTATCTGGCCTGTCAGTATTAAGTTCTCTAAGCTCTCCTTTCTCATTGCATGTCCCAGGAACTTCAGTTGTCTCTTTCTGATGCTCAGTATTAATTTCCTTTTCGTTGTCATTCTTTCCAACAACTCATCGTTGCTTGCATGCTCAGTCCACGATATCCGTAGCATCCTTCTGTAGAACCACATTTCAGTTGTTACAAGTTTTGTCCTCATTTTCGATGATACTGTCCAGCATTCATTGCCGTATTGAAGAACTGACATCACATAGCAATCCAACACTCTTTTCTTTGTTTCTAGTGAAATTTTTTTGTGTGTTAGTACAGTCAGTTTCTGGAACGCGTCCTTTGCCATGCCAAGTCGCCTTCGGATCTCTGTGTCGCACTTTCCATCTCCTGTTAGAACACTTCCTAGGTATTTAAATTTTTGTACTTGCTTGATTCTGGTATCACCCACCTGTATTTGGCATTTTGGGTTGCATCTTTTGCTGATGACCAAGCATTCAGTTTTCTTAAAGTTAATTTGTGGCCTTTCTTTGTCACTCTCCACCGTAACCTTCTGTCTTGTAGTTTCCTTTCCTTGTCTGTAATCATCACTGTATCATCTGCATACCTTATGTTGTTCAAGTTGTGGCCTCATATAACAAGCCATAACCATAGAAATTTAAGCATGTTACTAGATTGGCGTCTAGGTTCTAAATTTTTACCGTTGAAATAGTTAAATGTAACCGCCACTTCTACACCAAATATTTTTATCGCGCTTCTCAGCAACAAAACTCTAATCCGTTTACCTGCTTTCCTGATATCTACAATTTCCAAAGATTTAAATGTAATGTCAATAATCATGTACTATCTTCTTAAAATCCGTTCATGTTTTATGCTTTCGTTAATATACACTGTAGTCTTTTCTCTCACTGTAAACCTCTGAGCACTAGTAGCGGTCTCGCCTTGCTTAAGGTGAAAAAAGTAGAAAAAATAATCAGGTATACAGCAGGAAAAGTTGAAAATAATATGATGCCCATACTCGGCAATGCATCTCCTACGGAAGGAAGTTCAGATAATTACTGATTGGCTGTAGCTTCCCCAAAAGTGGAAATCCCGAGGAGGTTTGAGTAATTTATGTACTGTTTTCTAGAAATCATACATTAATCATTGAACTCATCCCATACAGTGTCCGTGAGCGCGCGTACATACCTATTTAGTAAGATTAATGGAGTCAAGTTAAACTGAAATATGTTTTTTATTTGTGTTTTTCCTTCATTTTTAATTTCTTTCGGATTTCGATCCACATATTCAACTCATATATATATATATATATATATATATATATATATATTGATTGATTGATTGATTGATTGATTGATTGATTGATTAATTAGTTTTTGGTCATAATTAAATTGAACCAGTGTACATTTGTATTAAAAAGTGTTCAATGCAATTATATTGTAGAACTTGTGAATATTTTCCATTTGTAAACCATTAGTAAGCGACCCATGTTTCTACCATGAGTCGTGTTTTCAGCGATTTTCAATAACTGATTTTACTGTTTTTTTTTTTAAGAATGCTAATTTAACGATGTGTTTTGAACGCTCACGTGGCAGGGAATTTTGAACACATAATTTTTAAAAATTACAAGAAATATAACGTCTTCATTCATGGTTGTTAGGAACCTAATAGGTATTTTTTATAAATCATAATTTCATTTTTGTTTGGGAATAGCATAATGTCTAACTTTTTTCCTAGTACATATTTTGCCACCGTTGTAAGGCTTAGCTGTTTTTACTACACTCCACGTTATATCTTGGTCTTTTCCATATTTTGATTTCAATTCCACACGTGGCCAATTTTGTACAGTTTTTTAAGTTTTCTATTTTGAATGTAAACTTGTGATTGAACCACTTGGTCTTAATATTGTCTTTGGTTGATCCAAATATATTTTATTTTGGCCATTTAAGTCATATACTTTTGCCTTGTAAATTACTTCTTTTGTATTGCAAAGTCCTTGAAGTAGACTTTTATTTTTGTCCCTGCAGCTGCATTCTTTATTAGTGGCCTTGTTTTGTACAATGCTATCTAAATTTCTGGTGTTTTGTTTTTTATAAAAATTACTAGTACAACTACAACTTAGCTTCATTGTGTTTCTATTGAAAATTTTGTTTTGTTCTGATTCTAAATTTGCCTCTAAATTTAATGCCATAATAAAACTTCACAATATAATTCTCAACCAAACAAAAAGGATAATAGAAAACGAAACATTATCTGGTTCAACTCGTCATTTAATTTAGGAGGTAAATACGAAAATAGAACAAATATTTTTAAACTGATAGACAGACACTTTCCAAAAAGATCAGAATAGATTAATAATTTCGAATAAAAAGTGGACCTCTATCCCATATTTTTCCTCAGAAAAGAACATAAATGGAGAAAAAAAAAGCCGAGTAAAAAAGAGTTTTCAATCTTTCCACGATGGATGTCTTACCTTTAAAGTAGTGACTGTAATTGGAAAATAAATGTATTTCTATGTAAATCATGTATTTAGCAATTATGCAGATATGGCTTTTACTTTAAATTTTTGTAGCAATAGATTTAAGGATCCCGGTCCTCTGAACAGAAGCCCGATAGCTTTTGGGACAATTTTTATGCAAATCCGAACGAAGGGTCAAGTGAATAAGCAAATGATATATTAATTTTGTCAAACCTGCCATAAATGTAGGTCGGATTGATTGGACTTCGTTTGATGTTATTGTAGCTGGCCTAAAAGCTTTTTGTTAACATTGACTCAAAACACTGACTTTTTAGCTAAAGAACGCAGACATTTTTTTCTGAGCAGACAACGTCAAACCGGTACATTTCAGATTAAAAATATATCTAAGTTCGGTTCTTAAAACTGTAGAATGATGGCCAAATTCAGAAAAAAGCAAACGCAGTAGTAAACTGGATTATTTAAGAAATGTTATAATTTTTGCTGCCATCTTTAATTCTCGTCATTATACTCTGTAAAATTGGTTGAAGGGAAAAATCGTTTTCTCGCGTCAACTGTTCAGTCAAGTTAAATTAATTTTCATGGAAACTGCTCATCAAATACTAAAAGTTATTAAACTCCTTGCCTAATTACTTCTCAAAACTAAATCAAATGACTATAAATGAGATTTCTGCAGTGAGGGCTTCCTTATTAGTTTAAGAATTTTACAGACCACACTCATATATAAGCATATGGCGTCAACTACTGATACCCCTTGACGAGTGAATAGACGGGTCTGTGTGCAAAGCTCTAACGTCGGAATTCTGAGTGTAACATAAGTGAAAATAAGCACAAAACGTTTAGTCATATATACAGTAGCGGCCATAATATAAAAACAGGAAACAACAAAGACCTAAATATGTGTATTACTTAAAAAGTAATGCATGATTAGCAATGAGATTTTTACCGAATAAAGATTAGGATGTAATGCACAGATATTTTACAAAGTCACAAAAATTTACATAATAGTTTTTTTTAAAATAAAGATTAAATAGAAAAATGGAAATAAGCTACTGGACAAAAGTTAAAAGTAAACTGTAAAAGTCTTAACCTAATTAGGAAGCCCCCGCTGCAGAAATACACATATTTATGTCTTTGTTGATTCCGTTTCTTATATTATGGCCGCTACTGTATCATTCACCCACGGCAGTGGTTGAATATATATTTATAGGTCTGACACTGAGTTAATCTAAGCAGCCTTCAAGCTTCACCTTTAATTCCGTTCTC
This sequence comes from Ascarosepion bandense, assembly GCA_037127315.1. NCBI lineage: Eukaryota > Metazoa > Mollusca > Cephalopoda > Sepiida > Sepiidae > Ascarosepion > Ascarosepion bandense. Next base: position 4,431,750 of record JBBBDQ010000316.1, read on the forward strand.
AACCAAATTTTAAACAGTTTACAGATTTAGATAGGACACCACTTTAGCTGCATTTTGAAAAAAAATAATTTCGAATTTTGGTTCAGTAGAAAAATTCAAAAAAGGAGACTAACTACATAAGTACATAAGTGAGTGACTTCTTCTTCTTCTTCTATGTGCCCTGTCCCTTCAGGACGTAGGCGATCATGGATATCCACGTCTCCCTATCCCTTGTGGCTCTTAGTATGCTTGCTTCTGTTGCTCCTGGCAACCCCCGTTCCGTCATCCACCTGATCAGACCCTGCAAATATGTTATCCGCTGCCTTCCTCTGTCTCTCCTTCCTTCTATCTGTCCAGTCAGTATCAGGTTCTCCAGGCTCTCCTTCCTCATTGCATGTCCCAGGAACTTCAGTTGTCTCTTCCTGATGCTCAGCATCAATTTCCTTTTTGTTGACATTCTTTCTAACACTTCGTCGTTGCTTGTATGCTCAGTCCACGATATCCGTAGCATCCTTCTGTAGAACCACATTTCGGCCGCTTCCAGTTTTGTCCTCATTTTCGATGATATTGTCCAGCATTCACAGCCGTATTGAAGAACTGACATCACGTAGCAGTCTAGCACTCTTTTCTTCGTTTCTATTGAGATCTTCCTGTGTGTTAGTATTTTGCTCATCTTCTGGAACGCGTCCTTTGCCATGCCAATTCGCCTTCGGATCTCCGTGTCGCACTTTCCATCTCCTGTTAGAACACTTCCTAGGTACTTAAATTCTTGGACTTGTTTGATTCTGTTATCCTCCACCTGTATTTGGCATTTTGGGTTGTATCTTTTGCTGATGACCATGCACTCAGTTTTCTTAAAGTTTATTTGTAGTCCCTTCTTGTCACTCTCCACTGCTACTTTCTGTATGAGATCTTGCAGTTTCATTTCCGTGTCCGCAATCAGTACTGTATCGTCTGCGTATCTTATGTTGTTCAGGTTGTGGCCTCCAATAACAAATTCTGGTGTGTCATCTAGGGTCCTCAAAATATTCTCGCTGTATAGGTTGAACAAATCCGGTGAAAAGACACATCCTTGTCTTACGCCTTTTTCTATTTTTGTGTATCTACTGAGGTCGTTACCTGTCCGTATGCAGGCTGTTTGCTGCCAGTAGAGATCCTTGATTATTCTTATGTCTTTGCCGAAAATGTCGAGGTTGCCTAGCATCTCCATCAATTCTTTGTGTCGTATTTTGTCGAATGCTTTCGCGTAATCAATGAAGCATAGGTACAAGTCTTTCTTCATTTGTAATGCCCTTTCAGAGAGCATCCTAATCATGAATATGGCGTTCCTTGTTCCAGTGTCCTTGACGAACCCGCACTGTTCCTGCCCTATCTCTGGCCTGATTCTGCTTCTCGCTCTATTCATCAGGATTCTGACAATCAGTTTTGTAATGTGACTCATTAAGCTGATAGTTCTGTGTAGTTCGCACTCGTTTGCACCAGGTTTCTTCGGCAGCGCTATAAATATCGACTTGCATAGGTCGTCTGGTATTATTCCGCTGCTATAAATTTCGTTTATTATGTCGGTAATCCTTTCTATGCCATATTCTTCTAAGGCTGTCAGCAGCGCTATCACTATGCCATCTGGGTCAGGTGCTTTGTTTCTTTTCATTTTGGCCATTGCAGCTTCCACTTCGGATTTTAGTATTTCCGGTCCATCCATCTCCTTGTGTATTCTCGGTTGTTCTCTCTTGTCGCAAAAGAGATCCTTTATGTATTCTTCCCATCGCTGGAGTATTTCCTCTTTCTCTAATATGATTGTCCCTTCCTTGGATTTTATGCATCCTGTTGAGGAACAGGTTTTTTGTCCTGTCAGTTCTCTCATCTCTTTATGCATCTCTGCTTTGTTGTTCCTGCTCAGTCTCTCTACTTCTGCACATTTGTTTTTGAGCCATTCCTCTTTGGCTTGTCTGCATTTGTTCCTTATCTCCCTGTGAAGTTTTTTGTACTCTGCTCCGTGTCTTGGCGTTATTTTTTGTCTCCTCCGCATCATGTGGAGGATCTCATCGGTCATCCACTCATTTTTTCTTCTGCGTCTGATTTCCTTTGGGGCTATGTTGTTCGCTGAGGTCACCATTGCTTCTTTTAATGAGTCCCATTTTGAGTATCCTTTTCCAATTTGTTCTTCATATTTCTTTCTCACGCTGTTATTATATTCTTTCTGCAGGGTGAGATCGTCCTCTAGTGTGTCGTATTGCAGTCTTGGTGATATGCTGGGCTTCTTCAGTCTTCGGAGTTTCACTTTTAGTTTGCAGATGACTGGGACGTGGTCACTTCCGCAGTCAGCACCTGGGTATGTTTTGCATTGGACTGCTGCGTTCCTGAATCTCTTGTTTATAGTTATATAATCTATTTGGTTTTTCGTGTCCCCTCCTGGGCTTCTCCATGTCCATAAACGTCGTGGGTGTTCTTGGAACCAGGTGTTAGTAATGACCTGGTCATTGGCTGAGCACCATTGGATCCATTGTCTCCTCTTTCGTTGCGCTCTCCTAGTCCGAAGTTGCCGTTCGTGTCTCCTTCTCTATCTTTACCTACCTTTGCATTTAAGTCCCCCATTATTATCCTAACTTCTTGGCTTTTGCACTGAGCCTTAGCACTGTCCAGTATTGAATAGAATGATTATATTTCGTCCTCCGAGCTTTGAGTTTTTGGCGCATAGACTACTATAATAGCTATATTGAGGAGCCTTCCCCGCAGTTTAACCAAGAGGACTCTCTCTGACAGTTGCCAGTATCCAAGTACACATCTCTTCACTTGTTTGTTTAGTATTAAAGCGACACCTTTTTCGTGTTTTTTACCTCCTGCATAGATTATCCTGTGGGTGTCGCTACTGAAATATCTCCGTTATTAGGCCATCTTGTTTCACAAGTTCCTAGGATGCTGATATTCAGTCTGTTCATCTCCTGTTTGACATTCTCTAGTTGTCCACAGTTCAGTGTCCTGATGTTCCATGTTCCTATAGTGAGTTTGTCTTTGATTCGCACAGTTGCAGGGTAACGGTCCAGAGACACCTGTTACTCATGTTGTTCTTTCCCGGGCGAGGGACAAATTTTGGAGTAAAATGTCCCCTTTACGCCGTTGGTGCTAACAGTCGCCGGATGACGGTCAGGTGGCACCTGTTGCCCATGGCGGTCCTTACCGAGCGAGGAGTTGCTTCCTTGAGAAGTAACCCCCTTCACGCTGTTGGCTTTCATATATTTATGTGACTAACCATGATTGAGCGGGGGTAGATAGTGGAGTGGTATCCCGTTGCCTTCTCCACGATGATTTATTGAGACATCACCTCTAGTTAGCTGGCCGTTGACTCTTTGAGAGTTCTTCCGCCCTTTGTAGGTTTATATTTTTTTTTTTACCTACAGGGATGCTAACGTCCCAATTAAGTATACATATAGTTGATGTAAAATATATATATATATATATATATATATATATATATACTAAGTTTTAACTTAGTTAAAGTCGAAATGGGGTTCCGACAACAGAAAAATTTAGTATATTTATATGAAACAAAATTAAATGGTAAAAGAAAACAGATACAAAATATTCTAAATTCTAAGAACCTCGCAGCAGTAATTACAATCAGCATACGTTACCAGTAGTCACAAGAAATATTATGCATATTCGACATTTTGGCAGACATCTTCTGACTTTCTTTGGTTCTATCATATATATACTGATACGGTGCTGGTAGGAACACGTGGGTTTTTTTTTTTGGAAGGGGGATGAAGGAAAAGGATTGCTAGGAGAGAAAGGACGCTAACTTTTTTTTTTCTTAGACTGAAGGCGGGGAGAGAAAAAAGTTCATTTTAAATTCTATCGGATCCTTTTTTTTTTTAGGGTAGCTACAGACAAAAAACAGAAAAAAATTCAAAATATAGTCACTGAAAGAAAATATATGTAATAAAATATCCGTAGCATGAATTAAACGAACCTTTTCTTTAGCTAGTCTAAATTCTAAGAACCTCGCAGCAGTAATTACAATCATCATACTTTACCAGTAGTCACAAGAAATATTATGCATATTCGACATTTTGGCAGACATCTTCTGACTTTCTTTGGTTCTATCATATATATACTGATACGGTGCTGGTAGGAACACGTGGGGTTTTTTTTTTGGAAGGGGGATGAAGGAAAAGGATTGCTAGGAGGGAAAGGACGCTAACTTTTTTTTCTTAGACTGAAGGCGGGGAGAGAAAAAAGTTCATTTTAAATTCTATCGGATCCTTTTTTTTTTTTAGGGTTAGCTACAGACAAAATCTCTCCTAGCAATCCTTTTCCTTCATCCCCCTTCAAAACAAAAAAACAAAAAACCCACGTGTTCCTACCAGCACCGTATCAGTGAGTGACTAATGCTTCTAATAATAAATCTTATTCTTTATAACTTTTTTCTGTTGATATATTTGCATGCGTTTTTCAGCATTTAAATTCTGATGATATCTTTTATCATTTTTGTCAATAAAACTTTGCTAATCCCTTATCATTTGATGAGAATTGATTATCAGAATTACTCATAAATAATTAATTTTGTTTTAATCAATTGCATATAATTTTTTTCTTTTTAATATATTTTGTATACGGTTTTCAGCATTTTAATGCTGGAAACCGTATACAAAATATATTAAAAAGAAAAGGTTATATGCAATTGATTAAAAAAATGAATAGAAATATATTAAATGAATAGAAATGCTTAGAAAACATGGATAACATAGAGAAATGCACGCATTAAAAGTAATATTCTTAATATTATATTAAACCTGGAAAAGAACAGGATGAGTTGTTAAACAGGGAAAAGTAAAGGACAAGATATTCTAGTAAAGTAAAAAATATGAAATTTCTTACTTAAAATATTGCAGCTAAAAATGAAATTTAAATGCAATATTCTCCGACATATTTTTAATTTTTTTGTTTAAACATTATTTCTACTGGTTACTCGTATTTGGGTAAATGCTTTTTTATTATTAAACAGTATATTTATTTACATCAACTGGTCTGAATAAACGAGACATATTATTAGAAACATATGCGTCGTCCGGCAGGATTCGAACCTGCGTCTTCTAAGAGAAACCGTCATTAGATCTGATATGTCTTAATCACTCGTTGAACTAATGGTCAAACAAAGCTTAACTATTTTCCTAACAAGATTTTTATATTCAGCCCAGTAGATATAAATATACTATTTAATTTAAAAAAAAACAGAGCATCTACCCAAATACGAGTATACATTAAAAATAATGTTTAAACATTAAACTATATATATATATATATATATATATATATATTTTAATTCAGATACTTCAATCCAAGGGAAAAAGCAGGAAGGTAAATTCCAAAAACCCGATCCTAATTAATATTAAAAATTTTATTTTAATATTAAAAAATGATACAGGAAGAGAGCTCCATGTAATAAAATATTACAGAGCAAACATATATTAGTTTCTGAAAGGATTTTTCTGTTGCTAAGGTGATGTGTTATCCCCCGTGGGGTTCTTCATATCGAAATGGCCATTCAACATCTTTGAATTAATCCTTTTTTAATATATATATATATATATATATATATATATGTGTGTGTGTGTGTGTGTGTGTGTGTGTGTGTGTGTTTGTGTGTGTGTGTGTGTGTATGTATATATAGACTTAAACAAAATTGACGTCATACTGTAGACTTGAAGATCCTTTCAGCTAACACATTATCAAAGATGCTCGTTGGCGTTACTGTCAATAATAGACTTGGCATAGTTAAACAAAGAATAACTTATGGAATGGAAAGTTGGAAACTCGTTTAAAACTAAATTTTAATCAAAATATAATTAAAATGCGAGAGGATGTAAACACACAGTTCCACAAGAGTGATAAAATTGAAAAAGAAAACTCACAACCCCTCCAACAATTGTAAAGAGCGAATGAAATGCTCTTTCTGTCTGACAGAAATGATAAAGATATGATAAAAAATGCCGAATTCTTCCATAATTAAGGCGTATCACTGGGTTTGAAAAGAAAAGATTGTAACTTAACAACGTTATTATACTGTTTTTATTATATATTTAAGGATGTGCCTTTTGGTGCGATGGATATCGGCTCGAAATGAGAAATCAGAGACCAGAGTTCAAATCTTAGTTGCATTCACTTACGCGCATTTTTTTTTTAGCTGTAAATTCAAAAACTGAAACTCAAAAGTTAAACAAGCGTGATTCGATGCAAAATCGTTTTTTAGTGTTTTCTTTTTAAAATTTAATAATACGTTGATGAAAAAGTTTTTAGATGAATTGCATGAGATTTAATTGTTTTAATAAAAAAAAGGTTGTTCTTTTCTTTAATTTTTACCTAAGTTATTAAATATAAAGATAGAATAATAAGAAAGGAAAGAAATGGCAACCTACAGCGGGAAAAATCTGCCTAGTCTGTCATGGATCAAAAGACACGTGATCATCCAAGCGTGAATCACGTATGGCATATAACTGACTAAGTCTATTTGGACGAAGACCAACATGACGTGATCGGCCAGAATTTGAACTCTAATCGGCCATTACATTTTCAGTATCGATGACTGTTACGCTACACGCCTCTAAATGATTACAGCTTGAAAACCTATTCACGTCACAAGGTCCTGTCTCATAGCAACCAAATGTCGACTTACAAGCAGACAATATGTCGTTTGTTGCTCTAAAAAGAATTAGATCTTCTTACGTCATTCGGTCGTATTTTGTCTGCTTTATTTACGTTTTCTCTTCTGCCGTTGGTATCGAGAGATCAATGTCGATTTGAACAGGTCATTAACTGCAACTCCAGAGTTCAATCGCCAATGAGACAGAGACGCAAAATTGAGGTAATGGAAGAAAGTTGATTGAAGGTGAAGCAAACAATTCGGAATAATTCAATTAATATTCCACAACCGAAACTGATAATTAAATTCATTTTAATAAAAAATAGCAGTTCATTTAAATAGGGTTTCTTATTCATGGTGATATTACGGAGTATCATTGTTGAGCACAAAAATTACTCGCAGACTATTTATTTTGCTAAATTACAGAATCAACACACAGTACGAAAAATTATTTACACTATTTACATTGTTCGGACTCTTTTCCTCATCTATGTTGCCATATTCAAGACGTTCCGCCGCTGTAGGCTCCGACCTTCTTCAGGTGATGAAAATATTGAACTGAATCCTTTATTTCGTTCACTCGGGTAAAGTGTTCTAATCCCATGAATCATTTATTTTGTTTCAAAACTTAGGTTAGATCCATTGATTTGACCCAAATAGTTGTGAGTTCAATACTTGGCTACAGACAGGGTGAACAAAAAAACTTAGAGAATTGAGTTAATGGAAGATAACTTAGACTGACACACACGCAGAAGAGGCATGACTCATGGAATTAAAATATTCAACCCCGGTGAATAAAATAAATGGTTCAGTTCGAAATTATAATCACCCAAAGAAGTTTTGAGTGTACAACCTGCCGCAACGTAAGTTTTTGTTCACCACTGGCCAGATATTGATGACACAACCTTTTTCGCCAGGGCAACAGAATAATTCAACTAACGCCTTTACTCACTGAGCCATAAATAACTGAAATTGAGATTTCCAAAAAAAGGCATGACGCCTGGAACTAGAACAATCTACCCCGGCAGACGAAATAAAAGTTTTGGTTCAAAATATCAATGCATAGAATTATGCTGTTTAAAACAACTGCGCAATTTCTACAAGTAGAAACGTTAAACAACAAGGTTTTATTATCATATAAATCTAGCAGAATATGCTGTATCAAAAAGAAAGAATTTAGAGAAAAATGAACAATTGATTATTGAGTGTTATTATTTGATCCCCAAAGGTACTCGATGGCTCTCTGCTAAACATTCAGCAAAAAAGAGATGGATTAATGATAAGTGGTGAAATCCTGGGATAGGAGTTGCGCAGTAAAAAAAAAAAAAAAAAAAGAAAAAAAAAAGGAAAAAAAGATATCTTGTCGGCCTCGACCAACTTTCTACTCATCTAATATTTCTTTCGTCTTATTTATCTTATTTTTTATTGGCAATACTATACACAAGTAGAAATGAATAATATAGCTATATGGTTAATTTGAATAAACCCTGCTGGCTAGCTTTCTTAGATAACGCATTGTTAATTATTATCAATTTGTGACTAGTATTTCGTTAATTTTTGTTTCTCTTGCTTTTTATTGAAACTCCAATAAGAAATAGAAGTAGAGAATATTAAAAAATGCAAGTAATTATTAATATATTAAGTATATTTAATTACCGGTTAATAAACTGTCAATTTACTATTAACCATCTATAAATAATCTACTAATAATGTTTCCAATTTTCGTCTACTATAGCCCTTTTTCTCCGCAGAAAGCAATGGCAACCTACTGCGGGATAATCTTCTGCCCAGTCAGTCATGTCTCGAAAGAGACATGATCGCCCAAAGCGTGAATCACATATGGCACTTAACTGAATTGTTCCTTTAACAACTCTTTTAATATAAAGTCAACTTAAACGTTGCTCAAACGTCATGACAAACGTTTGCTATGAAAATAATGTCTCTCTCTTGAAATCAAACAGGGATACACAATGACAGATTATTATTCTTCCTGGCAATGTTTCCTAAAAACAATTGGTATTAATCAAAACAATATTGTAAAAATTGTCAATATTTGGATAGTAAATATATGAAGTAAATTTTAACCCATATCTGTTTGTATTAGAAATATTTGTAATAACCTATTTAACGAAATGACTTCTATATTTTTAAATTCAGATAAAGATTATGAAGAGTCGTAAAAAAAGAGAAAATTGCGCAAATTTATTGCATCAAGAAAATATAATGCGGGAAATTACGAAAAAATTGATCCATGATGAGAGAACAATCAAAAATCGATTGAAAATATTGGCAAGAGAAGAAAAAGAAAAATTCGACTGAATAATATCGCAAAAAAGATTTGAGAACAATTAAAGTCACGAAAAGTCAACTGACTGAAAAATGAAATATTTGAAGTTGTTTTACAAAGAAAAGATGCAAAATGGACTAAAGGTATGAAGTCAGTCAATTATTATTCATTTTTCACTAGTTTTTCTTTGATTTTTATTCTTTTGCTTTTTATTTCATTTCTTAAAAGGAAGTAAAAGCACTTCAACGTTAGCAAGTTGTCTCGCTCGATCAGTTACAACAGAGTAGTGGATACGATTCTCACTAAGTGCTCTTTACTTTCGGTCTTATACCAGAACTAAGATTCAAATAGTAAATTACTTTGTGCACTTCGACGTTCTGTAATCGTTAACAAGTTTGTCTTAGTAGGTCAAATGTGACTGAATAAGGTGTTCGATCCTCTTTGACGCCGCATACTTTCCACCTTGTGTTACATCTAAGCTAGGCTTAAAATATCACCACGTGTAAAAATCGAAAATATATCTATAAGGCTAATTTGGATAACTCATGCTGGTTAGCCTTCTTAGATGAAGCATTATTAATTATTGACTAATATTTCATCTTCGTTTCTTTTACTTTTTACGGCAACTCCCATACATAAGTAGTATTAGAGAATATAGGTATATAGCTACATTTGAACGATGACTAGGTTAGCCTTCTTAGATGAAGCATTGTCAATTATTATTCATTTTTGACTAGTATTTCTTTCATCTTATTTCTTCTGATTTTTATTACGAATACATAATTAGAAGTAGAGAATATAGTTATATGGCTAAATTTGTATGACTCCTGCTGGTTAGCCTTCTTAGATAAAGTATTGTCAATTATTATTCACTTTTAACTAGTATTTCTTTCATCCTATTTCTCTTGCTTTTTATTGTAAATCTCATACATTTTTTTTAATCATATCGCCCGAACAAGGCGGTAACACCAATGATGTACAGGGGGCTACGTAAGAGTGAAAAGATTGGAAAAGAGAAAGCCGGAAACCACATCCTAAACAGGGAACAAGGGGTGAGCCTCTTCACCTGTTCAATAGACGTGGGCAGAGTGTGAACCGGGCGATAGTTTAGTCTATCTACTCCAATAATAAGAAGAGGAAGTAGAGAATATAGCTATCTGGCTAAATTTGAAAGATTCCCACTGGTTAGCCATTTTAGATAAATCTTTGGTAATTAACGTGAGTTTTTCACTAGTATTTGTTTCATGGCTATTCTTTTGCATTTTATAGCAACTGCCGTACATAATATGGAGAAGTAGAAAGAAATAAGATTTTCGGTCGAGTTTCATATCAGTGCCAAGAATCCAAATGAGATGCATAATGAAACTCGTTCAAACTTTGCAGAATTCGACTTGGATAATACAAGATCCGTGAATTTCATTAAAGAAACTCGGACAAGGAATGCTGTACTTATGCACAGAATGATATCAGAAAGAGCAATACAAATAGAAAAGGAATCATATGTACTTTTTATTTGTAAAGTAGAGTTACCAAGGAGGAAAGCTTAGAACAATTACCATCCAAATATTTAATGGAAAGACAAAGGACAGGTATGTTATAGCAGTAGGAAACTGACTGTAACCAAAATGCTATATCGGAGCCAAAATTTTTATTTGGGTTACGTCAAGAATTTCTTCATACATAGCACGAGGACTGGACCAGATGTGGCAACAGTATTCAACGCATAATCGAATGGCAGACTAAGAAATCTAAAAGATAGATTCTAGCGAAGAAAAGTGTCTAGCACGAGTCAATGAAGCAAATTTTCTAGCAGTTCTAGCACTTTATTCATTATAATCATTCCACTTCGGTTGGAAAATGCTAGATCGACAAAGTACACTGAGTTACTCTCCTGGAGGTTAGTATCAGTCATACTCTGATCTGATTGAAGGAGAATAGTTTTGTCTTAGAGTCGTTATCATAAAAAGTTCATTTTTTGATTCCGCTAACGATTTCAAGATCGTCTGCTAATTCTACTTTATTGAAACGATCAGGCTGTTAAATAATTGTCATCAGCAGAGATACAAAGAAGAGGACTGATTACATCTAGGGAGATCGTTGATGTAGCATTTCATAAAAAGTACTCAAGGATGGAATACTATGGGATTCCTACCCTAATGTAGAAGATCTAGAAGAATGTGTGTTCACGTTCATTTTGCAATTTTTTTAATTTCAGCAATAACAGTTAATACATAGATATTTGATTTAGAAAAGTTATCTTTCTATCAAATTAGAACTAGTCAAGCCGTTCAAATGGCAGGATCTTCTTTGAGTTAAAATATATACCTATCATCTCTAGGTTAAATGCCAACTGTTAATATTGAAAGAATTTGTCAAAAATTATATAAGACTGATGGAGCCCGGCCTGTTGGCTTACACATATTATTTTTAATCAATTCATCCGAGCATTGTCCTACTAGACAATAGTTTAGTGAATTAAACATTTGCTTCGGGAATTACGTAACATTAACTGTGAGTTTAATCATGTGTATACTTGGAATAAGTGGAAACAGGACGAACAATAACTGAGCTATAGTAAAGTAAGAACTAGGCGAGATATCCCTAGACACTTGCAGTAGAACGATGAGATGAAAACAATAATTCTAATGTCAGTCAGTTGATTGCCATACGAGATACAAAGTAAACAGAATCTTTACCTTTTCTTTAGTAATTTTTACAAGAACAAAACAGAATGGTCTATTACTTATCTGTGGTAATTGAAGAGGCATAACTCACGTGTTAACTAATTTACTAAAGAAGAAATGAGTAGAATTGTATGATCATTAAATTGGTTTCTGTGTTTTCATTTGCTGTTTGATACTATCGTTTCACATCAGTTCCGACTAAGGCCGAAGGTAAACGAATGTCTTTCTTGGGAAGTTACAAAAATAACGAAGTATGTGAAGAGTTGTCATTAACACAATCTTTACTACGCAGCTTCGTCATACGCTCGCATGACTTCCCCGTAATCATCTCGAATCCATTTCCTTTTTCTTTTCTTCCTTTTTTTTTTTACTTTCCTTTAGGTGTTATCAGATTTTCCTAAAATCGGAACATAATTTGCGGTCATCCATTGATTGTGTTCATTCTCATCATTTAGAAAACTTGGTCTTAACCGAGGGGCAAGCGCATAATTAATCTCTGGTAAATGTTATAGGGCTCACATAAATATTTTGAATGGTGAATAATTCTACAACCTCCAGAAATTTAAATGCAAAGTCAATACTCATCTACTAACCACTGGACTCTAGCTCTCTCCCCTCCCCTGTATAACCTTCCCTTTCTCTCCACCTATGTATCTGTCATCGCACCTGCTTTCTCAGCTTTCTGTTGTTCCTTTCTAACTAATGTGTACTCCTCACTCTTTTCTAATTAATCTTTTTACATTTACGTAACCCCCTGCACATCAGTGGCGTTTCCGCCTTGCACGGGGTGAAATGATTAAAAAGAAAAATTGCACAAGTTCTTTGAATGGGAGCATAGTGATACCGCCCTATTAGACTTTACCTTTTAGTTCCTATGGTCTTAAATTATGTAGTATTTGACTATACTTATTAGTACGGTTCAAAATTTCTAGCATCTGATGCAGATCCAGAGCATAAAACAATCGAAACGTCGGAAATATGGCATTAAAGATGAGAACAACAATCCGAACAATGCAAAAATGTTGAATAATGTAACTGAAATACATTTTTTGGCTTTATTTACAAATAAAGAAAAGAATCAAGGGCCCCATTAATGATTAAATAAACGATATGTTCCTCTTTATATATAAACTACGTATTATCAAATAATTTCCAAGTGTCCTTTTGTTACCAGTGTGCATTTATGGAATACATGCAAACCTTTTTTTATTTTGCATAAGTTTTTGATTTGCTTGTGCATTTGTGCATAGAAGAGTTTTGACTAAATCAATTTTGATTTCATTTTGACAGATACTCGGAAGTCATAAAATGAGCTTTGGGTAAAGTAAATGGAGAGTAGGGGCCGATCTAAAATCGTTAATGAAAAAGGATCATAAATAGAAAAATGTTGAGAACCAGTGATTAAGAACAACAGTAATAGTTTAATACATTTTCAGCCGGGAGTTTTGGTAGACCAGATCCAACCTGATATTTGTGAGCGGCGATCTGCAGACGATGAAAACACGCTTTAAGTTCCAGACAGTGATGCCCACCATCAAAAGGAAGGCAACAATTGACGTTCCAACAAATCCATGGTACCCAACCTCAACAGATAGAACAGGAAATGTCAACCTCTTTTCCACGCAGTCAGATCGCATCAATTTATAGCATTTGTTATTTGTTTGTACGCCTCCTCTCAGTTCTCTTCGTATAGAACTGTTAATTTTACCAGGAGAATATACTCCTTTGAATCGGACCACGCTATACGGTCAGAGCTTGCGACTGTCTGAATGATGTCTACCGGAATTTGCAGAGGTGTTCTAAGATCAAATAACACGCTCCAATCCCGTACTTCACTCAGTAGTGTCAGGTTGGGAGTTATTTGTGTCTTCCAGACAGAATGTTCAACTTTCTTATGAAAATCGATGTTAGGTTCTCTGGCTGTTACAGGCTTTTTGTCACTCACTTCACACTGTGTACTGGTTAAGTCCATGACAATGCCCAGCACTTTATTATGCCACCACAAGTATTTCTGCAGAGATTATTTGCATGCAAGGAGCACATGCCGTAAAATTCTTCGATCACTTTGAAATAATACGAATACATGGGCGTCAGTGTATCGCCACAGCTTGGGATTGATTGCATTTGGTATACGATCATTTTCCAGAGAGATTTTACTGGTATTTCTTCAGCCAGTTAAAACCCTTGGTTATTAGTGGAATGAGGTATCTTCTTATGTGTAGTGCTTTTCGTAGTTCTTCAAGGCGTATTTTACGAAGGGTTTCATTGAATACTCTTGCACAAATTCGTCATGCTAGGAAGTAGGGGATGAATTTTAGTAATATTATTAATAATGATGATAATAAATCTACATTTTAAACAAAAGTTACACGGCTTCTCGCAATTTTTCTATCTATACAAATTACTCTCGTTGGAATTTATATATATATATATATATATATATATATATATATTTATATAAATTCCAACGAGAGTAATTTGTATAGATAGAAAAATTATATATATAATATATATATATATATATATATATATGTGTGTGTGTGTGTGTGTGTGTGTGTGTCTGTGTGTGTGTGTCTGTGTGTGTATGTGTGTGTTTGTATGTATTGTAAAATGACTAACAAAGCAAATAGGTTAGAGTGAAATTAAAATTGTATTTATATACAATTATTATATTTCTATTCGTTTTGATAAAATGAAGTCAGTGCTTCGAAATAAAACAATTCTCTTTGAACTTAAAAAAGCTTCTATTAAGGACTAAAAGCAGGAAGCTAAAAAATAAAACGCTGGATTAGAAATATACGAAACCCAATGTACCCATTATGGCGTCCAGTCTCATAAGGGTATATCAGGCACATGCATCACAATCAGATGTGTGCAATATAGTAAATGATTTTGATAAAAGAATGTCTAACCTTGCAGGTGGACCCCAGTTAGAAATACTTGTGGATCGGTTAACAGTTTCAACATAGATTCAAAGTCGATTCCAATTACATGATCACCCTCACTAAAACCGCTCTGATTTACATTGAGTAATTCTCTTGTGGACATATTATTATTATTATTATTATTATCATTATTATTATTATTATTATTATTATTATTATTATTATTCAACACCCTTTTCAATTTTTAGATCTTTTGCTCTTGTGGTAATGAGCATTTCTCAACTCTTATCCGCAACTCAGAGTAGCTACACTTGGCACATGAGCACTGTCAACGGCACACTTTCAATGTTGTAAGGTATCAGCAACGCGTTTTGCGAGGTACAAAGATTCATGTAATTCTCTGAGTGCACTACACACAAAAGGGACGACTAATCAACTTTTGTTTAGCATAATAACTTACAGAGTACCTGGAGTAAGCAAAGTAGTTCATATATGTCTTCTGTTTGCAGAAAATCTGATTTAATATTACTTAACATGTAAAATGTTTATATTTTCTTTATAATAAAGATACACTTCTAAATAACTTAGTTGTTTCATGCTTTATAATGTTTTCGTATCTTTTTTAAACGATCTTTAAAAAAAACAGACATCTCAACAAGGCAATAAAGAGTTCATAAAATCCTGGTAATGTTATTCTCTGTTTAATATTTTAATCGTAAGCAAGGTTTCAATGATTATGGGGATAACAGTTGAATTAAAATGTTAACTTTTAAGAACCTCATATTTTTGTTATGTAACTGGTATATTTTTATTATGTCACAGCTGAAATTAAAAGGAATCTTTTTAGTTTGTAGTCTTTAATTATAATGTGTTAGTTTTAATATGTTTATCTGTATGAATGGTAAATTCCTAAAGAATAATTAAATTATGCCTTTTAATAATTCGTTAACATCCGGGAGAGTGGGGGTTTTGAAGAGCGTGGAACAATCTCTTAATCGCTGCTGTTTCCAGGTTCACTCTGTTAGGGTCCCAGTGATGGGAAAATCGTGAACCCCTAAATAAAAGACAATAGTTCATTCTTATAATGAATATCAACAATACATTTGATGAACTTATTCTAAAAGTATAGACTTATGTACAAAACGTTTGTAGTTGATAGCATAAAATTACATACATCATATTTAGTTTTTGGTATTAAATGACATATAGAGGCTGATATGTCGCCAAGCAAATAGTCAACATGAAATACATTTCATGACATTAGTCCATACAATTTCTTAAACAGTATTCCAAAATATATCTTTAACATAAACACCATTTTTAGTTTATGCCCACACAAACATGTATATATGTCAAATCTGAGTATCATCTACCATGTATCAAATTATGAAAGCAGAATAACGTGTATAATTTTTTACTTCCAAGCAACCAAGAAAAATTTAAATGACCCATAAGTATTTGGTATGCCGTGAAACAAACAAAACAAGAAGCTGAAAAAAAAGAACACAATGAGGAAGGTGACATCGTAATAATATCAATAATCTTCAGACGGTTAAAAAGATACGCAACCGAAATCTGAGAGAATGCCGGAAATAACCTCAGTCTCATATTCCTTGCTTCCAATCAGTGGATCTGATCTTTTCAACTTATTTAATGTGTCAGGGGATCGAATAACACTTATATCTTTTTATTTCTTCACTTCCTTTCTCTTTTATTGGCAAGTTTTAATTAAATACTATAAATGGCACAAACTTGTAATACACAGAAGGGGAATTATGCACCTTTCTGTTTCTCTATTTGGTTTGGTTGCTATCGTGAATGCATGCAGTCCGTTTTAGATTTGAGATGAAAAAAAATACTTCGTTGTTAATTAGATTCTCTTATCTTTATTGATTGATTTAAGCTTCATTCATTCAAAGTCGCTACAGATTGTAACACTTTTAGCATTTTAAATGTCTCAAGTTCAAAAATAGGTTTCAAGTAGAGAAACTACTTCTTCAGGTTTTCTTATCAACATTATTTTATATTCGTTATCTTCGTTATATTTGTAATATTATAGTGAAACTTATTATTATTAGATGAAGCATTGTCGATTATTAATTTTGTTTAAGTTTTCTTTCACTTGCTTTTTATTGCAGTTACATAATTAGAAGTAGATAATATAGCTATATGGTTAAATTTGAATTACTCCTGCTTGAGATGAATCGTTGTCAATTATTATATATTTTTCACTAATATTTCCTTCATTTTCATTTCCCTTGATTTTTATTGCAACTCCCATACAGAAGAAACAGAAGTAGAGAATACAGCTATATGGCTAAATTTGAATGACTCTTGCTCGTTAGCCTTTTTAGATGAAGTATTGTTAAATATTATTAATCTTTAATTAATATTTCTATCATAATATTTTTCTGCTTTTTATTGAAACTTTTATACATAACAGGTAATATATCGCTTGTTGGCTATTGTGGCATATGTGGGCTTTCTTACTTTGCTCAATTCAGCAGTAATAGCAACGAAAGTAACCAACAAGAAACAAACGGAAGTCCAAGAACCTATAAAAATACTGACAGAGCCTTACTGAGCGTCGTATCTTAGACTCTTCCTCTTCAGTGATCCAGCTTGAAGGATTTCTCACAACAATTGCCTCAGAAGAGGCGTCGCCTGTCATGGCAGCCTAACACTCAGATTTCTCATTTCGCGTGGGAACAAGCGGATAATTCTATGTAACATTTAATCGAGGAAAGAACTTTGCTAACTGGAAAACCAATATAACTATTTTGCACACACTCTTTAACCACAAATAAAAGCTGTTGAACTGTTATTTTGAGCCTCCAGTTTTGTTCATTTCACTCTCAATACGGAGCACACACAAGCGACCAGGAAAATTCCTGCAATAGTTATATGCCTAATTACAAATATCCTGCTGGTAAACTTTCTTAGTTTACGCATTATTAAATTTTAATTTTTTGAATCTAAATATTTCACACTTCATTTAGTAACCCTGTATCTTGAGTGGTTCTTGATAATTTCAAATCAATAAAGATTTGTTGAAGTTTTAGTTATTTCAACGCAAGCAGGGCACTAAAACTACTAATATTCAAGAGTTTACAAAGTGTAGGCAATCCTATTGTATTCATTGTTTTACTTTTGACCTTCACATACGTGCATCTAAAAAAGACTTAGTGAAAAATTTTCATACAGCATATTCATGTTCGTTTAATTTTGTCGAATGCACAATATAGCAGGGTCAGTTGGGTAACATCTTTGAGAAAAAAAGCACCATGAGGTAGGTCATTCCGCCAAGAATATGGAAGCAGCATACTGTACTGCTTGCTATTTGCGCTGGATTCGTGTTTGGGTGACAGTGGAGAAGATCTAAACTTATTTATTAATGGAACTTTGTATTTGTGTGTGTCTCTGTATGTGTGTGTCCGTTAGCTATAGACTCCGAAACGGCTGAACCGATTTTCTTGAAAATTTACACCGTTGTACTATAAGCATCTGAGAGTGTTCTTAGCTAGGTTTTGTGTCGAGGTACCCCCGATAAATATCGAAAATCGATAATCGAAAAAATCGGGTTATAGAAGGAGTGGTCCGATTTTAATCAAATTTGATACACTCATAGACAAAGACATAAGTTACGATATCCAGAAGTTTCAAGGTTGCAGTTCTTACAATAGTGCAGGAAAATTTGATATCGATACCAGAAAATCAAAATTTGACTTACATCCATTCATTTCTCTTTCAGTCTACGGTTTCGCTTTAACTGGAAACAACTATTGCTTTTAGTCTTTCGTGCCAACATCCAAAATGTCTGAGCTCCAGTACCATGGATTAGTTTTAAAGCTTTCATTACACCCGAGAAACGCCAGGTTTATACTGCTAGTTATAAATAATTGGATGAGTCTAATGGTGATTACGAAGGTACGGCAGCTCGGAAAACTCACTATGATCGTTCTTATGAGAAAGAACTCCGAATTTGTTTGTGAGGGGCTCATACTCAACAGTAAGACCTACAAAGGTGCCTCGAGAAAGTGATACTGCTGTGTCAACAGGGTGGCTGCTGGAAAACACTTTATTGCAGCAAAACTCTGCACCATGTCACACAAGCAAGAGAACCCAAGCATGGCTATCAAGCAATTTATGCGACCACATCACCCATTACATATGGCCACCTAACTACCCAGACTGCAACTTCCTTAATTATTATGCATGGGGCGCAATTGAGTGAGAGACCAACAAAACTATTTCTAAACCTAAAGATTAACTGAACGCAATGACTATGGCAGTATCCACCAGCTTAAACAAGGTGAGAGTCAAGAAGAGTTGCAGGAGATTCCGAAGTCCAGCTGTTAAAGCCAATGACGATTTTATTTTATTTTTTGCATTTCAAGATATGTTTTGCATAATTTTGGTAAATATCTTTGTTAAATTGAGATGTCAGTGTAATCTTCATTTTCGCGTCGACGGCAATTCATCCATCACAGCTTGTATTTAATTAAGATATGAACAATTCTTTTCAATAACTTATTTGTCAAGAACGACTCAAATTTCAGTACAAATATGTCTCCCTTTGAGTATGGAAAGAGGATTTTGGATTGTTTTAGAATTTAATTAAATTTTACAAAATAATAATCTGCCAGGATTGTCAATAATCTGGTTGTCAGTTTTCCATTGAAATATTTCACCGACATTAATACAAATAAGTGGTTTCCTATCACTTTCACATCCAATTCAGAATATTTTTTGGTAGCACACACTTATTGAAAATTAGTTTGTTTGCTTCGAAATTTGCCACTCACAAATTGCCACCCAAATTTGTCATTTGCTGGGATTAAATAACAGCCGCCACTGGCATATTTTCTTACTACTGAGTTGACAGATTTATAACATCAATTTCTGATCAGCATACTGATATTATGAATTTGTAAATGTGAATTTCTTTTCTAGTCTGTCTATAAACTTATTGCAACTCAGTTGTAAATTAACATCGTTGACCATTTTGTCAAACAAATCTGACAACTACTAAACAGCTGTTGTATTATAGCTGTAGTGTAGTCAGTTGCTAGTGACAACAGAGTCAGTCATTGCTGATGGGAACGCCGGTAGCAGCGACGAGTGTTGTTCAAATGAGTCGTGTGGGTTGTGTAACGTCTGCAAAGACAGGAAAGAGAAATCGATAAGACATCGAATGATGTCGGTGGACGACTATGACTGGCGATGTAAAAAGGTTTGTGGATGTTAAATGGGAAAGATATTAATGAGCTTGCATCAGGAGCCGAATAAAAAGGAAAAAGAGGTTGACGATTTCATAAAAGACAAGAAAAGAGTAAAGAGATAAGAGAACGAACAGTTAAAAGAAAAGTTGGAAAGCGTCAAGTGTATATGACGTAAGAAGAGTAGTGTTCAATGTGTTCGGCAAGTAAATAATGAAGAATAGAAAATGTTAAAGAGAAAAGCAATGTAATGACTACAGGAAGGGATATGTGTGTTTTAGCGAAACGGATATGTAGAAGAGAAAGTTATGCAAAAGAGAGAAGAAATAAAAAGCACGTAGAAGGAAGAAGTAAAGATGAAGAGAGAGAGAGAGAGAGAGAGAGAGAGAAAGAGAGAGAGAGAGAGTGTGAGAGAAATGTGTATGGAAGAGAGAGAGAGAGAGAGAGAAAATAAATGTGTATAGAAACGAGGGCAGGAGAGAAAAAGAAACGCGTATAGAATATAAAGTGAAAAGAATACGTATAGGAGAGCGAGAATGCGAGAAAAGACCGAGTATAGGAGAAAGAGAGAGAGAGAGAGAGAGAGAGAGAGAGAAAGGGAGGAAGAAATTCACATAGAAGAGAGGGAGGAAGAGAAAGGAAGGCGTATGGAGGAGAGAGGGGGGAAGAAATGCATATGGGAGAGAAAGAGAGTGAGAAATAAACGCGTATTTAAGAGAGAAAGAGAGAAAAAATGTCTATCAAACGGCAAAGTACGAAATGCTAAGAAATAAACCTTTATATTGTAGAGGAAGGAAAAATATGTATGACAGATAAGAAAAAATTGTTGAAAAGGAATGAACAGAAGAGAAAAAAGAAAAATGCGTGTCTTATTGAAAGAGGCATGCATTGTCTAGGAGAGGAAGATAGAGATGATTCTATAGGATAGAAATCTATAATGCGTGTGTCAAAGAGACAGAGAGGTGGATGTGATATAAAGTAAGCATGAGGTATTTATGTATGTGTATGTAATGAAGACGTAGAAATGTGTAGGCAAGATAAAGTTATAGAAACGGTTATGCCATCAGAAAGGGACAGAGAAGTTATTTGGAATAGACAATCAATCTCTGTGTGCGCGTGAGCACGTGTGTGTGTGTGTGTGTGCCTGCGTGCGCACGTGTGTGTGTGTGCGCGCACGTGTGTGTGTGTGTGCGCACGTGTGTGTGTGTGTGTGTGTGTGTGTGTGTGTGTGTGTGTGTGTGTGAGAGTGAGTAACGAAAGAAAACTTGAAGAAAACTGAATCCGGACAGCGAACAGCAACAATTCGAAAGACAGAGAAGACATGAATGGTTCAGGAAAATAAAACGGGAAAGTAAAAAAGAAGAACAACTACACGAATTGTTAGTGAAAATAAAAAAAAAAATCATTTTTTTTTCAATGACAAAAGAATAAAGTTTCAAAGAGGCAGACGATAAATGAGATGAATTTCGGAAGAAAAAGCAAACGGGAAAGAAAATTATAGATAATTATTGAAAGATTAGAGACGAAAAGAAATAAATGGTATACACATTTATATATATATATTTATATATACCATAGGCTATTTAGACAGCAATCATTCATTTATACATGTTCTATTAAACAGAATAAACAAAAAAATGTCTTTGAAATTCTGTTCCTTTTAAAAGACGTTTGAAACTTTATAATCACCTACCGACTTATTAAAGTAATTTTTTAAAGATTTTCTTGTTAAAGATTTTCTCGAGATTTCAGGCCGGTAGGTAAATATTAATAAATATAACGTCTAATGAAATATTTGAAGTTTTATACGTGTATATGATATATCTGTATGTATATGAATATGTAATTAAATAGTTGAATACATCTTTACATATACGCAAACACGTATACAAAAGCTACGTGACATTTTTATACGGCTGTTTAAATACAGATTTAAATGTGTAATGCATACTTGCTCGATTTATATGCAGATAATACATACCGTGATGGTTCATGGTGCGCATTATATTCGGATAGAATAATGTATGCCATGAACCGAACGTGAGCAACAAAGAGGTTTTGGAGAGAGTGGAAACGAAAAAGTAAATGTTACTCCCCATCAGGAAGAGACAGTTGAAGTTTCTCGGACACGTAATGAGGATTGTGGGCTTGGAGAATCTGATACACACAGGGCGGATAGAGGAAAAAAGCGACAGTGGAAAACAGTACGTGACATATTTGATGGGCTTATGAAAATGGATGGTAGATCAAACTTCAGGAGAAAAACAATGCAAAATGTATTAAACTCTACGGAGAACAGGAAGATTTGGAGGGCCATGATCGCCTATGCTCTGAAGGAAGACGGCACGAAAGAAATACTTTGCCAGTGATGCCCATTCTGTGATCGTACAACCATAATATTCGGCCTTTTTACCATTAGACCAGCCGAGAGCGATCCTTTCTAGACTAGTATTCTGGCATAGCCTATCGCATAATTACAAGCTGCTTCGACAAAAATGTCACTGATGCCCCCTCTACAAAGGTTTACTCGTGCAACTTGACTCGCAACAAGGTCCCACCCTATTACAGTTCAGTCAGTCAGTTAAGTGCCATACGTGATACGCTCTTGGGCGATCATATTTTGAAAGAGACATGGCTGACTGGACAGAAGATTATCGCGCAGTAGGTTGCTTTTTCTTTCTGCGGTAGACTGGTTGAAGGCCAAGGCTATAGAACCCAATTTGTCCAGTTATTTAACCCATAATTGAAGAGAAGTGACGGATTAATATTTTCCCCAATAGTATTTGCGCGTAAGTGAATGCAAGAAATTCAACTGGAATTTGAACTCGGCTCCTCGATTTGTCGTTTCGAGACGATATCCACTGTACCACAAGGCACATCCGCTTTTGCAGTTAAATCAACCAAATGCAGCCCACAATTCCCTCCACCAGCTTCTTTTCTCGCACTTCCGTATGTAGAACTCCCTTCCATATACTTGCTTTCCTGAAGGCTACAACCTCCAGCAATTTAAATGCAATGTCAATTCCCATATTTTATCCACTTGACTCCAGTCCTTTGTGCATCACTCCTTGTATTTTCTTTTCCTTTCTCTCTGCTTTCGCAGCTGTCTTCCAATCTCTGTTCCCATCCCTCTCTTGCTCCTTCTCTGACACCACCAGTAACTCGTTCGTCTTTCTCTTCACTTTCCTCCTGTCTAAACTTTTACTCTTTTATGTAGCCCCTGTGCATCAGTGGCGGTACAGCCTTGTGGTGAAACGATAAACAAATTGTAGCTATTTGTGCTTGCTCATTCCGATTTATGATTCTGACCAATTGAGATTTATTTTGAATATTAGTTTAGTTAAATTGATTCTTCTTCTTCTTCTTTATGTGCCGTGCGTGTTCCTTCAGGACGTAGGCGATCATGGGATTCCACTAGCTCCTATCCCTTGTCGCACTCAACACTTTTCTTCTTGCTATCTCTTCCAAACCCCGCTCTGCCATTCACCCACCGAAGCCCATAAGATATGTCGCCCGCTCCTTTCCCGTAACTCACTTTCCCGCTACTTGTCCTGTGGGTATAAGATTCTCCAAACCTTCCTTCCTCATTACGTGTCACAGAAACCTTAGCTGTCTCTTGTATGTGTTTTCTTTTCGTTTACATTCTCTTCAAAACCTTGTCGTTGCTCACATGTTCAGTCCATGGTATCCTCAGCATCTATCTGTAGAACCATATTTCTTTTTCTTCGAATCTCTACTTCATCTTTGAAGTGATCATCCAGCATTCGCTTGCCATATAGAACGAAATATATTACATAACAATCTAGTAATATTTTCTTTGTTTTCAACGAAATGATTCTGTCTCTCAATACTTTGCTTAGATTTTGAAATGCGATTTTGGTGATGCCAATGTGTCCGAGGATCTCAGTGAAAGAAATGAATGGTAATGATGCTTGTTTAAAGAAGTCTATGTAGACAACTATCTTTCATTGATACATATTCTATTAAACAGGATAGACGGAAAATGTCTCTGAAATTATGTCTGTTTCTTTTTAATAGATGTTTGAATCTGTTAATGCGAGCGTACGTACTATAAGATATGTGTATAGGGTGTTTCACAATTGTTAATACTAAGCAGCTTGAGGAGCTTGAAACAGTGGTTCCAGCAGGATGGTGCTTCTCCTCACAATGCTAATATTTCTATGACATGGTTACGTGAAATGTTTAGGGAGCGTCTCATCAGCTGCAAAGCTGAAATAGAATAGGGACCTCATTCGCCTGACGTGAACCATCCAAATTTCCTCCTCTGCGGGCTCCGCATCATTGCTGCGTTGAAGGCAGCCATCACTGAGAAGATTCAAGCGATCACCTCGGAGGAATGTGCGCACGTTATCAGCAACTTTGCACGCGACAATTAGCAGAGTCTTTAACTGAATTGCGGACATCTGGAACATTTAACGTGGGGCTCATCTTGATATTTTTGGTTTATTTTTTAGACTACAGGGTTGCAAATCCTAAAATATTTTCTTTTTGCCTTTCAATAAATGTAATATTTATTGCGCTATCACTTATAGCTCTTGATTTTTACCCGATCATATTGTTTCAAAAATTGAAATCCTCAGCACAATCTCTTTAAGGCAGTTGATGTAGACCTCCGTGTTGAGTTTGGTCATGTGAGAAGATGAATGGAAGCATAACTATACCACACTAATGATCACTCCAAACATTCACTTTCGGTGTCAGGAGTCAGTTTTCTTCAACTTTTCTTTTTCTCTGACATGCGGTGCTAATCTGTGAATTTTCGTCCCAAACACAAGGATTGATTGCCTGTTCCAATAAACATTCCTGTTCGTTTCTGACGGTATAGCCGTTTCTATAATTTTATCTTCTTTACATAATAATAAGTCTTCATGTATAGGCTGCTTCATTAAGACGGATAAAAGTTAGCAGTAAATATAATGTTATTAGTAAAATTTTCTTTATTCTAGTATTGGATCCTGTTATTTGAGTCATGGCAGTTACGAGTGAAAAATAATATCGCCCAAATATCCGCCAAGGCTTCGGTGGCATACATCTACTCGACAGTTAAAATGAATAGAGATGTCCTGGATTCTCGGTCACATTCTTGCCCACTGCAGCATTGTTTTTAGCTGAACGATGTAAAGGAGCACGCAATCGTATATGCCACCGACTAGTTTTTTTGAATTTACAAACAATTTTCTCAATTGCAATTTCAGTTGATCGATTATGTTGACCAGAAGAAAGAAGTGCTCATTTCTGTTTGAACGTCTATTTTCAGAATAGGGTTCGATAACTTTAACACGCCATTCAATTTTAAATCTTTCCATGGTTCAAACTGTCTTGGACAGAAGTTGTTCAACATGAAATAAATTGAGAAAAAATCAATAGGCGCTTAAACTTAATTCACATTCAAAATTGGTTCAAGTTATTGAAACACCCTTTATCTATATGAATATATGAGTAAAGATTGAAAAACATTTCGCTTATACATACGCAAAAATACAAAACAAAAGTGTCATTTATATACATGTATGTAAATATATAATCATTTATTTGTTCGTTTTATACGCATGCATAGCGCAGAATGATTCCTCAGTAATATCTATTCTGGGGTCATAGAACATTTTTGAATCTCAATAACATCAGTCGTTCTCTCTCATGGGCCCAACCGAGAGCAATCATTTCTCGACTGGCATTCTGATATAGAATTTTTGCAATCATGCGTAAGCTAACATTACTTGTGTATACTCAAATGTGATCCTTTTATTCAATTTTGACCAATCGGGATTTATCTACTTTGACTATTGGCTTTCTGGCCAATCGGAAGGGAAGGATTCACTTTTACCTTTGACTGCTAATCGAAGTACTCATTCAAAATGGTGGTCATCGTTTTTATATGTTGGTATTTTTAGTCAACGGCAAAATCAACGTAGAAAGATATTTTGAACTACGCTCACCAAAAATGTATGCATACAAAAATATGTAAATTTATAAACACATACACAGAAACACTTTATAAAAATGCGTAGATACTTAAATAAAAAAGTCTTCATTCAAGAATCGACAAGAAAGACGCAAAATGGCGTTTAAGTATATTTTCCAAAAAAGAGGAATTAAACAGGGATCTGGATTTATTTAGACAGTATAATTTCAACAGTAAGTCATCTAATTAACAAAGGTATTTATATTATCAATCTTATTGTCAATACTGTTATCATTTTGTTGGATATTTATTCCTCAAATTTTATTAACCGGTCTATTAAATCTACATATTAAATGAAGCACGTGTGGATAATCTTTCGTTTTAATTTTATATATATATATATATATATATATATATATATATATATTATAAGAATTGTTTCTTATAATTGTAGCAGAATAAAAGAATTAAACGTCTACTTTTAGCAGAATAAAGTAGAATATGAATTTATCCTCGAGGGAGGTATAACTTAACCTCCTTAAATTTTCCCCGCGTTCAAGGGGAGCAACTCTTCTCTCTAACGAATGACCATGTGTTTACCGCAGCAGAGCAAAATAAGTTAAAAATGGGTGCGTCTCAATTACAGAACTATTTATTACAACATAAAATTAAAATACATAAAAAGGTTTTTACATTTAACATGTACAGTTCATTGAATGATTAGCATTAGAAATATGTACAATAAAGACAGGAGAACTGCTAACATTATAGGTAGTTTAGCGTCAAAACTGATCGCGGAACATACAATTAAAATATTGCGACCGAGTCACGAATTAGCCAAGAGGGAATAAGGAAGGTATGCTTTACGAACACAGACACGAGGTACTTACGAAAAAGGTGGAAATACAAATGGCGTTCTCTTACAATCCGCGGGATGCGGACAAGACAAGTTTCCCGTAGCCGAAAACCTCTTTCTTTAGGGACTTGTTGGGCCGACGGTTCCTTTTCTTCTTCTTCTTTAGGGTAACGGATCTGGTCAACCAGCACTTGAAAGGTTTCTCAACCGCAGCAACAATTCAATAAGGAGTCTAACATTTAAGGGACACGGGAAGCCACAATTAGGCGATTTGATTAAGCAAGTGTAGGTTCTCTGAACCGCCTGTGATTAGTCAGCAAGAATACGCTGAAAGCGCCTCTGCCATTGACCCACAGCAACTAACGCTTCACAAAAGGGGACGACCAAATGAAATCAAGGGTCAGTGTAAGTTTAGAAAGTACCACCTGAAATAAATCTCCCTTTTAAGCAAAATAATTCTGACAATATATATATTTGGGAAGAAACCTTTTTTCAAAATTTTTCATTGAATTCGGGCGACGAAGAAGACTCAATTAATGGTTTATTAAGTTTTTCTTTGCACCATGCCACAAAAGCAGGATAACCCTGTTATTGGTGTCAGACAATTTCTACGACCACTTTAACTCTTACATCTGCTTTCTTAACTCTCCTGATTGCAGTCCTCTTGATTATTATGTGTGGGGCACAGTTCAGCGGGAGACCAACAAAACTCTTTTTAACCCCAAAGATGAACTGAAAGTAAGGATCATATCAGCATTCACCAACGTAAATAAGGTGAGGATCCAGAAGAGATGCAGAAGTTTCCGAAGTCGTCTGGATGCTGAGTCAATGGCGATTATATTGAATAAATTTACTCTTTAGTATTTGAAGATTGTTTTGTGTAATATACCTGTTAAAATGAAATATCCGTTATTTTTTCTTTTGCTTAATTTAGACGATAAATAATAACAACGTAGTTCATGAACGAGACGGAATGGCTGAAATGAAAAGTTTTGTCCCAGACAGGTGTTTATACTACTAAGACATACACAAACCTATGTATATATATGTGTCCTCAAGCGGAGCATAATACATCAGATATATCTACACAGAAAAGCAGAGAGTAAAGAAAAAAAAGAAAGAAAGGGTTTTACATATAATATGAAGATACGTCTTTATCTGTAGAAGCCATATTTATAACTCCAGATTAAAACAGACCGAATTCATTTACTATGTCCCAGATGGGAACGTATTACAAAAACAGGAAAGAATGTTTCTTTCGGTTTTCCCAACTTGGGAACTGAGAGATAGAGTTTCTTTCTAGACCAGGGAAATGTATATTTCCAAAGATGATCTTCCCAATGTTGGGGAGTAAGTTCTAGCTCTGGTTAATGAAACCAACTCTCTGTTTAGCAGCTGTAATCAGGATCGTGAAAACAAAATATGAAGAACAAACTGGAAACGGAAGTTCTAATGGGAGGTGCTAAGAGTAGCTCTCGTAACATCAGCGAACGACATCGTTCCCAAAGGAAAAAAGCACGTTGGAAGAAAAACGAGTAGATCACCGAAGAGATTCTTGACATGATACAAAAGAGACAGAAAACACGATGCCAAGATATGGAACTGAATACAAGAGACTATACAAGAAAATAGGAAGCAGATGTAGACAGGCTCAAGAAAGATGGCTCAACGACAAATGCGTCGAGGTAGAGACTGAGCACAACAAATAATGGAGATATGCATAAAAAATAAAGGAACAGGGTAAAAGACTTACTCAGCAACCAGATGTATAAAAGCAAGGGACGGTGTGTTCCTATTAGAAAGAGAAACATGCATCAGAGACGTGACGAGTATTTTATTGGAAAGAGAGAGCAACCAACAATGCACAAAAATACAAATGGACCAGAAAGGCCAAATTGAAGAGAAACATAGCAGCGGTACCAAACGGGATTGTAATAAAGATGTTGATGACCTCAGAAGGTTGTGGCGTAGACAGGCTCACAGAAATAATAAACGAAATCTAAACAGCGACAAAATGCCAACGGACCAGAGCAGATCAATTTTCGTAACACTGCCTAAGAAGCCAGGTGCAAAGGAATGTAAACTCAACCGAACAATCAGTTTAATGAGCCACATAACAAAACTCATCATCCGGATTTTGATGAACAGAGCGCGCAGCAGAATCAGCCCACAGGCAGGACAAGAACAGTGTGGTTTTGTTAAAGATACCGGAACGAGGAATGCGATATTTATGCGATATTTATGCTATCTGACAGAGCAATACAAATGCGGAAAAAACATTTATCTGTGCTCTATAGACTGCATAAAGGCGTTTGACAATGTACGCCACAAAGACTTGATAGAAAGGCTCGATAACCTCGATATTTTCGGAAAAGACGTTAGAATAATAAAAAATCTATATTGGCAGCAAACCGCTCGTGCACGGATAGGAAGTGAACAGCGGATGACACGGTGCTGATAGCAGACACGGAAAAGAAAATAAATGACCTTCTACAGAAGGTAGCAAAAGAAAGTGAGAAGAAAGGACAGGGAATAAACTTCAATAAAACTGAATGTATGGTCATCAGCAAAAAGAAGAGCCCAATATGCCAACTACCAGTCGGAGAAACTAATATAAAACAATAAATTTAAATTACTGAGAAGTGTTCTGACAGAGGATAAAAAGTGCAACATGGAGATCCAAAGACGCGGTGGTATGACCAAGGCCGCATTTCAGAAGCTAACCAGAGTACTAAGAGAACGGAATATCTAATTGGTAACAAAGAAATAACTTCTGTATTTCTATGTGATATCTTTCCTTCTGTATGAAAGTGAATGTTAGATGATCTCACCAGGGGGAAGGGAGAGGTTTGAACCAGCAGAAATGTGGTTTTACAGAAGGATGCTAAGGATACCATGGACTGCGCAACGTTAGCAACGATAAAGTGTTTGAGCGGGTATAAACGAGAAGAAAAGGCATACTTTACATCAAGAAGAGACAGATGAAGTTCTTGGGACACGTCATAAAAAAGGAGGACCTGGAAAATTTAATACTCACAGGATGAAAGAGTGGCAGGGGAATGCAACACGGGACCTACTTGATAAGCCTGAGCAAATGGATGGCGGAGAGGGGTTTGGGAGTAATACCAAGAGAAAAATATTGAAAGCAACAAGACACATAGGCAAGTGGAAGTCCATGATCGCCTACGTCCTGAAGGCATCAGGCAACATGAAGAAGAAAAAACAAACTGAAATTTTACTGTCGCTTTTCTCACTATATGGGAAGTATATTCGTGATGTAATAACACTGTAGTTCATGAACGGAACGAAATAGCTGAGAGAAAAAAGATGTCATTAAGCGGCCGTCACCTGACCTATGTGACATATTTCTACCAAAAGAGAGATAATCGTCTGCTGTATACGAATCAATTAAGTTTTACATTTATTTGAAACTAGCAGTATATCCCAGCGTTACTCGGGTGTAATGAAAGCTTTAAAACTAATCCATGGTCCTGGAGCTCAGACTTAGCCTAAAGAATATCTGTGTGAAGTTTGGTGAGAGTCAGATAAAAATTGTGGATTTGAATAAAGGACATACAGACAAATAAGCAGAAACACACACAAACATCTTGCTTTATATATATATATATATATATATATATATATGTGTGTGTGTGTGTGTGTGTGTGTGTGTGTGTGTGTGTGTGTATTATCGATTTTCTGCACTATTGTAAGAACTGCAACCTTAAAACTTCTGAATATCGTTTCTTATGTCTTTGTCTATGAGTGTATCAAATTTGATTAAAATCGGACCACTCCTTCTATAACCCGATTTTTTCGATTATCGATTTTCGATATTTATCGGGGGTACCTCGACACAAAACCTAGCTAAAGAACACTCTCAGACGCTTATAGTGTAAATGTTCAAGAAAATCGGTTCAGCCGTTTCGGAGTCTATAGGTAGCGGACACACACACACACACACACACACACACACAGACAAAGTTCCATTCATAAATAAGTTTAGATAGATTTAAAATTTTTCATTTCATAAAATAAGTTTTGAACATTTTGTATTGTGTCGGTCAGGGAAGTAGGCTCCCGATAAAATCGCTACATATGTTAAAACTTCGATTCCTATTGGCTGATGTGTCACAACAAACGATCATCAATTTGAAATACCATCAAGGTATTTCTAGAATTGAAACTGGCAGCTCTTAATTGACCAAAGCGTCGACTGATAACCAACATTAGGCATCAATTTACGTAAATAATTAAGTTTCCTTGGAACCAGTGCGCTAAGTAGGAAGGAAGAAAAAAAATGTATAAATCTGAATAAATCTTAGAATTAAATTTTGTTTTTAAAACTTTTCTTTTCCCTAATGATCGACTTGTTTCTTTCTTTTCCTTATTTATTCAGCAGAGAAAGCGGAAACATTAAAACAACGAAACAAGAAAACAAATAGAACCTAAAAACAAATAAAAAAACGGAAAATAAAAAGCAATTTTTTGGGGTTAACGAGTATTAGTGACTTTTCACGTGCGAGTCGTGGAGAAAATCTGCTAGTGAATGAAATGCAAAACCTAATTATAGCAACTAAAAACCAAGAGCTAAAACGAAATTAGAAATTAGTGTGGACGTTTTATAAAAAAAAGAGAAGGGAATACTAACAGGGAATTTTAAAGTGTAATGAAGGAAACTGGTAACAAATTAAAGAAAAAAGCAAAGCTGGTCCTGAGTATGACAATAAACTGCCTCCAGCAGCAAGGTCTCTGATTGGGAGGTTGTAGGGAGCATAGAACCAACTCTTAATTGCAGTTGTTCCCAGGTCCAACCTGACTCGGGGTGGTATCACATGTTAGTGTCCCAATTATGGAAAAATAGTTTATTCGTAAATTGGGTTCAAAACACTATCAATGTATAAAATTAAAAATAAACCTTTACAGAAAGATATACATTTTTGAATGAAAAATATTACCAACCATAAATTTTTGAAGGGAAAAAATATTGCCATGATACAATTTTGAATACAAAACTAGAAGACAACTTCAGTTTTTTAGAATAAAATAATAATAATAAAAAAATGTTCATCAAAATCTGGTTAAATCAACCTTCTCACTATAACTAAACATTAAAAAAATATCATAAAGTCCTACCTTTTGGCATTAAATAACACGCAGAGATTGGTATGGGATTAAACAAAACTCAAAACTCAAACAAACAAGCAAAGCAAAGATGTTTAAATAGGTTTTGTGTGTCAAGGCGGGAAAATAAACATTGTAAAGGATTTAATGGAAGAAATTAAGGCGCTGGTAGTGTATCGCTTACGGTACGGAAAATACCGAGCTTGTTTGTTGTGTTCACTTCACGCTGATGCTCTTATAATAAATAGAAATCCCTTAATTCACCGTAAAGTTGTGATTTTAATAACAGTAGATTATGCCCTGAGTACTTAGCTGGGAGAGACAGTCAAGGAGATAGAAAATTTCGAATAGAAATCACCTGTAGACAACAACGTGAAACCACTATGCTATATTTCCCAGGAAACCATAGCAATCCATGAATAATATCAAAATTGAATCAAAAGAAACGATGGTCTCATTTGCCTTCAAAAAGTAAGAAGATCAATTTTTATTTGCATTTACACCCCCACTCTATCTTTTCATAATGAAGAATTTGTTTTCTGTTTAACTGTTCTGTACGGTTTCGGTGCTAAAGCTTCATTATCCAACACCGAAATTTGAAAGATTTTAAGTTGTATTTTCACATGTTATTATATACATTAACTGTCTTGAATATTATTAAAAGTAAGCCATTTTTTTTGGGTGGGGTGTCTATTTCTGCCTAATTTTCGCTTAATTTTAAACTTTTCATGGATAATTAAAGGACTGGTTTAGTTTTTTAGCAGAAATGTCTTTCACTGGTAGATTCTTTGTCTTTTATTTTTTCCCTAGTCTTTTGAAAAGTCAGTCTCTTTCTTTCTTTCTTTTTTCCTGTTGGCCGGCTGTATTTTAGTTAACTTGGTGTATAGGTGATACTGGCTATTTAATTAACGCTCCCATGCCCGGCATTCTCTGGCCAAAAAGTTAATTTTTTTTGCAACTCACTTTCTTTGACTGGACTTTAACACTTAGCAAGCCACCAACTTAAGTTTTTTTTTTTTGAATTGGAGTAGATAGACCAAACTATCGCCCGGTTCACGCTCCACCCACTTCTATTAAACAGGTGAAGAGGCTCATCGCTTGTTCCCTGTTTAGGTTGTGGTTTCTGGCTTTCTCTTTCCCAATCTTTTTACTCTTTTTTCTTTTTTTTTCAATTGGAGTAGATAGACTAAACTATTGCCTGGTTCACACTCCACCCACGTCTATTGAACAGGTGTAGAGGCTCATCCCTTGTTTCCTGTTTAGGATGTGGTTTCCGGCTTTCTCTTTTCCAATCTTTTTACTCTTTTCTTTTTTTTTTTAATTTGAGTAGATAGACTAAACTATCGCCCGGTTCACACTCCACTCACGTCTATTGAACAGGTATAGAGGCTCATCCCTTGCTCTCTGTTTATGATGTGGTTTCCGGCGTTCTCTTTTCCAATCTTTTTACTCTTTTTTTCTTTTATGTTTCAATTGGAGTAGATAGACTAAACTATTGCCTGGTTCACACTCCACCCACGTCTATTAAACAGGTGAAGAGGCTCATCGCTTGTTCACTGTTTAGTTTGTGGTTTCCGGCTTTCTCTTTCCCAATCTTTTTACTCTTTTTCCTTTTTTTTCAATTGGAGTAGATAGACTAAACTATCGCCCGGTCCACACTACACCCACGTCTATTGAACAGGTGAAGAGATTCATCCCTTGTTCTCTGTTTAGAATGCGGTTTCCGGCTTACTGTTTTCTAATCTTTTTACTCTTTTCTTTTTTCTTTTTTTTTTAATTGGAGTAGATAGACTAACCTATTGCCTGGTTCACACTACACCCACGTCTATTGAACAGGTGTAGAGGCTCATCCCTTGTTTCCTGTTTAGGATGTGGTTTCCGGCATTCTCTTTTCCAATCTTTTTACTGTTTTTTCTTTTTTGTTTCAATTGGAGTAGATAGACTAAACTATCGCCCGGTTCACACTCCACCCACGTCCATTGAACAGGTGAAGAGGCTCATCCCTTGTTTCCTGTTTAGGATGTGGTTTCCGGCTTTCTCTTTTCCAATCTTTTTACTCTTTTCTTTTATTTCTTTTTTTTTTAATTGGAGTAGATAGACTAAACTATCGCCGGGTTCACACTCCACTCACGTCTATTGAACAGGTATAGAGGCTCATCCCTTGCTTTCTGTTTATGATGTGGTTTCCGGCTTTCTCTTTTCCAATAATTTTACTCTTTTTTCTTTTGTGTTTCAATTGGAGTAGATAGACTAAACTATCGCCCGGTTCACACTCCACCCACGTCCATTGAACAGGTGAAGAGGCTCATCCCTTGTTTCCTGTTTAGGATGTGGTTTCCGGCTTTCTTTTTTCCAATCTTTTCACTCTTACCTAGCCCCCTTCGCATCAGTGGCGTTA
Source organism: Ascarosepion bandense (assembly GCA_037127315.1). Taxonomy (NCBI): domain Eukaryota; kingdom Metazoa; phylum Mollusca; class Cephalopoda; order Sepiida; family Sepiidae; genus Ascarosepion; species Ascarosepion bandense. The sequence continues at coordinate 4,465,745 of JBBBDQ010000316.1, forward strand.
CCGCCTTACTCGGGGTGATTTGATTAAAGAAAGTATATATATATATATGCACATGTGTATATATATAGATATGTGCGTGTATATATATATATATACATATATATACACACACACACACACACACACATATATATATATATATATATATACACACACACACACACACACACACATATATATATATCCAAGTATAGGGTACGTATGGTTGGAATAATATTCTGTACCCAAAGAAACACTATTCTTTAAAAAGTGGTCAATACAAAGTAGAGCTAATAATATTTATTCAGAAATTATAACATGAATATGTTATAATATCACTACAGAAGTAGCTATTTTGTTTCGACACTTCTTAGGTAGCGACTTTTGTATTGGTATTATAACATATTCATGCTATAAATTCTGAATATATATATATATATATATATATATATTATTTATTCATAAATTATAACATGAGTATGTTACAATATCTGTGACATATCCATGTTATAATTTATGAATAAATAATATTATTAGCTCTACTTTTGTATTGAGCAATTTCTTAAAAAGTATTTCTTTTGACAAGGAATATTATTCCAACAATACTTGCTTATACACAGTGTATAATTTCGTAGTTGTTTGTAGTTTTTACATGTTCTAACGTAATAATTAATAATATATATATATATAATTTAAATAGATATTTACTTTTGAAAAGTGGTCAATAGAGAATTATAGTATAGATATATAGTTATAATAATAATAGCATACTGCCTTTATCATATTATTTTACATTTTACTATTATATTATATTTTATAATAATACCAGTAACTATATATATATATATATATATATATATATATATATGTGTGTGTGTGTGTGTGTGTGTGTGTGTGTGTGTGTGTGTGTGTGTGTGTGTGTTTAACCAACTATAACAGTCAAGTGCCATATGTGATACATGCTTGGGCAATCATATCTCGATGTCTCAAAGGAGACATGATTGACTGGGCAGAAGATTTTCCCGCAGTAGATTGCCATCACTTTCTGCGGTAGACTGGTACACAGTGCTTACCCAATCTGTGCTGTTATTTAACCTGTTGCTGGAGGGAAGTGATGGCTTATTATCCTTTCCCAAGGCTATTTACGCATAAGTGAGTGCAAGTGGAATTCGAACCCCACTCTTCGATTTCTCGTTATTCCCTGTACTACAACACCTATTTAACCAACTATAAACACCTGTCAGTATATATATCTTTACTTTAAAAAATATCAGCTATTCAATATGCGGACAATCTTCGAACAAAAATAATGCAAGAGAGAGACACATACAGAAATAATCAATCTAACCCACAAAGACAAACTAAAATTATGATACACTTTCACACAAAAACTACTTGACTTGTCAAATGCGCCCGAAATTTACCCACCCAATAAAAATTAAACAACACAAAAATAAAAATAACAAAATACTTTTTCCAGATTTCATTGTCCGATGAAACTTTAACAAAAGCCAAACATTTTAGATTTAGCAACATTTCCTATTTGTTCATCTGTCGGAGTCCGACCCATATTTGATCACATTTCCCATACACCCACACTAAATCTACATATTATTTTCCAATTTTTGGATAAGATGTTGAGGATTGTGTTCGAAGTTGTGGATAAACTATCCGAAGTTCATATCTTGTTATTTTTGTTCAAGTACTGTTGCAGTCATTATCAAGAACCGATGTGATAAATGTGTTGTAGTCTGAATTTCCTTGTTTGGTATTCTTTGAGATGCTGGATGTTTGAAATTGTCTAACCTAAAGTCATGTGTAGCGGCTTAAGGAGAACGAGGTCGTAAAAATAATCATTTTTTTGTATGACGAGTATGATTTTATGAGATTAAAGTAATATTTACGCTGATGTAATTACTGTTGATATTATGTATTAAGTTTTGTTGTTTTAGATGTCTTTAACATAAAGATCACTTAAATCTGATGCGGTTCTAAAGTTCAAAAAGCACTACGGAAATATTTTCGATTTTGTCATTAATTTTCATAATATAAAAGTAGATTTAAAAATATTTTTATAGAAATGAAAACGGCGGAAATGTATACAAGGAAAATGCATAACAGTTCATTAAGTAAGATTTTCAATAAAAATACTCTAACATTAAGTTATAGTTGTATGTATAAGCTGGAAAAAACTTATAAAATTTATAAAAAAATCATAATAATATTCTAAATAAAAATTGAAACCAAATTGAAAATAAGAAATATCCAATAACTAAAATTAACAATTTGGACCATAATAAATGTATCTGTAGAAACGCTATACAGTGTCCTTTGGAAACTGGTGCCTTACAGAATCCATTGTCTATCAAAATCTTATTTCTTCTAGGGAAAACACTAGTAATGTAAAGATTTATGAGGGTAGTACTAAGAACACCCTAATAAAAAAAAAACGATTTTATCAACAGACTACTTCATTTAATAATAATAAGTACAGAAATAGAACATCCCTATCAAAATATTATTGGTATCTAAGAGAAACAAATAATAGTATCACATTAAAATGGAATTTCTTTTTAAAAAAGCTTAAATATGTAAGTCTTTAAATGAGCCACGCCCCTTGTGCCTATATGTTAAATTTCTTAAGAATAAAAAACTATTAAATAAAGGCAATGAAATAAATGTCATATGTAAACATTGCAAAATATTTACCTTAGGATATGGTTAAAAAGATTGCTAAATCCGCTGCAATGAAAGTCGGTTCTCTGTGCAGGGCCCGGAAGTTTTTCCGTCTGAAGCTATCCTGCGCATATATAAATCTACCATCCACCCGTGCATTGAATATTGCTGCCACATCTGGTCGGGTGCCCCTGCTATTCTCCTCGGGGTTCTTGACAAAATACAACGGAGAGTCTGTAATGTGATCGATACCGACTTGGCAGACCGGCTGCAGTCTCTCTCTCACTGGCGCGACGTGGCTTCCCTGTGTCTCTTCTATAAATACTTTCACGGCTTCTGCTCCGATGAACTTCGATTACTGGTGCCCCCTAGGTACGAATTTGCACGAGATACTAGATTAGCAACTAGATCCCACCCTTTTATAGTGAAACCGATAAATTGTAACCGCAATTTCTACTCCAACAGTTTCTTTTCTCGCACTTCCCGACTGTGGAATTTCCTTCCACGTGATTGCTTCCCCGACGGCTACAATCTCCAGGAGTTTAAATGTAAGGCCAATAGACACCTCCTCACACACTAACTCGCATCCATTCTTTCAAACACTCTTCCCATCTACCCAACCCTCAGCCTCGGTATCCTTACCCATCTATTACCCTCCTTCTGACATTTCCTATTTCTAACCACTTTTTCTTTCTTTACCTTCCCCTATATAACCCCATGCGCAATAGTGGCAGTGGAATGCCTTGCTTGGGGTGAAATGATTAAAAAACAACAACAAACCTATTGTTTCTTATAGTCAAATGAAAATCATTTTCACAATAATGATCTAACATTGCCTGATGACGGGGTAAAATCAAACATATACATTTTCTGTGTTGTGATTTAAAATATAACAATTTTCATTAAAAACAAAATTAATTTTATATATATATATATATAGAGAGAGAGAGAGATGGACAAATATATATATATATATATATATATAGAGAGAGAGAGAGAGAGAGAGAGATAGACAAACAGACACACACACACAAATACACACACATATATATATATATATATAGTGAGAGAAAGAGTGAGTGATAAGAGAATATATGTATATATTGTTTAATTACTTAGTTTTGGGTTATAATAAGATTAGACCAGTACGCATTTGTATTAAAATTATTCAATACAATTATATTGTAGAACTTTTGAATATTCTTCATTTGTAAACGAGTTATTACATGACTTAGAGTTCTACCTATAGAAACAGATAGTAATATATAGAGAAAGATCGAGTAAAAGAGATAGACAATTAATAACAATAATAATAATAATAACAATAATAATGATACTATTAATAATTGTTATAATATATTTCAGTCCGTCTCGAAAAACCCACCGAGTTGTTTCTTCGATTCTTATTCACTCGGATATATATATATATATATATATATATATATATATATATATATATATATATATATATATCCGAGTGAATAAGGAACGAAGAAGAAAAAAAATTTTATAACGTCCAAAATATTGATTTAAAACAGTGCTCGATATATAATATATAGAGCTGTGAAAATTTAGGAGCAGAGTAGGGAGGTGTAAGGGGTGGGGATGGATGGGATTGGACTTACCGCTTATTTGTACAACTGTTGTATTTAAGGTAATATGTAAATAGGTAATAGGTATGTTTGTATTTAATGTAATAGATAAAATTTAATGTGTGTATTTAAGCACAGTTTTTAAAATTAATCTAATTTTCTATATTTAACTTTAATTTTGAATTGTGGAAATCGATTTTTTCTATTAAATTTTTAATTTTTTAAAATTTTAAATTAGATCACGGTTTGTGGTGTGTGAAAGAGTGTTGCTAGTACTATGAAGGTGTATAATTTCTAAGGGTTCCTAGTTCTGGCTTTTGTAGTATGTTTTATCATGATTGTAAGGTTAGTTCTTTAATGTGCTTGCAGTTTACTGTGGTTTCATGCCTCTGGTTAAAAAGCTGGCTGCTATTCATATATTTAATGATTTCAATTTTTCTTGAAGACAAAGGAAACATGGTTCTTTTATTGATTTAGCTGTTCTTGCTTGTCTGAGGATTTTTCATTTAACTTTAGGTGTTTTATTTTTGTCTTTTAACTTCCAAAAGTATTTGGAGAGAGACGTCATGTTTTGTTTTTCTTTGTTATTGAAGGATGAGAGGTGATTGTAAAATCGCTTCTTAAATACGTGCATGGTGTTTCCGATAAATATTTTTTCATCTTTAGGATTCTCCACGGATGAAATCGAACACATATATATCAGGGATTTCATTAAACATTTATTGGTCGTGGGGCATTGGTTTGGGTTTCTACAGTTACAGACGTTGTTATTATGGGGCAGACTGGTATTAGTGTTGGAGTTATTTTTGTTGTGTGCTTTTAATATTTTGCTGTTACGTACTTTAATTGTCTTTTCTAGATTGTTAGAGCAGCTATAGCTTACTTTTATTGTATTTTTATTGAGGATTTTGAGTAGAGTCTTTAAATCCTTTGGTCTTAACGTAGTAATTAATCCTAATATCAAGCAAGTTGACTTCCTAAACAAAACATTTGACTTAGTATCGAATAATTTCCAACCTTGCATGAAAAAAAATGCTAACCTAATTCTCATCACCCACCATCCATTATCAAGCATATCCCATCGTCAGTGGAACGCCGCATTAACAAACATTCCTCCAATAAAGAAATATTTGATAAAAACAAGGTAATTTACGACAGAATCCTTAACGAAAGTGGATATCAATAATCCAAAATTAACTTTGTGGAAAAATTCAAGAGCTCAAAAAGCAAAAAATAGAAACAGGAAAATCAGATGGTAAAACCCTTCTTTTAATCAGTCAGTTAACTTTAAGCTGGGACATACATTTCTTAAACTAATATATAAGCATTTTCCTAAAAATTATCCTCCCCACCCCTTACACCTTTTTACTCTTCTCCTCTAAGAAATCCAAAGGATAAAGTCTAATCGCAAGATCATAAAACTTGCATCATATCTGCTAATGTTAAATCTGTCTACAAAATTCCAAGACGCTCATTATTCAACTATATTCACTATCCACACCACTTTCTTCAATCTTCAAACGAACAATTCACAAGACTTATTCCCTTATCACTAACCCCCACCAACATTCCACACACAACTCACCAAATATAAGAAAAGAGACTCTCCATTCCTGTCCACACCTCCTAATGTGACATTGTAGTTTCAATGTCGAAACAAATGTACGATTTGTAGTGGATATATACAACATTTGAACATGTTCTAAAATATAAGATATATATATATATATATATATATATATATATATATATAGAGAGAGAGAGAGAGAGAGAGAGAGAGCGAGAGAGAGAAAGAAAGAAAAAGAGATAGACAGCGATAGAATGAGATTTTGAGTAAGACAGATAGACATAGATACATAGAAATAGTCATATATATATACAGGTATATATTGATATATATGTATATATCAATATATACCTGTATATTTGGGCAGCAATCTTTCATTTAAAAATGTTTCATTCCAAACGACCGACAAGGAAGAGTTTATTAATCTTTTATTTTATTTTTTCCAGTTGTCTTACATCCATCTTTCTTGCTTGACATAAGGAATGTAAAAAATGTTTCATCATTTACGACTTTTCTATCGCTTTCAACATCTTCACTGGCCACTTTCAAGGACTTTATTTTCCTGGTGTTGTTATGTTCTTATGTTTGACTGTAATGTAATTTTTCGTTTTCGTGTTATTTTTTTTCAAAAGAGAGAGTTCTTTAAAGCAACCACGTGAATCGCGCGGATGTACATAGTATTTTCGTATTTTCAACCAAAACATTTTATATGGGGTGTTGTAAGTTATGGGCTACTCATATATATATATATATATATATAGAGAGAGAGAGAGAGAGAGAGAGAGAGTGAGTGAGATAGAGAGGTAGAGAAATAGATAACGATACATATGACAGGTATATATATATATATGTGTGTGTGTGTGTGTGTGTGTGTATGTGTGTGTATGTGTGTGTATGTATATATAGCGAGTGAAAGAGTTAGGGAAACATACAGAAACAGTAGTAGGAATAAGATAGAAAGATATAAAGAGAAACAGAAAATAAGTTGTAAAAATAACAAAAAGATGTGCCGTTGATAGTGATTTAAGTATGAGTACTGTTCGTTACTTACCTTATTCACATATGGCAATTTTGATTTGAATACCGAGCATGTTCTGTCAGGCATGCAATCATTGATCATGACCAAACTGAAATTCTGATGGTACACATAACATTATACGTCGATGGAATTTACCACATATCACATATGATCGTCGTAAAATATTGTAAATTAATTGTGAATCGTTACAACTTTGAAGGCCTCAAATTGAAACGTAAAAAACATTGACCCTATTTAATTAGGAAATATCTGATGAAACACAAGAGAAAACACCAATGTTTTCAAAAGAACGAACACAAGCGATGGAAAATGAATTGCTTGCAACAATGTGAAGTATAAAAAGTCCTGGGAAAATTTAAATGAACCACCATTCATTCAGTCAGTTAAGTCCCACACATAATAGACGCTTGTGTAATCATATCTCTTTCGATCCATAATTGACTAGGCAAAAGATTTTCTCACAGTAGGTTGCTATTTACTTCTGTGGTAGACAGGTTGACAACCAAGGCTTATAGAATCTATCCTGCAATTCAAATCATAACTGAAGAGAGAAGTGATGGATTAATATCTTTACCAAACGTATTTGCGCGTAAGAAAATGCAACGAATTCAATTGAAATTCCGAACTCGGTTCTCTGACTTCCCATTCCGAGACAACACACTAGATATGTCAGGAATAGCGTAGATTTGTAAATGTGCAAGATGGAGTTTTGATAGATAAAACTCTGGCAGTGAAAAAACTTTCGTCGCAGAGAACTGACCAAGCAAATGATTCGATTATTTAATCTACTATTGTGTTATTCTCCTGGTGGTTACAATAAGCCCCATGCTGATGAAGGTGGAAATCAATGATCGTTGACTAACAGTAGTTACGTTTTGGAGACGTTACATTTCAAAATCATGTAATAGAGTAGCTAACACCCTGAAGGGTGCTGGCTACTCTATTACTCAAATCGATGGACTGAAAGAGTCTTACGAGTCAAAGGGTTGTTTTTAAAAATTTGCGACAAGTAGATTCGGACTGATTTAATTCTCCGCAATTCACCATTTAGACCCTCACCTCTTTTGCTCGTAAGTTTTGTTTTGTTAATTGTGTGTACCTTATTTCTCGGTATTTTTGTATATATCCGTTAGCACCAGATACTGAGCTGAATAAATTTATTAAGTACTCATTCACATGTCTATCATTCACCTCGACGATACAACAAATCCGTTCCTTGCACAAGTTAGCAACTGATTAGCGGAAACTTTCGTGAACAGCAAGAAGGTTTCCTCATTCCAAGTTGATATAAATTGCACCACAATGCATATTCACGAGCCACCATTAACCACTTCAAAAGTAGGTTTGAATCCAAAGAAAGTGCTGCTGTGTATCTGCCAGGATTAGCAAGACATTGTGCATTAGAATCTCTTTCAAATACTGTTCTCAATAGGATCGATTAAAGATAGCAATCAAGGAAAGCATTTGGAATTGACCAATCGGAATGGCTTTGTCTGTCATCGCGACAACACCAGGCTTATTGTCTTTTTGTAGACCTTGTTAGAGCTCGACTGAATGTCTTCTAGTGTAATGGATATCGGCTCGAAATGAGAAATTCCTTTCATTCACTTACGAATTCGTTTCATTCACGCACAAATACTTTAATAGAATTAATCCATCTCTTCTTCCTCCAGATATGAGCTGAAAGCAAGACAGATTGGGATCTATTTCTTTGGTTGGCAACCAGTCTACCACAGAAAGTAATGGCAAACTACTGCGAGAAAATCTTTTGCCTAGTCAGTCATGTCTCTTTCAAGACACATTCGCCCAAGCATGTATTTTTTTTAATCATATCACCCCGGGCAAGGCGGTAAGGCCACTGGTGTGCAGGTGGCTACGTAAGAGTGAAAAGATTGGAAAAGAGAAAGCCGAACAAGGGATGAGCCTCTACACCTGTTCAATAGACCTGGGTGGAGTGTAAACCGGGCGATAGTTCAGTCTATCTACTCTAATTGAAAAAAATAATGAAAAGTGAAAAGATTAAAAAAGAGAAAGCGGGAAACCACATCCTAAACAGGGAACAAGGGATGAGCCTCTACACCTGTTCAATATACGTGGGAGTGGAGGGTGGAGTGTGGACCGGGAGATAGTTCAGTCTATCTACTCCAATTGAAAAAATAAGGAAAAGTGAAAAAATTGGAAAAGAGAAAGCCGGAAACCACGACCGAAGTCGAAGGAGAGTGTACTGGAAACCCCTTCCTAAACAAGAAACAATGCAATCACCTTCACTCCTGCTCAATAGACGGTAGTGGAGTGTAAAACCGGGTGATGGAGGGTACTATCTACTCCAATAATAATTATAATAATAAAAATTTAAGTTTTAACTTAGTATAAGTCGAAACGAGATTTAAAGGTAAAAATTATTTACAATAGCAAAATACTACCCCTGTTAAAAAATTCAGGCAAATTTAAGACAAAAATTAAAGACAAAAATTAAAAACAGAAATTAAAGACAGAAATTAAAGACAGAAATTAAAATAAGATAAAAATCGCAAATCAACATACCAAGAAGGTAAGACAGACTGATAAAGTTGAGCAGAAATACCAAAGTAGGATTCCGTTCTGTAATTTTCGTAGTGGCCAGCCATCTTGGGTTAGTTGAAGTCGATAGAGAGAGGGTAAAGAAAGAAAGAATGACTGATACTACACCAACTTTATCCTTAAAACTTCCTTCAAACAGCGAAACCACTGTGAAGTCGAAATGAGATTTAAACGTAAATATTATTTACAATAGCAAAATACTACCCCTGTTAAAAAATTCAGGCAAATTAAAGACAAAAATTAAAGACAAAAATTAAAGACAGAAATTAAAGACAGAAATTAAAATAAGATAAAAATCGCAATTCAACATACCAAGAAGATAAAGTTGAGCAGAAATACCGAAGTAGCACGTATGGTATTTAACTGACTGACCTAAGCTGTACCTAGTCTACTTTCGGTTGTCCCCTTTTTCGATGGCTACAACATTCTTTTAATTGGAAGAGCTTTAGTACCCCGATGTCATCTAGGAAGATAGCTGCATGAAAAATGACGAAATGGTACATATATTGATGAATAAATTTAAAAATAAAACTAGATATTTTCGTGCAAATTCAGTCAAAAACGGTAATAATTTTTTTTATTGCTGGTCAAATTATATTAAAATTGGATATGCAGATGACACAGTTGATAATAGATACAGAAAAAATGCAGGAAATCTTACAGTAGATAGTGAGGGAAAGTGTAAATAAAAGACTAAACATTATTTGTCAGAAGATTGTATGATTGTCAGCAAATGAAACAATCCAATATAGGAAATTAAAAATTGAAGATACGAAAATCAAGCCAGTGCAAAAATTTAAATATCTCTGCAGTGTTCAAATATAAGATTGAAATTGTGAGACCGAAATCCGAAGACGCACCGTGATATAAAAAGTGCTTTCCAAAAGCTAAGTAAAGTATTAAGAAACAGGAAAATTTCATTAGAAAGAAAAGAGTACTGAACTGCTATATAAAATTGGTCGTCTTATATGGCAGGGAATATTGGATCATTTCATCACAGATATAGAAGAAAAGACTTGAGGCAGCAGAAATCTGCAGAAGGATGCTGAGAATACCATGCAGTGAACACCTGAGGGAAGACGAAGTTTTAGAGTAAATGGAAACAAGAAGGACGTATCATCAGAAAGAAACAGCGGAATTTTCTAGAGTACGTAATGAGGAAAGAAGCTTCGGAAAGTTTGACACTGACAAGACATCGAAGGTAAGCACGCAGTGTATAACCTACCTAATGAGATTGAGTAAATGGTTGACAGAGAAGAGATTAGAAGACAAATTTTAATAAGAGCTACAAAGGACGGAAAGTCAAGAAGAGTCATGATCACCCACTTCTTGAATGGTAAAAGTCATTTTCATCTTAGTCTTTTTACGATTTTAATAACAAAATTATGGATTAATTACGGTAAACAACTAATACAAAGAGGAAACGGTGTGAAAATTGCTTAAATAACTAAATTATTGATATTAAATTTACGTCCATATTCTTATATTAAAGATCTATTGTAACAATGACGGATGTTTAATAACAAAGTGATGAAAATTTGAACAAATGGAAAAAGAATATCAATGAAATCGTTCAGACTTTATACTCAAAACATATATTAAAAACAAAAAAAGAAAAAAATAATTGTAAATTCTCAGCGCCGATTCTCCTTCGAACGCACGTGTAATCGCATCAACGTAAGCGTCACTTTAGGCCGATGAAGTCCTAAAGGAGAAAACGCATCGCACAAAAACTGTTTTTTTCACTTTATCATGGATTTTTCCTAAATTTGTTCTTGATATATAAAAAATGATCTATCATTTTCTTGTACATAACATACATATTATAGATTGTGTAAAGCCAAATAGACGAACTCCATTAATCAAGCAATGCATAAATTATCACATGTCATCACGATGAGTAGATTTTTTTTGCAGTGCGATTAGCAATGGCAGTTTCACCAAGTCATTAATGAATTTACAAGTCAGCACACACGCGCACACGCGCGCACACACGCATACATGCACACACACAGAATAAAGAAACGCAGCTAACATCGAAATTATGATTATTTGTAATAATAGGAATGTAAAAGAGTTGTTAAAAATTATCAGAAGACACGTTCGTTAACGTTGTTATATTTAAATAAAAAAAATCAGGAAAACAAACGCGTCTTCTTCGATTTCTGTCACTTTGGAGAAGTTACAAGAGAAATTTAAAAGGAAACGTCTTTCTTGTCCAACTTTTTAAAACTGAAGAAATTCTTTACGAGTTGTATAAGTTTGAATAATATTTAAAACGTTCTACGTATTCGAGGAAGAGCTCTAACGTTCTCCGATTGATTATAATGGGGTGATGCTAGATCTGTGAAATCTTGAATTCACTAATTTCAACTCCTTTTATTAATAACTACATTGTTTATTTCCATGTAAACTGACTTCTGACAGACCAATGAAAACTGCTCATCCTGTTAATCCAACTGTTATCAGTTGTAAATATGACATCTTGATCACAGCTAAGTATTTTTTTATGTTGGGGAACAGATGATAGGCAATTCAGGAGAGTAAAGAATAGGATTAACCAGTTTCAAGGCACAGTCACGCAGGGCAGCCACTGAAACAAAGGAACATGTGGCAGGGAGCAGTGTCATGATAAACAAACCCCGTCTTTCGTATCAAATTGCAGTGCTCTTAAATAAAAACTGATTATTATTCTGCATTTGATTTTGTAATGCTGAATATTGAAATTCATGAGGCCATATTTATTACTTCAGTGACAATAACCTAAAACTAAGAAACCATCGCAAATAACCTAATAAAATTATCTCAAAATTCTATCAAACAAAAGCGATTTTTGATTAAATTAATTTAAACTAAACATTCTTAATGTCATCTCACGACAGAAAGAATTTCAAATCATTGATTAAAATCTTCATTCATTGATATGTTGGCTTAAAGTGTCATACGTAATACACAATACACAACTGGGCAATCATGTTCTTATTCGGTCTATGACTAATAAGGCAGAAGATTTACCAACAGTAAGTTACCATTTCCTTCTGTAGTAGACTGGTTGCCAACCAAGGCTATAAAACCAATCTACTCTTCTATTTAACCCATATCTGGAGAGAGAAGAAATGGATTAATATATTTTTAAAGGGTATTTATTCGTAAGTGAAGGCGACGAATTCTACTGAAATTTGAACTCGGCTCTCTGACTTTTCATTCCGAGCCAATGTAAGAATGTGTGCACCACAATGCGCACACTCTTTCAGAACTAATTAATGGATGCAAGTAAAAAAAATGAAATAGCTGAAATAAGAGATTCCCAATACAGTGTACTTGTGCTAGTACATATACGAATGCTGCTGGTAACCGAGTACCATCTTCAACATAGTCGCGAGTAAACCGGTTCCTTCAACAGGTTTTACCTGACACCCAGCAGGATTAAAAAATAGATCTGTCAGATAAACCTTCTAGGAGTGTCAACAGCATTCTAGTGCAATCAGGCAATCAGGATTTTATAGACATGTGAACGATGTGCGTTGTAGTGCAGTGGATATCGGTTCAGAATGAGAAATCAGAGAGATGAGTTTGAATTTTAGTTGAATTCTATTCATTCATTTACGCTCAAGTACCTTTGGGAAAAGTATAACTCCATCTCTTCTTCCCCCAGCTATGGGTTGAGTACCAGAACAGAGTGGGTTCTATAGCCATGGTCAGCAATCAGGATATAGCAGAAAGAAATGACAACCTGCAGCGGGAAAATCTTCTGCTTAGTTATCGATTGAAAGAAACATGATCGTCTAGGCGTTTATCACAAATGGCACTTAACTGACTTACTGATCCAGCCAATGCAGCAATCATACGGTATTGCTGTTAGGACAGCGTGTTCCACGATGGAACTAGTGGTAGCTGGACACACCGCAGCATTAATAAGAAATTTCAAAGGCGGATAAAACTTATTGAAGAGTCAACGGCCATGAAGCACACGTTAATTTGGTTGCAGAGCAATGTATACAACTTCTGGCTGTAACGTGAATACAAAAAAATAAATAAATAAATAAATAGAAATAAATAATTAAATAATAATGATAAAAAATAGATCTGTGAACACACGGTTTAACCACTCCCCTATAACTATTTTCGCATGCCTAAACACTAAAATATGAAAGGTGTTTTATATAAAAATATCATACATGGTACTAAACTAACTGACTGATCCAGTCAACGCAGCGATGGCACGGATTTTATTTTAGTATTTCTCTGTGGTCTGTATATTCCAGGACGTTAATGATACGGAGGATGACCTTTCAGAACGGAGTTCAACGGGGAGCGGGAAGTGGGTGTTCCATTAAACCAACAGCCACATGTCCGATACTAAGGCGAGCTTTCAATTTGGAGGGTATCATAGGGTCCACCAGGTCTACTTGTCCAAGATACGATATGTGTGAATAACTACTACTTTGGCTTACAAACAAGATACGTGGAATGAATTAATCAGATGTCCAGTTGAACAACGACCCTAGACAGCACCCAGATGCCGTGCCACTTAGCTCATACTACGATATTTCCAATTCGATATACATTTTGCGGCTACGTCAATGTCATAGGTATACATATTTGAAATAAGACTGATCTTGAACAGAACATGAACATCCTTTACAAGTGTTTTAAGAAATAGGACTCAAAATAAATTTGATTATGAAGCCAATGGTTAAGCGCCATATGTGATACACTTAGACATGACTGATTGGGAAGAAGATTAGGTTGCCATTACTTTCTGCGGTAGACTGGTTGCCATTTCATTCTACGGTAGACTGGTTACCAGCCAAGGCTAAAGAACCCAATTTGTCCTGTTATTTAACCTATAAGTGGAGGAAAGTGACGGATTAATACTTTTATCAAGAGAATTTGCGCTTTAGTGAATGCAGGTAATTCAACTGAAATTGGAATTCGGCTCCCCGATTTCTTGTTCTAAGCCGATATCCAATTGCACCAAAACGCACATACTCACATTCAAATCCGCATCTAATAAATTTTGTATAGGAGAAAATAAAATAGCACATAGAATTGGCTGCACTAGAATTGAGTTTTTTATTATTTCACCGCAAGCAAGGTGAAAATACCTCTAGTGCGTAGTGGGTTACAGTGAGAGAAAATAATGCGCACATGGGGTGTCAAAGAAAGGAAAGATATGACAGGAATTCAAGGCAATAAAATATGACAATTGATGTTACATTTAAATATTTGGAAGTTGTAGCTATCAGGAAAGCAAGTAAGTAGAAGAGAGTTTCACAAACAGGAAGTACATGAAAAGAAACTGTTAGAGTAGAAGCGGATTTTACATTTACCTATTTCAAGGGTAAAAGCGTGGGACATAAATGCCAATCTAGTAAGTTGCTTAAATTCATGGGATCGTGCCACCAGTGAAAAAGCTCGTCAGAGCAGGTGCCATGAAATTATATATAAAAAAGACAGAGGGAAGTCACGTCACGTTGGTGAGAAAGTGAATGAAGTCGAGATGCGAGGTCAGGATCCATTACTTTGCAGATCCTTCTTTGGATTTTGTTGAGAACCTCGAGCTGAATAGCAGGAGCCTCCAACCAGATATGGCAACAGTATTCAGTATACGGAGGAAGGGTAGATTTTTAAATGTGTAAGATGGATTCTGACGTGAAAAAACTTTTGGCCCGTCACAGTGACACAATCTTGGTAAAAACTCACAATTCCGGGTCAAACCAACCAACGCTTTTATTCACTGGGCTAGTTGTAAGTTCGATATCTAGCCAGAGCAGAAGTAAACAAAAACTTAAAGTGTTGAGTTATTAAAGACCGATAACTGAAAATTGAGATATCCAGAAAAGTCATGACACGTAGAACTAGAAAAATCTGTCACGATGGATAAAATAAAGGCTTAGGTTCAAAATTCCAGTGCATATCATCTTGAAGAAAGCCGGAGCGTACAACAGCCGAAACGTCGTGATACTGACAATAGAGATGAGAACAATAGTTCGAACAACGTGAATAGTGTAAATAGTTACAATAGTTCAATTAAGAAATATAGATCCCTTCAAAAAGATATACGTCATGGAATTAAGAAAAATCCTTTAGGTTTCGCAAGTTTTTTGTGAAAGAAATCCGAAATCCTAAATGTTTACACATAAGTTTCCGTTACAGTAGAAATATTCATTTATTGCTGATAGAATTTTTCCGCAAAAAAAGAATACACAAACTACATTATGGTGTTGATAGTTTAACATCAACGGTTTTTTTTTTCGTTTTTTTTTCAGAAACAATGTTAATCCAATATACAAGCTTCCATATGTATTTCATATGTTTTCCTAATTTTTACAGTTATTTTCCCATTATGAAAAAAGCTGCTTAAATGAGCTTGTGCTCAATATATCATTCGTGTAAAGCATTAGAATATTTTACTTACAGACAGAGGCGAATGGACGGATTCCATTAAGGTTATCAGATTTATTTCAAATATTCTACAGAAAAAAAGTTCTTTGATTTGTTTGAACGCTTTTCCTTTTAAGTTTGATGTTATTGAATCTCGCTAATATAATTTGTTTTACAAAAAGAAAAAAAATCTGTGATTACCAATTCCAAATAAGTAAAGCAATTTTATGAAAAAAAATATGCATGGCATTTCCGAATAAAAATTTATCCCAAAAATGAATAACTGAATATTATAAATCATAATATAATGTAAATAATTATAATAGATAAATTACCACATGATTGAAAGAAAAAAGAAAGGTTTATTTCAAGCAAAATTATATTTTCCAACATAATGTGTTTTCTAGAAAATACACTTAATGCATGAGGAATTTTAACCCATCAGTCACAATACCGAATGTGATCACAGAGTCGCTGAGCAACTGATCAGCTTCCACCATGTGCCTTCGTTGCATGTCAACGTCTGAGTCTGCGATGCTATTCCAGTCCACTTGGTGACGCAGTCAACCACTTCCTTTTTTAACCCCTGTCTGTTTCTTTAATTTGTTGCTTAAGAAGGTATTTTTTAAGATGGTCATGGAAAAATTATTGGTCAGCAAAACAAACATCTGAAAAATTTTGAGTAGAAGACACAAAAGCCGAATTTGTTTATACATCTGAGATGATGTTGTATTACATTATTTACATAAGGCGTCGTAAACATGTCAATAAAGATGAGGACAAGAGTCCGAACAATGTAAATAATATAACAAAAAAGCCGACACTGTAAATCGAAAAAACAAAGATGAAGCGTGTAGTCTGAATATTAGTCTTGTAAAAGAAAATATATTGGTAGAATCATAGTTGCAT
This sequence comes from Ascarosepion bandense, assembly GCA_037127315.1. Classification (NCBI taxonomy): domain Eukaryota; kingdom Metazoa; phylum Mollusca; class Cephalopoda; order Sepiida; family Sepiidae; genus Ascarosepion; species Ascarosepion bandense. Next base: position 4,482,474 of record JBBBDQ010000316.1, read on the forward strand.
ATCAGAATCTCTATATTTTGTATCTTCATTTGGATCAAATAAAATGGGAATTCTGGGACTCATGGTAATAAGCATTTTTGGAGAATCAAAAATCACAAATCAAAAATCAAAATGTTCATGTTTCTTTTAGAGTTTGACAATTACGTTAAATTCTTCATTGCTTTTATTCCGCTTCCTTTTCTTTTTCCTTTTGTTCTTTCTTCTATCAGCGTACCTCGTTGGTTTTGTGTCATATATAGTTTAGTAGATTTTTTCTCGCCACCTCTGAATTCCGTCCTATTCGACTCCTACAGATTATCCGATTTGGCGAACTCGCCTGCAACAAGAGGCTACGCGGAGGCCTTAAATGGTATGTCAAGGATAAGTTGAGGACATCTCTGTCATCCCTAAACTCGAAACTGAGACCTGTTGCTGCAAATCAGCCTTCCTAGCATAAGGATTTCTGAAGTGGTGGGGTGGGGAGACTTTCGATCCGCCTAGCTGCGTGCACCACCTAAACTTTTTGTGACACCTACTCAGGACTCTTCAGATGTAGGCTGTACCTTCACAGGCCATCGCTACCAGGGAGAAGAAAAGGAAATAAAGAGAGAGGATATCGACCCCTATGTGAGTGGGTTTCGACGACGAAAATAAAGGGCTTCAGTGATTGATCTCTTAATCTTGCGGCCATATCACGTTGAAAAACAAGTTCCGTCTGATCATCTATATTAAGCAACGTCAGGCTTGGTCAATGCCTAAATGAATAACCGTTTAAAAATATCAGGAGCTTTAACGTTGGATGGGCGGGATGTAGAATGGATAATGGCTCAAAATGAGAAATTTACGAACCAAGTTCGAAATTCAGTCGGGTTCATTAGATTCTCTTACATGCAAAACCTTTGGAAATGGCACGAATACGCTTGTTCTTCCTAAGCTGAATCGAATATTCACTTTTGAAAAAAAAATCCCAAAATATTTCGGCTTTAAATAATTGAATAAAATTGATAATCCGTAAAAAAAATAATTCAATTAATTTTAACCGACTTCTCAGAACAAAGATGCACATAAATGTATCCGTATAATTTTCCAAACAAGTACACGCCTTTCTTTTCATCTAAGCCCACACATTTCTCATCACAACGCTTTTTTTAAACTTACGAAATATTGAATGTACGGGTATGGTAGCCTTGAAAATAAAATATACATTCAATATGACTTTTACTTATTGCAAACGATTGAATATTTTACTTTAACTTGTCTAACTTATTCAGACTAAATTATTTCCTCTACTAGGCGTCATATTTCCCCTTTTTGACTTATTGAGACTGAGTCGTTTGCTCTGCTGACCGGCCATATTTTCCCATTTTCTCACTTATTGAAGCTCAATCCTTTGCTCTGCTGACCGGCTATATTTTCCCATTTTCTTAGTTATTGAGACTGAATCATTTGCACTGCTGTACTGCCATATTTTCTTTTTTCTCACTTATTGAAACTCAATCCTTTACTCTAGTAAACGGCCATTTTTTTTAATTTTCTGAGTTATTGAGACTGGATCCTTTGCTCTGCTGGCCGGCAATATTTCACCCTTTTCTAACTTTTTGAGACTGAATCATTTGCTCTACTGGGCGGTTATAACTTTCCCTTTTTTGACTTATTGAGACTAATTTTTTCTCTGCTGACCGGCCATATTTTACTCTTTTTTAATTATTGAGACTAAATCATTTACTTTGCTGAACGGCCATATTTTCCCTTTTTCTTACTTAGGACTGAATCATTTGCTCTGCTGAGAGGCCATAATTTTCCACCTTATGAATTACTGAGACTGAATCTTTTGTTTTGCTGAACGGCCATATTTTCCCTTTTTCTTACTTAAGACTGGATCATTTTCTCTGCTGAGTAGCCACAATTTTCGACCTTCTGAATTAATGATACTAAATCCTTTGCTTTGCTGAACAGCCATATTTTCTGTTTTTCTTGGTTAAGACTAAATAATTTGCTCTGCTGAGTGACCATAATTTCCACTTTCTGAATTACTGATCCTTTGCTTTGCTGAACGGCCATATTTTCCTTTTTTCTTTCTTAAAACTGAATCATTTGCTCTGCTGAGTGGCCATAATTTTCGACCTTCTGAATTACTTAGACTGAATTCTTTGCTCTACTGAACATCCATAATTTGTTTTTTATATATATCAGAAATATTAGAGCAATGTTAATGGAATGCATCTGCTGGTCGGAAAGACGAATTTGTGAATCAATTTCAAATTCTGGCCTTCTCTTATTAGCTAAATTTCTAAACACAGAGTGCTTTGATTAACAACTAATTTCAGTGAACTAAAATTCTTAAATTTCCAAACTATGCAGAAAGCAAAAGGGGAAAAAAATTCCATTCTTTTTCTTCAAAGAAGGCAAGGCTATTCCTAGATAAAGAAATAAAGGAAATCTTGACAGAGCGATGATTGCCTAAGTCCCGAAAGAACACCGCAGTTTATTAAAAAAAAATAATTGTACGCCCTTGTGCAAATTAATTGAAACAACTGCTTTAGTTTTTTTTTTCTTTCACCAGAAGGTCAGTTTTAGACCCACTGAAGTCACAGAATGTAATCGCTTTTTATTTTTCCTCAGATTAGGTCATGTGCAGTAATATTAATTTATTTTCTGGGTGTATGAGGAAATTGATTTGGCCTTGAAAACTATTGCATCATCCGTGATTGTTTCAGATTTTTATCACGCCCAGACACGATTGTCGACTAGTTGTCCTACGATCATTGTTGCGACGGAAGAATGAAAACGTACGAAATTTGTAACGCTGCAAACACACTAGCCAGCCTTACACGGAAATTGCGCATATTGTTGTTGTCAGCCGTGTCATCAAGGCAAAGAAACAAAGTGAATCCATCAGTCCGAAACGTAAATAAAAAATGCAGTCGGAAGAGACAAACGATGCCAAGAAACGATCAGGGAAACTGGCAGATCCCAAGAAAACATTATTCGTTTCTTTCAATTAATTTGCACAAGGTGTATACATTTTTCGAATTCCCTACGTAAAACATTATTGCCAATTATTCCTTTTTCAGTCGTAATTCTTTCTTAATTTCAGTGTTTGTTTTTTAACGCTGCTTCGCAGATTGTCGTTTAGTGGCTTTTATAAACAATTGAAATTAAGATGAAATATAACTAGTCAAATATTAGGTTGAATCGTAAATATTATCTATTCGATACTCACTGGATACCGCATACTTTCGGGTGTCTGCCACATCGAAACTACGCTCAGGGAATCATTTTGGCACCTCGACGGGGTGTAATAATTAGCAAGTTGTTCCTACTTCATCAATAAAACTGATTAATGAGTTCATTCCTCATTGGGCGCCCTGTACATTTTATTTTATTTCACATTTAAACTATGCTTAGGAAATCTTACGAATAATATCCATTTCCTTTACAAACTTCATTCTATACGAGGTACCTAAAAAAATCCGCTATAAAAAAGCATACCATGAGGAAAAAAGTCCCAAACTGTCAAAGCAAAGTTGCATCATCCAAATGTTCATACTATTCATAATAAGAGGAAAGACAAAAGAATATTTGACTATTTTATTAAATTTTTAAAATCTTTTCTAGCACGTTTTAAATGTTGGTTAAAATGTTGTTTTGAAAATTATTGCAAAAATTAAATAAGTGTTGGATGTTAATGAATTTTTCAGCACTTGTTGACACAGAAAGGAAATTGTTTTGGAAATTTTGCTTTAGGAAACATTCTTTTCATTTTCATGTTAGTTAAAAGTAGGACTCCCTGAACATTTGAAATCGTCAATTGTTTTTTTTTTAAGAGAAAACGATTCACAAAAAATCTTCCTCTGAATCGTAACATAAAAAATGCAATAAAATATAACACTTTTTAATTAGAAAAACTTTTAAATTATTTTATAAATAAGATATGTTAAAAACACTTATGGGAAGAAATAAAAATTTGGATGAATAATTAATGTTTTTGTTTTTCTATTTAAATTTAAATTAGAACTATTTAAGTTTTAATTCTTAAAATTCTGTATTAATTGCCCTCTTTTAGATATCAGTATTAAGTAAAAAATTATATTTACTAATCATAGATAGAAATATAAATCATTTAATACCATAATTTAAAAAATAATTTGGAATATTTTTGTATGTATATAAAAGTACCGATTTCTGTATACACAACATTATCAGAAAATAAATGCGACAACTAGATTACATTGAAAGTTAAATATCTAAAATTCAATAAATTCAATAAAACCTTAGATTATAGAGAATATTTTTAATGTTTTTTCAGATTACTGATTACTGAAAATGATATATAAAAAGCGTCACATTATATCTAAGCTTCTGTAGAAAATTAAAGAAAAAACATCAATTTGTCATGAAGCTGTCAAACGTCAACAGCTTAAATAAACACATTGTGTTAAAAATGTATTTCTGTAATATTTTAAACTAAAAGGAAATAATATTTGTTTCAGATCAGATTAATTATTCCTGAAATTGGCTAAATCTCTTCAAATTTGTCAGAAAATATTTATTTTTGGAAGGTTTTTTAATACAAATTACATTGCGATAAAAGGTGACTAAAAAAGTCGCTAATTAGCTATTTTATGGAAAACTCTTTCCAGTCAATTTAAATAATTCGTTGAAATACAGCAAAGTATTTTTGTTAGAAATATCGAATTTAATCTTTTTCCTAGAACTGAGAACTAAAATAAAATCTTTAAGAAAGCTGTTAAAGATTTTTAAATATTCATTTGAAATGTTAGGTATCGTATTTTTGTAGAGATTCCTATTCTAAAAATAAAACTCCATTTTGATACAATTATATACTCACTCTTATTTCTCTGACTTGTTACTATACTGATACCAGTAAAATTCCAAAATTTCTGACATATAAAAACAACTTTTCGGTGAACTCTTGAATCTGGTTCTCATTAGAGACTTTGTTTGCTTCGATCGCGAAATTATTGCCACGTCAGGTAAATATGGCGGCTCGAGTAGAACAGATGTAAAATGAAAGTTCACAGCGTCCAAAGTTCCCTTCTGCATCTAATTCATCTAACAATGCTTTCTCACTGCATAGCAACATGACGTAAAACAAAGTAATCTGACCTAAACCAATCCACCTTAATAAATAGGACACCTCGGGTAGGATAAGTGTTAATGAGATAAACTAGTTAACCATAATGCTATTTAAAATTCAACATTGTTAAATCACCTTCAAAGGGAACCTAAAATCTCGTTTAAAGTACGGCAAATTAGAATATTTGCAAGTAAAAAGGAAAAATATATTTTACAATCCATTTCCTAAAATGGAAATGTATAAGTGAGCGTGGGGTCAATCACATCATACCAGTAGGGATATACTCGTGTTAACAGGAGTAAAAAAAATACATACAAGGAAATAACACTAAAAGCATGCAAAATTGTAAATTAAAATCATATAACTTTAGTTTGTGTAGTGTTGAGTGTGTATTTTAGTTTTATGTTTTAATATTGCATGTAATAGATGAAGAAAGTCATTTTGTCATATGACAAACAAGGTGACAACTATTTGGGTCATGTCACTGGTTCTAATTAACGCTTTTACCCACTGAGTCATGGGTCCTGTGACTTGATCCAAAAGAGTTGTGAGTTCAATACCAGGCTACAGCAGCAGTCGTGCTCGATCAACGAGTCTGGTTCGAGACGTCATAGAACTGACTTTCTAATAATAGCAATGAATTCAACATTTACGAAGGTCATTGTTAAATTCATACATATGATAATAGAAAACAATAATTACTAAGTTATAACGCGAAATATCAAAGAAAAATGCAATAAAGAAAAAACACAACCAACTGCTTTCTTAATAAAAAGTAATTATGTCATAAAGCCATATGCACATTATAAATCAGGACCTATACTAAAAAATTTTCAAGGTGGTACAAAATACCTTTAGAGATCTGAGGCAGACAAAGATATTTTCTCAAAATTGAGAATTTGATGTCCAGTTAATCTACATGTAAACTCTTATAAATGCTTTATTTCCATGACCAGATATAAGAATATAGCAAACATATTCAATTAAAACATAAATCAGTGTTTATGATTATTTTCACCAACCGCCCTTTTAAGGTTTTGTTAAAGTAAAATACCTTTGAAACGTTCATAATAATTCAAAGGAAAATACTTATCATTAGAAACAAAAAAAAAAAAAGAAGAAAATTTAAGACTTAACCGGAGCATTAATTAAATGTACATTTCTGATTGTTCTGTTTGTAAATTCTTGTAACACATTCAAAATCAATTTCTCTGGCAATGCCAAATACAATCCTCAATCGTACTAGATCAACAAGTCTGGTTTGAGACATAGTAAACCTCATGGAGTTTTAATAATCTTGTGTTAAACTTAGTCGCTTATTCTTGATTGGGGGGACATGATTGGTTTGAAGGCCTTCTTAGTTCTTGGATCCCGGAACAAAGTATTAGCTGAATACCGTTCTCATAGGTTCTGCTATCAGTTATTCAAGTTCAATGTGAGGAACATTTTTAAACGTGAAGACATTAAAGATAAGGTTAAGACATTCACTGTCCGAGAAGAATTTAAAATCATAAATAGTTCTGTTTATTGAAAGGGAATTGTTAGATGGCTTTGATGCATAAGCAAATATTAGCAGATTTTACTAATAATCTAGTAAACAGAAGCGATTGTTCTTAAAATAGTGAATTACATGAAATGCTCTACAATGCATTTTAATTATTTGTAAATGGTACAGTGGTGTATTTTAAAATACCAATCAATTATATAAAAGAAAAATAGAAAGATTCTATTATAACAATCTATTTTTAAATTTGGTATCTACCGCTAGTAATATGTACAGTACAGGTACATTGTAATCACTAAGAAATACATATTTTCACCCCACAAAAAATTGTACTTTTTTCTTATGTATTTAAAAAGATCTTATTTATTTGTTATAAAAATTAAATTATAGCATTGTAGTTGTAGGTACACCCACTGTCTCCTAGCAACCAATATTTTTAGACACAGTCTGTTTATATTGATTTGTTTGTTGGCTTGTTGTTGTCGTTTTTATTCCAGTGCACATTTAACACCTGTCAGCTTTTTTCTCCTTGTAATCATTTTAGGTCGGTTACAGCGATGTTTTTGCCGATTTTAGAACATCAATATTTCTGTCAAAGAATATCAGCTTTCTCCTCTTAACGCGGGAAACATGCCTTCTTCCTCATTGCCCTAAAATTTTAAGTTTTTCAAGATGAAAGATTACACGAAAAGGGAGTCAATGATTTAACCCTTAATCTATAAAAATACATAAATATAAAGACAGCAAATAGATTAAACGGAATCATTTAATATTTTTCTGAAATCGCCCTTAAATAGAATCTGCTTCGAGTCACGTGACTTAGAAAATATAACTAAAGAAACGCAAATGGGAAAGGATAGATCGATAAAATGTCTCAAAATTCAGGCGGAAAAAGAAATAGAATTTCATCATTTTCAGCTAAAAATCTGTCACAAGAAAAAATCCGTAATATGATTTGATGTTACATTCGGCGGAGACGGAATTCGTTGAAAAGCGAAGAGGACAAAATCAACAATTATCTTTAGTGTAGAATTGAACAGCTCCTATTTCTTGTTTCCTTGAAGACATAAGCACGCGTTGTTTAAGAACTTCCGTAATCATCCCGATTTCATTCTTAAAACTTCTTTTTAAGTAATATAGTTTCTTTTCATCATTCTTTCACCTTTCGGTAATTTATTTTCACACTGGACTTTTTACTCTCATTCTCACTTTCATCCGCCAAGGATTATTTTTCTCCACTTCCCTCCTAAATCTCCCAACATACTTTCAACTTTTCGCAAGATTTGTTCTATTTGTTCATTTTTAAAAAACATTTCTTTTATTTAAATTCTGTTTTAACAGATTTGTTTCAAAGCAGCTCTAATGATAGTTTCATAACTGGATCACAATGTTGTCATTTGCTAAAGTTTATGATATATTCTGTGTCCCTTCAAGACGTTCGGTGATCAGAGATTTCCACAATTTCTTATTCTTTGGCAGATGTGCGTTGTGGTGCAGTGGATATCGGCTCGGAACGAGGAATCTGGGAGCCGAGTTCGAATTTCAGTGGAATTCCTTGCATTCACTTACGTGCAAATAACCTTGAGAAAGGTATTAATCCGTCACTTCCCTCCAGTTATGGGTTAAATAACAGGACAGTTTGGGTTCTATAGCCTTGGATGGCAACCAGTCTACCGCAGAAAGCAATGGCAACCTACTGCGGGATGATCCTTCTGCCCGGTCAGTCATGTCTCTTTCGAAACATGATCGCCCAAGCGTATATCACGTATGGCACTTAAATGACTGAGTTGTTCTTTGTATTTCTTTAAAAAAAATTGTGTCTTTTTGCCATCTGTCAGAAATTCCAGCCACCATTCATTTTTATTTTTCTCTTGTTCGATTTATATTTGTTAAGTAGGCTTCTCGTGCGAAGAACCGTTAGCATAAGTTATGGCGTTTTGAACACAAGAATAAATGAAGCTCCAAAAAATTCCAAGCCAGAACTGAAGAAGACGTTAGTATTGCTTTTTGTATGTAAGTATGTAATAATTTTAGTTTGTCTATGTGGGTTTCAGAAAATATAACATTATATAATTAATATATACTAGACATGTACATGCACATACATTTAAGAATAAACATTAACACACGTGAATCTTGTTTAACCCATGAAAATAAAACAAAAATAAACATGCCTGGATTTCATTATTTTTTCGTAACTCATTGTTTGATTTAAGATTTAATAAAAGCAAAGCAGGTCAAATTATTAAATGTTTCCTAATTATTCTCTAACTTATCCTTCTGTCGAATCCCATTACATATATGTTTTTGTCTCCTAAGTGATAATCCTCCTCGTCAGCATTATCGTTTCTCATGCCGTAATTTAACGGGCAAGAAGAGGTTGTGACAAATAACCGTAGCTCCTGGAAATAATATCTAGAAAGATCTTACTCAGAATTCTGGCTTTATAAACATTCTGAATCATCTCAGTCAGTAACACCATTCTAATTTTAACATTTATGATTATTGCTAACGTCATTTGAAGTCGTAACAACGTGCTGTTTCTGGTTTCAAATCCTTGTTCTTTTCTTTCTATACTACTCGTGCATTGTTTGGTACCGTCATATCAATGAACCAACATTGTTTTTCTTCTAGACACTAATGATGTCTGACCTTCTTGCCTTCAATTACATTAATAGATTACACAAGAATGTCCAAGAGCAGTTTTGCACGCTCATTAACCACTCCTGCAATAGGTTTATGGAACCTCCCACTTTGTCTTCTCTCTCCATTTTGTATTTACCACAAAACCATCAGCATCTTTTGATTAACTTGGCTGATACTTTAAACTAAAATTAGTAAACAGTTTCTACGCTTTTGGGATTTCTTGTCCCTTTATACACAATTTGTTTTCTTTTTTAAATATTTTGTTAAACAAATGATATGCGTTTGTGGGGCAGTGGATATCGGCTTCCGGAACGAGAAATCGGAGAGCCGAATTCGAATTCCGGTTAAATTCTTTGCATTCACATACGGGCAAATGTATTTGGGAGATGTATGAATTAATTGCTTCTTCGTCCTCCATCTATGGGTTAAATAGCAGGATATATTTAGTTCTATAGCAAACTACTGCGAGAAAATATTCTGCCCAGTCAGTCATGTCTTTTCAAGGCATGATCGTTTAAGCGTGTCTTACATATGTAACTTAACTGACTGATTAAAGCCAGTGGTATATGTTTGAAAAATTGATCTCAAGGGGAAGTGGTTAGAACATTAATGTGAGATACGAATTCGATTCTCATCATGGTTGATTTGGTTCTTGCGGCTGAAAGTGACGGTCCCTTAACGTGTGAAACCGTTTTTGTTTTTGTTTTTTAGTCATTTCACTCCAAGTAAGGCGAGACAGCCACTAGTGCACAGGGCTGAGATATATTAAGAGAAATGATTGGATACAGGGGTTATGAAGGAAAGTATAAAATGTGAACGAGATTCAAGAACACAAAAGATAACAATTGATGTGACATTTAAATTTTTGGAGTTTGTAGTTATCAGTGGAGCAAGTAAACGAATGGGAGTTTCACAGGCTGGAAGTGCGAGAAAAGAAACTATTCGAATAGAAGTGGCGTTTACATTTAACTATCTAAACGGTAAAAGGGTGGAATCTACACGACAATCTTGTAGCGTGTTTAAATTCACGTGGTCGTGGCATTCGTTTTTACCGTTTCGGCACCTCAACGTTGTGTAATAATTAGCAAGATTGTTTCTTTAGAAAGTTATGACTGAGTTCCCGTACCCCCCCCTTGTTCCCCATAACTAAAAATCCCACTTGATAGCTCAACTCTCCAAGTTTTTGTTCTCTCTGCTGTGGCTAGGGATTGAACACAAAACTCTTTGGGTCACTTCATTTTTAAATCAATCAATAAACACTCATCCCCTGGGCCATCTTAATGTCACTAAATATATATGTATTATTATATTAAATATCCTGTATTATTATGTTAAATATATTATTTTTAAATGTCTATCATCTGATAAAAGATGCAACATCAGGAATATTGCAATAAAGACGAGGACAAAAGTTGGAACAATATAAATAGTGTAAACAGTTACAATACCTCATCTCAGAAATATAGCAGATCCTAAAGAAGATTGGAGCGTACAACAGCCGAAAAGCCCTGAATATAGTAATAAAGATGAGGACGACAGTCAGAACGATGTCATTTAGTCAGTTAAGTGATACACGCCAGGGCAATCATGTCTAGAAAGAGATATGATTGACAGGGCAGAAGATTTCCCGTAGAAGATTTACCATTACTTTTTGCGGTAGACTGGTTGTCAACCAAATATATATAGCCCAATTTGTCTTGTTATTTAACCCATAGCTAGAGGAAGAAGAGACGGATTAATATCTTTCTCAAGGGTATTTGTGCGTAAGTGAATTGAAAAAATTCAACTGGAATTTGAACCCTGATCTCTGATTCCAAGCCGATATCAACTGTACCACGACGCGCATTCGTATAATTACAATGGATCTCAAGGTAGTGTAGTTATAGAATCTTTTGGCATTTGTTGATTATAACTTAGTTCCACTGACGAACGTGATGAGACGCTTTAGTTTGGAACTTGTATGCGTGACTGTCACTCTTACGAACGAATAACATTGAGACAAGCTCCGGTAACATTATTCAATTAACATTTTTTAAACATTTTCTGTCTCGGATATGATGCAGTTAATGAATTTCACAACTTGTGGATGTACGGGTGGTTTAAAGTATAATTGCTTGGAATTGTTAATCTAACAGTCGAGTTTCAATTTCCCTTGGGTTCGTTATATTCATATATCTTTCTCAAGGGTATTTGTGTGCATGAATCCACCTGTACTTCTTTCAGCTATGAGTTAATTAGTAAAACCCGAAACACTAAACCATTATTGTCTTAAAAGAAAATTGTACAATCTAAATATATTTTCTGGCGTTAAATAACCTTTAAAGGGTTAATAAATCGTAGAAAACGAATCAATCAATAAAAGAAGATATGGTTCTGACACGAAACTCATTTTCTTTGTCTGATAACTTGATGGATGATTTTAATTTCTTTTTTCAGAATTTAACGAACGCTGATGGTTTTTGATTAAGTGCATTTTAAGTTTTACATCTTTAGAAGTCGATCACATGTTTGGATATAAAATAAAACATGCAACATGCAAGAGACCTTTTAACTTCACGGCTACAACTTATTTTAGTTGCCAATGAATTTGACACAACAACTTCTATTTTTATTTTAACTTTGTCCTTGTTAAAAGCTAGAAAATTTAAAATTTCCTAAACACGTCGTACTTTGAAAACACAAACACTTTAAAAGTCAAATACTTGATAACCTTAGCTAGAGTTAATCAACTATTAAATTGGTCTAAGTTTTTTCTTGTAATATTTGTTAAAAAAGAAAAACATGAAAACGCAATTAGATTGGAATTTATAATCTGAACTCTTTGAATTCAGTAACCAATTCATCTTTCTTTTGCTCAAGTTTATTTAATAAATAACACAAGAGCCACTCAAAAGTTACTAAGTTTGATGTGTTATATAAAAGATGAAGATTACGAAAAAATGGTGGACTGAAACTATGTTTAAAGTTATGATAACAGTGTTCCGGAAAGCATCCACGTGGAAGTGTTCCATACAAAAAACTTGAGAGGGTCGCTATTTTTGATAAAAAGGGTAATAGGTCGTGATTTGACTCTGTTGACGTAACAAAGTTTTAAAAGCCTGCGCCAGTGACATTAAAGAATTGAGCTCGTCTGAACATTTTCATGAAAGTAGACATAAGCTTGTGACGTTGTGTTTGTTGGACAGTGGATCGAAGTTAAACAAAAAACAAAAAAAGTCATCGTCCTTAAGGTCACGTAAACGAATTTGAACTGTCAAGACAAATTCTAAGAAGCACCTAAACGCCAGAAATATTTTAAAAATATGAAAAATTTTGCATGCATCGTCTATTTTGGTTCAGTCATTAAAATACCTTCAAGATAAAACTATCAAAATGTTTATTATTACAAGAAATATAAAATATATTTAAATTATGACTAATTATGTACGTATTATTGGATAATACATTTTATTATATTAAATATCATTAATTGTTATCTTAAATATTTTAATATTATCACAAAATATCTATATAATATTGTATTAAATATATTTTATTATATAAAAAATCTTTATATTACAAAATATCTGCGTATTATTGCATTAAATATATTTTATTTTATTAAATATCCGTATACTGTTATTAATATCTATGTACTATTTTATTAAATATATTATATTATATTAAATATCTTTTTTATTATTATATTAAATATCTTTATATTAATTTTTTATTATATATTTGTTATTATTATATTAAATATCTTTATATTAATTATGAATATCAACCTTTTGTAGTATTGCATATTTTTTATTATATAAAATATCATTATAGTATGATGTTAAATATTTTTATATTATTAATAAAAACTAGGTATTTATTATTGTATTAAATATCTGTTATTATGTTAAATATCTATACATTATTATATTAAATATCTTTTTATTATTAATTAATTAAATATATGTATATTATCACTTAGTATATGTTTATTGTATTAAATATCTTTTATTACAAGAAATATTTTTATATAATTAATAAATATATATGTATTATTGCATAAAATATTTTTATATTACTATGTTAAATATTTTTATATTATTGATAAATATCTATGAATGTTTAAATGAAATATATTTTATTATATTAAATATTTTTAATCTTTATATTAATTATATTTATATTATTACTATTTGTCTATACATTATTGTATTACATATATTTTATTATATTTAATATCTTTTTATAATTATATTAAATATATTTATATTTATATTTACGTCAATGTATTATAGTATTAAATATATTTTATTGTATTAAATATGTTTATATTATTATATCAAATATTTTATATTATTACTATATAACTATGTATCATTGTATTTAAATATGTGTTATTTTATTAAATTTCAATATTTTATTATCTTAAATATATTCTTATTATATTAAATATTTTTATATCATTACTAAATATATATATATCATTGTATTGAATAACTTTTATTATATTAATATCTTTTTATTATTAATAAATATATATGTTTATTGCATTAAATATCTTTATCTTATTACTAATATCTAAGTATTATTCTATTAAATATAATTTATTACATTAAATATTTTTTGTTATATTAAATATTTTAATATTATCAGTAAATTTCTATATATTATTGTATATATATCTGTTATTATATTATATATTGTATTATATATCTGTTATTATATTAAATATCAATATATTTTTATATTAAATACCTATATATTATTTCGAAATATTTATGTATTATCGTATTAAATATCTTATATTAAGCATATTTTTATTATTATATTAAATATCTTTATATTATTACCAAAAAATTATTTATTATTGTATTAAATATCTTTTATTATATTAAATATACTTCTATTATTATATTAAGTATCTTTACATTAAATATCTATTTTTCGTTAATGTTCTTTCTTTTCGTACCGTTTTATTTAAAGCACAAACACTGTTTTGTGTAGTTTGAAGTTTCTTTATGCACAAGCAGTTGCCATTTTGTTTTTGTTTTTATAGTCGAACTTCATAAGCTTCTGAATTTCTCAATCCGTTCTGTCAGATGTCAGCTGGCTGTCGGATTGACAAGACAATCCTTTAGACCCCCACTTCTTGCCCGTTAGGCGTTCAAAAGCTAAATCTGGCATTTATGGTGGGGCAGGAGAATGGGAGATCAAATCATCATCATTATCATCACCCAGGATGCATTGATCATTGCACGAACCATCCACCTTGACCACAATCCGTTCTAGTTCGACTTCACACGACCGGGTTCCTTTTTTCCCTTTCAAGTGGGAAAGATGAACGATAATGTTTATAAAAAGAACTTGCAAATAATAATGCATGTACTCGAGTTGACACAGGTTTTTTTCTTAAAGGTTTATTTATTCACGTTTCTGTGTTAATAAATTGTAAATGTTGAGCCTATTCTAATGCAAACGTGTCTTTTAACCCAATATCACTACTTTTTTGTGCATTTCTAAGCCGATATTCTATACAGTTTCTTCCACGGCTTTCGTTTCTTCTAGAAATATCTGTCTTAACACATCACATCTACATTTATTTTTGTAGAATTCAAATTCCCAACACGAGTAAAATTGCTACCTGTACTGCTCTATCATTATGTGTACACCCCTGCCCCTATATATTTGTGTGTATATATATATATATATATATAGTCATCAATAGACAGATCAGCTTCGCTGTATCACAGCTCATCAGTACGGTTAGACTCCGATTGCTTTTAACCCAGGATTGAAACCCAAACGAATTGGCGTCAGTCGGCGATTCTACCTCTGAGCTATGGGCGCTCGGTAGAAGGAGGGAGACTTTTTAGCGTGCATATTATCATTATATACGCCCAATAGCTGAGAGTGTTCTAATTCATTGCTGAATGAACGATGCGTATATGCTAGAGTAGCTACTGTTTTTCAAATCTAACCATTCTTCCAGAGTGCTCAATCAGGGTGTGAGAGCGTAAATAGTCATCCGCAGACGGATCTGATTCGCTGTATTACAGCTCATTAGTACGGATAGACTCCGATTGCTTTTAACCCAGAATTGAAACCCGACCGAATTGGGGTCAGTCGGTGATTCTACCTCTGAGCTATAAACGTTCGGTAGAAGAAGACAAACTTTTTAGCGTGTATATTATCATTTTACCCGCCCAATAGCTGAGAGTGTTCTAATTCATTGCTGAATGAACGATGCATATAGATAGATAGATAGATAGATAGATAGATAGATAGATAGATAGATAGATAGTGTGTGTGTGTGTGTGTGTGTGATTAAAGTTAAATTGTAAGTTTGATTAAATATACAAACTATCAACATAAAACAAATAATAATAGATTACATTAAAATACACTAGACGCTCGAATGCAAGGAAAATCTTAAAATCCTAGAAGTTATTATTATACAAAATAAACCGCCGTATCAAATAAAATATCATTCACTGCTGTATCTTAAGGTGCGTAGGATATATTTATTGTGCGCAGATACAAATATGAAATGAAGAATGAATAAAATAAATCGCATTCTTTTTAGTGCAGCCTCGTTACCAAAAACCGGTAGACATGACATCTTCGTAGACAATTTCAATGTTCTAGAGAATATCAAGATGTCAGTCTGTCAGTTAAGTGCCATACGTGAAACACGCTTGGGCGATCATGTCTCGAAAAAGAGACATGACTGACTGAGCAGAAGATTATCCCGCAGTAGGTTGCCATTGCATTCTGCGGTAGACTGGTTGCCAGCCAAGGCTATAGAACCCAATCTGTCCTGTTATTTTACCCATAACTGGAAGGAAGAAAAGGGTATTTCCGCGTAAGTGAATGCAGTAGATTCAACTAGAATTCGAACTCGGCTCCCCGATTTCTCGTTCCGAGCCGATATCCATTGCGCCACAACGCATATCCTTAGACAAAGAAAATAACACACAGACAACCCATTGTTTATTAAGTGATCGTAATAAAGGGTTCGGTTCAAAATTCCTTGTACCTGAAGAAGGTCCGAGCGTACAACGGCTTAAACGTTGTACAAATGGCAACAAAGACTAGAACATTTGTCCGAGTAATGTAAATACCGTAAATACTACCTCATCTCAGAAATAGAAACAAATACAAAAACAGCCAGCCAGTTAATTGTCATACGTGATACATGCTTGGTCGATCAGATTTCTTTCAAGATTCATATCTTGACAAGGCAGAAAATCTTCCTTTAGTAGGTTATCGTGTCTTCCTGCGGTAAATTGGTTGCCAACCACGGCTATAGAAATCTATCTACCCTTCGATTTAAAACATAGTAGGAGAGGAAAGAGATGGATTCATACCCTTTTTCAAGGGAATGTAACAAATTTCACTTGAATTCAAACTCAGCTCTCGGGTTTCTCATTCCGAGCTGAAAAAGACTATACATGTCAGAAATATCGCAGATTTATAAATGTGCAAGATGGATTCTTGATAGTGAAATAAATTTCTTAACAGAGAATTGAACTAGCAATTGATTCGATTTGATCTTTCCATTAAATTGTTACTCTCCTGGTGGTTATAATCAAACATGCTGATAGAAGTGGAAATGGTTCTCGATGATGATTGACTGATACTAGTTACGTTTTGGAGGCGTTACTTTTTACAAATCATTTCTTGAACTAGTAAGCAACTGTTTAGCGCAAATATCTGAAAAAGCTACAAGTTTTACTCATTCCAAGCCGATATCTATTGCACCACAACACACGTTATAAATACAAGTTGCAAAATAAAATTCCTACCTTTATCTTACTAAAGTCTCTCAGGGCGACGAAATGCAGTGGTAAATAAATAGTGTTTATATATATATATATATATATATATATATATATATATATATATATGCAAAAAAGCTTTTCAACTTCTACCAGGGAAATATCCTACTTTCCAATAACACTAACAAATACAAAGACCTGTCCAGCCATACATTAACAAACGACTAGAAAGAATTCCTAAACCTAGTTTGAAGTTGCCATCTGGACCCACAATTTAAACTCATTACAAAAAAAATGTAACCGTAATTGTCCACTTGTCAGACTAATAAAATTAAGCCCAAACCCCCGAGATCTCCTAAAGATTTAAGGTTTAAAAAACCGTTCTCCACGCAACACCCACAACCATAGTCCTCCTAAAATCACAAATGCCGCCTAACAACTGCTATACAATCCCATCATTATCATCCAACGAGCAAATAAATTCAACATTTATGTAGTTTGGGATAAATTAGATTGTCACAAAAACTGACAGCAATTCCAAGACCATCGATCAAAATAAATTCACACTATAAAATAGGAACTTTACCGAAACTCTTAAAACATACGTTAACAAAATTATAACATCTAATAACATATTAGTATCCTTGAAAATCAATAAAATTATGAATGATATGGTAACGTTAAAATACACAAAACCGGATATCCCTTATGATTTATAATCTCTCAGATGCCTACTCCATATACCAATTGTCGAAATTCTTGAATGATCCCATCACCCTATATCTACCAACCAGTTACAGCATCAAATCAACCGACGAATTCCTTCAAATTCTTAAAACCACAACCCCAAAATTAAAGCATCCTCGCGTTCATCGATGTTGAAAACGTATTTATTAACGTCCTTGCTGCTGAAATCATCGACATAATCATTAACTCCGTACATGAACATACTTCAATACCGCCACCAGTTATCAATTCTTATACTTAAAAAGCATCTTGCTTGAATGCACCACCAAGGTTTCGTTTTACGACCATGAAAGCTACATTTACACACAAACTAACAAAGTAACAATGGGAAAAGCCTCTTTGTTCATGCTTTTATAACTTTTACATGTCCCACATAGAAAAAACATTTTTTTTAAATTACCAAACCCACAATATACGACCACTACGTAGATGATATTTCCATTTTTGCTCAGAAAAAAAATAGATGAAACCAAAAATCTTAAATCTGCATTCGGATAAAATTTCGTCCTCAATTTCACATATGAGCTTAGCCAAAAAAAACAAAAAATCTCCCGTACTTAGACGTCCTCGTGGAGTCTTTTCATAATATTTTCATTACTTCATAAAACCCACCAGTAAAAATTCTTATCAACTTAATTTCATTAGTTAATGTCAAAATCAGCGTCATTAAAACTTTTCTCACGAGAACCTACGTGAACTCATCTTCTCGCTCACTTTTCTTCAAAGAAATTCATATCTGTAAACAAACACTTGTCAACAACGCATTTCCAAACTATTTTGTTGACTACCACATTTAACTTTTTCTTTCGAACTTGACTAATAATAACAGTAAACACACCGACAATAATATTAATAATATTAATATCCTCTACAAAAACCAAATTCATAGCAATTATAAACAGGACAAATATTCACTTCGAAACATCATCCGAAAATACGCAGCTCCCGTCAATTTAAAAAAAAAATTAATAATCTACAATGCAAAATTTAAACCGGCTAACCTCATCATCAAAAACAATAATACACCCAGGATTTCCAAACTATAACGAACCAATAGTATTTACGAAGTTACATGTCCCTTGAAAAACTGCGGTCTTGATCTTAATTAATTATATCAACCATACAACTATGAAACCTTCTTGAAAACTCACGCTGCATCTCGCTGAACAGAGCTCAATTCAATCTCGTTTAAACACACATGGATACCTACCAAACCCTCTTCCGGAACATTCATGCTGACAACACAAATATCATAGCATCGTCTATATGCAAAAAAACAAAAAAACAAAAAACAAAAAGCTAAAAATAATGGAGGCTTTATTGATAAAAAGAAAAACTCAATACTCAATGATATCAAGTACGAACACGCTAACAACATATAAGACATACACACTATTCTGCATCATACATAACACCACATACATTCAGTTACACGTAAAATAACATTCATCCTCAAAAATGGCTAAACTTATAGCCGAAACCGCTCGAATAAAGAAAACATTTGGACAATTTTTATATAATTCACGTCTTCAAAAGAAAAAATGATAAGATCACATAAAAATTAAGTAAAAACGATAACACTGTGGCCATCATTTTTAATAAAACTTGCGCAACAGAGAGATTGCTGCTTATATATATATATATATATATATATATATATATATATATATATATATATATATATCATATTTAGGGGGAATAACTATTTCAACATGTCAGTTCGAGACATGCATTGTCAACCCCGTTCAATCAAAGAATAAATAAACATTTTTTCTGTCTGAAGTAAAGGAAGGGGTGGGGAAGGTTGACTACTATAGCGTTAAGCCGAGTGGAATCGTAGTGTTAAATTCCATTTTAGTAGTGGAGGCATGTGGCTTGACCATTGGGTTAGTAGTAGTAGGTAGGAGGGAAAAGGCAATTTCTATTATAAATAAATAGAAGAAGGAGATAATTATTGAAATGTAAATCTATTACAGTGATGACACATACTAATGATTTCTTTACGTTTATTCAAAAGTACATTCTGATATTGAAATTTCAAAAGGTTTAATTTTTTCTGTTAAACATTGGTTATATCTATCATCTAGGCTATTAGAAGTACGTATTGAGCCTGTCAGCTATTTGGTAGTCATGAGTTACCTCCCTTTAACCAGACTCTCTAAGTTACTTGTTCACCACTGCTGTAGCCTGGCACTGAACTCACAACTCTTTGACTATCAAAAGCGGCTTTGCGCAAGGAATGAGAATGATATACTCCAGTGATTGTAATAAAGATTTCGGTTCGAAATGTCTAACACCTGGAGAAAGTCGGAGCGTTCAACGGCCGAAACGTCGTACAAATGGAAAGATAATGACAATAGTCCGAATAATATAAATAGTGTAAATACTACCTCAACTCAGAAACATAGACAATTATTAAAATATTGCATTTGTATATATTTGCAAATACTTGTGTAAATACAAGTGTAAACATGGCAGTATTGTCAAAAAGTATTACTTTCAATACGTATTAAGATTAGTATTTTCACAGATAAAATCCTTACTAAAGTGAATCGCCTTTTGAGCAACCGGTATCCCCACGAAGCTTGCAACTCATTGTTATTGCTGTAAAACTCTGACCAGCATCATCAAATGTGTTTGTGCGTGTTCGATGGCTGTCTACATAGTTACCACGTGACTGGATGTGCAGAATGGATCTTAGCATTCTATAGAGATGGAATAGTGTTCATTGGTTTGTGAACTCGGGTTTTATTGTAGAGACACGAAAGATGAACAGTGTCGGTTTTCTAAAGATCTCGCTTCTATAGACATCAATTAGTCAATTGATGCATCTTCTTATTTTTTTTTATAGCTATTTGCATGTCGTTTCACATTTTGTAATAGATATTCGACGATTTTGTCATATATGTCAATTCATTCTACAATCGGCACTTTCATTCGTACACATATATTAACCGTTATACAATTGGCACTTCTATACGTGCGCACATATTAACAGTTCTATAATAAGTACTTCCACGCGTAAGCACACATTAACCCACCTACAATCGGCACTTCTAACACCTTACCTTTTACCATCTGACATTTCTTTACATACTCACGCATTACTCCTCCGACAGTTGATACTTCCGTATATAACTATCCATTCTATAATTGGCACTTTACCTGCATACGCACACATTAACCATTCTACGATCAGCACTTCCATACGTGAAGCATCTTAACCTTTTGCATCGGCATTTTCTTTACATACTCACATTACTCCTCCGACGATTGATACTTCGTATATAACTATCCATTCTATAATTGGCACTTCTATGCATACGCACACATTAACCATTCTACGATCGGCACTTCCATACGTAGAAGCATCTTAACCTTTTTACCATCAGCATTTCTATACATACTCACCATTACTCCTCCGACGATTGATATTTCGTATGTAACTATCCATTCTATAATTGGCACTTCTATGCATACGCACACATTAACCATTCTACGATCGGCACTTCCATACGTAGAAACATCTTGTATTTTACCATCGGCATTTCTTTACATACTCACGCATTACTCCTCCGACGATTGGTACTTCCGTATATAACTATCCATTCTATAATTGGCACTTCTATGCATACGCACACATTAACCATTCTACGATCGGCACTTCCATGGAAAGCATCTTAACCTTTTTACCATCGGCATTCGCACACATACTCACGCATTACTCCTCCGACAGTTGATACTTCCCAACATATAACTATCCATTCTATAATTGGCACTTCTATGCATACGCACACATTAACCATTCTACGATCGGCACTTTGCATACGTAGAAGCATCTTAACCTTTTACCATCGGCATTTCTTTACATACTCACGCATTATATCACGACGATTGATACTTCCGTATATAACTATCCATTCTATAATTGGCACTTCTATGCATACGCACACATTAACCATTCTACGATCGGCACTTCCATACGTAGAAGCATCTTAACCTTTTACCATCAGCATTTCTTTACATACTCACGCATTACTCCTCCGACGATTGATACTTCCGTATGCTAACTATCCATTCTGGTGGCACTTCTGCATACACACATTAACCATTCTGCGATCAACGCTACATACGCAGAAGCATCTTAACCTTTTACCGTCGGCATTTCTTTACATACTCACACACGTTACTCCTCCGACGATTGATACTTCCGTATATAACTATCCATTCTATAATTGGCACTTCTGTGCATACGCACACATTAACCACATTCTACGATCGGCACTTCCATACGTGAAGCATCTTAACCTTTTTTACCATCGGCATTTCTTTATATCGCATTCTCCACCAGATGATTGATACTTGACATATTATCATTTCTAATTGGCTTCTCACTGCATACTCACACATTAACCATTCTACGATCGGCACTTCCATACGGCAAGAAACATCTTAACCTTTTTTACATCAGCATTTCTTTACATACTCACGCATTAATCCTCCGACGATTGATACTTCCGTATATAACTATCCATTCTATAATTGGCACTTCTATGCATACGCACACATTAACCATTCTACGATCGGCACTTCCATACGCAAGAAGCATCTTAACCTTTTTACCATCGCGCATTTCTTTACATACTCACGCATTAATCCTCCGACGATTGATACTTCCGTATAACTATCCATTCTATAATTGGCACTTCTATGCATACTCACACATTAACCATTCTACGATCGGCACTTCCTTACGTAGAAACATCTGCTATTTTACCATCAGCATTTCTTTACATACTACGCATTAATCCTCCGACGATTGATACTTCCGTATATAACTATCCATTCTATAATTGGCACTTCTATGCATACGCACACATTAACCATTCTACGATCCCAGCACTTCCATACGCAGAAGCATCTTAACCTTTTTACCATCGGCATTTCTTTACATACTCACCGCATTACTCTCCTCCGACGATTGATACTTTTATTATATAACTATCCATTCTATAATTGACACTTCTGTACATACGCACACATTAACCATTCTACGATCGGCACTTCCATACGTAGAAGCATCTTAACCTTTTTACCATCGGCATTTCTTTACATACTCACGCATTAATCCTCCGACGATTGATACTTCCGTATATAACTATCCATTCTATAATTGGCACTTCTATGCATACGCACACATTAACCATTCTACGATCGGCACTTCCATACGTAGAAGCATCTTAACACTTTTTACCATCGGCATTTCTTTACATACTCACGCATTAATCCTCCGACGATTGATACTTCCGTATATAACTATCCATTCTATAATTGGCACTTCTATGCATACGCACACACATTAACATTTCTACGATCGGCACTTCCATACGCAGAAGCATCTTAACCTTTTTACCATCGGCATTTCTTTACATACTCACGCATTGCTCACTCGACGATTGATACTTCCGTATATATAACTATCCATTCTATAATTAGCACTTCTATGCATACGCACACATTAACCATTCTACGATCGGCACTTCCATACGTAGAAGCATCTTAACCTTTTTACCATCGGCATTTCTTTACATACTCACGCATTAATCCTCCGACAGTGATACTTCCGTATATAACTATCCATTCTATAATTGGCACTTCTATGCATACGCACACATTAACCATTCTACGATCGGCACTTCATACGTAGAAGCATCTTAACCTTTTTACCATCGGCATTTCTTTACATACTCACGCATTAATCTATCCGACGATTGATACTTCCGTATATAACTATCCATTCTATAATTGGCACTTCTATGCATACGCACACATTTAACCATTCTACGATCTGACACTTCCATACGCAGAAGCATCTTTAACCTTTTTACCATCGGCATTTCTTTACATACTTTCCGCATTAATCCTCCGACGATTGATATTTCCGTATATAGCTATCCATTCTATAATTGGCACTTCTATGCATACTCACACATTAACCATTCAAGCACTTCCATACGTAGAAGCATCTTAACCTTTTACCATCGGCATTTTCTTTACATACTCACATTAATCCTCCGACGATTGATACTTCCGTATATAACTATCCATTCTATAATTGGCACTTCTATGCATACTCACACATTAACCATTCTACGATCGGCACTTCCATACGTGAGAAGCATCTTAATATTTTTACCATCGGCATTTCTTTACATACTCACGCATTAATCCTCGGCGATTGATACTTCCGTATATAACTATCCATTCTATAATTGGCACTTCTATGCATACTCACACATTAACCATTCTACGATCGGCACTTCCATGCAGCGAAGCATCTTAACCTTTTTACCATCGGCATTTCTTTACATACTCACGCATTAATCCTCCGACGATTGATACTTCCGTATATAACTATCCATTCTATAATTGGCACTTCTATGCATGCTCACACATTAACCATTCTACGATCGGCACTTCCATACGTGAAGCATCTGCTCTTTTACCATCGGCATTTCTTTACATACTCACGCATTAATCCTCCGACGATTGATACTTCCGTATATAACTATCCATTCTATAATTGTACTTCTATGCATACTCACACATTAACCATTCTACGATCGGCACTTCCATACGTAGAAGCATCTTAACCTTTTTACCATCGGCATTTCTTTACATACTCACGCATTAATCCTCCGACGATTGATACTTCCGTATATAACTATCCATTCTATATTGGCACTTCTATGCATACGCACACATTAACCATTCTACACGATCGGCACTTCCATACGCGACATCTTAACCTTTTTACCATCGGCATTTCTTTACATACTCTGAAGTAATCCTCCGACGATTGTGTGATACTTCCGTATATAACTATCCATTCTATAATTGACACTTCTATGCATACTTTCCACATTAACCATTCTACGATCGGCACTTCCATACACAATAGAAGCATGTAACCTTTTACCATCGGCATTTCTTTACATACTCACGCATTAATCCTCCGACGATTGATACTTCCGTATATAACTATCCATTCTATAATTGGCACTTCTATGCATACTCACACATTAACCATTCTACGATCGGCACTTCCATACGTGAAGCATCTTAACCTTTTTGCCATCAGCATTTCTTTACATACTCACGCATTTAATCCTCCGACGATTGATACTTCCGTATATAACTATCCATTCTATAATTGGCACTTCTATGCATACGCACACGTATACATTCTACGATCGGCACTTCCATACGCAGAAGCATCTTAACCTTTTTACCATCAGCATTTCTTTACATACTCACGCATTAATCCTCCGACGATTGATAGCACAAAGCATATAACTATCCATTCTATAATTGGCACTTCTATGCATACGCACACATTAACCATTCTACGATCGGCACTTCCATACGCAGAAACATCTTAACCTTTTACCATCGGCATTTCTTTACATACTCACGCATTAATCCTCCGACCAGTTGATACTTCCGTATATAACTATCCATTCTATAATTGGCACTTCTATGCATACGCACACATTAACCATTCTACGATCGGCACTTCCACATACACCAAGCATCTTAACCTTTTTACCATCGGCATTTCTTTACATACTCACGCATTAATCCTCCGACGATTGATACTTCCGTATATAACTATCCATTCTATAATTGGCACTTCTATGCATACGCACACATTAACCATTCTACGATCGGCACTTCCATACGCAGAAGCATCTTAACCTTTTTACCATCGGCATTTCTTTACATACTCACGCATTAATCCTCCGACGATTGATACTTCCCGTGTATAACTATCCATTCTATAATTGGCACTTCTATGCATACTCACACATTAACCATTCTACGATCGGCACTTCCATACGTAGAAGCATCTTAACCTTTTTACCATCGGCATTTTTCTTACCGCATACTCACGCATTAATCCTCCGACGATTGATACTTCCGTATATAACTATCCATTCTATAATTGGCACTTCTATGCATACTCACACATTAACCATTCTACGATCGGCACTTCCATACGTGGAAACATCTTAACCTTTTACCATCGGCATTTCTTTACATACTCACGCATTAATCCTCCGACGATTGATACTTCCGTATATAACTATCCATTCTATAATTGGCACTTCTATGCATACTCACACATTAACCATTCTACGATCGGCACTTCCATACGTAGAAACATCTTGACAACACCATCGGCATTTCTTTACATACTCACGCATTAATCCTCCGACGATTGATACTTCCGTATATAACTATCCATTCTATAGTGGCGCTATGCATACTCACACATTAACCATTCTACGATCGGCACTTCCATACGTAGAAGCATCTTAACCTTTTTACCATCGGCATTTCTTTACATACTCACATTAATCCTCCGACGATTGATACTTCCGTATATAACTATCCATTCTATAATTGGCACTTCTATGCATACTCACACACATTAACCATTCTACGATCGGCACTTCCATACGTAGAAGCATCATACTTTTACCATCGACATTTCTTTTACATACTCACGCATTAATCCTCCGACGATTGATACTTCCGTATATAACTATCCATTCTATAATTGGCACTTCTATGCATACGCACACATTAACCATTCTACGATCGGCACTTCCATACACAGAAGCATCTTAACCTTTTACCACATCGGCATTTCTTTACATACTCACGCATTAATCCTCCGACAATTGATGCTTCCGTATATAACTATCCATTCTAATTGGCACTTCTATGCATACGCACACATTAACCATTCTACGATCGGCACTTCCATACGCAGAAGCATCTTAACCTTTTTTTACCATCGGCATTTCTTTACATGCTCACGCATTAATCCTCCGACGATTGATACTTCCGTATATAACTATCCATTCTATAATTGGCACTTCTATGCATACTCACACATTAACCATTCTACGATCATACTTCCATACGTGAAAGCATCTTAACCTTTTACCATCGGCATTTCTTTACATACTCTCGCATTAATCCTCCGACGATTGATACTTCGTATATAACTATCCATTCTATAATTGGCACTTCTATGCATACACACATTAACCATTCTACGATCGGCATATACGCAGAAGCATCTTAACCTTTTTACCATCGGCATTTCTTTACATACTCTTGTTAATCCTCCGACGATTGATACTTCCGTATATAACTATCCATTATAATTGGCACTTCTATGCATACGCACACATTAACCATTCTACGATCGGCACTTCCATACGCAGAAGCATCTTAACCTTTTACCATCGGCATTTTTCTTTACATGCTCACGCATTAATCCTCCGACGATTGATACTTCCGTATATAACACTCCATTCTATAATTGGCACTTCTATGCACTTCTCACACATTAACCATTTCTGATCGGCACTTCCATACGTAGAAGCATCTTAACCTTTTTACCATCGGCATTTCTTTACATACTCACATTAATCCTCCGACGATTGATACTTCCGTATATAACTATCCATTCTATAATTGGCACTTCTATGCATACGCACACATTAACCATTCTACGATCGGCACTTCCATACGCAGAAGCATCTTAACCTTTTTACCATCGGCATTTCTTTACATACTCGCATTAATCCTCCGACGATTGTGATGCTTCGTATATAACTATCCATTCTATAATTGGCACTTCTATGCATACGCACACATTAACCATTCTACGATCGGCACTTCCATACGCAGAAGCATCTTAACCTTTTTACCATCGGCATTTCTTTACATACTCACGCATTAATCCTCCGGCGATTGATACTTCCGTATATAACTATCCATTTCTATATTTTGCGTTAGCTTCTATGCATGCGCACACATTAACCATTCTACGATCGGCACTTCCATACTGACTTGTCTTAACCTTTTTACCATCGGCATTTCTTTACATACTCACGTTACTCCTCCGACGATTGATACTTCCGTATATAACTATCAATTCTATAATTGGCACTTCTATGCATACGCACACATTAACCATTCTGATCGGCACTGTACGCAGAAGCATCTTAACCTTTTTCATCGGCATTTCTTTACATACTCACGCATTAATCCTCCGACGGTGGATACTTCGTATATAACTATCCATTCTATAATTGGCACTTCTATGCATACGCACACACATTAGCCATTCTACGATCGGCGCTTCCATACGCAGAAGCATCACAACCTTTTACCATCGGCATTTCTTTACATACACTACTTTTGACGTACTCCTCCGACGTTGATACTTCCGTATATAACTATCCATTCTATAATTGGCACTTCTATGCATACGCACATTAACCATTTGATCAACCTTCATGACGCAGAAGCATCTTAACCTTTTTACCATCGGCATTTCTTTACATACTCACATTAATCCTCAAGCGATTGATACTTCCGTATATAACTATCCATTCTATAATTGGCACTTCTATGCATACGCACACATTAACCATTCTACGATCGGCACTTCCATACGCGAAAGCATCTTAACCTTTTTACCATCGGCATTGTATATACTCACGCATTAATCCTCAAACGTTGATACTTCCGTATGTAACTATCCATTCTATAATTGGCACTTCTATGCATACGCACACATTAACCATTCTACGATCGGCACTTCCATACACCGAAGCATCTTAACCTTTTACCATCAGCATTTCTTTACATACTCACGGTAATCCTCCGACGATTGATACTTTACGTATATAACTATCCATTCTATAATTGGCACTTCTATGCATACGCACACATTAACCATTCTACGATCGGCACTTCTGCAAACATCTTAACCTTTTTACCATCGGCATTTCTTTACATACTCACGCATTACTCCTCCGACGATTGATACTTCCGTATATAACTATCCATTCTATAATTGGCACTTCTATACGCCCACTGACATTAACCATTCTACGATCGGCACTTCCATACGCGAGAAGCATCTTAACCTTTTCCACCATCGACATTTCTTTACATACTCACGCATTGCGTCCTCCGACGATTGATACTTCCGTATATAACTATCCATTCTATAATTGGCACTTCTATGCGTACGCACACATTAGCCATTCTACGATCGGCACTTCCATACGCGAGCATCTTAACCTTTTTACCATCGGCATTTCTTTACATACTCACGCATTAATCCTCCGACGATTGATACTTCCGTATAACTATCCATTCATAATTGACACTTCTGTACATACGCACACATTAACCATTCTGCGGTCAACGCTTCCATACTTGAAAGCATCGCCCCAGCCTTTTTACCATCGGCATTTTATTTTGTACTCACCGCATTTAATCCTCCGACAGATTGGTTCTCTCGCCAATAATAGCAACGCTCCATTCTATAATTGGCACTTCTATGCATACGCACACATTAACCATTCGTTAAGCACTTCCATGCATGAAAGCATCTTAACCTTTTCTACGTCGGCATTTCTTTGCATACTCACACATTGTCCTCGACGATTGATGGCCGTGACAACTATCCATTCTATAATTGGCGCTTCTATGCATACGCACACATTAACCATTCTACGATCGCGCACCCATACGAAGCATCTTATGCACACGTAATTTCTTTACATGCTACGCATTAATCACTCGACGATTGATACTTCCGTATATAACTATCCATTCTATAATTGGCACTTCTATGCATACGCACACATTAACCATTCTACGATCGGCGCTTCCATGCGCAGAAGCATCTTAACCTTTTTACCATCGGCATTTCTTTACATACTCACATTAGCTCCTCCGACGATTGATACTTCCGTATATAACTATCCGTTATAATTGGCACTTCTATGCATACGCACACATTAACCCATTCTGATCGACACTTCCATACGCAAACATCTTAACAGCTTTTTACCATCGGCATTTGTACATACTCACGCATTAATCCTCCGACGATTGATACTTCGCATGTAACTATCCATTCTATAATTGGCGCTATGCATACGCACACGTTAACCATTCTACGATCGGCACTTCCATGCCGAAGCATCTTTCTGTACTTTTACCATCGGCATTTTCTTTACATGCTCACGCATTACTCCTCCGACGATTGATACTTTAATGTAACTATCCATTCTATAATTGGCACTTCTATGCGCGCACACATTAACCATTCTACGATCTGGCACTTCCATACGCAGAAGCATCTTAACCTTTTTACCATCGGCATTCCAACACCACATACTCACGCATTACTCCTCCGACGATTGATACTTCCGTATATAACTATCCATTCTATAATTAACCTTCCTATGCATACGCACACATTAACCATTCTACGGTCGCTTCCATACGCAGAAGCATCTTAACCTTTTTACCATCGGCATTTCTTTATACTCACGCATTACTCCTCCGACGATTGATACTTCCGTATATAACTATCCGTTTCATAATTGGCACTTCTATGCATACGCACACATTAACCGTTCACTACGATCGGCGCTGCCGCAGAAAGCATCTTAACCTTTTT
Organism: Ascarosepion bandense; assembly: GCA_037127315.1. NCBI lineage: Eukaryota > Metazoa > Mollusca > Cephalopoda > Sepiida > Sepiidae > Ascarosepion > Ascarosepion bandense. The sequence goes on from JBBBDQ010000316.1 coordinate 4,512,773, forward strand.
ACCATCGGCATTTCTTTACATACTCCGCATTAATCCTCCGACGATTGATACTTCCGTATATAACTATCCATTCTATAATTGGCACTTCTATGCATACGCACACATTAACCATTCTACGATCGGCGCTTCCCATACGCAACATCTTAACCTTTTCCATCGGCGTTTCAACACATACTCGCATTACTCTCAAACCGATTGATACTTCCGTATGTAACTATCCATTCTATAATTGGCACTTCTATGCATACGCACACATTAACCATTCTACGATCAGCACTTCCGCCCGCACATGAGCTTGTCTTAGCTTTTTTACCATCGGCATTTCTTTACATGCTACGCATTACTCCTCCGACGATTGATACTTCCGTATATAACTATCCATTCTATAATTGGCACTTCTATGCATACGCACACATTAACCATTCTACGGTCAGCAACCTTCCATACGCAGAAGCATCTTAACCTTTTTACCATCGGCATTTCTTTACATACTACACGCATTACTCCTCCGACGATTGATGCTTCCAATATATAACTATCCATTCCATAATTGGCACTTCTATGCATACGCACATTAACCATTCTACGATCGGCACTTCCATGCACCAGAAACATCTTAGCTTTTACCATCGGCATTTCTTTATACTCACGCATTACTCCTCCGACGATTGATACTTCCGTATATAACTATCCATTCTATAATTGGCACTTCTATACATGCGCACACATTAACCATTCTACGATCAAGCGCCATACGCAGAAGCATCTTAACCTTTTACCATCGGCATTTCTTTACATACTCACGCATTTAATCCTCCGACGATTGGTAACAACATATAACTATCCATTCTATAATTGGCACTTCTATGCATACGCACACATTAACCATTCTACAGTCGGCACTTCCATACGCAGAAGCATCTTAACCTTTTTGCCACTCGGCATTTCTTTACATACTCACGCATTACTCCTCCGACGATTGATACTTCCGTATGCTAACTATCCATTCTATAATTGGCACTTGTAGCACACACATTAACCATTCTGATCGCGCCCATACATGACTTGTCTTAACCTTTTTACCATCGGCATTTCTTTGTACCGCCATTGCTCCTCCGACGATTGATACTTCCGTATGTAACTATCCACCATTCTATAATTGGCACTTCTATGCATACGCACACATTAACCATTCTTCGATCGGCACTTCCATACGTAGAAGCATCTTAACCGCTTTTTTACCATCGGCATTTCTTTAACTACTCACACCCATTACTCCTCCGACGATTGATACTTCGTATATAACTATCATTCTATAATTGGCACTTATTGCATACGCACATTAACCATTCTACGATCGGCACTTCTTGCAGAAGCATCTTAACCTTTTTGCCATCGGCATTTCTTTACATACTCACGCATTACTCCTCCGACGATTGATACTTCCGTATATAACTATCCATTCTATAATTGGCGCTATATGCATACGCACACATTAACCATTCTACGATCGGCACTTCCATACGCAAGCATCTTATTATTTTTACCATCGGCGTTTCTTTATATGCTCACGCATTAATCCTCCGACGATTGATACTTCCGTATATAACCTATCCGTCTCTAATTGGCACTTCATGCATACGCCTGCATTAACCATTCTGCGATCAGCACTTCCATACGCAAACATCTTAACCTTTTTACCATCGGCATTTCTTCCCCGTACTCGCATTACTCCTCCGACGATTGATACTTCCGTCATATAACTATCCACATTCTATAATTGGCGCTTCGCTACGCATTAACCGTTACGATCGGCGCTTCCGCCGTGACTTGTCTTAACCTTTTTACCGTAACGTTTCTTTTGCCTTTACTCACGCATTACTCCTCCGACGATTGATGCTGACATGTAACTTCATCCATTCTATAATTGGCGCTACCGCTACGCATTAACCATTCTGCGATCGGCATACCATGCATAAACATCTTAACGCGCACCATCGGCGTTTCTTTACCGTACTCACGCATTAATCCTCCGACGATTGATACTTCCGTATCTCGCTATCCATTCTATAAATTGGCACTTCTATGCGTACACACATTAACCATTCTACGATCGCGCTTCGCCGCCAGAAGCCATCGCCGCTTATTTTTACCATCGGCATTTCTTTACATACTCACGTGTTCTCCTCCGACGATTGATGCTTCCGTATGTAAACTTCTCCATTCTATAATTGGCGCTTCTATGCATACGCACACATTAACCATTCTACGATCGGCACTTCCATACGCAGAAGCATCTTAACCTTTTTACCATCACGGCATTCTTTACATACTCACGCATTAATCCTCCGACGATTGATACTTCCGTATGTAACTATCCATTCTATAATTGGCACTTCTGCCATACTCACATTAACCATTCTACGATCGGCACTTCCATACGTAGAAGCATCTTAACCTTTTTACCGTCGGCATTTCTTTACATGCTCACGCATTAATCCTCCGACGATTATTCCGTATATAACTATCCATTCTATAATTGGCACTTCTGTGCATACTCACACATTAACCATTCTGATCGGCACTTCCATACGTAGAAACATCTGCTCTTTTACCATCGGCATTTCTTTACATACTCACGCATTAATCCTCCGACGATTGATACTTCCGTATATAACTATCCATTCTATAATTGGCACTTCTATGCATACTCACACATTAACCACATTTCTACGATCGGCACTTCCATACGCCAGAAGCATCTTAACCTTTTTACCATCGGCATTTCTTTGTACTCACAGTACTCCTCCGACGATTGATACTTCCGTATATAACTATCCATTCTATAATTGGCACTTCTATGCATACGCACACATTAACCATTCTACGATCGGCACTTCCATGCGTAGAAGCATCTTAACCTTTTTACCATCGGCATTTCTTTACATACTCACGCATTAATCCTCCGACGATTGATACTTCCGTATATAACTATCCGTTCTATAATTGGCACTTCTGTGCATGCTCACACATTAACCGTTCACCACGATCGGCACTTCCATACGCAGAAGCATCTTAACCTTTTTACCATCGGCATTTCTTTACATACTCACGCATTGCTATCGACGATTGATGCCGTATATAACTATCCATTCTATAATTGGCACTTCTATGCATACGCACACATTAACCATTTCTACGATCGGCACTTCCATACGTAGAAGCATCTTAACTTTTACCATCGGCATTTCTTTACATACTGCGCATTACTCCTCCGACGATTGATACTTCCGTATATAACTATCCATTCTATAATTGGCACTTCTATGCATACTCCGCACATTAACCATTCTACGATCGGCACTTCCATACGCAGAAGCATCTTAACCTTTTTACCATCGGCATTTCTTTACATACTCACGCATTACTCCTCCGACGATTGATACTTCCAATATATAACTATCCATTCTATAATTGGCACTTCTATGCATACGCACACATTAACCATTCTACGATCGGCACTTCCATACGTAGAAGCATCTTAACCTTTTACCATCGGCATTTCTTGCACATACTCACGCATTACTCCTCCGACGATTGATACTTCCGTATATAACTATCCATTCTATAATTGGCACTTCTATGCATACTCACACATTAACCATTCTACGATCGGCACTTCCATACACCGAAGCTTATCTTAACCTTTTTACCGTCAGCATTTCTTTACATACTCACGCATTACTCCTCCGACGTTGATACTTCCGTATACTTAACTATCCATTCTATAATTGGCACTTCTATGCACATACGCACACATTAACCATTCTACGATCGGCACTTCCATACATTAAACATCTTAACCTTTTACCATCGGCATTTCTTCCCCATACTCACGCATTACTCCTCCGACGATTGATACTTTACATACATATAACTATCCATTCTATAATTGGCACTTCTGTGCATACGCACACATTAACCATTCTACGATCGGCACTTCCATACGTAAACATCTGCTGCTTACACCATCGGCATTTCTTTACATACTCACGCATTACTCCTCCGACGATTGATACTTCCGTATATAACTATCCATTCTATAATTGGCACTTCTATGCATACTCACACATTAACCATTCTACGATCAGCACTTCCATACGCAGAAGCATCTTAACCTTTTTACCATCGGCATTTCTTTACATACTCACGCATTACTCCTCCGACGATTGATACTTCCGTATATAACTATCCATTCTATAATTGGCACTTCTATACATACGCACACATTAACAATTCTACGATCGGCACTTCCATACGTAGAAGCATCTTAACTGCTTTTTACCATCGGCATTTCTTTACATACTCACGCATTACTCCTCCGACGATTGATACTTCCCGTATATAACTATCCATTCTATAATTGGCACTTCTATGCATACGCACACATTAACCATTCTACGATCGGCACTTCCATACGCAGAAGCATCTTAACCTTTTTACCATCGGCATTTCTTTACATACTCACGCATTACTCCTCCAAACACGATTGATACTTCCAGTATATAACTATCCAGTACTATAATTGGCACTTCTATGCATACGCACACATTAACCATTCTACGATCGGCACTTCCCATACATTAGAAACATCCTTAACTGCATTTTACCATCGGCATTTCTTTACATACTCGCATTACTCCTCCGACGATTGATACTTCCGTATATAACTATCCATTCTATAATTGGCACTTCTATGCATACGCACACATTAACCATTCTACGATCGGCACTTCCATACGTAGAAGCATCTTAACCTTTTTTACCATCGGCATTTCTTTACATACTCACATTATATCACGACGATTGATACTTCCGTATATAACTATCCATTCTATAATTGGCACTTCTATGCATACTCACACATTAACCATTCTACGATCGGCACTTCCATACGCAGAAACATCTTAACCTTATTTTTACCATCGGCATTTTTCTTTACATACTCACGCATTAATCCTCCGACGATTGATACACTTCCGCTATAACTATCCATTCTATAATTGGCACTTCTATGCATACTCACACACATTAACCATTCTACGATCGGCAGCACTTCCATACGCAGAAGCATCTTAACCTTTTTGCCATCGGCATTTCTTTACATACTCACGCATTAATCCTCCGACGATTGATACTTCCGTATATAACTATCCATTCTATAATTGGCACTTCTATGCATACTCACACATTAACCATTCTACGATCGGCACTTCCATACGCAGAAGCATCTTAACCTTTTTACCATCAGCATTTTCTTTACATACTCCGCGCATTACTCCTCCGACGATTGATACTTCCGTATATAACTATCCATTCTATAATTGGCACTTCTATACTTTACGCACACATTAACCATTCTACGATCAACGGCACTTCCATACGCAGAAGCATCTTAACCTTTTTACCATCGGCATTTCTTTACATACTCACGCATTAATCCTCCGACGATTGATGCTTCCGTATATAACTATCCATTCTATAATTACTTCTATGCATACACGCACACGGTAACCATTCTACGATCGGCACTTCCGCCGTAGAAGCATCTTGGCTGCTTTTACCATCGGCGTTTTCTTTACACATACTCACGCATTACTCTCGACGATTGATACTTCCATGTACATATCCATTCTATAATTGACATATGCATACGCACACATTAACCATTCTACGATCGTACTTCCATACGTAGAAGCATCTTATTACTTTTTTACCATCTAGCATTTCTTCACATACTCCGCATTACTCCTCCGACGATTGATACTTCCGTATGTAACTATCCATTCTATAATTGGCACTTCTGCATACGCATTAGCCATTCTACGATCGGCACTTCCATACGCAGAAGCATCTTAACCTTTTTACCATCGGCATTTCTTTACATACTCACGCATTAATCCTCCGACGATTGATACTTCCGTATATAACTATCCATTCTATAATTGGCACTTCTATGCATACGCACACATTAACCATTCTACGATCGGCACTTCCATACGTAGAAGCATCTTAACCTTTTTTACCATCGGCATTTCTTTACATACTCACGCATTACTCCTCCGACGATTGATACTTCCCGTATATAACTATCCATTCTATAATTGGCACTTCCTTGTACTCACATTAACCATTCTACGATCGGCACTTCCATACGTAGAAGCATCTTAACCTTTTTACCATCGGCATTTCTTTACATACTCACGCATTAATCCTCCGACGATTGATACTTCCATATATAACTATCCATTCTATAATTGGCACTTCTATGCATACTCACACATTAACCATTCTACGATCGGCACTTCCCATACGCAGAAGCATCTTAACCTTTTTTACCATCAGCATTTCTTTACATACTCACGCATTAATCCTCCGACGATTGATACTTTAATATATAGCTTCATCCATTCTATAATTGGCGCTTCTATGCATACTCACACATTAACCATTCTACGATCGGCACTTCCATACGCAGAAGCATCTTAACCTTTTTTACCATCGGCATTTCTTTATACTCACGCATTAATCCTCCGACGATTGATACTTCCGTATATAACTATCCACATTCTATAATTGGCATACATGCATACGCACACATTAACCATTCTACGATCAGCACTTCCATACGTAGAAACATCTTAACCTTTTTACCATCGGCATTTCTTTACATACTCACATTAATCCTCCGACGATTGATACTTCCGTATATAACTATCCATTCTATAATTGGCACTTCTGTATACTCACACATTAACCATTCTGCGATCGGCACTTCCCATGCACTAGAAGCATCTTAACCTTTTTACCATCGGCATTTCTTTACATACTCACGCATTACTCCTCCGACGATTGATACTTCCGTATATAACTATCCATTCTATAATTGGCACTTCTATGCATACGCACACATTAACCATTCTACGATCGGCACTTCCATACGTAGAAGCATCTTAACCTTTTTACCATCGGCATTTCTTTACATACTCACGCATTAATCCTCCGACGATTGATGCTTTACCGTATATAACTATCCATTCTATAATTGGCACTTCTATGCATACTCACACATTAACCATTCTACGATCGGCACTTCCCATACGCAGAAGCATCTTAACCTTTTTACCATCGGCATTTCTTTACATGCTCACATTAATCCTCCGACGATTGATACTTCGTATATAACTATCCATTCTATAATTGGCACTTCTGCATACGCACACATTAACCATTCTACGATCGGCACTTCCATACGTAGAAGCATCTTAACCTTTTTACCATCGACATTTCTTTACATATCACATAGTACTCCTCCGACGATTGATACGCCCGTATATAACTATCCACATTCTATAATTGGCACTTCTATGCATACGCACACATTAACCATTCTACGATCGGCACTTCCATACGCAGAAGCATCTTAACCTTTTTACCATCAGCATTTCTTTACATACTCACGCATTACTCCTCCGACGATTGATACTTCCGTATATAACTATCCATTCTATAATTGGCACTTCTATGCATACGCACACATTAACCATTTCTACGATCGGCACTTCCATACGCAGAAGCATCTTAACCTTTTTACCATCGGCATTTCTTTACATACTCACGCATTACTCCTCCGACGATTGATACTTCCGTATATAACTATCCATTCTATAATTGGCACTTCTGTACATACGCACACATTAACCATTCTACGATCAGCACTTCCATACGTGGAAAACATCTTATATACACCATCGGCATTTCTTTACATACTCACGCATTAATCCTCCGACGATTGATACTTCCCGTATATAACTATCCATTCTATAATTGGCACTTCTATGCATACGCACACATTAACCATTCTACGATCGGCACTTCCATACGCAGAAGCATCTTAACCTTTTTACCATCGGCATTTCTTTCCACATACTCACGCATTACTCCTCCGACGATTGATACTTCCGTATATAACTATCCATTCTATAATTGGCACTTCTATGCATACTCACATTAACCATTCTACGATCGGCACTTCCATACGTAGAAGCATCTTAACTTTCTTTACCATCGGCATTTCTTTACATGCTCACGCATTAATCCTCCGACGATTGATACTTCCGTATATAACTATCCATTCTATAATTGGCACTTCTATGCATACGCACACATTAACCATTCTACGATCAGCACTTCCATACGCAGAAGCATCTTAACCTTTTTACCATCGGCATTCTTTACATACTCACGCATTACTCCTCCGACGATTGATACTTCCGTATATAACTATCATTCTGATTGGCACTTCTATGCATACTCACACATTAACCATTCTACGATCGGCACTTCCATACGCAGAAGCATCTTAACCTTTACCATCAGCATTTCTTTACATACTCACACATTACTCCTCCGACGATTGATACTTCCGTATATAACTATCCATTCTATAATTGGCACTTCTATGCATACGCACACATTAACCATTCTACGATCGGCACTTCCATACCGACATCTTAACCTTTTTACCATCAGCATTTCTTTACATACTCACGCATTACTCCTCCGACGATTGATACTTCCGTATATAACTATCCATTCTATAATTGGCACTTCTATGCATACGCGCACATTAACCATTCTACACGATCGGCACTTCCATACGTAGAAGCATCTTAACCTTTTTTACCATCGGCATTTCTTTACATACTCACGCATTAATCCTCCGACGATTGATACTTCCCGTATATAACTATCCATTCTATAATTGGCACTTCTATGCATACGCACACATTAACAGTACTACGATCGTACTTCCATACGCAGAAGCATCTTAACCTTTTACCATCGGCATTTTTCTTTACATACTCACGCATTAATCCTCCGACGATTGATACTTCCGTATATAACTATCCATTCTATAATTGGCACTTCTATGCATACGCACACATTAACCATTCTACGATCGGCACTTCCATACGTAGAAGCATCTTAACTTTTACCATCGGCATTTCTTTACATACTCACGCATTGCTCCTCCGGCGATTGATACTTCCGTATATAACTATCCATTCTATAATTGGCACTTCTATGCATACGCACACATTAACCATTCTACGATCGGCACTTCCATACGCAGAAGCATCTTAACCTTTTTACCATCGGCATTCTTCCTTCCTCGCGCATTACTCCTCCGACGATTGATACTTCCGTATATAACTATCCATTCTGAGTGGCACTTCTATGCATACGCACACATTAACCATTCTACGATCGGCACTTCCATACGTAGAAGCATCTTAACCTTTTTACCATCGGCATTTCTTTACATACTCACGCATTAATCCTCCGACGATTGATACTTCCGTATATAACTATCCATTCTATAATTGGCACTTCGCATACGCACACATTAACCATTCTACGATCGGCACTTCCTTGCGAAGCATCTTAACCTTTTTTTTACCATCGGCATTTCTTTACATACTCACGCATTAATCCTCCGACGATTGGTACTTCCGTATATAACTATCCATTCTATAATTGGCACTTCTATGCATGCCGCACACATTAACCATTCTACGATCGGCACTTCCATACGGCAAAGCATCTTTTCTTTTTTACCATCGGCATTTTCTTTACATACTCACGCATTAATCCTCCGACGATTGATACTTCCGTATATAACTATCCATTCTATAATTGGCACTTCTATGCATACGCACACATTAACCATTCTACGATCGGCACTTCCATACGTAGAAGCATCTTAACCTTTTGCCATCATTTCTTTACATACTCACGCATTAAATCACTCCGACGATTGATACTTCCGTATATAACTATCCATTCTATAATTGGCACTTCTATTGCATACGCAGCCAACCATTCTACGATCGGCACTTCCATACGCAGAAGCATCTTAACCTTTTTACCATCGGCATTTCTTTACATACTCACGCATTAATCCTCCATGATTGATGGCTTCCCGTATATAACTATCCATTCTATAATTGACACTTCTATGCATACGCACACATTAACCATTCTACGATCGGCACTTCCATGCGGCGAAGCATCTTAACATTTTTACCATCGACATTTCTTTACATACTCACGCGTTACTCCTCCGACGATTGATACTTCCATATATATCCATTCTATAATTGGCACTTCTGCATACACACACATTATTATTCTACGATCGGCACTTCCATACATGAAGCATCTTAACCGTTTTACCATCGGCATTTCTTTACATACTCACGCATTAATCCTCCGACGGTGTCATACTACCGTATATAACTATCCATTCTATAATTGTACTTCTATGCATACGCACACATTAACCGTTCTGAACGGCACTTCCATACGCAGAAGCATCTTAACCTTTTTACCATCCCGGCATTTCTTTACATACTCACGCATTAATCCTCCGACAATTGATACTTCCGTATATAACTATCCATTCTGTAATTGGCACTTTGCATACGCACACATTAACCATTCTACGATCGGCACTTCCATACGTAGAAGCATCTTAACCTTTTACCATCGGCATTTCTTTACATACTCACGCATTACTCCTCCGACGATTGATACTTCCGTATATAACTATCCATTCTATAATTAGCACTTCTATGCATACGCACACATTAACCATTCTACGATCAGCACTTCCATACGTAGAAGCATCTTAACCTTTTACCATCGGCATTTCTTTACATACTCGCATTACTCCTCCGACGATTGATACTTCCGTATATAACTATCATTCTATAATTGGCACTTCTGTACATACGCACATTAACCATTCTACGATCGGCACTTCCCATACGTAGAAGCATCTTAACTGTTACCATCGGCATTTCTTTACATACTCACGCATTACTCCTCCGACGATTGATACTTCCGTATATAACTATCCATTCTATAATTGGCACTTCTATGCATACGCACATTAACCATTCTACGATCGGCACTTCCATACGCAGAAGCATCTTAACCTTTTTACCATCGGCATTTCTTTACATACTCACGCATTACTCCTCCGACGATTGATACTTCCAAGCATATAACTATCCATTCTATAATTGGCACTTCTATGCATACGCACACATTAACCATTCTACGATCGGCACTTCCATACGTAGAAGCATCTTAACCTTTTTACCATCGGCATTTCTTTACATACTCGCATTACTCCTCCGACGATTGATACTTCCGTATATAACTATCCATTCTATAATTGGCACTTCTATGCATACGCACACATTAACCATTCTACGATCGGCACCTTCCATACAGAAGCATCTTAACCTTTTTGCTACCATCGGCATTTCTTTACATACTCACGCATTACTCCTCCGACAGATTACTTCCGTATATAACTATCCATTCTATAATTGGCACTTCTATGCATACGCACACATTAACCATTTCTACGATCGGCACTTCCATACGCAGAAGCATCACCAACATTTTTACCATCGGCATTTCTTTTACATACTCACGCATTACTCCTCCGACGATTGATACTTTACCCGTATATAACTATCCATTCTATAATTGGCACTTCTATACATACGCACACATTAACCATTCTACGATCGGCACTTCCATACGTAGAAGCATCTTAACCTTTTTACCATCGACATTTCTTTACATACTCACGCATTACTCCTCCGACGATTGATACTTCCGTCTTATAACTATCCATTCTATAATTGGCACTTCTATGCATACGCACACATTAACCATTCTACGATCGGCATTTCCATACGCAGAAGCATCTTAACCTTTTTACCATCGGCATTTCTTTACATACTCACGCATTACTCCTCCGACGATTGATACTTCCGTATATAACTATCCATTCTATAATTGGCACTTCTATGCATACGCACATTAACCATTCTACGATCTCAGCACTTCCATACGTAGAAGCATCTTAACCACTTTTACGCTCCGGCATTTCTTTACACATACTCACATTACTCCTCCGACGATTGATACTTCCGTATATAACTATCCATTCTATAATTGGCACTTCTATGCATACGCACACATTAACCATTCTACGATCAACTTCCATACGCAGAAGCATCTTAACTACCTTTTTACCATCGGCATTTCTTTACATACTCCTGCCATTACTCCTCCGACGATTAGTACTTCGTATATAACTATCCATTCTATAATTGGCACTTCTATGCATACGCACACATTAACCATTCTACGATCGGCACTTCCATACGCAGAAGAGCATCTTAACCTTTTTACCATCGGCATTTCTTTACATACTCACGCATTACTCCTCCAACGATTGATACTTCCGTATATAACTATCCATTCTATAATTGGCACTTATGCATGCCACACATTAACCATTCTGCAGTCGGCACTTCCATACGCAGAAGCATCTTAACCTTTTTACCATCGGCATTTCTTTACATACTCACGCATTGTCCTCCGACGATTGATACTTCCGTATATAACTATCCATTCTATAATTGGCACTTCTATGCATACGCACATTAACCATTCTACGATCGGCAACTTCCATACGCAGAAACATCTTAACCTTTTACCATCGGCATTTCTTTACTCACGCATTACTCCTCCGACGATTGATACTTCCGTATATAACTATCCATTCTATAATTGGCACTTCTATACATACGCACACATTAACCATTCTACGATCGGCACTTCCATACGCAGAAGCATCTTAACCTTTTTACCATCGGCATTTCTTTACATACTCACGCATTACTCTCCGACGATTGATACTTCCGTATATAACTATCCATTCTATAATTGGCACTTCTATGCATACGCACACATTAACCATTCACCACGATCGGCACTTCCCATGCACACAAGCATCTTAACCTTTTACCATCGGCATTTCTTTGTACTCACCCATTACTCCTCCGACGATTGATACTTCCGTATATAACTATCCATTCTATAATTGGCACTTCTATGCATACGCACACATTAACCATTCTACGATCGGCATTTCCCTTGCAGAAGCATCTTAACCTTTACCATCGGCATTTCTTTACATACTCACACGCATTACTCCTCCGACGATTGATACTTCCGTATATAACTATCCATTCTATAATTGGCACTTCTGTGTACGCACACATTAACCATTCTACGATCGGCACTTCCATGCGTGAGCTTATCTTAACCTTTTTACCATCGGCATTTCTTTACATACTCCACGCATTACTCCTCCGACGATTGATACTTCCGTATATAACTATCCATTCTATAATTGGCACTTCTATGCATACGCACATTAACCATTCTACGATCGGCACTTCCATACGTAGAAGCATCTTAACCTTTTTACCATCGGCATTTCTTTACATACTCACGCATTACTCCTCCGACGATTGATACTTCCGTATATAACTATCCATTCTATAATTGGCACTTCTATGCATACACACACATTAACCATTCTACGATCGGCACTTCCATACATGAAAGCATCTTAACTATTTTACACATCGGCATTTCTTTACATACTCACGCATTACTCTACCGACGATTGATACTTCCGTATATAACTATCCATTCTATAATTGGCACTTCTATGCATACTCACACATTAACCATTCTACGATCGGCACTTCCATACATGAAGCATCTTAACCTTTTTACCATCGGCATTTCTTTACATACTCACACATTACTCCTCCGACGATTGATACTTCCGTATATAACTATCCATTCTATAATTGGCACTTCTATGCATACGCACATTAACATTCACAGTCAGCACTTCCATACGTAGAAGCATCTTAACCTTTTTACCATCGGCATTTCTTCGCTACTCACGCATTACTCCTCCCACGACGATTGATACTTCCGTATATAACTATCCATTCTATAATTGGCACTTCTATGCATACGCACATTAACATTGCGATCGGCACTTCCATACGTAGAAGCATCTTAACCTTTTTACCATCGGCATTTCTTTACATACTCACGCATTACTCCTCCGACGATTGATACTTCCGTATATAACTATCCATTCTATAATTGGCACTTCTATGCATACGCACACATTAACCATTCTACGATCGGCACTTCCATACGTAGAAGCATCTTGTATTTTTACCATCAGCATTTCTTTACATACTCACGCATTACTCCTCCGACGATTGATACTTCCGTATATAACTATCCATTCTATAATTGGCACTTCTATGCATACGCACATTAACCATTCTACGATCGGCACTTCCATACGTAGAAACATCTTAACCTTTTTACCATCGGCATTCTTTACATACTCACGCATTACTCCTCCGACGATTGATACTTCCGTATATAACTATCCATTCTATAATTGGCGCCTATGCATACTTTTGTTAACCATTCTACGATCGGCACTTCCATACGCGACATCTTAACCTTTTTACCATCGGCAATTTCTTTACATACTCACGCATTACTCCTCGACGATTGATACTTCCGTATATAACTATCCATTCTATAATTGGCACTTCTATGCATACGCACACATTAACCATTCTACGATCCAGCACTTCCATATGTAAAAACATCTTAGCCTTTTTATCGGCATTTCTTTACATACTCACGCATTACTCCTCCGACGATTGATGCTTCCGTATATAACTATCCATTCTATAATTGGCACTTCTATGCATACTCACACATTAACCATTCTACGATCGGCACTTCCCATACGCAGAAGCATCTTAACCTTTTTACCATCGGCATTTCTTTACATACTCACGCATTACTCCTCCGACGATTGATACTTCCGTATATAACTATCCATTCTATAAATTGGCACTTCTATGCATACGCACACATTAACCATTCTACGATCGGCACTTCCACGTAGAAGCATCTGCTTTTACCATCCAGCATTTCTTTACATACTCACGCATTACTCCTCCGACGATTGATACTTCCGTATATAACTATCCATTCTATAATTGGCACTTCTATACATACTCACACATTAACCATTCTACGATCGGCACTTCCATACGCAGAAGCATCTTAACCTTTTTACCATCGGCATTTCTTTACATACTCACGCATTACTCCTCCGACGATTGATACTTCCGTATATAACTATCCAATTTCTATATAATTGGCACTTCTATGCATACTCACACATTAACCATTCTACAGTCGGCACTTTACGCCGCAGAAGCATCTTAACCTTTTTACCATCGGCATTTCTTTGTACTCACGCATTACTCCTCCGCCGATTGATACTCTATAATTATCCATTTTATAATTATGCACTTCTATGCATGTTCAAGCATATTAACCATTCTACGATCACCATACGCAGAAGCATCTTTTAACCTTTTTACCATCGGCATTTCTTTAAGTAGTACTTCCACGCATTACTCCTCCGACGATTGATACTTCCGTATATAACTATCCATTCTATAATTGGCACTTTGCGCGCTCACAACATGAATTACCTTGGGCTGACTTCCAGCCTCCACATGGAATATCTTGGACCTTTACCATTTGTAGCTTTTTTGGCATTGCAATGCATTATCTTCCGGACGATTGATACCTTCCATAACTTATCCATTTTAATGGTACTTCTGCGGTTGTTCATATATTAACGTTTCATGATTTGCATTTGCAGCAGAAGCATTTTAACTTTTTACTAATGGCATTTTTTGTATACCAAGTATTGCTTCTGGACGATTGATACCTTCTGCAATATAATCATTCATCTATAATTTATACCTTCAAAAGGCGCATGACATTAACCATTTTACGATCGGTATCATACGTAGAAGCATCTTAACCTTTTACCATCGGCATTTCTTTACATACTCACGCATTACTCTTCCGACGATTGATACTTCCGTATATAATCATCTCATTCTATAATTGGCACTTCTATGCATACTGTCATTACTGTCCGGTTCACGACTGGCAATTTGCATACGTAGAAGCATCTTAACCTTTTTACCATCGGCATTTCTTTACATATCTCATTGCATTACTTCCTCCGACGACGATACCCGTATAACCATCCATTCTATAATTGGCACTTCTATGCATACGCACACATTAACCATTCTACGATCGCACTTCCATACGTAGAAGCATCTTAACCTTTTTACCATCGGCATTTCTTTACATACTCGTCACGCATTACTCCTCCGACGATTGATACTTCCGTATATAACTATCCATTCTATAATTGGCACTTCTATGCATACTCATTATTACTACGAACCATTCTACGATCGGCACTTCCATACGCAGAAGCATCTTAACTTTTTACCATCGGCATTTCTTTACATACTCACGCATTACTCCTCCGACGATTGATACTTCCGTATATAACTATCCATTCTATAATTGGCACTTATGCATACGCACACATTAACCATTCTACGATCGGTACCCATACGCAGAAGCATCTTAACCTTTTACCATCGGCATTTCTTTACATACTCACGCATTACTCCTCCGACGATTGATACTTCCGTATATAACTATCCATTCTATATAATTGGCACTTCTATGCATACTCACACATTAACCATTCTACGATCGGCACTTCCACATGTAGGAAGGTATCTTAACCTTTTACCATCGGCATTTCTTTACATACTCACGCATTACCTCTCCGACGATTGATACCTGCATATAACTATCCATTCTATAAATTACACTTCTATGCATACGCACACATTAACCATTCTACGATCGGCACTTCCATACGAAACATCTTTAACCTTTTTACCATCATATTTCTTTTTTTACATACTCACGCATTACTTCCTCCGACGATTGATACTCGTATATAACTATCCATTCTATAATTACACTTCTATGCATACGTACACATTAACTATTCTACGATCATACCCTCCATACGTAGAAGCATCTTAACCTTTTACCATCGGCATTTCTTTACATACTCATGCATTACTCCTCCGACGATTACACTTCCGTATATAACTATCCATTTCATAATTGGCACTTCTATGCATACCTACACATTAACTATTTCACGATCGGCACTTCCATACGCAGAAGCATCTTAACCTTTACCCATTTCTTTTACATACTCACGCATTACTCCTCCGACGATTGATACTTCCGTATATAACTATCCATTCTATAATTGGCACTTCTATGCATACGCACACATTAACCATTCTACGATCGGCACTTCCATACGCAGAAGCATCTAACTTTTTACCATCGGCATTTCTTTACACTCACGCATTACTCCTCCGACGATTGATACTTCCGTATATAACTATCCATTCTATAATTGGCACTTCTATGCATACCACACATTAACCATTCTACGATCGGCATCATATGAATGCATCTTTAACCTTTTTACCATCGGCATTTCTTTACATACTCACGCATTACTCCTCCGACGATTGATACTTCCGTATATAACTATCCATTCTATAATTTGTACCTATGCATACGCACACACATTAACCATTCTACGATCGGCATTCTCCATACAGAAGCATTCAATCCTTTTAAGACATCGTACTTTTTACATACTCACGCATTACCTCTCGGACGATTGATACTTCCGTATATAACTATCCATTCTATAATTGGCACTTCTATGCATACGGCATTAACATTAACCATTCTACGATCGGCACTCCATACGCAGAAGCATCTAACCCTTTTACTATCGGCATTTCTTTACATACTCACGCATTATCCGACGATTGATACTTCCGTATATAACTATCCATTCTATAATTGGCACTCTATGCATACTCACACATTAACCATTCTACGATCGGCACTTCCATACGTAGAAGTATCTTAACCTTTTTACCATCGGCATTTCTTTACATACTCACGCATTACTCCTCTGACGATTGATACTTCCGTATATAACTATCCATTCTATAATTGGTACTTCTATGCATACGCACACATTAACCATTCTACGATCGGCACTTCCATACGTAGAAGCATCTTGTGGAATCCTTTTACCATCGGCATTTCTTGGCATCACGCATTACTCCTCCGACGATTGACATTTCCGTATATAACTATCCATTCTATAATTGGTACTTTATGCATACGCACACATTAACCATTCTAACATCGGCACCTTCCATACGCAGAAGCATCTTAACCTTTTTACCATCGGCATTTCTTTACATACCATGGCCATTCGACGATTGATACTTCCGTATAACTATCCATTCTATAATTGGCACTTCTATGCATACCAACAATATTACTTAACCATTCTACGATCGGCACTTCCATACGTAGAAGCATCTTAACCTTTTTACCATCGGTATTTCTTTACACACCACGCATTACTCCTCCGGACGATTGATACTTCCGTATACAACTATCCATTCTATAATTGGCACTTCTATGCATACTGTTACTAACTATTCTACGATCGGTACCAGTATGCAGAAGCATCTTTTAACCTTTTTACCATCGGCTTTCTTTACATACTCACGCATTACTCCTCCGACGATTGATACTTCCATATAACTATCCATTCTATAATTGGCACTCTATGCATACTCGTCATTATCAACCATTCTACGATCGGCACTTCCATGGTGTCATCTTAACCTTTTTACCATCGGTATTTCTTACATACTCACGCATTACTCCTCCGACGATTGATACTCGTATATAACTATCCACTTTATAATTGGCACTTCTATGCATACGCACACATTAACCATTCTACGATCGGTAATTTCCCATACGCAGTAAAGCATCTAACCTTTTACCATCGGCATTTCTTTACATACTCACTTACCACTCCTCCGACGACTGATACTTCCGTATATAACTATCCATTCCATAATTTATACTGGCGTATACTCAACACATTAACCATTCTACGATCGGTACCTCCATACGCAGAAGCATTCGTAATCCTTTTTACCATCGGCATTTTTTACATACTCACGCATTATCGCCTGACGATTGACATTTCCATATAACTATCCATTCTATAATTGGCACTTCTATGCATACGCACATTAACCATTCTACGATCGGCACTTCCATACGCAGAAGCATTCATCTTTACCATCGGCATTTTTTACATACTCACGCATGGCTCTCCGACGATTGATACTTCCGTATATAATCATCCATTCTATAATTGGCACCTCTATTACTCACACATTAACCATTCTACGATCGGCACTTCCATACGTAGAAGCATCTTTAACCCTTTTTTGCACATCGGTATTTCTTTACATACTCACGCATTACTCCTCCGATGATTGATACTTCCGTATATAATCATCCAATTCTATAATTGGTACTATGCATATGCACATTAACCATTCTACGATCGGCACTTCCATACGTAGAAGCATCTTAACCTTTTTACCATCGGCAGTACTTTTGACACATCATACATTACTCCTCCGACGATTGATACTTCCGTATAACTATCCATTCTATAATTACACCTTCTATGCATACGCCAATAACAAATCTGTATCTTGCTGACTCGGCACTTCCATACGCAGAAGCATCTAACCTTTTTACCATCGGCATTTCTTTACATACTCACGCATTACCCTTCCGACGATTGATACTTCCGTATATAACTATCCATTCAATTAAATTTCGTTGTATATCATTACTAACCATTCTACGATTTGCACTTCCATACGTAGAAGTATCCAACCTTTTACCATCGGCATTTCTTTACATACCCGCTTAGCATTGATTTCTCCGATGACGACATTTCCTGCATAATCATCCATTCTATAATTGGCACCTCTGCATACGCACACATTAACCATTCTACGATCGGCACTTCCATACGCAGAAGCATCTTAACCTTTTACCATCAGGTACTTTTTGCATACTCACGCATTATTCCTCCGACGATTGATACTTCCGTATATAACTATCCATTCTATAATTGGTACTGCATGCATACTCACACATTAACCATTCTACGATCGGCACTTCCATACGTAGAAGCATTCTGTGAACCTTTACCATCGGCATTTTCATATACTCACGCATTACTCCTCCGACGATTGATACTTCCGTATATAACTATCCATTCTATAATTGGCACTTCTATGCATACTCACACATTAACCATTCTACGACCGGCACTCGCATACGCAGAAGCATCTAATCCCTTTTACCATCTATATTTTCATATACTCACGCATTACTCCTCCGACGATTGATACTTCCGTATATAACTATCCATTCTATAATCGGCACTTTATGCATACCACACATTAACCATTCTACGATCGGCACTTCCATACGTAGAAGCATCTAACTTTTTACTCATCGGCATTTCTTTACATACTCACGCATTACTTCCTCCTCTGACGATTGATACTTCCGTATATAACTATCCATTCTATAATTGGCACTTCTATGCACATGCACATTAACCATTCTACGATCGGCACTTCCATACGCAGAAGCATCTTAACCTTTTACCAATGGTATTTTTACATACTCACGTAATACTCTCCTCCGACGATTGATACTTCCGTATATAACTATCCATTCTATAATTGGTACTTCTATGCATACGCACACATTAACCATTCTACGATCGGCACTTCCATACGTAGAAGCATCTTAACCTTTTTACCATCGGCATTTCTTTACATACTCACGCATTAAATTTTCTATGATCATCATTTTTATACGTACGCAACTAGCCCTTCTTCAACCGATACTTTCATACGTACGCACACATTTTCCCCTCTACAATTGACACTTCCATACGTATGAACACTTAAACCCTTCTACAATCAGCACTTCCATATATGCGCAGTCATGAACCCTTCGCCATACATATCAATTATTCTATATTATCACTTCTTCGACATAATTATTGCTTATCCATAATATCGTTTTTTCTATAAATATGAATTTTCATATTTCTGTAAGATTTCACATTTATATATTTAAGCTACAATCTATTAAGATTCGATTCTTGTAAATTTATGAAATGGTGGAAACTCTGGCAGATTTTTATTAAGATCTGGTTGTAATTTTTATTTAGAAACACGTTCATGAATTTAATGGCAATTTTCCCAAAGTGCTCTTAAAACGCAATCACGCATTTAGTAGAAGTTTAACACAATCCGAAAGAACAGTTTCTAACTGCAAGTTCTCAGATGGCTGTTTAAACGGCGTTAACATTATCTACGCGATCAGTTGTTTTGTATTGCATATCAAGGGGCTTCATTAAAATAGTCGAAACTCTTTAACCGGTAACTAAGTAAACGTACTTAGTGAAAAATAAGCAGATATGATGTTTGTAAGAAAAAAAAAACGAATGAGAATATGAACCAAGAAATAACAAACAATGAATGGCTCATTATTGCATTCTGTACTGTTGAATTAAAGTAGAATACAATAAGAAATAAATTCGTGCTAATTTACATAAGTCTTCACTAATTTAGATGGGGAATTTTGATAATCATTCGAGGTAACGCTGAGGTGAAATAGATATTATGCTGAAGAATCGTTTCCAGAGTTGAGAATAGAATTGCCGAAAGGATATACTTTGAGAAGTTCAGGAATAGTGTGTGTTCTAGAAATAATATGAAGAAATTTGTTAACTCGTTCGAAAGATTAAAAGTCTTGTATTTGGAAAGCAATACAGCTGATGGTACTGTAATGGATATAAGAGCAGAACATGCAACTGGCGAGTCGATTTCGAATTCCAGATTACCCTTTCGCACTAATACATTTGGAAAAGTCATAAGCTATTCTTTTTTTATTGTTTATATGTTTAGTAGCATATAGCGGATTCTGCAGATTTAGCTATCAACAATTCTAACAAAAACAACACTGAACTTCAGCCCATGGAGAAGACGACGGAAAAACACTCAGCCATCTTTCTCAAGATGATATGACAATTCATAAATAATAAAGAAAAGGAATTATGCAAAGTTTTGAATATTTAAAAGGAATCAGAATTTCAGATATCATCTTGACTCCTATTGTCAATTCTTAGTGCCGATCGAGGTTGAATAAAAATAATTCTTGAAAGGTATGGCGATGATTTTTTTCCGGCGATCTCTCGTTTCTTCGCGATCATGATCTCGACTATTTATGCCAACTTTCTCATATCGTATAGTCCTACGAGTGTTACAAATCTATATAAAGTCATTTTTAACTATGCAAATCCCATACAAAGGAATAAGACCACTAAGACATAAAGAGTTAATGAGTTACTTTTAAGGAGAAAGAACAATAAAAGAACAAGAGTGAAGAAAACCATAAATAAGAATTGACATTTAATTTAAATGTTTCAGGATCGAAATTGATAGCGAAGCAAACAAGCGGAAGCGAGTTTCACAAACGAGAAATGCGATAGAACTTACGGTTACATTTAGACATGTCAATTGTAAAATGTTGATAACTTGCCGCTAGTCTAGTACATCGATTAAATTCATAAAGTCTAGTTCAGTTAAGTGCCATACGTCATACGCGCTTGGACGATGATGTGTCGAAAGACACATGGCTGATTAGCCAGAATATTTTCGTGCATTGGGTTGCCATTACTTTCTGCTGTAGACTGGTTGACAACCAAAGCTATAGAAACCAATCTGTTCTGCTATTTAACCCATAACGGGAAGAAGAAGAGATGGATTATTATCTTTCACAAGGATGTTTGTACGTAAGTTATTATAACGAATTCAACTGAAATTCCGAGGCGATATCCACCACGCACAAAATCTGGATACCATAGAGAAAAATTGATCAAGAACAGTTACTATGAAATTATGTTCGTCTAATGTTTCTCGACAGGCTGCAAAGAAGAATCTGTAATGTAATTGGTCCTGACCTGGCAGCTCGACTCCAGCCACTTTCTCACCGGCTTTCCTCTGTCTCTTCTACAAATATTTTCATGGCTTTCGCTCCGACAAACGTAGGTCACTGGTGTCCCCTTCACAAGAATTTACTCGTGCAACCAGACTGGCAACAAGGTTCCGCCTCTTTACGGTTAAATCAACCAACTGCAGATGACAATTCCACACCTTCAGTTTCTTTTCTCGCACTTCCCGCCTGTGGGATTCCCTTCATCATCTCTTATGCGGGGGAAATGGCAATTCCTCAATTAATTATTAAATGTTACCATAAAGTTATTTTTTCACTGGGTAAATTTTGGCTCTAGGTAGTTTGCGGGAAGGGATGAAGATAATAGAAAATTACTGAAATCTGACAGGTTATGGTCTATAGTTGTCTAACCACCGTGACAAAATGTGATACAAGGTCAATTTCATGTGAGGCACTCGAGCCCGTACACCGGTGTCAGGACTAAAAATTGCCTAGTCCCTGAAACAGCCGGTTGTGTTAGCATTGGTATTGCTATCGATTCCACATTTTAGTTAAATAAGGTAGCTTTCCTCCGTGACGAAGCACCTTTCAATATTTCTTCAGTTGGACTGTACCTAAAGGCAGAGAGATGTCAACAGCGAGCCGGGTAGCGGACTGTTTTTAAGGGGCCTAAAAGCTCAAGAGTTGGCTAGCGAAAGGAATCATTTACATAACCAATACCACTCAGTACACCACCCTGACTTTTTCATGTGGAAGTTGGTAGACTGTTCTGGCAGGAAGGCATTTCCTTTATTTCGTCAAGAGCAACATAATAAACATCGTCTCTTTGACTGACGCGGCATGTAGCGTTATCGATAGCGGTTCGTCTAAATTTCATTTCTGACATTTCATTTCAGATTAAACTGAGTTTTCCATGTTTGGGCGCTAGACAGTCTAGGAGAAGGCAAACCATGACTTTCAAACCGTGGAAGAAGTAACTGGGTGAGGTGGGGGCTATCTAATTATGCTGTCTCGCGTTCAATAATTAGCTTCTTACATAAAATCTTTTAGCTTTGTTACATCTATATTATCATGAAATAAGACTCTAAAAAGCTTTTCTAATATATATATAAATCCAGGTGAAGAGCACCAACAGTTTTACAATCACGGGTTCACCGGCATTTAATTTTATAAAAAAGAAGTGCTCAATACAACAAATATTGTAGAGCATAATATAATTGAATTTGTTTTCTTATTTAACATTTATATAGTTTACATTGCGACATGGAAATTTTTATGTTTCGAGATTTTGACCTCGTCATCAGGCAATATATTAAAGATCGAAATGATCACCCCTTACATCCTACCCAGATTTCAAACATATCGGTCTCATAAAAATTACCGTATACTGGTCTAACCAGTACCTCTTTTACTGTTATATGTATATATATATATATATATATATATATATATATATATATATATATATATAAAGAGTGAAAGAGATACAGAGATAGATATGTAGATATATACAATTAGATATAGTGATATTTACATAAATAGACAAATATATATATATGCACATCAATACTGAGTCAGGCATAGAGTCAGGCATGTAGATGATATACTTAAGAAGGAGGTGAAATGCATGTAAATGATATAGTGAAGGATAGTCAGTCATTTTGATCAAATACTCAATGAGAGACCGGCATGTTGATCAAATACTTAAGGAGAGCCCGGCATGTAGATCAAATACTTAAAAAGCACTGGAAAGGGGTTTTGTTACGTTGCAGGTCTGACCACACATCAGGTTCGTTGATAGAGTGCATTTTTTTTGCAGTAAAAACGTTGTAATTTAAAATTAACCTTCGATCAGTTCGTTACCCACGAAAACAATTTCTAGTAGCAAACTAGATTTTATTCTTGAGTAGTAAATTACTGCACAAAGCAAGCGAAATATAGTTGAGTCTTAAATGATGGGGAGAGAGGTCTTCTCTGTCAGTTCTACGAGGCCTTCTGTTTTATTTTTCGCGAGATGGTTAGTTTTAGAGATAAACATTTTTCTTTGTTTTTTTCATGTTTGTTTGAATAGTAATAAATCTTCCTTACTCGACCTTCTCTCCGTCGAGGTTTTCGATACTGTACCGAAGTGTTGACTTCATTTATTGATGACTACCTGTCAAAAGTAAATGTTCCATATCAAGTTGTGCGACAGGTCACACTGTTTTACAATTTTTTACAACCTCAGCTGACTCATATTGCTACACTTACCCCCACTGTAAAAATGACTGTGAACTTTTATAGTTCTCTTAAGGATAAAAAATCTCAATATCTTTTCTTTCTGAATTTCTTGGATTGAAGTTGTTTAAACTATACAATCTGTATATTATCATCAAATTTGTTATCACCTAATTGCCTTCAGTTTGAATTCCTTTGATGAAGAGTTTTTATTTAAACTATATAATCTACTGTTTATCCTCCTCGTCTTTTTTGTTGTTACTAAAACGTTTAGACCACCGTGTTCCTGGCATTCCCCAGGTGGATATCTATTCGAGTAACCTACACAGTACTCTTTATTTAATCTCCAGGAGTAAGCTGTAATTCCACTGCCCATATCAAGTGGTTTATAACATACTTTGGGGATGCACCGGTTCTGCTAGATCATCCTCGGAATGTAGATCACATTAAGTTAGCACTGACATTTTCTTCTACGTAAAAGTCGAATAAATTCTTTTCTTTCACATTTCATTGGTTGATCAGAATAAACTTTTGTATTCTTACTTTTCATTTTGGGAATGAATTCTTTTAAATGAGATTAAATTTTCGTCTTAAAGAAAATAACATTTAATTTCTCATGAATACTTTGAACAAGAACAAAGCCTAATTGATGTAAATCAATTGTTTCAGAATCTTCAGTTTTATAGCTTGATTACAAATTCTACTGGAAGTCTTCCAGAAAAAAAAGCGCATTTTGTTGATACGAAATGTTGAACCGGATTAGTTAATCTGCTTTCTGCTTTTCTGGTTTCTGCTGGCATTGTTGGCGAGGTAGCAGGAAGATGGTCCGTTTTAATCATGGCGGAAGCTGACGCGGAAGCAGCTTCACTTTCCGCTCCAGAAAAGATAAGCGGCAGACAATAAATCAAAGACGACACTTTTACTATCTTGACATTTTGTCGGGTGAAGCGATTCATTTACGCCATTAATCTCTTTGTGCCTATCTTCTTTCAGTTTTTGTTTTAAAAGCTTTCCTTATCTAAAAATATATGTATGCGAAACGATATTTTTATGGTATCGTATCATCTTTCTGTACGCATGCGCCGTTCATAAGCGTTTACTTCTAAGGACCATACTGAGAGTCGTATTTCCATAATTATTAATCAAAAGTTTTGGCCAATTCAAATCCCTGTAGAGTGTTGATGATTTCGATGTTATCGCTATATTCTGTGCCTTGTTTTCTCAATGCCGAATTTATTGTCCCATTATAGTAATGTTTAGATTAGCTGTTTGACATTCATGAATTAACATCATTCTATGTTCCAATTTAGTCCTTATGTAAAACGAGTTTTCAATAAATCGACTCATCACGCCCACTGGCTGTTATAGCTATTTCTAATATTAATGGGAGTTTTCTTTATAGCTTTAGCTTTAAAGTAATGTTGGAGGTTAATAGCTTTATTATATCAACATTTTTTTATATTAAGATCTTTTTAATTTTATAACGTTCATAAACACTGATTATCTCGTTGGCAGTAGTATATTTAACAATTTATTCAAATGTTTGTAGTTTGACCGAGTGAGGGGATTAGTAAAGCTTTTTAGAGTCTTATTTTATGATAATTTAGATGTAACAAAGCTAAAAGTCTTTTACGTAAGAAGCTAATTATTGAACGCGAGACAGCATAATTAGAGATTCACTGTTTTATACATCCATGACTTGTGTAGGCAGAACTTGAACAGCATGGATTCTGTGGTCTGTGTAGAGATGACATGAACACAATCGATTTTCTGTGTAACAGATTTTTAATTTTTTCTTAATCATTTCATGTAAAATGGTAATAAAGCCACTAAGATGCAAGTTGTTCCTGAGCGTAAGAAAATAAGGAAAACATTTAGGAGAGAGAACAATAAAAGAACAGAAATTAAGAAGACAAAAGATAACTCTTGACATTGCATTCACATTTTTAAAAATCAAAGGTATATAGAAAATATGAAGCCAAAACCAAGTTAAACAAACAGCAAATAAGAGCGGAGAAACATTTATCATAGAACTTATGGTTAAATCTAGCGATTTCAACTAAAAATGATGAGAACTGAACGCCAATCTACAGAGTGGTCAGGGAAAGAAAAAAATCCCTGTAAGTTTTAGATTTACTACGTGATTAAAAAATTAACACACACACACACACACACACACACACACACACACATATATATATATATATATATATATATATATATATATATATATATATAATTTCAGGTGACGAGGAATCAAAGATTATTTTTGAGTGCCCTGACATTTATTTTATTATGAACAGTGCTCAATGTAATGAGTATTATAGAGCTTAATATAATTATATAGTTATGAATTAATTGTACATTGCGACACGGAAAGTTCTGTTTTGAGATAGATTCTCATCATCAGGAAATGTTGCTGTAACATGGAAAGACACCACAGACGTAACAAATTGGTTTTATAATATAAAAGAAAAAAAACACAACCGCTCTTTTTTCCAATTTGATATCAAGAAGTACTATCCATCGATATCAAAAGAACTATTTGTTACATCATTGGAATTCGCCACTCTTTACTCAGATGTAACGGCGGAGGAGAAAATAATAATAATGAATGCAAAAGCATCTGATCATTCATAAAAAAGAACAGTGGAAAAAATTAATTCCAAAGAGGACAATTTTGATATTACTATGGGATCTATGGACTCTACGTGTCTTCAAATCTGGTAGGACTATTAATATTATATAATCTCACAGTCTATAAATAAGTAAATACTAAAGATATAGGGACGATGGACTTATGATAAGAAATGCGACTAATTTCAAAATAGAGAGAATTAGAAAAATGATACATAAAGAGTTTAAAAATCTTAATTTAAAAGTAACAATTAAAACAAATATAAAAAAAGATTTCCTCAATGTAACCTTAGATCTAGAAAAAAATATACACCAGCCATATAAAAAAACCAAATACCAATCTTTTATACATCCACCCAAAGTCTAACCACCCTTCATCTGTCATCAAGCATATACCCTCATCAATAGAATACAGAATTAGTAGAAATTCAGCTAATGAGGAAGTACATAATAAGCATAGCAATTTTTATATTATTGCATTAAAAATAGTCGATACAACAACCCAAATATTAAATATGTAAACGAGAAAAGTAACCCCCGAAAAAAAAAATAGGAATGGGAATATCATTCAACCAGATGATTAGTAGTAAATTGGGGAAAAATTCCTTGCGTTAATTAGGAAACACTTTCCGGAAAAAGATCCACTAAGTAAGATCTTTAATAAAAACACTATTAAATTAACTTACAGCTGTATGAATAAGCTAGAAGAAAATTATAAATAATCACAAAAATAATATTTTAAAAAACTTCAACAAAATCAATAAAAACAACCGGATTACAGAAAATAACAATTTTGACAAGAAAAAATGTAATTGTAAAACCCCCATTGACTATCCGTTAGAAACCAGGTGCTTAACGGAATCAATAGTCTATCAATGTGAAATATCCCCAAAGAAAACCCAAATAATATAAAAATTTATATAGAAAGTAATCGAAACACTGTAAAGCAGCGAATTTACCAGCACACCTTCATTTAATAATAACAAATACAAAAATAGAATGTCCCTATCGAAATATTATTGGTACCTAAAGGAAACAAAAAAAGCAAAAACAACCACAATAAAGTGGAAAATTCTAAAGAAAGCTAAAACATGCAAGTCCTTAAGTGAACCATGTTCATGAGGTTTATACGAAAAGCTATTTCTTATTAAATCTCTTAAGATTAAAAATCTATTAAATAAACGCAACGAAATAAATGTCATATGTAGACATTGCAAATTATTCACATTAGAAATTGGATAAAATCTAAAGGAAATAACATGAATATAACCAATACGTGCTTAAGGAAAATAATTAATAACGAACCATATAAAAATAAATTGAAACATAAAATTACTTTTTTTAAAATAAATCTTTCTTTTTATAAAAAAAACTTTACGACAAACAAATAGATAGACCAAAAATTATTTTTTATAAAAATTTTTTTCTTAAAAAAATCATTACAACAAATAAATAAATAGACTAAAAATGATAAGTAAGTGAAAAAATATAGAACTTTAACATCTTGACCCTTAAGGAGGGAAAAGAAACAAAGGAAAAGGGTAGGATGAAGGAGGAAAAAAGAAAAAAAGAATAAAAGAAAAAAGAGAAAAAGTTGGTTAGTATGTATTCTTTGGGGCCAAATCTCAAAATGAATCTTCACTCTGATTAGCCCCCCACCAAAAAAACACACACACACACACACACATGTAAATTTTATATCTTCCTACATACATACACAGCAAACGAAAGGTTTTTGTCATTTAAGTGTAAATCACCTGCACAACCAACAGCAACATTGCCTGATGGTGAAAATCTATCTCGAAACATAGAAATTTCCGTGTCACAATGTACAATTAATTCATAACTATATATATATATATATATATATATATATATATATATATATATATATATATATATATATAAAATTTTACTATAATATATGCTCAATTTTACATGTTATTTCGGTGATCAAACGTGTTATGTTTCGACAACACGTTTTTTTGTTTTCCAGAACCAACATCTTCGAGGATACATTAATTATCTCTTTCTTGTCAGCGGGATGTGGAAAAAGACGGGTAGTCATGCTTTTGCTCAATCTATCGAATTCCGTCTAGTAAAATTTGGGTTTGATTCTCATTGGAAGTATCAGAATTTTATTTTGAAACATTTAGTTTTTCTTTTTCTTTATAAGTTTTCAATCCACTTTATTGCGAATCTGAACAATTATCATTCATCTCTTTCGTCTTTCTTTTTACTTTCTTTCTTATTTTTGTTTGATTACGCACCTGAGGTCCCTGAGGTCCCAGTGTCACATCTACACTAAAAATATTCTTACCATTCTTACTACAGTCACCATAATACCCCAAAGTCTCCTTGAAGTCCAAACGTAGTTGTCAAATGTACAAAAGAGGGTAGATATAAATAACAGTGGAAAGTGGAAAGTTCATCAGAACAATTACCATAAAAGTATTTATAGAAAAAGCACATAAAATCTACGTTACGGGTGTTTGAATGTTACTGAAATTGATTTGCAAGTTCAGGACTAATAAAATTGCAGATTCTTTGTATTTTATCTAGTTTCAGGCTATTATAAATAAATTTCCAAGCACTTCTGTTGCCTTTTCTACGGATTAGAATTTAGTGTTTAATTTTCTTACACAGTTTTAACTTTTTTGGCCATATCAAGGAAGGGACGGATTCATTCCTTTTCTAAAGAAACAAAAACGAAAGTGAATGCAACGGCCTAGAGACGACCTCCTAATTTCTGTTGTTCCCATGTCCACCATGGATCTGTTCCATGTCCCAGTTATGGCCAAAAAATAAAGACATCAAACTCAAATTCAAAATATTATGAAAGAATTAAAATACATTTTTGTAGCAAGAAAACTAACGAAACATTAATACATTACTGGAAAAGGAAGAGAAAAGTTACAAGCTGTACATTTTGAGAAAAGAAATTACTATAGCTTCTGAGCAAATTAAATTTCGGCATTAGATGACCCATTAGTAGTTGATATGCCGTTAAACAAAACAAAACCCGGAATTTAAATTCTGCTCACCAATTACAATTTTAGCTCTGATATCCTTGATATCACCAGGACTTAATATTTGCTAGTGCTTAACATGTTTAATCAATATGCCGTTAAACAAAACAAAACCCGGAATTTAAATTCTGCTCACCAATTACAATTTTAGCTCTGATATCCTTTATATCACCAGGACTTAATATTTGCTAGTGCTTAACATGTTTAATCAATATGCCGTTAAACAAAACAAAACCCGGAATTTAAATTCTGCTCACCAATTACAATTTTAGCTCTGATATCCTTTATATCACCAGGACTTAATATTTGCTAGTGCTTAACATGTTTAATCAATATTATCTTTAATCACAGATTTTTCTCAGACTCTCGAAATAGACATATTTCCCAGTTTTCTATCCGAACGTAAACAAAACAATTTCTAAAGAAATGGTTGGATGTTTAATTTATTAATCCGACAAATTTTTATTACTTAAACGTTATTTTTAGTGGATACTTCTGTTTAAGTAAACGCCTCGTTTTTCTGTTAAACAATATATTTATTTTTGTTTACCAGACTGAACATTGAAGAAATATTGTTCAGGAAAAATGACGCTCTCCGGGAAAGAAACTGAGCATATATGCCTATTTCGAGAGTCAAAGAAAAATCTGTGTTTAAAGGCACTATTCATGAGTTGAATTTTATTTAGCCATCGACATACTCTGTAGCCGAGAGGTCAAAATACGTCAGATCAGGATGTATAGTATAAACTAATACAAGCGAATAACATAACAGCGTAAATATGAGGTTTGTTTTTTCTTGATGCGATGTTCTGAAAAAAAAAATGAAAGTAATACTTTTGACATTTTCTTTGTTCATATGCGTCTTCCTTTTGCACTTTCTCATGACAAATATAAAAACTCTCTGTACAATAAAAAAACGCAAAACTTTTCTGCAAAGGCTTTGTTTAGCAACTGATGCATGATTGTATTTCAAAAGAGTAACTGACTGCTAGCCAAGTGGTAAGAACGTTGGCTTTCTGACCATGAAGCCCGCTTTAGAATCTTACAATCGTCGATTTATCAGGAAGGTGACTTATTGATATTATCTGTCTGGAGCATGCAATTCAAATTGACCCAAGGTTCGTGAAATTGTGTAGATGGAACTTTTTGAGACCCGTGGATGGTTAGGTGTGCACGAAGTCACAACTAATAATGACCAAGGGTTTAAGCGTACTGGTCTTGTGTGACCGAGGGTTTAAGGGTCCTGGTCTTCTTCAGGCTAGATAACGCACTCGCTTCCAGAAACTGTAAGTAAGGTCTGCTAAATATAGTTGGAGCATAAACCAAGCTATATGGGTGTTGAGCAAACAAAATGTGTCTGAGCAGGCGTCTTCGGCGGGAATTAGCTAGTCACTCTGAGAAACAGGTGTCCTTGGATACGAGAGGCCAGCTATAAATAGATTTTATGTTAAGAAACAAAATGAGTTTAGCAGAATAATTGTTTGGCTTTTTCATTTGATACGAAATGTTTGATGTTTTCTCTCGCTAGACAATCCAATAAAACAATTTGAATGATTGAATTGTTCGACAACCATGACGTAACTGACAACCCATAAAGATTCGCTTTTGTGTGCTTTGTTTTGATACGCGCCCACATGCGCCAATATTCTATCATGTGCATTTAAGCAGTTGATACTTCGGCCGTTTTGTAATGTTCATTGCAATTACCATTTAGCATGCACCAGACAAAATAAACATTTAGGTAGCATATCGGATGTGCGTTGTGGTGCAGTGGATATCGTCTCGAAATCAGAAAGCCGAGTTCGAATCCCAGTTGAATTCGTTGCATTCACTTACGCGTTAATACACTTGGGAATGGTATTAATCCGTTGTTTATGAGTTAATTGCACAACATTACTGAAGGCGATGTTATGCGTGTGTTGTAGTTCTGTTGACGTTTTATTTTGGAATACCGTTTGATTTAAGAAATTGTAGGATATTATATGAACTAATATCATGAAATTTACTTCACATTTGTTGTTTAGTTGATTGACTATTTTGTGTTATAGCATCACTTCTATGAACTATTCGACGCCATAACCTAAATATTTTGTATGTAATTCTATACTTTCAGAGTAAAACTATGTTTAGATAGATACGTTGGAGCTCATAAAATATATTGCTGATCATTTTACTATAAAATATATTTTAATGTTACATTGGTTGACATTTTGCTATGAAAGGTATTGTTTGACATTTTATTATAAAAATGTATTCATTTGGGCGTTCGCTATTTTTTCCTTAACCCTCTAGGGCCATTCGTATCATATATGATACAGTATGAAAACAAGCCTTGAAAGAAATATTTTCCTGAAAAATTTTTTAAGAGAAATATTTTATAAATTTCAAATGAAAGCAGTACTGACTGCTCAGTCAATGAATACCAAATGTTTCCTTATAGGGAAATACTGTATCACATATGATACGAATGGCCCTAGAGGGTTAACTGGGACCATAACAGGTGTTACTACCTCGAGTTAATGTTAATATAAGAACAACAAAAATTTAGAGGTGGTCCACGTGCTTCAAAACCTAAAATCTTCTGATCAACGGCCACGCTGCCGGATGTGGTATATTGACATACTCAGGACGACTCTTGGTCATGCTGTGAGATTTTCTGCACTACATCGTATACACAGAAACACACACATTCTGTAGAATATACAAAGTTCTTTCTCTCTCTTTATGTAAATGTGGAACGAAAATACGTGCATTATCATTTATGTAAGAACTCAAAATAAATAGAGGTGTTTTACTTATGTATCTTACTGATTTGATTTACGGTATACGCCTGGGAACATATTCATCCCGAAAGTTGAAGTGATTGGTTGATGGATGTTTTTAGAACCAGTTACTCAAGCGTTTGTCTCTTCTTCTCGTCCCATTCCCCTTCCGGCGGTAGTTACAGTAATGATCTGCCTGAAGCCGGGAAAATGTCTCGTCGAGTTTTCAATTGACCAATTAGTAAATGGAAGAAGGCAATGTCTGCTCGCAAGCGTTTGGTTCTGGTTTGTGAGTGGAAACGAAGATGCTACCTCCTGACCTCTCTTCGACTGGAGACGTCGGCAATCATAAAAATTATTTATTTTCGTGAGACCGGTTTTTTTTTCTGAACAGTGAACTAAGCTAGTCTTCCAGAAATATTTCTTTTCCTTCGATAATGCGAAAGACTCAGTACTTCGTTCATGATGCAACGTTTTTCAAGTAACATGGTCGGAATAATGACTGACATTTGAATGTTCTCCGTGTTTGATGCTATAAGTATTTTCCTTATAAATTCTTGACTACTTTTTGTATTTTATTATAGTTTTTATGTTCACTTCAAGGTATTAATCCGTCATTTCCCTCCAGTTATCGGTTAAATAATAGAACAGATTGGGTTCTATAGCCTCGGCTGGCAACCAATCTACCGCAGAAAGCAATGGCAACCTACTGCGGGATAATCTTATTTCGAGACATGATCGCCCAAAGCGTGTATCACGTATGGCACTTAACTAACTGACTGACATTCTCATCACTGTGACTTCCATGTCGATTTCATGAATGTTTTTATGGGAATTCTAACGAATTTTAAGTAGTATTAGATTGGCAACTAGCTCTCACTGTTTGGCTGTTGAAATAGCTATTCCTAAAAATATGACTTCTTTCCTAAACCAATATACGTTACTATAATTTTTTTTAAAAATTCAAAGAACACGGTTAACTTCATAGCATATGTTATTTAATATGTATAACACAAATTAATACTAAACTAAAATACACTCTTTCCATTGCTCATTTATTGGTATTGTCTTCATATTTATTACAATATTCACAACGTTTTGGCTGTTGTTCGCTCGACCTTCTTCAGGAATTTCGAAACGAACCCTTTATTAAGATCATTGGGGTATATCAGTCTCATTTCATGTGCAAATGCCACTTCTTGTAGCCATGTAGTTATCTCCCTTTAACTTATCTTTCTAAGTTATCTTGTACTCCTGCTGTAGCCTGGTATTGAACTCACATCTCTGTGTCAAGTCACTGAAACTAACCAAAACGTGATCGTAATAAAAGTTTCGTTTCGTAATTCCTGAAGAAGTACCTTGACTTTTTCGGCTAAACTGTTAATTATTTATGATCGTTTTTTGAATTTAAAATTTTAAAAAGCGAACATGTTTGTAAATCAAATTAACCATCACGCTTGGGTGATCATGTCACAAAAGAGACATAACTGACTAGACAGAATATTTTTTTCGTAGTAGATTGCTATTAATTTCTTCTGTAGACTGATTGCCAACCAAGGCTATTAAACACAATTAGTCCTTTTGTTTTACCTGTAGCTGAAGGGAGAAACGACTTTCCCAAGAGTATTTGTGCGTAAGTGAATGCAACGAATTTAATCAGAATTCAAGACGACTCTCCGATTTCTCTTTATGAACCGATATCCAATGCACCAAGACGCACATCGACCTGTCAGTAAATATATGTTACAAAATAAAATTCTTGCACTCGCCTTTTTTCAAAGAACTAAACGTGCCGGCTAAGAAAAGTTTTCATTTTGTCTTTATTCATATAATCTTTCTTGTATAATAAACTGTTTTCATTGGTCAGCACTTATTAAGATTCAAATCTTATATTATCGAGACAGACCCCACATAAAAGGATAGTATGGGCAAAGATGGAAACTTGTAAGCCTGCTTAGGTCGAAAATAGCACGACATGTTTCATAGTGTAATTAAAAATGGTGTTATTGCATTCGTAAATGCTATTCTGATCAAATGTGGCCTGTTCTCAAGAAACATAATTTGTTGGTAGTTTGTTTTACATTTTTGTATATATTTATCTGAGTAGATCCTCGCATCTATTTTCGAGGCAATGTTAATAAAAAAAAATTATTCTTTCCGCTGCCGCTTTTTCAGTTGGAAGGTTTTATTTTATTGGCGTGTAACGTTTTGGCTTGCAGTGCTTTGCAAACTTTTACGATTGTTTACAATTCTGACAACGCCATCTTAGGTCGACACCATAACCATAACGAATAAACATGTCAGCTGCAGTCTCTTCCTTTTACTATTATCTGATTATCCGCCATTTTTCGGCTTCTCTATTTCTTTTTAAGTATTACTACCTTTTGTCCTTCCATGTTTCTCACTTCCTTTTAAAGTCTTTTTCATCTTTCCCTTTTAGACTGAACAGTTCCACCATAAATAGAATAAAAGCCATAAATGGTCTAATGCAACTGGTTTAGTAAGTAATGTAACAATGATACAATGGTTGAGAATGCTTGATATACATTTTATACTGGTAAAGCGTTATAACGATAAGACATTACAAGTTGGGGTATATATATGCTTCTTCTATGTACCCTGTCCCTTCAAGACGTAGTCGATCATGGCAATCCACTTCTTCCTGCCCATTGTAGTTCTTGTCCTGCTATGTTGCTCAAAACCCGCTCTGCCATCCATCTGCCAAAGCTCATCAAGTACGACACGCATTGCTTTATCCTGTCTCGCTTTCAGATTCTCTAAGACACCCTTCCTTCCTGCATATCCCAGAAACTTCAGCTGTTTTTTCCTCATGTTAAGTATCAGTTTCCTTTTCATGTCCATCCTCTCCAAAGCTTCGTCGTTTCTCACGTGTTCTGTGCATGGTATCCTCAGCATCCTTTTGTAGAACCACAAGTCGATTATTTCAAATCTTTCTTTCATCTTTGATGAGAATCTCCTGCATTCGCTGCCATTCTGAAGAACCGACATCACATAGCAATCTAGTAATCTTTTCTTTGTTTCCAGCAAAATCTTGCTGTCGCTAAACACTCTGTTCAGATTCTGGAATACATCCTTGGCCATAACTATTCTCTTTCGGATCTCAGTCCCACAATATTTATCCTCTATCCTCTTCGCAGTTTTAGATTTCTGTGCCTACTTGGATTTGGCATTTTAGGCTACTCTTTTTACTGATTAACATACAATCAGTTTTCAGGTAGTTTATAAGTAACCCTTTATTTCCTCTTTCTGTAACTCCTTATTTTAAATTGTTTTCTACTTTTCCATGTCTGCTATCAGCATCTGTTCAGATTGCGGTTATCAATGACGAATCTTTGTAGAAATTCTAACGGTCTCAGAATTATCTCGCCATATAGGTTGAAAAGATCCGTTGAGAAGAATCATCCTTTTCTTACACCACATTCTATCCTTGTATATCTGCTAACTCGTTTCGTGTCAGTATGCAGGCAATTTGCTGTCATTGTAGGTTCTTGATTATTCTAATATCTATCTCAGATATGTACCAACTTTGTCGAGCGTTTGATATGCTTCTGAAAAACAATACTTATTGAAAGTAAATATGTGCGAAAAAGTAATGTTTGCATCACCAACACGAATGAAATTATATATTAAAGTACTTCTAGTGGTTGAATGTTTAAGATTGCTGCTCTTCATCTTCAAGACAACGCTGAACCCTATCATCAACACTTCCTCAAATCATTTGGTACATTTCTACATTAAATTTCAGAAAATATATGAAATTGTTTTAATTCAGGAATTGTTTTCGGTTTGATACCTTTTACCAACCAAAAGAAAAACTCTGGTGCTTTTATTTTAAGTTTGGTGATCGTGATGGCCACTCACATGCTCCACGTCATTCTATCCACCTCAACACGGGATAAAACCAACGTTACTTTTGCTAGCATAAAAATCTTATAGACGGGATTTTTTCAGAAAAAAACTAGATGGAGTTATCATTGATTAAAACAAACATCTCAGGATGAAGATCTGAACGTTAAGCAATTATATTAATATAGGAGAACGCAGAGGGTACTTTTTGCAAAATAATATTCACCTTGTACAAGGCTAAAGAGCCATTCAAAACTAGACGGTTACAGAGTTTATTAAGATATGTGTGTAAGATGATCGTTAATTCTAGACTTTAACAGATAAAAAATTTAGTGATCGGGAGAGCATCCTCTTGAGAGACATTTTCACAAATTTCAAGTGGAACTTACATTTCCCCAATGGATTAAGGGAACGAGCTTGATTCGCTAAAATAATGCGGAGCATGGTGTGTCTTGACCGTGAGAAACTGAAGGAACGTATTTTGCCTGAAAATAGCGATAGAGCAGCGACAGGTTTGCAAGGTTTTGTCTGTTAGTAAATGGGTTGTGAGGTGGAAAATGATTCATGATCAACAAGGCCGCTGCGATTGGAAAGTGAAGACTGGGCATCTCCTGCCGATATATTACAGGAGAGCCACTTTTGTCTTGATTTGGAATAGGATAGGAGGCAGGCGTCAGGTACTTACTAGATCTGTACAGGGAAAAACATTTTTGAGTATTTTTAGCGATGGTTCAGTACAAGTGCTTCTTTAGGACAAGGTTGAGTTTAATTCTATATAAAGACGCTCAAGGCACAGGGCATCCGTTAGAGAACACTTCATTCACTGCGATGTGTAATTCAGGGTTACTGCGATGACGATGTAACTTTACTACTGATTAGGCAGAACGGAGTTTGGTATTGTTTTAGCTATAATCATGGTTTGGCGTGTAAAAATGTAACAAAAACATTGGCAAGTTATATATGAAAACCACTAAATGGATTAAATGACAGAGTGTACAGTCGTAACTGTATTCATTTCTGTAGTTTGTGTTTGTAGAAGTGTAATAGATATCGGCTTGGAATGGGAGCACCGATATCAATTAGTTTGAATTCCAGTTTAATTCGTTGCATTTACTTGCACACATATATCCTTGGGAATGGTATGAATCTATCTCTTCTCCCTCCAACTTTGGTTAAATATCAGGACAGATTGTGTTTTATAGCCATGGTTGGTAACCAGTCTACCACAGAAAGAAATGGTAAGTTGCTGCTTAAAAATCTTGTGCCTAGTCAGTCATAGATCGAAAAAGACGTGATCGACCAAGCGTCTATTACATACAGCATTTAACTGACTGCCCTGCTGTTCAACCCATTACTGAAGAAAAAAGAT
Source organism: Ascarosepion bandense (assembly GCA_037127315.1). NCBI lineage: Eukaryota > Metazoa > Mollusca > Cephalopoda > Sepiida > Sepiidae > Ascarosepion > Ascarosepion bandense. Next base: position 4,551,565 of record JBBBDQ010000316.1, read on the forward strand.
AAATGTTTTGTCTAAATGTCAGTGAATGCAACATGTGGTTAGTTGACTCAAATGAAACCTATAAAAATGCTTAATACAGCGCATACCGGGCTGGATAAGCATATACTTATTCCCGATATAACGGCATCACACAAACCATAGACCTCTTTCTCACCTTCTGTCCTAACCAATTCTCCACCAAAGTATTACTTCTCTTGGTCCCATCATACTACTGATTAATCAATGTAAAGATTTACACCGAACCAAAGGCGTTCGCTGATGTCCAATTTCAATACGCGAACGCTGTGGGAGATTAAGCTATTATATTGCGGATGCTCCTCTGAGTGTTCTTCAAAAATAGAACTCAAAAAATATCCTCATTCTCAAATGGATTCTTTTTGATAGTATTTTGTTGCACAAAGTAACAGAATTTTTGTTACATTCAGAACTAGTCACACTAAGTCCAAGGGAGTTGTGGAATAAATTTGAAAAACAAGTTTTGGGTTTGCCAGCTTTTTTGTTCCAGTCAAATAACAAAACAAGAAAAGCATGATTTTAATAGAAACATAATGTCAGTGACTCCTATTATAAGTGTTTCTTAGGTTATCTTATCATCATCCGGTTAGGCTAAGCTATCTACAATGAACTTGGCTTCTGACTCCATGTTAGTCAATGCCTTTCAGATCTATTCCTTAGTATAAACTGATTTCTCTATCTCGGTTCGAGGATTTTCCAGAGTCAGCAACAGTTTACTCTACGGATAGAATTCCACTGACCATTCTTTAGAAATTAAGTCTTTAATTATCTGTTGCCTGAAGGAGAAATGTTTCGTTTGTCAAGAGAAGCTGTATGATAAAAAACTTTTCAAGAAAAAAAGAAAGAAAAAACGCGGTGTGTGCTCATCTCCGAAGCACTATTTTCCCCTTCCCAACAATTGTTATCAGCAATTCTATGTCTTATAGACAAGATGGATTTTGGTTAATATATATAGAAACATACGGAAAACTGTATGAATGGGAATCTCTTGCAGATGAAATTTCTTGCACCAACTGAAAGTTCCCACATTGCTCCAATCAAGTGGACACAAAACATCGCTTTCAGAAGTACAACGCTGACACTATGAGTTAGACAGCATATTCTGATATTTATCCATTTGAAAAACGGTCGGATATATTTGCTCGTAGATTGTGAGAGCATCAGTGTCTATACATTTCAACCAAAGAATTGGCAAAGTATATATAGGAAGCAAGGGCTTCAACAGACAATGATCACATGAATAGATTGGTAAAGACGTTGCCTGAACGCAGTTTTGAGATTATTTATCGTCCGGCAGGTGTTACAAGTTGCTAAGAATAAAGTCTTCTTCGACATTCTGTTATTAGTTGTATAATTTCGAAACGAATGCTTTTGTTCTACAAAAGTACTTTTAAAACAGACACTAAGAGAGAGACTTGCTCATAGATTTTTGCATACACAATCTCCGTATCAAATCGACTAAATGAAACATAAATCGAAGTCCAGTTGGTCTTATAAAAAATGCAGCATACTTTTGAGAGGCAATGACAAATTTTATATTTCGCTTTTTTTGAGGGAACATTCATAAATCTCACCTACAATTATTGAGCTCAAAATTGTCAACCGAATGCGCTACCTTTTCATTTGTTATTGATTTTATTTTAGAGTTTTATCTCTTCAACAATTTCAAGTTGTGGTCAGATTATGGCCAATGGGGTGTATCTATTGAACAGTGTCTTCCATTTCTTCCAGACGAATTCGATCGATTTCCGGTATCTTAGCAAAGACACAAAAAAAGAAAAAAGTTAACATCGATTAATTTGAAAATAAATATTTCCTATGAAATACTACGCCTATTCTGCAGCGTTTTTGGTTCAGGTTGTGGCACTGAGATTTGAGAGGGTGAACAGAAAGGGAGAAAGTGATAGCAATACGTACACACAAAGGGCGACGCATATGCACCCACAAAAGACACACATGCACGCACAAAGACATACACGCAAAAAGAGTAAAAATCACACAAAAAGTGAGAGAGAGACAAAGACAGAGAGAGAGAGAGAGAGAGAGAAAGAAAAGGGATTCAACAATACAAAGGGAAAAAGGGAGGGAAATACACAAAGAGAGAGAGAGAGAGAGAGAGAGAGAGAAACACAGAGAAAGAGAGAAAAACACACAAACAGAGAGATAATTAGAGAGAAAAATGAGAAAAACTCAGATAAAGAGAAAGACAAAACAGTCAAAGAGAGAAAGAGAAACACACAAATAGAGAAATTAAGAAAGAAACTCACACACAAAGAGAGAAAGAATCAGATGCACAAAGAGAGAGAAATACAAAGTTAGCGAGAAACGCACAAAAGACACAGAGTGGAGTGGCACTAGAGAGAGAGAGAGAGAGAGAGAGAGAGAGAGAGAGAGAGAGAGAGAGATAACGGTACGGATGTGGTGTAGCAGGTTTAATGATGGAAATTCGAATCATCAAGTTTCAATTTCAGCTGAAAACGTTGCTTTCACTTCCGAGTAAATAACCTTTGGAAAGAATATGACGTCTGTAGTTTTAGGTTAATTTCCACAGTAAACTAGAATTCGTAATCTTTGTTGGCAACTCGTGTAGGGGCAAGGACAATTAATCTTAAAACTGGTTTGAGAACTCTAGAGTCGAAGTTCGTTAGCTAATTGGTGATTGTATTGAAGAACATCTTGTCAATTCCTTCAACGTTACAAGAACCATGTTTATCAGCACTTGTGAAACCGTTGAATCCTTTCAGCGACGTACTTAAGTGGTGACCTCTTGGATGACTCATATCTACTCGCCCAAGCTTTATGCAATAGAAACATCATATCACAACACCATAGTCTTCTGAGAATGACGGATGCCTTTTATATAAATGAACTGTAAATTAAGTGAACCTATTCTATGTTATAAAGATTTTGCGTTATTATATAGACTGATGAGGCATGGTAGACTAATGAATAAGAGGTCGGATTGAGGAATAGGAGAGCCGAGTTCGAATTCCAGTTGGATTCATTACAACATTTGGGAAGATATGAATCGATCACTTCTCCTCCAAGTTAAGTATAAAAGAGCAGGACGGTCTGGGTTCTATAACATTGAGGAGGCAACCGGTTTAGGAGAAAGAAAAACTCTGAATTTAAACCAAGCTAGTGAGGGTTGGCATTCGCACGCTGTCGCGCACAAAGTAACACCACTGCGACTGCAGTACATGTGGTGCCACGCTAATGTGGTATATCTAATGTGGTATATCTGGATTTTATTATATTTTTAATAGAAGCCCAATGGACTTATCATATTGATCGTCTCTATTAATTTTGATATGATAGAAATAAATTCATAATTATGAAACATTTCTTGGACTGACACAAAATATACTGAATAAGTATTGCTCTATATTTTGCCATAGCGTATGAACTGGTCTTATGAATATGCAGCAAAATGTATAGAGACACTGAGAAAATTTTATTACGCTGTTTGGGACAAGTAGTTCTTTTTTTCCTTAAAAACGTTTGTAACGTTCACAGCGATTTTAGGCGAATTTACAAAATTACCCCAACAGATTTTTCGAAACAATCTGACAGATTAAACTATTCTAAATGGCTGTGTCGTCAACGAAGATGCCAAGTTGAGAGGTGATGTCATCGGTAAGGTCAGTAATGAAAATTAAAAACAGCATAAACCAGTGATAGAGGCCTGGGAGACAACCATGTTTTTACAAAAAGATCGAGACGAGTGACCGTTCGGGATAACTAATGGTTGAAAGACTAATAATAGTCAAGAATTTCACATCTATATATAAATTTCTCTGACTTTTGTTCGTTTTTCACATCCTCTAAAATAGCCATGCATTGACCCATCGAAACCAAAGTTTAAGGTGATGTGCAAACACGTAAGGGAGTAAAAAATACAGTTTGTTTTACTACGATGCGAAGCAAAACAAAACAAAACAAAAAAAAAAAAAGAAAGTAGTGTTTTTGTCAAAATATTTTTTCTAATCAAATCAGTTTATTCAAAATCTTCCTATTGGTTTGCAAAATTGAATGAAAAGTAAAGTTTTAAGTCTTGACAAAGAATGTTAGTGACAACGTCAACATTAAATGCTATGAGTTGTTCAACACACGTTTTAGCAATCTGCAACTCTTTTCTAGTCTATATAAATTATTTAGGTATAAGAATTACTTTGTTAATGATTCTACAACTAATATATTTTGGATATATTCATGAGTCCAAAATTAAAGCTGCCACCTATAAAGCATTGACAATAATTTTATAAGGATATATATAAACCGAAAGTGACATGAGGTATTGTTTATATAAATACATTTTGAAAGTTATACCAACATTGATGGGTTAATGCCAATTTTATTGTGAAGCTATTGATTTGCATAATAAAATCTAACGTTATGTAGATTACAAAAGTAGAGTTCACTGATATGACAGCTGTCAAAATATAATGAAAGAGGCTTTTCTTTTTAAAAATCTGAAAACTAAATTTATAACTATATGTTTTTTCATCTTTATACTCCATGACCTGGCCAAAAATTATTTAAGCGTATTACAAATATTTAGATTGATAATTGGAAAAAATAAGTAACCTGTCACAATATTGTAAAGTCCGTTTCATCTTGTAATTCACTATACTCTTAGGTTATTGTAATATGCATTTTCTTTCTCTCGTTGTTTCTTATTTTTAACAGTTGTTCAGCACGAAAGCAAATTGAATATTCAGTTCGGTACAAAATTAGATAATATATATGGATTTTTTCTGTTAGTTCATATAAAGTAATGTTAAGTTATCTTAAATATTAATTCATCTCAAGAATTAAATTTTACATCAAGGTTTGATTTGTGTTAAATTTTTGGCTCTGATGAGGTTATAAGTGATGAACAAATAACTTAGAGAGTTGAGTTAAAGGGGGGGGTAACTACATGGCTTTGAGAAGTGGCATCGCGCATGGAATGAGAATGATAAACCCCAGTGCTTGAAATTAAAGGTTCGGTTCAAAATTCTAACATCTGAAGAAGGTCGGAGCGTATAACGGCCGAAGTGGCGTAAACATGGCAGTGAAGATAAGTACAATAATAATATAAATAGTGCAAATATTACCTCATCTCAGAAGTATAAACAGATAGTGAGATTATAAATTTTAAATCAAAATTTGTTTGCCTCTCAATGATCCTTCTCTCAAAGAGGAAAATTATCAAAAATCATCTATGGTCCAAAGATGAATTAGTATAGCCAAGGGTGCATTCCAAAAAAAATCAAGTTAATCATATTTCGTACGTGCAGACAATATTCGAGGTACTTACAAGGAATTTGTTACAATTCAAAATAAAAAAATTATATATTTTGGCTTGTTTATGAAAGCTGCTTTGGCTAAAGTAAGAAGAAAGAAAGCGGCAGTACCAGAAAGAATTCTAACAGAGATGCTGACAACGTTAGATATTTTTGGAATAGACGAGTTTACAGAAATAATAGATGAAATATACAACGGTGGTCACGTACCGACTTTAACAGATCGATTTTCTTAGTACTGCCTAATAAATCAAGCACAAGCGAATGGGAACTTCACCGAAAAATCAGATTCTGATGAATAGAGCACGCTGAAGAATCAGAGCAAAGATGGAAGAAGAATAGTACGGGGTCTTCAAAAACACCGGAACAAGGAACCTGATATTTGTGCTCAGAATGTTGTCAGAAAGAGCAATAAAAATGCAGAAGAACGTGTACCTATGTTTTATATAGTCCACAAATGTGTTCGACAAAGTACGTCACAAAGCTCTATTAGATCTGCTCAACAACGTTTACAGATTAGAGAAATACATTAGAATAATGAAGAAACTATGCTGGCAGCAAACTGTCTGCATACGAACAGGAAATGAATTCAGCCGATATACACGAATTTAAATGTGGATGTGTTTTCTCACTAGATTCATTGAACATATTCTGCGAGACAATTTTGAGAGAACTAGAAATCCTGTCAAAAACTTAACAATATGAGATAAGACACGAATGAAACTAAAAACTACCTAAAGAATGTAGCGAAAGAAAGCGAGAAAAAGGACCAAAGTACAAAAAGTATGAAAGCATGGACATTAGCAAAAAGAGGAGACCAAAATTCGAGTTATAGATCGGGGATACTAAAATCAAGCGGGTACAGAAATTTACATATATCAGGTGTGCTGACAGAATAAGGAAAGTGTAACACTATGGTCCAAAGATGAATTAGTATAGCCAAGGGTGCATTCCAAAAGCTGAATAGAGTATTGGAAAAAAAGGAAAATTTCGTTGGAAACAAAAAAAAAAAAACAGTACTAGAATCTTAGGTGATATCTGTTCTCCTATATGGGAGCGAATGCTGGGGACAATCTTTTTAAAGAAGAAAGTGAGATTTGAAGCAACAGAAATGTGGTTCTACAAAAAGATGCTGAGAACACTAAGGACCAAAAATATGAGCAAAGACGAGGTTTTGGAGAGACTGGAAACTAAAAGGAAACTTATGCTTAACATTAAGAGGGGACAATTGAACCTTCTGTGACACGTAATAAGGAAGGTGCGCTTGGGAAATCTGATACTCATGGGACAGACAGAGGGAAAGACGAACAGGGAAAAAGAGCGCCCGACATGTTTGATGGGTCTAAGTAAATGAATAGCAAAGTAGAATTTGACAGGAGGATGTGGAGGACCATAATCGCTGACGCCCTGAACGAACATGCACATAAAAGAAGATCGGGATGAGTACCGAAGCAGACTCCAGACTTAGGAATAACGAATCCGAATCGCCAACATTTGAGGTGATTGCAAAGGTCAACTGCAGTGTAAGGCAAGGGCTTGGCACTGAGAGAAATTGGTATAAAATTTAGTAAATATAAATTAAAGAGGAGAATAAGTAGAAAAGATGCAATTTATAAATAAGAAGTTGTTTTGGTTTTGACGCTTAATATCTGCGATGACACAAAAATGTATGAAATTCTTGTCCTATTTAAATAATTCATTGCATTCATGTGATATTAATATTATATACGTATATCGTGTATGGTATATACTGGTGCTGCTGCTGCTGGAATAACAATTTGACTGATAAACGATAACAACGAACACGTATATATAAAACTATAATTACATATTTTTATTCTCTTCGGTGATCGTTGTGTTTAGAGAAGTAATCAGAGGGTTTCACGCACATACGCACATATGAGGGAGTTGGTTGGCTGGAGTTGTCTTCCTTTGCGTTCTCATAGACTTCTAGGCTGTACACTGATCTCTGCCCGGAATCTCGCTTTTATATAAGCTGAGATCTTTGAATTTCACTCGATTGCGTTATCTTTGTCTAAGCCATTTATTTATCACTTTCGCATTATTATTATTGCCCTGGCCAACTGTCTTTGGGGTTACCACAATCATCTGCTATTGTTTAATATTTACTGTTTGACCGAATAAAATTTGTGGGTCACAGATGCGGGAGTTTAATACCTGTCTTTCAATGGTTAATATTCTCTGACCTTGATCACGGCTGATCACAAAATTATAATTACATTCTTGTAATGCAAATTTGGTCTCTGCGTTGCTTGTTTCTAAAATAATATTTGTTTAACGTAAATATACTTTTTCTTATACTTCCTGACAGCTTTCTTGGCGCAAACACAATTTCGTTTGTCACTGGTCTCGGCATTGCTGATTTTACAAAATAATATTTAATTAAAGTAAACACACTTTTTATTTGTCATCCTGCATTCTTGGTATCTAATAATATTTCTTTAATGTAAATACGGTCCTGAGCAAAATTTTTCAGAATATATAACATTAACGCTTGTCAAGATAGCAGTTGCAATTCATTTAGCATTCAAACAGATTAAAAGCTTTTCAAATTCAACGAATTAAACTCACTAAAAGATTTTGTTTCTGGGTAAATGTGTGTGCTTAAAAAAAATCTAATCCGAATAACAAGGAAACTATATTTGTGATATCTCAGTAAGTTAAATGCCATGCTTGATATACTCGAAAGAGATATGATTGATTGAGTGGGTGGCTGAATTACTTTCTGAGGTAAACTAGTTGCCAACCAATGCTATAGAACCTTATCTGTTCTGTTCTGCTTTTACTTCATAGCTAGAGGGAGAAAAGAACGGATTAATACCTTTCCCAGTGGTATTTGTGCGTAAGTGAATGCAACGAATTAAACTTCGATTTATCGTTCCAATCCTATATGCACACAACCACAACGCACATGTTCTAGTGATATATGCGTGTGGTACATTAATCTAAGTTTTTTTAATTAAAAAAAAAACAAACATTTTCCAACGTTTCTATTAATTATTCTTTGTGAACGTATATATTTTGCAAATATATATTGTTCTTAAAGAACTTTCATATTCTCTCATACATTTTTATTTAACACATCACTCAATAAGTCCCGGGATTTACCTATAGATAGCGCTACTAATAACAAATCCACATAATCTTTACGAAGTACTAAACTTTAAATGGCACGTGCCCAAAATCGGGCCCAATCAGATTAGTAGTTTACAAATTACAATTATTTAAGTGAAGCTACCCTTGCAAGTTTTTAAAACAACAGAAAATCTGAATTTTGTGTGTTGATAAAGCATTGCTTTCTGATGAGAAAATATTGTTCAAGCACAGCAGTGGCTTGATAAGTGCTATTCGGACTCTGCTCTGTCGGAAACAACGGTAAAGAGGTGATATACTGAATTTAAACGCTTTCATACAGACAAATGATGTTGAACGTTCAGGTAACCCAAAATCAGAAGTTTTTGGAGAAACCACCATAAAAATTCATAAATTCGTTTTGGTCGATCGTAAATTGAAGTTGCATGAGATAGCAGAGGAGTTGAACATATCAAAAGGCAGTGTATTCACCATTTTGCATAAACATTTATCAATGAGAAAGCTATGTTCACAGTCGATCAAAAACAACAAGGCGTCGACGATTCAAAGCGTTGTTTGCAACTATTTCAACGCAGCAAGAAATAGTTTTTGGCGGTGTGTAGCACAAGACCGATTTTAACGTGAGGTATTACAATCCCGTAAGATTGGGCAAATTTTCCCCGTAAACCCCATATATGTGGGGGTCGGATTTTCATCTGTTTTTCCCCAGACAAAACTCTGCCTTTCGGCATAGGCTCAACTGCACTCAATTTCACAGCAGGCAGAAGAGTCCATGAGAAGAAATCGTAATACAAAAATTTATACAAACAGTTACTCCTGAGCATGGCTGGGTAGAGTCAATTTTCTGTAGTTTATGTTTAGACCTTTCTTCACATTCGCTTCTGTACAAGGTATTGTATTTTCCTTTCCTTGTCTTTTATCAGCACTGTATCATCTATGTATCTTATATTGTTAGAATTGTGGCCGCTCATGTCGAATGCTCGCTTCTAGTTCTCCCAGAATTGCCTCTCTGTATACATAGAACAAACCCGGTGAGAAGAAATTGATCAGCCGAATGAAATGTCTCTATATTTTACAGAACACTTATACAAGTTGTTAGTAATGTTACTTTTCTAATTATTATTTTTTATTTCAGATTTCATCCTAACGTAGTTTTAGCAACATTGTTTATACTTTTCATTCATATTTTCCTTCTGTATTTTATATTGAAACGTGTCTTTTAAGAAAGTTCATTTTGACTTTGAGAATCCTCTTTATTAAAATAAATACCGTTGTGAATTTATTTGTGTGCGTATATATTTCCCTCCTGAAACGCTCATGGAGGGAAAAACTATAGCAAGGGAGCGTCGGTTACCCCACACAGATTACAAAGCCCCTAATCAACAACTTATTTACGACCAAATGGCAACAGTTGTGGAACTCCTTTTAAAATGACAAACTCTACAAAATTAAACCCATCCTCAAAGAATGAATAGAAGTTAAAATTTCCAAAAAGAAAATGTCAAGAAGAGAAGAAGTAATGACTAGACTTCAAATAGATCACACCGCTGTCACCCATTCACACCTACTAAAAGGCGAGGAAGCACCAATTTGCATTCCCTGTCAGAAGCTCTACACAGTGAAACATCTACTAACAAGCTGCATAAATCTTGAACAAATGCGATTAAGATACTATCAAGAAAACAATCAGAAAGATAGGGAAGTTTTGAATTTGAATGATATCTTCAACAAAGCTGACCCAAATGACCTTTTAGAATTTCTAAAAGCAACAAAATTATATAATAAAATATAGTTGAAAAAGAAGGTAGCATATAACCATCACACATCAAATCACAACACCTCTACTCTATATCACGACAGCAATAGACACACAAAAGCTCATCAGTACTGTTAGACATTCAATTGATTCCAGCCAGAATTGAAACCCGAGCAATTTGATATCAGTCGCAGATTCTACTGGCGTGTTCTAAGCTATCGGTGCTCGGTGGAGGAAGTCAGATTTTAGCGTGTTATATAGAAACACACGCTAGTAGCCAAAATTGTTCAATTAATTACGAACAACGGTGAGTAGCTACTGTTTTTAAAGTCTACCATTTCTCCAGAGTACTCAATCGACGGGCGAGAGCGTAGATAGTAATCCGCAAACGGTCCTGTTTTGCAGCATCACAGCTCATTAGTATGGTTAGATATCTGATTGCTTCCAACCAGGATTGAAACCCGACCAAGCTGATACAAGTCGGAGATTTTACCTCTAAGTTATATATATATATATATATATATATATATATATATATATATATATATATATATCCTCTCTAATAAAGACCGTTGTTTATTTATTTGTATATCTTTCCCTTCTGTCACGCTGAGGGATTTGGAATAATTCTTTCGTCTTAATATAAGATACTCAGTAGTACGTGCTTCAATATATGTCGCCGTCATTTTAGAAGGCATATTGATATCAATATTTTGCCGTAATTTTTTATGTCATGGAACCATTCCTATATATATATTCTAGATAAGGACCTCAAGAGAGACGATTCACGCACATTTCTAAGTTACGTTCGTGCGCATAAAAACGAAAACCTATTTTCTGGACATTGTATTATTATTGTAATAGGTTTATTTTCAGAGTTTTGTGTGCGTGTAGATGATTATATAAATGCGATATCACAAAGTTTCTAAACGAAAATATAAGAGCTCCCTCTTAATTCTGTTTAATTAGTTTTTGAAGTTAACGAGAATATTGCAAGCGAGTTGATTTAAACTTCAAAGATATAAGTAAAACATTTCTCACTTGATTTTGTTTTTAAGATCACTCTAAAACATTTGATTCAATTAAAACCTTAATAATCTTCTTTAACTAAATCTCTGAAAGGCTATAAATTGTTTCACTTATTCTTTCTGTTTTTAAGCTTTTCGCTGTTTATTTGATATTTTAAAATTACATTTACATGTAAATGTTATAGACGTTTTATTGATCTTGATATATGATTTTAAATATTATTACAAGTTTTAACGAACGGATTGTAAAAAAAAAAACAATCCAACTCAGATTTTCGACGTTTTCAAATATGCTTGATAACAGTAGATAATTTATGTCTAAATTAGTGTTGGGTTATTTAAATTATTTGTTCGAAGTAATGTCTATCTTCCTTGCTAATATCACAGAGTTTCAACCGTTCCAGCCTTCTTCAGAAAGAAATACAGATCTAGAGTGACATTAAACAAGCAGAAAATAATTTACTTAACCTCTGTAAAAGATATTTACAATTTGATTTTCTAACACATCTTGTTGTGTAGTAAACTATATACTATTCTTATACTCCATTGATAATTACAAAGCTGTAGCTGTGAAGCAAACTGCAATTATATTACTGATTATTTTTTACGGATTATCAACCTTTTTCGAGTTATCTAAAAACAGTATATATTTAGATTGTAAAAAGGTTTTGAGAATAATTTTTACAGATGCTCTGCTAATTAATCCATATCTGGGGAAAAGTGGCGGATTCTTATTCTGTAATTTCCAATTGAGAGTTGGCATCCATTACACCACTAAGGTTTTGGTTTTCCAAAGCGGTCACTCATCCAGATTTTATGTTGCTAACTGAGTCTTTCAACTTTTTACGACAATATGCCCGACATTAAAACGTATATACAACTGCATTACATTTTAGCATGTATTTATAGTTTCGTGTATTGAAAATTTTGCTGGCACATTAACTTCTTATGGGTCATTGAGAGTTTTGAAGTAATAAAAAAAGTTATTCTGCTTTCACAGTTGAATATATGGTAGATGGTAGTTTTTATGTATTTATAAGTTTGTGCGGATATGATTACTAGAGTTATGCGGTGATATGTGTATTTTATCTTGTAGTTTTTTAGGTCATATTTTCGAATACAGTTATTTTTAAAAATCGTTTAAGATATAAGGGTTAATGTCATGTTAAAGAGTTCTTTCATATTGGTTGTTTGAAATTGTTTAGCGGCATATCAAACATAATGGGTTATTATTTGTCTATATTTCTGAAATGAGGTAGTATTTACAGTATTTACACTATTCGGGCTATTGTTCTCATCTTTGTTGCCATTTCTACGACGTTTCGGCCGTTGAACGCTCCGGCCTTCTTCTGGTGCAAGGAATTTCGAACCGAACCGTTTATTACAATCACTGGGGTATATGAACTTCGTTCTTTGTGTAAAGTCTTAATCCAGTGGACCATGTGTCCTTATGTGGATATAGAAGTTGGTTAGTTCCTGACTTGACTCTTAGAGTTGTGAGTTCAATACCAGGCTACAGCAGTGGTGATCAAGTAACTTGCAGTGTTAGAGGGAGATAACCCATGACTTCTAATCGAAGCTTTACTCAAGGAATGAAGTTCATATATCCCAGTGATTGTAATAAAGGGTTCGGTTCTAAATTCCTAGCACCTGAAGTAGGTCGGAGCGTACAACGGCTAAAACGTCGTAGAAATAGCAACAAAGATGAGAACAATAGTCTGAATAATGTAAATACTGATAATGGGTTATTGCAAACCGAAATCTATATAATTTAAAAAATTTCATGTCTTCTACTAAATATATTTTGAATTCAGTTTTCAACTTCAACTACAGATAAAATGTATTACAGGTCATTTTAATATGTGTTCTTGGCTTTTCCTTTTGCATTAAAATGTACTGCTGATATTCTATTACTATTAAACAGCTGCAATTAAAAGGTGGTTCTAAGATCCTAAAAGTCCTTAATCTTCCGATCAGAGGGCTTTCTAAGTCATGCCCCAGACTTGCATGAACATCCATTTTGATGAAAACGCTATAGGAACAGCTACAGTTATATTTAATCTACTCATGCAAACAATGAATTATTATGATATACAATGTTTTTGTAAACGTTGACATAATTTGAATATAAATATCTGAGTAGTTTTAGTCAAAAGAAAGTAAATTGATTTAGTTTTGAGCAAAGGAAGATTTATTAATCAAAATTTGAATGATAATTAGAGATTTATGTGGATGTGTTTATATTTCTGGGATGGGTTATTGTCATTATTTACATTGTTTGGACTGTTGTTCTTATCTTTATTGCCATGTATCCTCAAGGACACATTATCCATTGAATAAAAACGTTAACTGGATCCAGTAAATTGACCTAAAAAGTTGTGAGCTCAATAAATGGCTAATACAAATAAAACAAGTGGTGAATTCAATGAAGAAAAATTAAGATATCCAGAAGTCATGCTACTTCTGGAACGAAAACAGTCTTCTTCAGTAAGCGAAATAAGAATTCAGCTCGAAATTATGAAGAAGTTCGGATAGTCTGATGGCCGAAACGTCGTGAATATGGCAATAAAGATGAAGATAACTGTCCGAACGATGCATTGGATTTCCTGAACGATTTTCCAAGTTTTCAATATGTGCAGCACCTGTGACGCGGCGATTTTAAATGCAGCCATTATATCTTGAAGTTGACATTCATATGAAATGTGGTCTCATCACTAAAAGCAAGACATTTTACAATCGCTTCTTCACGTTTCTCTTGCAAATTGACATAGAATTGATTGCACTTCTGTTTTTCATTTTTATTTAAGGGGTGAATGAGCTGCGGTGTGTTCGGTTTTCTAGCGACATGTCAAAATATCGTTGGAGGGATCTGAGTTTCTAGACATCCTCTTTTATGAACTTCCCGGGGCTTCTCCACTCGACCATATCTTCCGATACTGGTGGTCACCCGAATGTTTTCCGATACTGGTGATTACCCTGATCTCTTAGCTCTTAAATGTCTGTGCTATGTCCAATTCTGCATTCAGTTGATGCAATTTTACCGGATTCTCTCAAAAATACAAGCTACATAGTCTTGTTCAACTCTGAGAAAGTATGCTCTAACTCACAAAACAACTTTTATTTTCCAAAGTATGGCATTATTACATCTGAAAAGAAAAACAATTTCAAGTTGTTTCTGCATTTGCTGTTAAAATTTGGGATCATTTGAAAAATAATTAGTTATTCGATTAGATGTGGTGAAATGGATATCGGCTCGAAGAGCCGAGTTCCAATTCTAGTTGAGTTAATTGCATTCACTTACACGCAAATACTCTTGGGTATTAAACCATTTCTTCTCTCACCAGCTATACGTTGAATATCAGGACATATTGGATCCTATAGCCTTGGTTGGCAACCAGTTTATTACAGAAAGAAATGGCAACCTACTGCGGGAAAATATTCTGCTTTGAAATGGCTCGAAAGAGATATACACACTCAATTGTGTATCACGTATGTTATTTAGCTGATTAGATAACGAAATAATATCAATTTTTGTGAAACATTCTCTATACATTGTAGTGAAGATAAATCCCGTCAAGTGCAGAACAAGAGGCAAAGTCATGCGGAATTACAACTTAGATGCCTAATTGAGAAGATTAATTTACAAAGAAAAACAAACTATTATCACGTTTATAATGATTATAAAGAATTATAGCAATCAGCCATTTATTCACCAGGTGAATAAAACTTGAGGCTAATGGCAGAGAAACGAGATATGACGGTGATATTTGCAAATAAATACTGGTAAGACTTGTTTTTTTAAATACACTCAAAAGAAAAATACAGAAAATACATAATGGGAATCGGGAAAATAAGTGTAACTGCCATGGGGGGAAGACAGTGAGTTTCCGTTAGTAAGGTGTATAGCCCGAAATGCGAACTCGGGATAGAACCCATCGGAAGCAAGGTGGACTGCCCGAGATACGAATTCAGACTGGAATTTATCAGAATCAAAGCGGGCAGCCCGAAATCCGAATAGAATCAAGCAACTACTGAAATGGGGAGTGTTATAATGTGACACTGAAATGTGAAAACTCATTGAAAGGACAAAAGCAAAGTATTAAGAAATCTGAGGAGGGACGGTTTGTGTAATAAGTAGCGGAGAGCCAAGATCGAATTCAACTCAAATTCATATTTACTCACGCGAGAAATGGTAAATAGCACGTAAATTCCCCTAGCTATGGGAAAAATAGCAGAGTAGACTGGGTTCTATGGCTTTGGTTAGGAACCAGTCTGCAAGAATAGGCAACTTTCTGCAGAAAAATTTTCACATCACATTCGGTCGGGGCTTTCACATCACATTCGGTCGGGGCTTTCGCTTGTGGAGCCAAAACTTCCCATGAAACTTCCACCAAGGGTAAATGCCGCTTCAAGTACAACAAAGGATTAAAAAACAGCACGAGAAAAGTGTGTTGAACTGATGTGAAGCATCAATGCCTTCTATATGAACGTAAATTATAAAAATCTTCTCATGGATGAACAAAAGACTTAAGGTGATATACTTTTTATTATATAGAAGTCTGCCGAGAAAGCCATAGACGAAATATGTGCACAATAAGGAAAATTGTAAAACATAAAAAAACACAATTGCATTTAGAATCAGAAGGATATATCCATTTTTCTGACACATAACGGAGAAATAGGTATTGGGGATTTTATCACACACAGAAAATATTGAAGGCAAGAGAAACAGAAAGAAAAAGCTATTAACATATATAACAGGCTTGTTTTAATGGATCGCACAACAGAGACATGGAGACAGAGTAAAAGGTCTAAACTTGCTTAAAGCTTTTTTATAGGGAGCTGTCATCCCTAGCAACTTGACGAATAAAACATGTTGACATAAGGATTTTTAAAAATCCAGATGACAGGATTCGTTTCTTGCTATGATATAATCATAAGCTTGTGGAAGTAACTTTACAGACATGACATGTCTGCCAGTTCTGGGCCATAAGTGATAAAGATTTTGGCGATCATATTTCAAAATAGACATGATTAAAAGGGCAGAATATTCCTCGAAATATGTTACCATTACTTTCTGAGGTAGACTGGTTCCCAGCTAATGCTATAAACCCCAATCTGTCCAGACAAGAAATTTCTGCCAGTTATGTGCCATAAGTAATACACGTTTGGGCGATCATCTCTCAAAACAGACATGATTGATTGGGCAGAATATTTTTCGAACTAGGTGAGCATTAATTTTTGCGGTAGACTAGTTGCAAGCAAAGGTTATAGAACCCAATCTGTTCTGCTATTTAATCCATACATAGAAGAGGAGAAGAAACAGATTAATATCTTACCTAATGGTATTTCTGCGTAAGTGACTGCAACAAATTCTACTGAAATTCGAACTCGGCTCTCCAATTTCTCGTTGTGAGCTGATATCTACTGCACCACAACGCACAGGACAAGACATGAAGCATCAGAAATAAAGTAGGTTGGATTTTGATTTTCATGTTTATTCCTTTACAAAAAATATCGACTTCAGAAGAGCATCTCTAAGCTTGACAATGACGACATATGACAAGAAAATGAGTGATATTCAGCGCAAATGACTTCATCTTATACGCGTAGGTTTTAGCATTTCTTTATGTGAGCTGACAATCAATTGGTTTCTTTGTCGCATTTCTTGATGGTAATAAATATTTCTTCAGTGGGAATCGTGTCGCTGCGTTACTTTTTAGAACAATAGCTGAACACAATTATATTCAAAAAATCAATTTTAGTTACGTGTTGATGTTCTTGATTCACACACAAATATATCTTAGTTACAAAGCTGTGAAATGTTTCTTTGTTCCACAAGCCATATTTCAAGCGTTTATGATTGTTTGGTAGTTTCTCTTGCAATCGATACTTTAAACTGTATTATAAGAAGACGTATGAATTATCTCCCTTTCTTTTGTCTATGCTGATCTGTGATTTACAAGTTTCGAAAATATTCAAGGATTCTAACAAAGCAGTCGACAAAAAATGAGAAACAATCAAAGTAAACAGCAGAAAGAAAGTAGAAAATGTCAAGCAATTAATTAATGTTTGTTCAGTCAAATTGGAACGTTTTACTCGGGATAGAAATACGTTTCTTTAATTCGTTACATTAGATCTAACGTGATCATGATACTACGATGAATCACCTTTTAAATAAAGTCGCTTAATTATACAAAACAAGAATAAATCAAACATTGGTTGGTTTCTCATTTTTAAGGTTGAGCCATACATTATTTTAGAAGAATTTTAAAAATTCGAGAAATTATTCGTAGAATTTGATTCAGGTATCGGCTAATTAAGCTACAGTTTAAGTACTCAGGATCGACAGTCGCCTTACTACACATGATCTCTATCATTCATCAGTTTTAATAGAAGTTTTTGCTCTACACTGGGCATAAAATGGCAGGGATGCATTACAAATCTTGAGGTGCTGTATTGCGTAGAATCCACTAACATTTAAGCTATTATCCTGAAAGCCCAACTCAGAGAGATGCGGAATTTTATCCGGATAAATAATGTCTGAATCCGAAAGAACCTTCTCGAGGAAAAGCTCTCTAATTAAAAGCGAAAGCCTGTAGACCATTGAAACATTTTTTATACATGTTTCAATTTTAAAGAAGCTTTGAAGACTGCGCCAGGGCCAACATCCTCTACGATGGAATAAACCCAGAGATGTTTCAAGAGTATGCACATGATCAAAATGGATACCGTGCCTTTAGACACGAAGTAACAGAGACATTTTTAAACTAACTAACTAACGAGACATCGTCAAATGGTACACGTGCAAAAAGAAAGGCCGGCATAGAAGCACCCAAAATCCCTGGTTAGTTTCACTGTTCCCGTTGCGGTCGTCTTTGCCATTCTCACATTAAACTCCAAAATCACTTTCCAGTTCGTCCCTGTACATAGATGTCATTGTTGAAAACCACAAAACACCACTAATAACAAGGTGTCTAATGCTTATTCAACGACGGGCTTCGGCAATACTTTCTCTCAGCATACGGGCAGCTTTAATAAAAATAATAGTATAGGTGTATATAGGGGCGTGGCGGGGAGAGGTAGTTAGAACGCTCGCTTTCTGATCATGATGGTCGATTTGTCAGGAAGGTGATTTCTTGAGGTTATTGAACTGGGGGGGGGGGCGATGCCAGTATGCATGGAAATGTCTGAAAAGTATATTGGCGAAATTTGTAGATTGGATCTTCCTGTCGAGGGTTGTGCTAGTTATTGACTAACTCACTCTCTCCCAGTAAAGCATAGTTGCCGTATAAAACCATAAGTTGGCTCTGCCATAGTATAGGTGTATAAAGGAAGCGATGCCTTTTCTCAATAAATTTATTCATTCGAAACAGTTATTCTAAGAACTAGAAGACCTATCAAAATTTAATACTGTGAGATACAAGCTGAAACTCATAAAATACGCGGATGCACAACACACAATATCTGAAATGATTTGTAACATAAAAGAAAGCGTTATGAACTTTTTTGAATTTAGAGTCAGAACTTACACAATTTACATTGTTGGGACAGTTGTCAAATTTACAACGTTCTTTATTCTCAAATTCACAACGTTCCGGCCATTGTACGCTTTGATCATTTTTTTTATTTCAAACCGAACACTGAATAGTCAATCTATGTTGGCGTATTTTAAGATTGATACGTTGTTTGAAAAAAAATGATTTTCGTTTGTTTGAAAAAAATGATTTTCGTCGAATTAACTTGTCTTCTGCGGCATTTATTCCAACTTGAGTCCAGTTAATTTTTTTGTTGGTTGTAGACAGGACAACATCGTAATTATTCTGGCCAATATGGAACACAATGGATACTTCAATAAGACTAATTGTAGCCGTGGGTAATGAAGATGTCTATCCTTAAATTGTGTAAAGGTGCCGATTTTAAGAAAGAAACTGTTCGACTGAGATTTGCTTACAAGTATTTCATGAGTCTTAAATTCAAATTAATCTTTCATCATGAAACCAGCCTTTATATTGAGTATGTGAATAGAGTTGTATGCGACCAGAATGTTTCGAGGATTTGATTATGAATGTTACCCTTATAGCTTCCATTGTCGACTTCGACGTAGTCAACTTATATATGCACCTTGAGGTTCTCGACAAAATCCAAAGTAGGATCTGCAATGTAATCGATCCTTCACCTTGGCAGCCTGCCTTCAGTCACTTTCTCACCGGCGTAACATAGCTTCCACTCTGTCTTTTCCACAAATATTTTATAGCAACTGTCCTGAGAAGCTTCTTCCCTAGGTTGCCTTACCACGTGAATTGACGCCTGCAACTAGATTGGCATAAAGTCACACATTTTTACCGTTGAAACAGATAAATGTAACCGTCTCTTTTACTCTGACAGTTTCTTCTCTCGTACATCCCATCTATGGAACTCCCTTCCGTTTACTTGTTTCCCTGATAGATACAGTCTTCAGAAGTTTAAATCTAATGTTAATCGCTATCATCTATCTCACTGAATACAATCAATTTCTTATACTTTCTTTGACACATCCTGGACCTTGTTTTTTCTCTTACGGTAACCCCGCGCTAGTGTCAGTCTTGCCTTGACCGGGATGTCCTGATTAAAAAAAAGAAAAAGAAAAAGAAAAGAAAAAGCAAAAAGTAACTCTTGAAATGTACTGCCCACAAAGGGTAACACTAAATGACGCGCGATGTTTAAATTACCGTCAATCTTTTTAATACGTGATATGAAAGATATCGACGCAGAGAATAAAATTACCAGTTATCGGTAGTTGCGATAACTTTGCAATAATTTGATTAAAACATAGAACACATATCTCTTCTTTATCACAACTAGAAGGGTATAATGATGACTCTAGCTTTTGTAGAACAATCAAATGTGAAAGTCTTCGTACAAAACCGTGGAGAAGGAAAGGAACCATTCCACTATGTCTCCCAAGAAAAGTAATAGTAATTTGCATATCTTAAAAAAAAGAAACATTGGCAAGAGAGAGTCACTTACGCCCTAAAAGGGCGGGTGTAAAAATGTTAATTTGATTCACTAAAATGTATTAAGCATTCAATAAACAGAGAAAACTTGAAAAAATCTCTTTAGTAAATTAATGACGGTGAATTTTGACAACTTGTAAAAGATTGCTCTCAGAATGAATTTTAAATAACTTAATAATGCAAACTTAATAATTTATTTATAAATAACACTAAAACTTAATAATGGTATCATGGAAAATATTTGAACGTAGACGCATTATTTATTTATAAAATTTTCAGTATTTCTCTGAGAATTTTCATTTTGAAAAATAATATTGCAAAACATATAAGACTTCTTTTTTATTCTATGTTTGTTGCAAGTCTGAAATACCACATGGGAAATTCAAAAGACACGTTTGGGCACGAATTTTTATCGGATTCTAGCACACTATGATGTTAACCGTTACTTGAAAATACATTTTAATCTATCTTATTAACTCTAATTAATGTTTCTCCAAGTCAAGTCGCAAGAGCCACTCAGAGTAGTCAGTTACTGAATGAGGTGTGTGGTATGAAGTTAGAGGTAAGAACCAAAGTTTATGAGGATAAGAAGGATAGATGTATCTTTGATTTGAAGAGAGGAAGATTATAGTGTACGTGAAATTAGTTACATGGGAGTCAGTTCATTAAATTGGTGCTTCTTGGAAAGAAGGTTTTGAAACTTTCGTGTGTCATAAGTATGTCGCACTAACATAAAGATCGAACTCGCCATGACTGTTAACCAGATAAAGCTGCTAACCCTTACACTTTGATGATGCTAGAATGTTTTTATTTTATTTTTCGTCTCTTATATTGTTTTATTTTTTATTTTATATTTGCACGTAAATCTTTTCTCAATGAAAATGTAATTAAAAAGTGTTGGTATTTTCATGATATCCTTGTAGCACATCGTGTGAAATTCACTTCGATCTGTTTGTTAAAAATATGCAAGTTTTGGTGAACATCTTAAGACTTTGACCTGTACTCGCTTGTTTCATTTTTTTACGTACGAATTTGTACATAATGTTTTAGGGAAGTGTCTAATAAATATAAAAGATACATGAATGTAACTGAACTATTAGTCAAAATAAATCTCAATTGGTCAAACTTCATACATGGAGATAAATAAAGGAATGCATTTGAGCAAACATAAATAGCTGTAATTTGCAATCCTGTTGTAGGCTATGCCAGTCGAGAAATGATCGCTCTCTGCTGGTCCCATGGGAGAGAAAGTGTGATTATCATGGAAATCAGAAACATTGTAGGACCCAGAATTGGCATCACTGAAAAGCATTTTGGTGCGCATTATTCTCCTTTTATGAGCCGTGTCCCTTAAGGATCACGGCACTCCACATCTATCTGACCCTTTTATATCTTAGTAAATTTTGCCTTGTAGTTTCTCTTAAACCTTTCTCTTCCATCCATTTGCTTAAGCCTATTAAGTATATCACCTTGCACTTTTCCTCTATCTCACCTTTGACTCACAGATTCTTCTAGCCTCCTTTCGCATTACGTGTCGCAGAGACTTAAACTGTCTCTTCCTTATGTTAAGTAAAAGTTACCTTTTCGTTTTCCGAAACTTCGTTGTTGCTCACATGTTCAGTCCATACTTTTTCTTTTTATACGTATATAATGTGCATCATGAATCATTATGGTGCACATTATGCAAGTAAATGTTTATATATTTCACACATATATAAATATCACGTGGCTTTGTATATGCGTGTGCATATGTAAAAATGTATTCAGTCATTTACTAATAAATTCATATACATGTATATATATCATACACCCGTATAAAGCTTTATAATTTTTTTCAAGAGTATATTTATTTATATTTACCTACTGGCCTGAAATTTGAAGAAATCTTATTTCTGTCCGTTCTGTTTAATAGAAATTGCATGAGTGAAAAACTGATGTCTACATTGTCTACGGTATATACAAATGTATATACCATTTATTTCTTTTCGTCTCTAATCTTATAATAATTATTTATATTTTTCTTCCTCATTTGTTCTTTTTCCATCAAATTCTTCCCATTTATCGTCTGCCTCTTTGAAACCTTATTCTCATGTCATTGAAAAAATGAGCAATTTTTTAATTTATTTCCACTCACAATTCGTGTACTTTTTCTTTTTCCTTTTTTCTTTTTTTTTGTATTTATTTTCCTAAACCATGTCTTCTCTGTCGTTCAAATAGTTGCTGCTCCAATTTCACTTTCGCTGTTCGGATTCAGTTTTCTTCAAATATTCTCTTTCGTCTCATTCTCTCTCTCTCTCTCTCTCTCTCTCACACACACACACACACACACACACTGTCAGATCCAAATAACTTCTTTATCTCTTTATAATGGCATGGCCGTTTTTATAAACTCATCTTTCCTACATACTTCTACGTATTGATGACACACACGTACCAAAATATCTCATGTTCACTTCATATTACACCCACCTCCCTGTCTCTTTGTTTGACATGCAATTTCTATAGCTTTCTCTCTCATGCAATCGTCTGTATCGTTCTCTCCTAGACATATATATGTTTCTTCTTTCTATTCTTGCACATTTTATTCATTCCTTTTCACCAATTTTCTCTCTTTACCTTCCATACACATTTTCCTTCCTCTGCAATATGAAAGCTTATTTCTTAGCCTTTAGTACTTTGCTTGTTGATAGGCATTTTTCTTTTTCTCTCTTTCATACGCCTTTATTTCTCTCACTCGCATACGCGTGATGAGTGCATGTCCAGTATTTAATCTATGTACATTTCTTTATTATGCGTGAGTGGGATGTGCATATCCCTTGTATCTCCCCCCCACACACATATATATACATATATATCGAATCTCAGAATTATATAAAATCTGTCAGGTTTCAATCCTGGCTTAAAGCAATCGGATGTCTACCCGTACTGATGCGTTGTGATACAGCGAAACAGGACTATCTGCAGATGACTGATATATAGGAAGCTAAGAAGCCCTACGTTGGGAGATCCATCCAAATTAGCTGGTATTCAGTCAGTTAAGTGCCATACGTGAAACACGCTTGGGCGATCATGTCTCCAAAGAGACATGACTGACTGAGCAGAAGATTATCCCGCAGTAGGTTGCCATTTCTTTCTGCGGTAGACTGGTTGCCATCCAAGGCTATAGAACCCAATCTGTCCTGTTATTTAACCCATAACTGGAAGGAAGGGACGGATTAATACCTTTCCCAAGGGTATTTGCGCGTAGGTGAATGCAATGAATTCAACTGGAATTCGTACTCGGCTCTCCGATTTCTTGTTCCGAGCCGATATCCACTTGACCACCACGCACATCTTAGCTGGTATTACAAAGAATAAAACTGGTATTACAGGGAATAAAACTTTTTTTTTTATTAGCTGGTATTATAGGGAATAAAACTGCCCAGTATTCGATTTTATTAGGTTGTCCAAAAAGTTCGTAAACACTTGCAAAAAATTGAAATTTTACTCGCAAGAACAACAAAAATTATTGCTAAAAAAAAATAAAACCATCATTTTCCAAGACTTTCTGTCATAGACCTGCAAGCTTTCGGATCTGGTCAAGTACCATTCAGCAGGCTTCGAATCAAAAAATTCTTGACACGCTTCCTCGACTTCATCAAACCAGTCGAATTGGCGGCCCTTCAGAAAGTGTTGCATTCAGCGGAAAAGGCCGTAATCTAATGGAGTACAGTCAGGACTGTAGGCTGGATGTGGCAGAACCTCAACGCCGTCCAGCTCTTCAAACTTGTCTTTGGTCTCCCTGGCGGTGTGGGGCTTGGCATTGTCCTGCTGCATCAAAGCGGGCTTTCGGCTGATCAGAGCCGGATACGTTTAATTCAATTTTTCGTAGAGCTGCTCAAGTTGCTGACAGTAAAGTTCAGCACTGATGGCACGACCATTCAGAACCAACTCAAAATGCACGATTCCTTCAAAGTTCCACCAAATGCACAACATGATTTTTTTGCCAAATCGGTCTTGTTTTGGAACCGACTGTGTCTCTTGCCCTTTCTGAACTCATCGCTTGTCTGGATTGTCCTGGTCGGATGTCACAATGCGCTTCCAAGAACGCTCGTCTAATGGATTGCTGAGCAATTGACGGCAAATATCAGCTCGTCTGTTGGCTTGTGCTTTGGTGAGTTCGTGCGGATCTTGGCGCGGCATTTTTTGAACAAAATCAAATTACTTCAAATTTCGGTGAATTGTCGATTTGCCAACTCCAAGCTCATCAGCCAATTCTTGAGTGCTCGATGAAAGTGCAATGTCCAACCCAATTTGCAAGTATCTATCATCCAACTTTAACGGCCGTCCTGAACGAGGCTTATCTTCAAGACTAATGTCACCAGAATCGAAACGTTTCTACCACTTTGAGATCGCTGCATGTGCAATTGTTCCTTCACCTTTGGCTGCATAAATCTCTTCTGCAGCTGTTCTGGTTGAAAGCCGTCACTTCCAGCAGTAACGAATCAAAATTCGCAGCTCAATTTTATCAATTGCCATCTGGAATACAAAGATGAAGATCACTATAACAATATAAACGTAAAATGGCATAAAACTTCAATTTTTCGCAAGTGTTTATGAACTTTTGGAACAACCTAATATAAATAATCTTTATGAAAAAGATTTAAAAAATTTTCTTCATCTTTGCACAAAACGTCTCCAAATTAACTTTTGGACAACAACCAAATATAATAATACAGCACACACAAGAAAACAAGAAAACAAGAATCGCTTATAGACAGACTACAATGATGATTCACGCAGACATTCATTATACATACGAACACTGCAAGTGAAGTTTGTTAAATCAATGAGAACGAAAATTTTAAAATATCAAAATTTTCATCTTATCCTCCATATTTCATTCGATGATGAATCTTTCATAAAGCGAAACATGTGACATTTTCGTTTACTATTTGTTACTTATCCTATCTTTGCTCTCTCTCTCTCTCTCTCTCTCTCTCTCTCTCTCTCTCTTTATATAATAATAGAACTATGAAATATATATTATTAAATATACATAAATTTACAAAATATATATTAAACAAGTGGTTCCTCTACAAGTGGTCTCTCTAGACTGCACATTCACACATATCCCTAACAAAATTTACCCTGTTATATTAATTTAACTTTTATAATTTTACTTTCCAATTTCATATTCAGTTTCAGTATAGATCAAATTAAATTATAAATTTAAAAACTTGCATCCGAGATTTATAATTTATAACAAACATGAAGAACCTAAGAACCAAAAATAAAATAAAAATCGTGAAAAGGTCAGTTCCTAAAATGCGCCTGTTGATTTCATTGTACATGAGTCGTTCTATAAACCTACGATATATAATACATATTGTATATTATATGTTAGGACCTTGAGAAAGTTCTCACTATTTTCCCACAGATGACGTTCGTAGAACTGCGTGTGTGTAGTTTCAGAAGGTAACACGTCTATAAGGATGTACTATAAGCAAGCTTAAAATTTAGTGTATGTCATTTTCCCGAAGCGTAAACGACTTTTCCATAGCGTTAAACATGTCCGGTTTCGTGCTAAAGAAAATGTATTTCCTAGAAATTTTACTGAACTACTTTATTTTAAAAACATCTGCAGCCGAAGCACACATAATTCTTGTTAAGACTGAGGAACTTGCTCTGTCGAAAACAACATGCAAATATTGGTTTAGACGCTTAAAATGATTTTTATGTTAAAGATAACGAACTCTCTGGCGTACGTGAAAAGTTTGAAAACAAAGAATTATAAGAATTACTTCATGAAGATTTATGTAAGGCGCAAGCTAAACTGGCTGAATCATTAATGGTTGATCACACAACAGATTCGAAACGTCTGAAAGCATTAGAAATATATCAAAAGCAAGGACATTAGGTGCCGTACGAGTTCAAGCCGAGAGACGCCAAATGGCGTCTTATGTATGAACAGCTGCTTCAACAGCAGAAAAGGAAAGGCTTTTGTATCGTATTGTAATCGGCGATGAAAACTGGATACCATAACACTAAGCATAGAAGATTGTAGGTTAAGCCTGGTCATGCATCACCATGGGCGGCAATATCAAGGCTTCCTCTCTGCTTCTGGTGGAATCAGCTGAGTGTAATTTATTATAAGCTACTCAAGCCGACCATTACCATGACGGGGGATTTCTATCGACTACAACTGATGCGTTTGAGCAGAGTATTTAAGAAAAAGTAATCCCTATCCTAACAGAGACACGACAAAGCGATTTTGAACATGACAACGCTAGGTTGCATGTTGCAAAATGGGTGAAAACCTACTTGGAAACGCTTAAATGGGATGTCTTACGCCACTCGGTGTATTCATCAGACATTTCACCAATTGAGGCATATAGTTTGGCTGTGCAGCACTTTCATTCTTATGAAGATGCAAAAAAAATTGGTCGACTCGTGGTTAGCCATAAAAGACATGTTTTTCATACGTGGAATTCAAGTGCTGCCAGGAAGACGGGAAAAAATTGGTAGCGATAGACAATATTTTCAGTGACATGCTTCTGATTAATTTTTGTAAATAAAACATTTTTTCAGAAAAAATCAACGGATG
This sequence comes from Ascarosepion bandense, assembly GCA_037127315.1. NCBI lineage: Eukaryota > Metazoa > Mollusca > Cephalopoda > Sepiida > Sepiidae > Ascarosepion > Ascarosepion bandense. Next base: position 4,578,348 of record JBBBDQ010000316.1, read on the forward strand.
ATTTATTCAAGGTTCTTATATATATATATATATATATATATATATATATATATATATATATATTGTGTTCCGCAGACAGATCTGTTTTGCTCATCAGTACTGTTAGGCTCCGGTTGCTATATAATAAAACGACAATTCTACTCCTGCAGCTTCTCTCGCACTTCCCGCCTGTGGAACTCGCTCCCGTATTCTTACTTTCCTGACGGCTACAACCTCCAGAAATTTAAATGCAAAGTCAATACTCATCTACTAACCACTGGACTCTAGCTCTCTCCCCACCCCTGTATAACCTTCCCTTTCTCTCCACCTATGTATCTGTCATCGCACCTGCTTTCTCAGCTTTCTATTGTTCCTTTCTAACTAGTTTGTACTTCTCACTCTTTTCTAATTAATCTTTTTACATTTATGTAGCCCCCTGCACATCAGTGGCGTTTCCACCTTGCTCGGGGTGAAATGATTAAAAAAAAAATAATCCAGGCTCGAAACCCGACCGAATTGGCGTCAGTCGGCGACTCTCTCTCTCTTTATATATATATATGGTGTGGTGCCCTGACACAGGATATCTTATTAACTATATTTTTTACCTCAACAGATTAAACCTGTTTAAAGAAAGAAAAATTTGACTACTTTTTCTGTATGTTAAAAGAGGAGAATCACAGATGCAACACACTTGACTGAACGATAAAATTGACGGCAGGTGGAGTTATTGCATTGATTTTAAGTGAATCTTGCAAGATACATCAACCTGGGCATAAAAAAAATCATGGAAATCATTGTATGTTATTTGTTAATATTCCAATTAAATAAAATGTTGAAAATTTCATTTCTTGTGCAGACGTTAAAGACAACCTGAACATATTTAGAGATGATTTTCTCTAGATACAAATACTATTTAAGCCATAGATGGTAGGAGAATAATTAATGTCTTTCGTATGAGTATTTGGCCATAAAGGAATGTAATTAATTCAACTGGCTTTCGAACACTGTTCTCGGACCTCTTATTCTGAATCGCTATTAGTATACCACCCGCGCATCCATGTTCTGGAATGTTGTAGAATGTTGCTCTAGAATACAACACACTCGAAAGATCCCAAGAGTTGCATGGTCAAAATATTGTCGGGGCGGATCATGAAAAGTATCTCAAACCAGTTCATTTTGTTTAGCGGCATATAAACATCTCTACAGTTGCTTTTTTGCCGGATTCCAAATAATTTGAACAATTTATGCCTTCATACTTTGAACGCAACTGTCTGCCAAATACTACCGATAAAATATATTGTTGGACATTTTGAATTAAAAATGTTTGTTTGATGGCATATCAACTCTTGAGGGGTCATTTAATGTTGAAATTTTATTTTCTTGTGAACATTCGTAATTTCTTTAAACATAAATGTAGTGCTGGTAATTATTTGTATCATGAAAAATTATCGCTGGTATTTCTACTATAAAAATCAATTTTATACTTCCATAAGGTTTTGAACCTCGTTTTGGTTGTGAACTTTTGGGTATTTAACTATTTGTCCTGCTCGGGGTATGAGTGGATCTGAGAACAGCAATTAAAAGCAATCTCTCAATCTAAAAACTTTTTGTCGGATGTAGTTGATCGTCATACCCAGGACTAACCTGGGATATACTGTGATTAAAATAGAATGTCTAACAAAATTCATAAAAGAACCAAAAAACAAACATATCATCAAGAATCCACTTGCGTAAAAGTTTTATTCGTTCATTCTGCCTGAAAAGATTTTTCTCATCTAAAATGCCTATAATATGGCATTGCACATTTTACTGACAACCCAATGGAAATCATTAAATATAACGTTGGAAAAACGAGTTTTCGATCAAGAATAAAAAAGAACTACCAAACATTTTCAAGTGCGTCTATTCTTACTCTTACCAATAAGTAAATATTTTCTCGTCTTGGTTTTATACTGCCTCATTAGATTATTTGGTTTGTACAACGATGATCACTCTGTAAAAAGCCAGGAATTTAGGTTTTATTAGCACACCAACCGCATGATTCTTTTCGTGCAGAATCGTGTAGTTTTATGATTTGTTTTATTTGATGTGCATGTTGCTGACAAATTGTTTTATTAACAGTTAAAAGCTACTTTTGAACACAAGTCATTACCAGCTATGTTTCTTTAAACCTATAATTAATAAATGATTTTTATGGTTATAATATGTAAAACTTATCTATATTCTTATTTAGACTATTATTGAAATCGTTTACTTTTCTCGCCTCTTGATGATTCCTAATAAATGTATGTTGGAGACAATAAGCAACTGTATGTCTTACTGTATCCAATCGATATTTGTTTTCTATTTTATCAGCAAACTGCTGTCACCCTTTGTCGACCTAAGCGTTTCTCTTCCATCATCATCGATTCCAGGCTAACCGAAAGAATCTTTTACTTCAGCCAGGAAAATTAGACTCAAAGGCCACGAGAGAAAATGTAAGATGCACTTTGCTGTGAGTTTCTATTTTCCTGAACTCGGGTTTAAGTTGAGTGACCCTGTTAATATCTGACAGCGTCTGTCTTGCTACAAAAGAAAGTCACTAGCAAGAGAAAAGAAGGCAATCTTCTACCACGAAGAGTCCTACTTTCTGTTCTCTCGGAAAACAGTGCCTCCTAATGGACGCCTCCATTGATCCTCCCTCTATCAACCTGAAGTCCGTAAGAGTTTCTTCCTTCTCTTCCTTTTACTATATATATATATATATATATATATATATATATATATATATATATATATACACATACTTATCGATTTTCTGCATCGAAGTTTTAGAGGAATCAAAATCTAGTGTGCACCAGTGCGTATGTACATGTTTGCTTATATGAGGTTGGATCAATATGTTTATAGCTTGAAAGGCACTTAACTGAAATTTGATTTGAAATATTCATTGTATACCTCAGTGAAATGATTAAGAGCCACTCAAGGTAGGTAGTTACTAAATTATGGTTTCGTTTATTTTGTTTTACAGCATATTAACCACAATGAATCATTTAATACCGAGAAGATTTTTAGGATAGGCTTGTGTGAAAAAAATATGTATGACTCCAGTTTGGGGGTTAAACATTTCGCAATATCTGGGACAATAACAGCGTCTACCATTCCGGGTCAGGGTGAATTATAACAATAATTAAGAGGTGCTTTCACGTTCCTCAAAACCGCTAATGTCCCTATCGGAAGCCATACTACTGGATTTAGTTTACCGTAAGAACTAAATTATATATATATATATGATGAATGTTTTGAAAAATAAATACCAATGTTGGGTCAATATGACATATTAGGATGATGCAATTTATATATATATATATATATATATATATATATATATATATATATATATAATGAATGTTTTGAAAAATAAATACCAATGTTGGGTCAATATGCCATATTAAGATGATGCAATTTACATATATATATATAATTTTATTATTATGAATCATATCGCTCCAGGTAGAGCAGTTTACTGCCACTGGTGCGCAGGGAGTTACATAGGAGGAAAGTTATGAGAAAGAGTAACAGGTTATAGAAGGTTTCAGGAAGTGGGTAAGAGAAGGATGAGAATAGTGTTGAGAGTGGAGTGGACGAAAAAAGCAGCATGTGAGAGAGAGAAAATGCGAAAAAGGAGATGACTGACTTTACTTTTAAATTCTTGGAGATTGTTGCTGTCGGGGAAACAAGTAAATGGAAGGGAATTCAACAGGCTGGAAGCGCGAGAAAAGAAGCTGTTGGAATAGAATTTGCGTTTAAATTTTATTGGTTTTACAGTAAAAGGTTTGGACCTAGTTTCTCATTTTGTGGCTCGTTTAAATTCATACACGGGGGCACCAGAGTGCTCAGTTCATCGGAGCAGAACCCTGGAAGTATTTGTAGAAGAGAAACAGGGAAGCCAAATTCGTCGGTGAAAAAGTGACTGTACCTGAACTGCCAAGTCAGACTCGATCACATTACAGTTTCTCCGTTGGATTTTGTCAAGCATCCTTAGGTGGATAGTAGGGGCACCCGACCAGGTATAACAGCAGTATTCAACGCACGGGTGGATGGCAGGTTTCTATATGTGCAGGATGGTTTCACATGGGAAAAAGGGGTCAAAGTAGGCCTCTAAACAACAGTAATTAAGAACTACTTATTACATATTTATCGTGGAATTACCACCAATATATTTTATAGCAAAATGACCAACAAGCACATTATTGTTCATTATTCCTGGGTATGACGATAAACTACATCCGGCAGCCATGTCTATAATTGTGAGGATTTTTGGTTTTGAGGGGGCACTGAGCCACCTTTTAATTGCTGTTGTTCTCGGATTTAACTTGACACTGGGTGGTAGCACCTGTTAGTGTCCCAGCTAATGAACACCCAAAGAAATACAAACTTTTATAGTAAGAATACTAGCGATATATTTTATATTAAAAAAATACCAACAATATGCACATACTAACAAACTGTAGCGACGTCTCCCAAATCTGTTTTAAAATACAACCAAAAAACTAACATGAAATAACTTTCAGGAGATCAATCCATATAATTTCATATAATTTGTTAAATTAAACTACATTCCAAAATATAATTTCAACAAAACACACATTACCGCCTCTAGTAATTATGTTCACACAAACTTATGCACAGGATCTGAGTGCCTTCTAACGTGTATTCAATTGTGAAAGAATAACATTTTATTTCGTTAAAATTCCCAAGAACATTAAATTTTATCCTTAAATGATTAATAAGGAATTGATATGCCGTTAAATAAGCAAATCATTCTTATTATTTACATTATTTGTACAGCTGCCGTCGTCTTTGTGCCATATTCACGACATTTTGGTTGTTATATGCTCCGACATACTTCAGTTGATTGGAATTTCGAACAAAATCCTATATTTCGTTCACATTCCATGATTCATGCCACTTCAGAATGTATCAGTTATCTCTATTTAACACAAGCTTTTTGTTCTCTTTTTGTTTTTGTTTTGCTGTAGCCAGTAATTGAACTCACAACTCTTTAGAAGCCTACTGCAGAGGTGAACAAAAATTATTCGCCTATTCCCATTCCGCCGTTGTCATTTGAACTGGAGTTGATATTTATCCCCAGTTGTCTGTTTGATTTCCAGTTCCGATTAATTTTTTTTACATCCTCTTTGACTAATTGTAGCCCCTTGTGCTTCAGTGGCAGTCACACCTTGTTTTGATTATGTTATTTTTATTATGTTCTTTATATATATGTACACACTACCGACCATAATTATTAGGCAACCCCAGCTTTAAAGAAACAGATGTATTTCATATTTTTAATATTTATTTCCAAGTGGATCATTCTGAATGAAAATAGAATGGTTGTCTATGAGGGTTAAAGGATTAACATTTGCGAGCCATTTCATACCCCAGTCTACCACTGACTGGAGGCCCTTTTCGAGGGCAGCAGCAAGGTTAGTTTTGTCTGCATCGGCCGATTTCTTAACGAGGCAGGAGTAAATGGTGGCGTCGTCAGCGTAGATGCCCTCTCAGGAACTGATTATATCAGGGAGATCATTGATGAAAATCAGAAAAAGCGTAGGAGGATAAAGCCTTTAGGGACACCCGCGTTCTTTTGATAGGATCTGGAAGCATGCCCGTTCAATACGACCTTCATTTTGCGATTCGTTAAGAACGATTTGATTAAGTCAAACAAGCGTTCAGATATACAATAACCCTATAGCTTGTACAAAAGGCTAGCATGCCAGACCGTGTTGAATGCTTTAGAGATATCCAGGACAACAGCTCTAGCTTCACCGTTCTTATCAAAAGCCTGGTATACGTACTCAGTGATGGTCGTTAGCATGTTAGACGTGGCGAAGCGGAAGTCATACTAACTATCGAAGAAAAAGCAGAAAGGCTATGAGATGTTAAACCACATCAGCATTAATGATGGCCTCGAACACTTTGCAAAAAATTGGTAGGAAGGTTATAGGACGATAACTGGAGAGATCTAAGGGTTCTACAGAGTTCTTAAAAACGGAAACCACAGATGAGGACTTCAAGCAGCCAGGAAAGCAAGAAGCAAAGAGACAGTAATTGTAGAGTTTGGAGAGGATAGAGAAGATTTCAGGAGCACATTTCTTTAAGAACGATGACTGGGATACCGTCACCTTCGATCGACTTATGAGGGTCAAGTTTTGAAATTTTAGAGACCAGCGAGGAGGTAATGTGAACGTCGTTCTCTTGAGCTTCAGTTCTAGGTATAGAGTAGGGTGCAAATATTCCAGACGAATTAAGAAAAGAACTCATCCTTGTCTGTTGTAGCTGTGAGGACTTCTTATTTAGTTATTAAAGGAGGAATGGAACGTTTACAACCGTTTAGCATGCTGTTTCAGATCTTCAAGTAGTATTTGAAGCCAAACAAAACGGCTTGAGCATGGCTGAGAACAGTGCCTAATAGGGCCTCAATGTTTCACACTTTAAATTCATGCAGGGACATCTTATGATATAGTACTACTAATGCCCCGATATTACGTGAATGGTGATTAGAGCACCCTTTCTACGCGATAAAAGAGTTCGAGCTCCTAAAGAACAGTTGGAAACAAAACTGTGAACCTGGTAACCTCACACTTGAAAGTTAACAGCCACTGTAAAGTCATATCCTTAACAGAAAACAAGAGATGAACTTATGCTTCAGTTTAATAGACATGAAAGCAGCTCGAACCTGATGATAGATGAACCTATATACTATTAACAAGTTAAATATAAGAAACAAAGTACGAAAGAATTAAATTATGACTTGAAGTGGCTAAAGTGAGAAAGTTAATACAAGAGAGAAAAGAAAGCACAGGAAAAAAGAGAAATGAGAAAATCAGAAGAAAAATATAAAAAAATTACAAACGGTGATATGCAACGAGGAATTATAAGTTACAAGAGGAGCTTCAATTGCTTAAGGGGGAGGGGACGGTACAGAGGAGTAAAGAGTCTGCTTTCCTAGCAATCTGGTAAGTTTTTTCTTTTGGTATCTATTGAAAGGGATTTAAGTTTTTCCAGATATCAGAAAACAACCAGTTAGCCACAAACGAATGGCAAGCCTGAGATTCCCACTCAGTTTCTCACGCAAGGAAGGAATTCCACGAAAATGTAATATTGAGAATTAACAATAAATTAATGTGCTAGTGATAAGAAAGAATATTAAAAAATTAAACAGCGAAGGAAGAGAAAAATAAAAATTCAGAAATACGATGGCATAGAAAAGTGAAAAAGACCAAAAATATATTGAATAAAAGAAAAAATTTTAAAATTCAATCAATATTTAGACAAATATAGATTAAGACAGGCGAAGCCTTCTGGTGGGTTCTTGAACGAACGAATATTAAAGAAAGATTTGGAGACGCCAAATTTAGTAAAATGGGAGAGACTAAACAGTTAAGTCCCTAAGGTCGAATTGTTCTGAGGGAGGAGCATGATGAGATCGCTATTCGAACATTCCATATCAATTTTCTTTACCCGGTTTTACATTTGGAAATATTCTAAGTTAATGTTCACATTCAGTTTCCCAATCAATTAAAACATTGAAATATATATATATATATACTAGCAGTATAGCCCGGCGTTCCCCGGGTGTAATAAAAGCTTTATAAATTAATCCATGGTCCTGGAGCTCAGACTCTTTGAACGTTGGCACGAAAGACTAAAAAGTAAGAGTTGTTTCCAGTTAAAGCGAAACCGTAGACTGAAAGAAAAAAAATCAATGGATGTAAGTCCAATTTTGATTTCCTGGTATCGATATCAAATAAGTTTCTTTCGTCGTAAACTGAATTTTGAAGGCTGAATAAGTCCTCTGAATAAATGGTACCGTGGCTGAGACTAAGAACTACAATTATACCTACTTAGAGCCAAACCCGAAGCAAAAATTAAATAAAAGGGCTGAAAAAATACAGACATACAGGCAGATAAACAGACACACACACAAACATCTTGTCTTTTTATATATATATATATATATATATATATATATATATTATTGATTTTCTACACTATTGTAAGAACTGCAGCCTTGAAACTTCTGAATCTCGTTTCTTATGTATTTGTCTATTAGTGTATCAAATTTGATTAAAATCGGACCACTCCTTCTATAACCCGATGTTTTCAATTATTGATTTTTGATATTTATCGGAGGTACCTAAGAATACACGCAGACGCTTATAGTACAACTGTGTAAGTTTTCAAGAAAATCGGTTTAGCCGTTTTAGAGTCTATAGGTAACGGATACACACACACAGACACAGTTCCATTTATAAATAAATTTAGATAGATATATACTCTTACATACAAAATTTGCGTGGCGTAAATTGTCACCATTTTATATTTTTAATTTCGCGCATGCGTGTTGCTTGTTCTTATTTTCGTCAACTGAGCCCAAAGTTTTAGATCATGTGCCTTGAGAATTTGTCTGAACAACCGTCGCTGCTGTAAGATCCTATGCTTAACAATAGAGCTCTACACTATATCACACAAGTAGAAAAACCCAGATTTGTTTTTTAGAATTTCTGCTACGACATCACTTCTTATATCTGGACACTTAAATCCCAGACTTCCAAGCTTTTGATTTTTATGTGTGGGGAGCAGTTGACTGAGAGACCAACAAAACCTTTTGTGAATAAAGGCAAGGATTATGGCAGTATTCAGTAAATTAAACTAGAAAAACCGTCCAGGTGAGTTGCAGGAGATTCCAAAGTAGTCTGGAGGCTGGGATTAAAGCCAATTGCGACTTTATTGGATGAATTTACTCTTTAGTATTTAAAGATATATTTGCGTAATTCAAACAATTTAACTATCGCTATATATATATATATATATATATATATATATATATATATATATATATATATATATATATACACACATATAAAGGTTGGCACTGTTAGTAAGCGGTTTATGTTTAATAGTTATATATTTATCTCGATTTATTCAATGACATTACTAATTTTATAACTTTTGTTATTTTTCAGTTAGCTTCAGGATTCCTTCCTCGCAAAAACAGTAACCTTTTAGGTGGTGAACTGCTTTAGAGGATTCTACAGGATTTCCAGTCAAATGAAGTTCTTCTCATGTTGCTGTGACCAAAATAAGTGATTACACAAAAGCAAAAGATCAAGTGATAAGACATGCCAGCCAAAGCATTAACAGTTTTTCTCGGATTCGTAGACAATCATGTTGCTCTGGCATTGTTTGGATACATAATGACACTCTTTCGACTTGCGATTCTACAGGATTCGTCATAAATCCCTACTTTTAATCATTCCATTTGAGAAATGTACTTGTCGGAAATTCAGGTTTAATATTGAGAGAAGAAAAAACTTTTGTTAGAATTTAATAAATATGCTAGCTATATATATATATATACATATATATATATTTCATTAAAATGACAGGCAAGATATTATGGTTAAGTTTTAAACTTTAACATAATTTTCTGTTATTTTAATGAAACCTGTATAAAAGAGACCCTTTACCAAATACAATATATATATATATATGAGATAACTATACTCGTGTCGAAAAATCTTCCACGAGCCTACAAATAAGGGATAAAAAAAGAGTTAAAAAAAGCAAAGAGCTAAGTACATGAACATCAGTCAAAAGGGTTCAGAGCGAGTCAGCACATAGTCCAAAGGAAAAACCTCAATACGAGTAATCAACTAACAAAAAGCGCTCAATACATAGGTAGAGCGAAATAAGTAACAAATACCTAGTGAGCCAGACGAACCTACTGTGGTTTCCGCTAAACGGATGATCAGGGAAAGCAAGCCAACGAGGAAAGAAACAAACAATATATATAAAGGAAATTCAATCAACCCAAGTGACCAAGGAAGAAGACACCAAACACAAATAGGAGAGAACCTTATTGTAGAAAACGTCTTTAATTTTTAATTTTATATTTTTTAAAATATTTTATAAAGAGATTAGTGAAAACAAGATGAAAAAAAACGAAAACCAAAAATGATACGAAACAATAGCAAGTTTTTCCTTTACACACAAACAACAAAATTTCTGATGTCCATGTCGGTGCCGAGGGCCGGCTGATCGTGGCAGATATTGCAGTGAAAAGCAATGCGTTTTGACTGGTTGCGGTTTATGCGTCCAGCGATCGGGAAGAGTGCCTCTCGTTTTTTTTGCGGTTGGAGCCCTTCCTGGTGGATTCAACGCGACTCGTCTTAGTAGAGAACTGGACCCCAAGCTGGATAGAGGGCGGGGCAGCTAGCGGGAAGGCACGCAATCGTAGCTTGCTTGACTTCATCGATGAGAACGGGCTCGTCGATAGATACCGGATCGATCACAAGGATGGAAGATTGTGGACGTGGACTAATAATTGGCCTTCTACCCGGGTAACTAGCTACCTGGATAGAATGTTAATTCGTTAAGCCGACATAGATCTTTTAGATTGTCCCATATTCCACTGGTTAGGCTTCTCGAAACACAAACTCGTTTGTGCCCGGGTAGATTTAGAAAATAGGCCTAGAATGGCTGGTTATTGGAAGTTCAACCTGTCCTTACTGAACAGGCGGGACTTTCGGGGCTTGCTAATTAACTTAGTGATGCAGGTGTTAACTGGGAGAGTCATTGGGAATAGGTGATGGGAGGATCTTAAGAATAGGATTAGGTCTTTCACCACCGAATTCAGCCAACGGCAATCTAGATAAGGCTGCTATGGTAAAGACGCTTATAGCTAATTATTCCCGGACAGAAGCTGGTGGGGATCCTCTAGAGATCACCTTAGCTATGTCATGAAGTGTTCCACTAGCGAGCGTTACATGGGTCAGGTAATTAGACATAGGTTAAGCAAGATGACTTCCGAAGCTTTGAACATGGGTGCTGAACTGCGCAAGGAAGAGATTCGCCGAGGCGGCGAGCGGTACATTCGAGAGGTTCGCAACACGGAGGGACATACTTTTCGGTCGACTGACAAAATGTGCGAGGCGTTTCGGCGGCATTTCGTGGCCCTGTTTACCAAGGAGCCTAGTCTCCGTGATGATTTGGCTGACTTACCCCGGCTTACGCCGGCTGATGCAGTGAGCTGCGAGGGAGAGATTACGGAGGGCGAAGTCTACGCGGCTTTGAAAAGTCGCCGGGTCTCGATGGTTTGCCATATGAATTGTACTTGAGGCTGTCGCACATCTTTGTCCCGATTTTGACTGTCGTGTTCAACAACTGGTTCCGACAGGGGTCCATCCTCAGCCGTTTTACCAGGGGTGTGATCACGCTGTTGAGCAAAGGCAAGGATGTTGGTAAGGTGTTAGAGCGTTACCAGCCTATAACTCTGCTAAACACAGAGTTAAAGGATTTTGGACAAGATCTTGTTAAATGGTTTGCAGTTTGTTGCCGAGTCTCTCTTGGGACCTGAGCAGACTTGTGCTGTGAAGGGCCGAACAATTCAGAGCAACCTGCATTTGATACGCACGATCATAGTGGGGATAAAAGATGACAAAGAAGCCGCTCTGAGCAATTTGGATCAGTCCAAGGTATTTGATAGGCTTGACCATCGTTATCTGGCGGCTGCCCTGCAGACCTAGGGTTCGAAACCAACTTCCGCCGCCGGATTAGCCTCTTGAATCAATCCCCCACGCCTGTGGTAGAGATGAACGCAAAGTTATCGGATGTTCTGGCGCTGTCTAAGTCGTTCCGACAGGGTTGTCCACTGTCGCTCCTACCTTATGCTTTGGTGTTGGAGCAGTCCAGACCTTACTTGGAATCGTAGTTCCTGGTAGTGATCGAGGCATGGTTTCCCCGTACGCCGATGACGTCACTACTTCCGTGTCCTCCCGGAGTGATATCAAGGTGGTACAGAAGACGCTTGAACGGTACGAACAGGTCACAGGAGTCAAGATTAACAGTAACAAGTCGTCCGGCTTGCGGTTAGGTGCCTGGAAGTGTGTTACCTTCCGGGACCCTTCGACTGGACGGACGGCCGTGTCCGCATTCTTGGAGTGTGGTTTGGGACCGGTATCCAGTTTGAGAAAAATTGGTCAGAATTACTGGCAAAGGTCGGTGCGTCGGTCGAGAAATAGCGTCAAAGGAGGTTGTTCTTAAAGGGTTTGGCTGAAGCGTATGTTACATACGTCTTTCCCATTATCCTTTACCGGTTGTCAGTTCTTCCACTTTGTAAACGACGTAGGACGGCCAATCGAGCTTTTGCTATTCTCCCTTCTATGGAAAGGATGGAAACATTACATCGACAAACGTATCTGTCACCAACGTCCGTGTCATGGAGGTCTGGGAATGCCGTATCTGATAGACCACAATGTGGCGTCAAGGTTGTTTTTTCTTAGGCGTGCGATTTTGGAAGACTCATTGCTAGCGGGGATAGTGAGGGACATATTCCCTAGCCTTACTATCACTCTTCCCACATCGAGGCGGTGCCGTAAGCCTCGAGTGCGATCGAGTTTATTCCTCGAATGTTTGGTGGCCTTCCGGGCCATTCCACGGTCTAGTGACCTTACACAGCCTAGGAGAATCTTCTATCGTGGGTTAGTGGAGGGCGTCGCAAAGGATTCATTATGTGATGTGCTCCGCTTCTCCGGGGTTGACTTTCGCTCGTTCTTGTCTTGGGCGCCAGGTACCGATCATCTCAGCTGCGTTTTCGCTCACCTGGCGATTGGCTCGGGATCGGTTGTCTGTCAATGACAAGGCCTTCATATGGGGCCTGGGCGGATTTGCCAGATTGTGAACGCTGCAACTTTGGCTTGGAAGAAACGGCTTCGTACACCTATCATTGTTCGTGGGTTCGCCCTCTATGGGACCGTCTCGGCGAGTTGAGTGCTCGTATCGCGTCGCGGAAGCTTGTGATCATTGGTCGTGCATTCGCTTGCGACATTGTGTCGCCCACGTTCTCTGGGATGAAGCGTATGATGTTTTTGTCGCTGCTGGGCACAGGCTCGAATGGGGATTTGGACGAAGGCGAAAGGAGGAAGTCTTTCGAGGTCAGAGTCTTTCAGATCAGGATCTGATCCGATATTTTGAGCAGCAGCTCAAAATGAAGATTAGAATTGATTAGAAATGTTTGACTTCGACAGCCTTCCGCAAAAGGTGGGTAAATGTGGCGAACCTTGTTTGCTTGAACGGGGCTAGCCTTGATCTTTTTTAGAACTGCTGGTTCCATCGGGGTGGATTCTTTTGGAACCTTCCCGTGGTTAAGGCAGCTCTCTTTTGTGTACCTAATTAATGTGAATGAATGTATTCTGTTTCTAGCTGTTTCTCTCTCTGTTGTTAGGATCCATGTCGAGATTCCCAACCTCCCCCAGTTTGTTTTGGCCTCCTTTAATCTCGGCTGCGTCAGCTTTTGATTTTTCCTATTCCATTTATTATTTTACCCCCTCCCCACTCCCTTAGAGAGTGCGCCTCTTGATTTTGTCATTTGACGGAATACAACGGCCACTCTTTTTTCTGGGATCGACGGGTCTTACTAACATTGTTTATTAATTTAGTTTAAATTTGTTTTATTTTCAGTTTGTTATTTGGGTTCATCCCCCTTCCCATCATTTCATTCTTCATTAAATCTTTTAAATTATGTATTATGTTGTATATAAACACATTTTTATTGTCATTGGTTTTTCCCCCGTTTTTAGGTGCCCCTCGTAAATATGTGGTATTATGGTGTATGACGGTTTGGGAGATGATGGTTGGTTTCTTGTGGTGATTGAGTAAATTGTAATGAGTGAATGGGTCGTGATAGTATTTAGCTAGGTATAGGATAGTTAACTGAAGACCAACCTCTACCCCACCCCTTTTAGGCCTTGTGCCACAATTTTTGTATTTATACAGAAATAAATATTGTGAAGGATTGGGAGGTGATGGATGGGTTCTTGTAGTGAATTGTGTAAATTGTAATGAGTAATTGGGTTGTGATAGTGTTTAGCTAGGTATAGGATAAATTAATGATGACCATCCTGAGTTTCTGAGCTCCCCCAAATTTGGCCTTGTGCCACAATTTTGTATTTATTACAGAATAAATATTGCCAGCTTTCCCTAACGATCCGTTTAGGTGAAACTTCGGTAGGTCCGTCTGGCTCACTAGGCATTTTATATATATATATATATATATATATATATATATATATATATGTGTGTGTGTGTGTGATCTAATTCTTTTTATTATATTAATTTTCTATATTTTTCCTTCGTAGATATTTATTTGTTTACAAATTTTAGCGTTAGTAATTAGAGAAAGCGATTTTAGTCTTTTTGATGTGGTTGTAAGAGATGAAGAAATTTATGTTCAGTTCTTAATTTGCGCATGAATTTTGATCTTTTGTTTCATCTTATCCAAAAGTAATTATCGATATTTTCTCCTCCAGGTAAGAAATGCATCGTCTTGCGTTTTTTTCTTTTATCGGTGATGTTATTTTATTGCTTTTCATGTTATTTTTGATTTGTTTAGGTTTGTGTTTTTGAGCTGCCATATATGCTTTTGCCAGAGCGGTACTATTTGCAAACTTTCTATTTCCTGTAGAGTTCATTCTTCCTCTTGTATTCATAAAAATCACGGTTAAGTCTTTTTTAGGAACTCTTGTGAATAGAAAACACACTTTATATGGCGTTATTCCAGTGGTAAATGCGACGCATAATCTATCTCTGCCGGAAATACATCTTGTAGTTTTTTGGATTGTACAAGCCGGTTGATGTCAATTACACTTTCTTAAAAGAGAAAGAGGCACATATTTAAGCACGTGTATCAAATAAAAATACAACATTGAGAATAATATAAATGTTGCTGTTCGTAATTGTATTTTTCTAACAATTCTTCGATATCATCTTAGTAAGTAAAACTATAAATTTAAAATATCTACAATTAAACAATTTTTTAGATTACTTAAATTTTGAAGATTACTGAGGAGTTCAAAAATTATATAAAAGCGTTTATGTTTTATTAGTGAAGTAATAGTGCTACTATATTGTGGTTTACGTCCCACTGTTACCATTGAAGTATAATTATTTCACCTCAAGCAAGGCTGGACCGTCAGTAGAGTGAAGGAGGCTACAGTGAGACAAAAGACTGGTTAAAAGAAGTATTGAAGGATAAAAGAAAAAAGACAGCAATTGATTTTGCATTTAAATTTTCGGAGATTGTACCAATCAGGGAAACAAGTAA
Source organism: Ascarosepion bandense (assembly GCA_037127315.1). Classification (NCBI taxonomy): domain Eukaryota; kingdom Metazoa; phylum Mollusca; class Cephalopoda; order Sepiida; family Sepiidae; genus Ascarosepion; species Ascarosepion bandense. The sequence continues at coordinate 4,593,475 of JBBBDQ010000316.1, forward strand.
ACAGGAGTTCATCTGGCAAGAACCCATAGAAGAAGAAGCGGTTACCTTTAGCTATTTCGACAGTAAAAGGGTAAGACCTTCATTCTAATCTAGTAGGAGGCGTAAATACATGTGGTTATCGTCAGAGCAGTAGAAAGTGAAAATAGTGGTAGAAAAGACAGAGGGAAATCAATTCAAATCGGTGAGAAAGTGACAGAAGATCGGTTGCTATGTCAAGAGTGATTACATTGTAAGTCATCTCAGCAGTTACGTTGGTATCTCGAATCAAATTCATTACCATGGATTGGTATTGTCCTGCTTGCTCGGTTGCTATCCCTCACAGGTATCACTTCTTTTGGCATTACCGGAGCGACACGACAGATCACAGTAGTCGCCTCTGACTTTGCTCGTAATGAATGTAAGCGTGTCCTAAATGAGAGTAAGTTGTTTGCTGACAGAATGAAGCACACGTATAGCATCTCTTCCGTTTGGTTCCAAATATTACTGGCGTCTCTGCAAAGGTGTGCTTAACAACAGTAAACCCTCGACCCTTCTCTATTCAATTCTAAGTCCTCACATTCACAGAAGACAAGGTCGGGTGCTTTATTCGCAAATTCTCGTCCAACTTTTCACTTGACTCGTCTGGAATTACTTACACCATATTTATCATTTAGAAATGAGGCTCAGCTAAGTAATTATATATATATATATCCCCATCTCTTCTCTAAAAATTTTTAAGCTTGACTCATAAGGCAAGCGTTAATGATAGAATTTCATTAATCTTTCTAAACAAACGTTCTGTGCTAGTTTCAGTCCTCTCGAAACTATGACGATTGACACTTCTTTTCTTACAACATTCTCTCTGACAAACAATATGGCTTCTATTTTGTCAGGCCTACCGACAATATGCTAACCACCATCACTGAGTATGTATAACAGGCTCTTGATAAGAACGGCGAAATTTGTGCTGTTGCTCTTGGTATCTCCTAAACATTTAACAAGGTTTGGCATGCTGGTCTTCTGTGTAAACATCAGAGCTCCGGTATTTCCGGACGATAGTTTGTTTTAATCCAATCGTTCCTATCAAATCGAGAAATGTATGTCGTTTTGAATGTGAAAGCTTCCAGATATTTTAATACAAACTTCAGCGATCCTCAAAACTATCTTTGGTCCTACGCTTTTTAGGATCATCAACGACTTTCCTGTAAGCATTTTTGGAGATAACACCAATATTTACACCAGTCTTATTGAGAAATTTGCCAAGCCTGACGCAGTAAACCTAGCTGTTGTACTTCAAAAGGCCATATAATCTGTGGTTGAATGTGGTAGGAAATAACTTACAAAGCGAAGCTGCTCTCCTTTAACCACTATATAGAAACTTTCCTGCCTACCATCAGAATGGATATATATATATATATCATAGTTTAGAACATGAACCGTTTGAGTCTGTAGCTCTTTGAATTAACAGATTCCAAGCACGTGTCCGTCTGATTTACAGTACAAACTTAGAGATCAAGATATTCTAACATGGTTTCGTTTTTCTTTGACAAAAACTGATGTTAAACATAACAGAAAAGCAATATTTGATTCAAAAATTTTAGTTAGTGTTATTTTCTCTTTTGTTTGGAATATTATTAAAAATCCTACAAACCCACGCATAAAAATTTGTACTCACGGAAACGGAATCCATTTCTTTGATAAAAATATATATATATATATATAAATAGTTAGATGAAAAAATGAACTCAAAATTGGTCAAAATTCCTGCATAAAATTCAATAAAAGTATAAGATTTAAGTATGTATAAATAATGTTAGAGTTTTTGCAATCATGTGGAATCTATGTCAGAGTGTTAGTCAAAAAATAATCACTCTCGGTTAGGCCCCTAGGACAGAAAGTAGGATGTCCTAGAATCCGACACTTTACATGACCCCAGAATAGATATCAATACCTGCGTATAAGACGAAAGAGAAAGAGCGAAATGAAAAGGAAGGAAAGAAAAAGAAATATCTCACTCGTACTGAAAATTCTATTCATTGGATTCATTCAAACAAGATTCGAATCGATTTTAACTAAGCAACAATGGAGTGATGTGATGGAACCAAGGCCATTCATGTAACAGGTCTAGAAGTTGGACATCTGATGTTTGACACTGGAGGCGAAGTAGAAGCCGTACGTACGATTTGTTTTGAAATATCCTTTCATATTCTGAAAAGCCCTTCCTCCGTCACCACTCTTAGATTTATGTTGAATTATTTTAAATTTGTTTCAGAAAAAGTCAAATCTTTAAGTATATGAAATTTCTGTTTGTAAAAATAATTTACATGAACTTAATCCTACACTTTTCTCGAAATATTTTTCTGGATAATGACAACTATTCAAGGAAAATTTGTGATATGGTATTTTTTTTCTAACTTCAGTTTTAGAATTGATTTAATATTTAAAAATGCTTTAAAGTGTTAGCTTGTATGTACATTACAAACATAATATATACAACAAATATAAATAAAAGTAATAATTTAATATTTAAATTATTACATACTCAGGAGTAGGTATAAGTCTTACCAAAGTAAAAAATGAAAAAGAAAACTTTAAAGACAATATATAGAAAACAAACAGTTTTAAGACTATTTTCAGAAAGCAATTTTTAAAGATCCTAGAGATTACAGAAAATGTTTAATACTTTTTACCATACGACTTACAAAAAAAATGGAAAACACATTTTTAATAGTTTATATCACAGAAATAAAAATATATCAGTATTTGTCTATATTTTTGGAATGAAAATTGTATTTATTTACATTGTTCAGACAGTTGTCTTCATATTAATTGCCATAACCACAACGTTTCGGCCATTGTACGCTTCGACCTTTGTCAGGATCTGCGTACATTTCCAAGATGAGCTCTTTTAAAAAAATTACGCTATTACTTTGCTCTGGTAATTGTCATCATCTTTGCTGCCAGATTCACGACATTTCGACTGCTGTACACTCCTACCTTCTTCGATTGGCTGGAATTATGAACTGAACCCTTTAATTCAGCGGGAGGTAGACTGTTCTCGTTCCATGAGTCATGCTACTTTGCAAGATGAATTCTGGTGAGAGAAATTATCTAGCACGACAATGAAACAATTGTTCTAGAAGCAGATATCTAGCACGTCAGTGAACCAACTGTTTTATCAACAGATGTGTAGCAATAGATTCAGCATAATCGTTCTGCGTCATGTCAGTTGAAAACGTTAGCTCAAGAAACGACTCTGCTGGAGGTTATCATCAGCGATGCTGATTGAAGGCAAAAGGTTTTGAGTCGACAGTCAGGTTAAATTTTTTGGAAAAATCAATTCGTTTTGCGAATGTTAAAATCTTTTTTTTTTAAATTGAACCCCCACTTAGATCTCTGAATTTTAAAATTCAGAGATCTAAAGTGGGGGTTCAATTTAAAAAAAAGATTTTAACATTCGCAAAACGAATTGATTGTTCCAAAAAATTTAACCTGACTGTTCAGTAAAACTAAAACATTAGAAAAGCTTTTAATTCTTTTTAGAAGTAAGATATATTACGGCCAGATTTTATTAAGAAAATTTTAAATGAATGATGAATTATTACAAGAAACGTTTCTCCTTAAAAAAACATTAAAAAGATTTAAATCGCCAAATTCTGTATTCATGTTATCGATCAAGTAATATTAAGTATGTGTGTTTTTGCGCAGTGGATATCGGCTCGTAACGAGAAATCGGAGGAACGAGTTCAGATTCTAGTTGAATTCATCGTTTCTCCCTCCAGGTATAGATTAAATAGCAGGACATATTGAGTTCTATAACCTTGGTTGGCAACCAGTTTACCGTAGGAAGTAATGGCACTACTGCGGTAACATCTTTTGTAGAGTCGGTCATGTTTCTTTCGAGACATGATCGTCCGTGCGTGAATCACGCATGGCAATTGACCGTGTATTAAGTAACCTATATTTATTAATAAATCGAAAGAGATTACAATACAGTGCTCCCCCTGTACTTTGAAAATAATTTTGAATTTTTGTGTATAAACTATTTTTGTAAATATGGACACCCGACATTGAAAAAATAAAAGCAGTGACTATATTAGATTTAATATTTATTGGTGGCTTTCAAAGATTTCTTCAGTCATCATGGTAAGTAAGACTAAAACCAAATTATCTAAAATTCATTATTATTTAGAATATTTCGCCAGTTTTTAAAATTACTGGGTCGTTAAAAATAATTAAAACAGATGCTCACATTATAAGTAATATTGCAACTAAGTGCACTTAAAAATACCAAACATTGAGTTAGCCGTGTATACCATATAACAACTAATATTGTAAAGTCTGGAACATAGATTTGGTCAACATAATCCATTGTCTAACCATCAAATTATTGTTCTCACCATTTTGTACTAGAAACTAAAATGTATATTACAAAAAATAATTATCAATTGAAAATTGTCAATTTTTTAAAAATAATTTTCCACCCCAACCAAGACACTGCTGCCTCTAGTGGGGATGAAGGTTACGTAAAGAAAAAAATGAAGAGAAGAGGAACAGGTCACGGGGAAGTCGGAGAATGATTACGAAAAGGATGGGAACACTTGGTGTGAGGAGAGCTGCGTGAAAGTAGAGTGGAAAGGGAGAATAACAAGATACAAGGCGTGTCAGAGAAAAGATGGAAGTCATGAGAAATAGAGAGGGCAATTGACGTTGCATTTAAACTCTTAGAGATTGTAGCTATCAGGAAGAAAGTTGACGGAAGGAAACTCCACAGGCGGGAAGTGCGAGAAAAAAAGCTGTAATGGAGAAATTATGATAACACTTGATTGGTTTCACTGTAAAAAGGTGGGACTTATTATTTGCCAGTCAAGTAGCTCCAGTAAATTCATGCAGACGGTCACGAGGGAGCTAAGCTCGTCGGAGCAGAAACCGTGAAAGTATTTGTAGAAGAGACAGCGGGAAGCTACATTATGTCGGTGAGAAATTGGCTGGAGCCGAGTTACCAGGTCAGGATCGATTACATTGCAGATTCTCCTTTGGATTTTGACGAAAATCCCGCGATAAATAACAGGGGCACCCGACCAGATTTGACAGCAATATTCAACGTACTGGCAGATGGTAGGTTTGTATATGTGCAAGATGGATTCAGATGAGAAAAACTTCCTGGCCCGACACAGTGAACTGACCTTCCTTGCAGCATATATAGCTAGTGATTCAATGTAGTCGTTTCACTTTCATCATTCTGCGGCCTCGGCCGAGATAGAACTCACTACACCCTTCCAGTATTCCCTATCTGTCATAGCTCTGTAAGGTCTTCCTTGGCGATAGATGTATCTCTGTGTATCCTGTCTGGAAAGGTTAATTTACGAGATCGATTGTGAAATGATGGGTGTCTCCATAATACAAACGATGAAACAAGTTCATCTGTGGCATGTGCGCAATGTCTAGCAAACTGGACACGTCTAAGGTTGATACTCTTAGGTTTCCATATATCATTTCTAGAGTTGGGTGGTTTCGGCATGAAAGATCAAGTACTCTTCTGAGAAGACAAGTATAAAATCCATCTAAACGGCGCTGTTTTGCCGAAAGTGTACAAGTTTAAGATTTATAGAGTAAGATTGGTTCAATTAAGTGCGCGAAAAACTTGGATTTTGATCTTACGATTAAGATTGGATTTCCAGATCTTATCCATTTTGTTCCACTTTATGTCGGCTGATAGAGTTACAAAATGAACAGCAGATTAATTTAAAAAAAAAAGATCACCAACAACTTTTTAAAAAACACCTTGAACTTTCAACGCGCAGGGGGGAAATATAAATATGGAAGATACGTGTAATGGGTGGTGGATAACAAGGAAAGCAAAATAGAGTTGAACTAAGAATTTCTAGCGATTGCGATAAAAATATTGATAATACAATATCAATTGCATTCCATTGACTTTGTTTGGACCACTGTTGATTAAGGGAACGACTTTGGGAAATATGACTGCATTAATTTCAGTTGTGTTACCGCAAAGACTGATTTTCTCACTCATAATTCAAGCGTCGACAGGGAAATGCCGGCACTTCACGTTCACATCTGACCCATTACCCGTCACTGATGTGGAATTTTCAAGGCCATTCATATATATATATATAACAGGTCTAGCAGTTGAACAGTTTTGACTTCTTCAGTTGAGGCGGACATGTATTGATTAAGTTACTATTAGAAAATTTTAGTAAGGAAATTGTTAGTGATGTGCAATAATTTATAAGAAAATTTGTTAAATAATTTCTACAAACATTTAATTTTAGATATGAAACAAAAACACCCACTAAAGTATAATACGCTGTGGACATTTAAATTTCTACGGTAAATCTATTAAAACAACTTATATCGTACAATAATTTTTTGGATCATAAAAAAGGTAGCCAAGAATGTAAAGTTATATTTTGATCGGCAACTTTGTTTTAAATTGATGCAGGGGTTCTCTAGGGATTTATCCTTAGACCTACTTTATTCTTAATTTTCATCAACTACCCCGCCGATGGGAGTTCTCTAATCTATAGATATGCTAGTCATTAACATTTCCTCTTAATATTAAGTATGATACATTCTATAGAGTTCAACATTTTCCCCTAAAGTGCTGGCCATGAGGTCAAACGCCATGTGACACACTTGTTAGGTGAATGTTGAGGCTTTTAAAAAGTTTTTCCATTATCCTGTTGCTGATCTCAATTTTCTTGTTTTAACATTTGATGTAAGCGACTAAGTTCGAATAGATGCAGACCAGCCCTCCACAATCTTCATTTTTGGCCTTGTGCTACATATTCTGTATTTTACAAAAATAAATATTACAGTTAGCAAGTTTGTATCACTAGAACAATTATAGTTAAATATTGAGTTTGATCTCTAATGAGGGCTCCATACATTCGGCTTTGTGTCACGTCTAATCTGCGCTTAGAAAAATAGATCTTTAGAGACCTGAGCAATCCTGGTTATATCTGCTATTTTGAGAACGATGCGAACAAATAAATAATTCAGAACTTTTCTTTTTAAATAAAATTTACAAAAAGTTTGATGAAAATTACAATATTTTCCAAAAGTTAAATAAAAAGCAACGGAGGAAGACTGAGCCCCCAAATCTTTGATGGGAGTGTTCAACAAACGGTTTAAACTAGATAAGGCTGACAAGCTAAAGACACTAGAGCTAATTACTCCCGGACGGTGGCTGGTGGGGATCCCCTAGAGATAGCCGTAGATAAGGAGGCCTTGGAGCGTTCGACTAACAATCGTTATATGGGTCAGGTAATTAGACATAGGTTAAGCAAGATGTCATCCGAAGCTGTAACCATGGGCGCAGAACTGCGCAAGGAAGAGATTCGCTGAGGCGGCGACCGGTACATTGGAGAGGTTTGCGACCCAGAGGGACATACTCGGCGGCATTTGGAGATCCTGATTACCAAGGAGCCTGGTCTCCGTGGTGAGAAGTTTCGCAGCTATTTCGCTGACTTCCTCCGGCTTTTGCCAGCTGATGCAGGTAGCTACGAGGGAGAGATTACGGAGGGCAAAGTCTACACGGTTTTGAAAAAGGGCCATACTTCTGCTAAACACAGAGTTAAAGATTTTGGCAAAGATCTTGTCATAATCATTTGCAATTAGTTACCGAGTCTCTGTTGGGACCTGAGATGAATTGTGCTATGAAGGGCCGAACAATTCAGAGCAACCTGCATCTGATACGCGCGATCATAGAGGGTATAAAAGACGACGAAGAAGCCGCGCTAATCCATTTGGATCAGTCCAACGCATTTGATAGGGTTGCCCATCGTTATCTGGCGGCTGTCCTGCAGGCCGCTGGATTCGAAACCAAATTCCACCGCTCGATTAGCCTCCTGTATCAATCAACTACGGCTGTTGTATAGGTGAACGGAAAGTTATCGGGCGTTCTGGAGCTGTCTAGGTCGGTCCGACAGGGTTGTCCACTGCCGCCCCTACTTTATGCTTTGGAGCCCCTCCATCGCCGGCTAAAGGACAGGATGTGCTGTCCGGCCCTACGTAAATCGCTGTCCCTGGTGTTGTTCGAACCAGGGTTTCCGCGTACGCCGATGACGTCACTACTTTCCTGTCCTCACGGAGTGCCATTGAGGTGGTACAGAAGGCGCTTGAACGGTACAAACAGGACACGGGAGTCAGGATTAACCGCAACAAGTCGTCCGGCTTGCGGTTAGGTACCTGGAAGTGTGTTACCCTCCCCGGGCCCCTTCGACTAGATGAACGGCCCTGTCCGCATTCTTAGAATGTGGTTTAGGCCCGACCTCCAGTTGGAAAAAAATTGGTCAGAAGTACTGGCCATGGTCGGCGCGTCGGTCGAGATTTGGCGTCGGAGGCGGTTGTCCCTAAAGGGTTTGGCTGAAGCGTGTGTTACATACGTCTTTCTCATTATCTATTACTGGTTGTCAGTACTTCCACTTTGTAAATGGTGTAGGGAGGCGATCGAGCGTTTGCTATTCTCCCTTCTGTGAAGAGGACCTAAACATCACGTTGACAAACATGTCTGTGTCCAACGTCCATGTCATAGGGGTCTAGGAATGCCGCACTTGATGGGCCACAAGGTCGCTTTAAGATTGGTTCTTCTCAGGAGTGCGATTTTGGAAGACTCATTGCTGGTGAGGATAGTGAGGGATATGTTCCTTAGCCTTACTGTCACTCTTACCATCTCGAGGCGGTGCCGTAAGCCCCGAGGGCGATCGAGTTTTCTCCTCGAATGTCTTGCAGCCTTGCAGGCCATTCCACGGTCTAGTGACCTTTCACGGCCTATAATCGTCTTCTATTGTGAGTTAGTGGAGGGCGTCGCGAAGGATACATTACGTGACGTGCTCCACTTGTCGGAGAATGAGTTCCGCTCGTTCTGGTCTTGGGCACCAGGTGCCTATTATTTCAGCTACTCTGAGTTTTCGCTTACCTGGCGATTGGCTCGGAATCGATTGTCTCTCAATGACAAGATTTTCACATGAGGCCTGGCGGATAGATTGCTAGATTTGCCAGATTGTGAACGCTGAAACCTTGGCTTGGAAGAAACGGCTTCGTACGCCTTCTACCATTGTTCGCGGTTTCGCCCTCTATGGGATCGTGTCGGCGAGTTGACTGCTCGTAACGCGCCGCGTAAGGTTGTGCTCATTAAGCGTGAATTCGCCTTCGACAATGTGTAGCCCCCGTTCTCTGGGATGAAGCGTATATTGTTTCTGTCGCTGCTGGCCACGGCTCGAATGGAGATTTGGACGACGCGAAAGTCAGCGTCTTTCACATCAGGATCTGATCCGATATTTTGAGCACCAGCTTAGAAACGTTTGACTTCGACAGCATTCAGCAAGAGGTAGGTAATTGTGGCGAGCCTGGTTCGCTTGAACGGGGATTGCCTTAATTTTCTCTTTTAGATCTGCTTGTTACATTGGAGTGGATTCCTTTGGTTATGGTAGCTCTCTTTTGTGTACCTAGTTAATGTGAATGAATTTGTTTCATTGCTAGCCTGTAACCAGCTCTCTCTTTTTTATGATCCAAGTGGAGATTCCAAACCTCCCCAGTTTGTTTTGGCTTCCTTTTATCTTGGCTGGGTCAGCCTTTGATTTTTCCATTCCTTTAATCATTTTACCCACTCCCCACTCCTTTAGAAAGTGCGCTTCTTGATTTCGCCGTTTGGCGGAATACAGCGGTCATTTTTTTCTGGGATGGATGGGTCTTACTAAATTTATTATGTTTTAAAATTACGTTGTATTTTAGTTTGTTATTGGGTTCATCCCCCTCCCATCATTTCATCCTTCATTTAATGTTTTAAATTATATTATATATTGTACATAGCTGCATTTTTATTGTCATGATTTTGTTCCTCCTGTTTTTAGGTGCCCCTTGTATATATGTGGTATTGTGGTGTATGAAGGATTATGAGGTGATGGATGGGTTCTTGTGGTGAATGGGCTATTTGTAATGAGTGAATGGGCCATGATAGTGTTCAGCTAGGCATAGGATAGCTAGTGTTGACCAACGTCTACCCCTCCCCTTTCAGCCTTGTACCACAATTTTTGTAATTTTACAGACCATTTGGTGGGAGTGGATTGTCAGTTCACTGACTGGATCTGTTGCTATTACATTTTTATCTCATATCATCTGATAATATAAACTTCATTGTGTTGTTAACTTTAAAATTTTATTTTCCTCAATCACTTTACTTTTTATGTAATTTTGAATTTTAACTTTAGATCAAATTTAATACGATACTATGTCTTTCATATTGAGTGAAAATTTTAGAAGGGAGAGGTTTCTTAACGTGTTAAAATTAATTTCTGGGGACACTGGAAAAATAATACTTACTAGCAGTATAACCCGGCGTTGCTCGGGTGTAATGAAAACTTTAAAACTAATCTATGGTCCTGGAGATTAGACTCTTTGGACGTTGGCACGAAAGATTAAAAAGCAATAGTTGTTTCCAGTTAAAGCAAAACCGTAGACTGAGAGAAAAGTGAATGGATGTAAGTCAAATTATGATTTCCTCGTATCGATATCAAATAAGTCTTTCGTCGTAAACTGAATTTTGAAAGCTAAATAAGTCCTCTGAGTAAATGGTATCATGGCTGAGACTATGAACTACAATTATACCTACTTAGAGCCAAACCCGAAGCAAAAACTAAAATAAAAGGGCTGAAAAAATACAGACATACAGGTAGATAAGCAGACACACACCCAAACAACTTGCCTTATATATTATCGATTTTCTGCACTATTGTAAGAACTGCAATCTTGAAACTTCTGAATATCGTTTCATATGTCTTTGTGTATGAGTGTATCAAATTTGATTAAAATCGGACCACTCATTCTATAACCCGATTTTTTCGATTATAGATTTTCGATATTTATCGGAGGTACCTCGATACAAAACCTAGCTAAAAACACTTGCAGACGCTTATAGTACAACTGTGCAAATTTTCAAGAAAATCGGTTCAGTCGTTTCGGAGTCTATAGGTAACAGACACACGCACACACAAAGTTCCATTTATAAATAAGTTTAGATTATATTTATTTACCTAATTTATTATTCTAGATGCAACGTACGTTTCTCAGGGTATTTGCCCCTTGATTTCATTGCACCGGAATATGTTCCACGTTTTTTTTTATTTTCTTGGCATATGCCTGGATGTTTTGGGGGGGATAGCTGCTGATTTTCATCTTTTGCACGACATTTCCGCTGACTTTTATTTAAAAATTTGTAGTATCTTATATACCATGAGTAGAATTAACAGAGAGAAAAAGAATCTGAGCATAATTTAGTCTCTGGACAGCTAAATGTGCTTTCATCTTTTTCTGTAACAATAATTTGCCTTATGTAGCGGGAAAAATCTCAAGCATAAACGGCACTTTGAAACCAATCAGATTTACGCAAAACTGAATTCATGGTCATTACGGCGACCAGTCTGAAAGAAAATCTTGCAAAGGAACGAAAGTTTTTTTTTTCAAAGTAAACATTATTTAAAATAAACGGTAACTAAAATAAAATTCTACTATTGCGAAATCCTTTAGAGAAGATGATTTCAAAAAGTGCATACTAATTTCCATGTCAAGGAATTTAACATATCATGTCCGGAAAATTTAATGTATCTAAATGCAAGTACTTCCCGTGTGACTACACAGAAAAAAGAAACGCAGAGCAAACTTCAGAGTAATTATTTTATTTACCATTGTAAAAAAAAACATAATTCTGGCACAAGGCAGAAGAGATAGTGGAATGAGGCTGATCAACACATTTTATCCTTGACCTATGAATCCTATTCACGACCTCATCACATGATATTTTGTATTAAAAAAAACAATTTTGGCACAAACCCATTGTTTAGCGGGGCATAAAACTGAGGTTGGTCGTCGATGATTAACTTATACCTAGCTAATCAGATCTACGACCCAATCACTCATTACAATTTGTTCACTCAAAACAAGAACTCGTCCATCACCTTCCAATCGTACATATACCATAATGACACATTCACAAGGAGAGCGTGAAGGCGAAAAACGGAGACGGGGGATGGAATTTGCTTTTAATCACAAGTAATGGATGAAAACTTGCCAAGATTCGAAGAGCGAATAAACATTGACATATGAAAGACTTAGTGGTATATATTATTTTGATTAATCGTGCAAGTGGAAAGGATACTTTTTCATGAAACATAATTCGTTAAATTAAAATTAGAAAATGTAGACGGTTTTTCATTTCTGGCGCTCCTGTTGTGTGGAGGTGTCCGACATTGCAGCTATTTCTCTTAGAGAATTAGTTTGGTTTGATTTACGGCATATCAGCCTCAATGATTAATTTAATACCGACAAGATTTTTTTTACAACAGATTTGTATGAATAGAATATATATTCTTTGTAAAAAAATAAGTTTGTCGATCAGATTTCTTTGACGTATTTTTGTAAAGTAGTTTTTTGTTGAGTCAGATGTATTGCTGGTATGTATTTTTTCTCCAAAAAACGTATTGCTGGTAATATTTTTTCTTTCAAAAACGTATTACTCGTAATATTTTTTCCTTAAAAAATGTATTCCTGAAATTTTTACTATAAACATCTTTAGTTATAGTTTAATAGTGTTTTGACCCCAGTTTGGGGATAAACTTTTTGCACATAGCTGGGACCCTAAGAGCTGCTCTCACTACGGGACAAGTTAGATCTTAGAACAACATCAATTAAGAGCTGCAGTTTTCCACTAAAAAAACAAAAATCCAAGTAGGGGTTAGCAGTTATCATATAACTACAAGTGGAAAAGCGGTTATCAAACTAAATATTTATTATATTATCAAAGTACTAATTTAGAAGATATTCCGACTTTAACAAAACGATGAAGGACATTTAAATTAGGAGAAAAATAACAAATTTAAGTACATAATTTTTTTCACTCCATTTCTCAGCCTATTTGGGCATCTCGACGTGGTGTAATGGTTAGAAAGCTTGTCTCGCTAGAACCTATTACAATTGAGTACTGACTTTGATCCGTATTGGGTACCCCATACTTTCGGTCTTGTACCACATCTAAGCAAAGTTTAGAATATCAACTCTTCTCAATATTTATTGTATGAAAAATACAATTGTGGCACAAGGGCGATTTGGTGGGAGTGGGCAAAAAAAAAGGCTGGTCTTCAGTACCTATCCTATACCTAGCTAATCCGACTCACGACCCAAACATATTTTACAATTTTCTCATCCACCACATGAACGTGTCCATCATCATTCAATCCTTCATACACCAAAATACCTCAAACATACCAGGGACCCAAAAAAACTCAATTGAGCGTAACAATTTTTATTGTGAATAATAGATACAAAAATATATCATGAAAGTTCAGCAGATACACAAAATAGAAAAGCGTGTAAGACAATGATGTTCCTTCTCGCCAGATCTATTCAACTTATACAGCCAGACAATTCTGAGAGTTCTAGAGGTTCTTCCAGGATTAGTCACTGGTAGCCGCAATCTGAACAATATAAGATACGCAGATCACACAGCGTTGATAACAGATACATAAAAAAAAACTACAAGACCTCATACAGAAAGTAGTTAATGAAAGCAGAAAGAAAGAACTATATGATAATTATTAAAACGGTAGCCCAAAATGCCAATTACGAGTTGGTGATACTAGAATCAAACAAGTGCAGAAATTTAAATACCTGGAAAGTGTTCAAACAGAAGACAGAAAGAGATACATAGATCCGGAGACGTATTTGCATGGCCTAGGGTTCATTCCAGATGCTCAGTAGAGTATTAAGAGACAGGAAAATTACGCTGGTAACAAAGAAATAAGTACTGGATTATTATGTGATTTCTGTACTTCAGTAGGGCAGTGAATGCTGGACAATCTCATCATGGAAGAAATAAAGACTTGAAGCGACCGAAATATGGTTCTACAGAAGGATGCTGAGGATAGTATGAGTGGAACACTTGAGCAACGATAAGCCTTTGGAGAGGATGGACACAAGAAGGAAACTTATATTAGCATCAGGAAAAGACAGCTGTAATGAGCAAGGAGGGTTTGGAAAACCTAATACTCACGGGACAGAGGGGAAGAGAGACAAGGGAAAGCAACGCATGACATACTTGATGGACTGGAGCAGATGGATAGTGAAGCGAGGGTTGAATAGGATAACAGGAAAAGGGGTATTAATAGCGACAAGGGATAGAGAGATGTGAATGGCTATGATCGATTACGTCTCGAAGGGACACAGCACATAACAAAAGAAGAGAAAATGACCTATCTGGTTTTAACGTGTCTTTCTTCGGTAAGAGTGTACTTATAGATTTAAGTATTCGGTTGAATTGAAACTAATCATTTTTTACACTTATTTATTTTTTTACCAGCAGTAATTTAGCTACCTGTTACTAAACATACTAAAACAGAATTTTAAAACCGAAACAAGCTGTTCTGTAACTATTTGTTATCAGACAGTTATAATACTTCCTTTTATAACGTATTATAAGGAAGTATTAAACATACTTTAGAAGTGACAAAATGTCATAGGAAACGTAAAAAAATCATTCCGTTTGATTAAATGCAACGTCAGTGATAAATTATCATACTGTATGAAGTAACTTTCATACTGAGACAATTAGTTATTTACAGAATTTGTGATATGTGTTATTTTAGACAAGTTTTGAGAGTTTTATTGTGTTTTGCCTGATCGGCTTCAGAACGTTCCAACTGAAAGGATAAATTTCTTTTAAAACTGATTTTTTTTTTTTTGTATTTCCTCTCGGACATGTTTTTTTTTAAGATTTCAAAACATTCTTAAAACACAAATTATGTTTCTCGATTCGCAAAAGAAAAAGAAAATTACAGAAACTTTTTCAAGTTAGCCGACAGGTTGGGAAAACCCACACATGGATGCTAGATTTTTTATTTTATTAATCAATACAAACAAGAGTTAACGAGCTGTCATATGATTTTTAATCAAAATTGTTGAAGATGATAGCAGAATGAAGAGATTTGACAGAGACTTTAAACTAATGAGTAATACTGAAGTCATTTTAAATTAGTTTATGAAATCATTGTTCTCGATAACATGGGAATGTTTTTAAGACACCCATTAAGGAAGGAAAGCTTGAATAATTTAACGCTTGCATAAGAAACACGCTAGACCTGTTTGAGCAAATCTATGGAGAAACATATATAACGAATAAAATGGTGTGGTATTGTCTGTTAAAGAACTTTTGCTAATGACTGTTAAATGGCGTTGTCAGGGTAGTTTGATACAAAATATCTTACCATCTCTCTACACGATTTTAGAAAAATCTCCGTCTTCTTTTACTACAACGAACTTGTAGCATTAAAAACACAAAATAGTCAGTCAGTCAGTTAAGTGCCATGCGTGGGCGATCATGTCTCTTTCGAGACATGACTGACTGGGCAGAAGATTATCCCCCAGTAGGTTGCCATTGCTTTCTGCGGTAGACTGGTTGCCGACCAAGGCTATAGAACCCAATCTGTCCTATTATTTATCCCATAAATGGAGGGAAGAAGACGGATTAATACCTTTCCCAAGAGTATTTGCGCGTAAGTGAATGCAAGGAATTCAACTGGAATTCGAACTCGGTTACCCCCGCTTTCTCATCCGAGCCGATATCCACTGCGCCACAACGGGCATCCCTAAATAGTACATAACATAAAATGACATTTGCTTCCACACAAGAATATCTAATAATTATGCCTACTACTGGCTAAGTAACTCTTCTAAAATGTAAGTCGGTTTTACGGCCATAGGTGGAAACACCGGTAATTGTACGGTCACCGGAGTCAAATAACGTCGAGCCTGGTATGTATCTAGAGAATACGCACTAGAGAATCCCAGATGTTGTAAGCTTGAATTCTTGGGTGGTGTAATTAATAATAGCTTGGTATTGTACAGGTGTAGAGGCTCATCCCTTGTTCCCTGTTTAGGATGTGGTTTCCGGCTTTCTCTTTTCCAATCTTTTCAATTTGCTTCTTCTTTTTTTATTTTTATCAATTGGAGTAGATAGACTAAACTATCGCCCGGTTCACACTCCACCCACCTTTATTGTACAGGTGTAGAAGCTCATCCCTTGTTCCCTGTTTAGAATGTGGTTTCCAGCTTTCTCTTTTCCAATCTTTTCACTTTTCTTCTTCTTTTTTTATTTTTATCAATTGGAGTAGATAGACTAAACTATCGCCCGGTTCACACTCCACCCACCTTTATTGTACAGGTGTAGAGTCTCATCCCTTGTTCCCTGTTTAGGATGTGGTTTCCGGCTTTCTCTTTTCCAATCTTTTCACTTTTCTTCTTCTTTTTTTATTTTTATCTATTGGAGTAGATAGACTAAACTATCGCCCGGTTCACAATCCACCCACCTTTATTGTACAGGTGTAGAAGCTCATCCCTTGTTCCCTGTTTAGGATGTGGTTTCCGGCTTTCGCTTTTCCAATCTTTTCACTTTTCTTCTTCTTTTTTTATTTTTATCAATTGGAGTAGATAGACTAAACTATCGCCCGGTTCACACTCCACCCACCTTTATTGTACAGGTGTAGAGTCTCATCCCTTGTTCCCTGTTTAGGATGTGGTTTCCGGCTTTCTCTTTTCCAATCTTTTCACTTTTCTTCTTCTTTTTTTATTTTTATCAATTGGAGTAGATAGACTAAACTATCGCCCGGTTCACACTCCACCCACCTTTATTGTACAGGTGTAGAGGCTCATCCCTTGTTCCCTTTTTAGGATGTGGTTTCGGCTTTCTCTTTTCCAATCTTTTCACTTTTCTTCTTCTTTTTTTATTTTTATCAATTGGAGTAGATAGACTAAACTATCGCCCGGTTCACACTCCACCCACCTCTATTGTACAGGTGTAGAGGCTCATCCCTTGTTCCCTGTTTAGGATTTGGTTTCCGGCTTTCTCTTTTCCAATCTTTTCACTTTTCTTCTTCTTTTTTTATTTTTATCAATTGGAGTAGATAGACTAAACTATCGCCCGGTTCACACTCCACCCACCTTTATTGTACAGGTGTAGAGTCTCATCCCTTGTTCCCTGTTTAGGATGTGGTTTCCGGCTTTCTCTTTTCCAATCTTTTCACTTTTCTTCTTCTTTTTTTATTTTTATCAATTGGAGTAGATAGACTAAACTATCGCCCGGTTCACACTCCACCCACCTTTATTGTACAGGTGTAGAGGCTCATCCCTTGTTCCCTTTTTAGGATGTGGTTTCGGCTTTCTCTTTTCCAATCTTTTCACTTTTCTTCTTCTTTTTTTATTTTTATCAATTGGAGTAGATAGACTAAACTATCGCCCGGTTCACACTCCACCCACCTCTATTGTACAGGTGTAGAGGCTCATCCCTTGTTCCTTGTTTAGGATGTGGTTTCCGGCTTTCTCTTTTCCAAATCTTTTCCCTCTTACGTAGCCCCCTGCGCATCAGTGGCGTTACCGCCTTGCTCGGGGTGATATGATTAAAAAAAAAATTAGAAATCGTAAGAACTAGTACTAATTTCGGTCGAATTCATCATATTTACCGAGGCGCAAACGCTCCTGGGAAGATTATAATGTTACCTCTTTTCCCTCCAGCTGTGGGTTAATTTACAGGGCGTTTACCACTAAATTCTTATCTCCAAAAATTCTCAAATCGAAAATTATTTTCTGGCTTTAAACATTCTTCAAACTATTGATAATCCATAAAAACAAATTGCTCAATCATAAAATGTTAGTCACTCACTTTCATGAGAAATTTACATAAATTGCATATAAGTTTATTTCTATATATACACACCTTCATTCACATTTTGTATTCTTACCATCTATTTACTCAAGATGTGACACTATCTCCCACGTTGATGCTTTCCCGTCTCCAGCGGGGATACTTTCCTTTGGTTGGTTTAAAACAACGGAGAGAGAAATTGATATTGGTTATATAATTATTGTTTTATTGCGTCACGCGATGTGAGCTTAGGAAAAAATAATAATTTTAGTATAATCAAGTGCTTCTAAAATACACGGGAACATAAAATAAAGTTATTTTGGATAAATATACATTTCTCAGCTTTCATGATTTTCGCCTCTTTTCATGTTCAATATGGATTTCCCTTAGATTTGAAATGTTGAGTCCGCAAATCTGAAAACGCGTAGACAAAACAAGTGTCAGAGTAATTTGATAAGGTCATCCGAAGGTCAAGGTAACTGTTGAATACAACAGTTCGAAATGACCCGAGCTGGATTCGGTTCGGTGTGAGTTGGCATGATCTCATTGGTCGAGCTAAGACATCCGCAAATCGAAGGGGCTGAGACCGATTTTCATTGGCCGAAGACTGTGAGCCGGCCGGATCCCCAGAGAGGATCGAAATTGGTTATAAAAATAGATGCTCCACACGAAAAGTTCAGTTGGGAAGCAGTTTGTTCAGATTTCGGGCAGAGAGCCACACCGCCACATTTTCCGCCAGCGGCCGCCCCCCGATTCGGCACATTCCGTCAGATTCCCTCAAGAACCCGAAAGAACTTTGCTGTTTTAGAAGTACATTTCAACGCTAACAAAACTTAGACAAAATATTTCATTTAACGATTGGAAGCTATAATGCTTTTGGCAAACTTTCTCTCTCCGTTGCAACCAGCATTTTAAACAACTGTATATCATTTCCGACGATTGTATATCATTTTCGACAACTGTATTCCTGGGAAAAGAAAGACATTGTTGTTGTTTTTTCTCTTTATAAAGACTTCGTAGCTCTCCAGGCGTGTTCGGCTTGTTCATTTATTTTATTATTTTATTTTATTTTTGGTGCCGTGTTTATTTTTTTTTTCAAACCACAAGTGTACACCGGTGTCAGGACTGGCTAAAAGGGACGACTATTAAGATTGCAAGACGAGACCTCTGGGATCTAATCACAACGTGAGACAGTGAGCCGTTGTTGAAAAGACGTCCTGTAATCCAGCTTTTGTGGCGACAACATCGGACGGGATCGTCCCGACCAGTGACACAGCGATCAAATCAACAGTACGACCGGGTGGCAGTGTCACAACTGGAATCGTCACGACCGTCAGCGAGAACGAGCGTCACATTAGACAAACGGCCAGCCAGACTGAGGCGTCACATCTGGTGCCGTTCCGACCAAGATGTGGCCTGCGGTAGTATCACAAAGCAGCAAAATATCTAATACACCGAGTCACTTCAATCATGGCTCTCCACAAATTCCTGTCATTTATACTTCTTAGAACTATTAAGTATCTGAGTTGGTACATAATTTCTCGAAGAATATTCTAATGAAACAGCAAAAATATGTAAACTGGCTAGCAAAAAAAAAAAAAAAATAGACATCGTTTTGATAAACATTTGATTGTTTTCAAAGTTAAGAATGCAGGCAAATTTCCCCATATCAGGAAAATATTTGATTGTTTTGAAATCAGCGTAGCCAAGGTCAGATAATGTGGGCCTTGAAATGGGGTAAACAATGTGATAAAAGATGACATACCCTCTTATATAAGAGTCAGATTAGTAGCAAAAGTCAGACGGTTAGCCTCTGAGATCGAACGCAGACTAAGAAAGACACAGGAAAAAACGCTGACGAGCGCGGCCTCTAGCTGGTTCAATGCGTGCGTGCTAATATCTACTCTGCGCCACGTCACCTGAACGATGAAGAAAATGTTCAATGCCTTTATTTATATATACGTATTACGGTCGTCATTTTATTAAGTGAGAATATCGTCATGTTATCAGCGTGGGAAAAGCAAGCGATGTTATTAAAAGAAAAGATAACACGTTTTTGGGAGCCCGTTTTCGAATTAATAATCGTCGTTTCATTGAGGTATATGTAGTTTTGGTTGTAGTTTAATTTTTGGCATCTTGATCTTGAGTATATAATATTAGTAAATTATGACTTTCAGCTAATTCTCCTAATCCGTGTTTGGCCAGAAATTTACAGAAGCTCGTTAAGCAGGTTATGCACTGCTTTTCTCTGTCTCTGTGTCCTGTGAGTGTTAAAGATTTTAATCCCTCCTCAATTATGTGTTCTAAAAAATAAACAACCTCTTTCTGATGCTGTGTCATTTTTCTTTATAATTTCTCTAAGGCGTTGTTCAAATGTTCAGTCTAAGGCATTCTCAGTATTTGTCTCAATAACGATATTTCTCATGTCTCGAATCTTTTCATCTGTAAAGAAATGATCAAACATTCATAAAGGCGTATCGATATTACTGCACAATATTCTTTTTTGTTTTCAATCAAATTGTTCTTTTAATAGATTTTGAAAAGCATCATTCGTTATTGCAATGCGCTTTTCTGATTTCAGTGTTGCATTTTTTATCGCCTATTCAAATTCTTCCGAGATATTTAAATTTTTGCGCAGGATATATTTTGATGTCTCCGATTAATAATTCGTATTTTGATGTCTCCGATTAATAATTCGTATTTTGATGTCTCCGATTTATGATTTGTATTTTGATGTCTCCGATTTATAATTTGTATTTTGATGTCTCCAATTAATAATTTGTATTTTGATGTCTTCAATTTATAATTCGTATTTTGATGTCTCCGATTAATAATTCGTACTTTGATGTCTCCGATTAATAATTCGTATTTTGATGTCTCCAATTTATAATTTGTATTTTGATGTCTCCGATTAATAATTTGTATTTTGATGTCTATGATTAATAATTTGTATTTTGATGTCTCCGATTAAAAATTCGTATTTTGATGTCTCCGATTTATAATTCGTATTTTGATGTCTCCGATTAATAATTCGTATTTTGATGTCTCCAATTTATAATTCGTATTTTGATGTCTCCAATTTATAATTTGTATTTTGGGTGCTTACTTTTTCTGGCAACCATAGAGTTACTCTTAAAGTTAAGAACTAAACATCTAAGTTTCTTTTTATTGACAGATGGCCAAACATAGGCTTTCGTGCTCGCAATGTGGGTTAAAAGAACTATTTTCCAACGACACGGCCTTTTTTTTAGGTACCTTCTCTATTCGGCAATGTTAATTGTATTAAAACTTAAACATATGAAAGTGAATTTATACAATTTCTTTGTTCTTGAGTATTGTTCATTTATACAATTATTTATTGAAAAATCACACTTATCAAATAAAAATATTGCATTGTGCTAGTTCTCATTCTATTAATTTTTAGAATGTGAATATAAAAAATTATTCTTGTAAAGAAATCTAGTAGTATTTAAGATTTTTGTTGTAAATTCTTAAGAAGGAAGAAATGTATAAATTTTCTTTTATATATGTAGGTTTTATTGCAATTTTAATAATCACTCGTTCTCTTTATTACCATATTCACGAAGTTTCAGCCTTTGTAGGTTCTGATCTTCTTCAGGTGACTGGATTTTCGAACCAAACTCTTGTGATCATCGGAATAAATTGTCCCCGCTCTATGATTCTGGTCACTTTCCAATGACTTAGTTATCTCCCTTTAACCCAACTCTATAAGTGTTTTGTTTAGCACTGCTGTAGACAAGTAATGAACTCACAACTATTTGAGTCAAGACACTAGATCTATCTAACCACTTTTATCCATTGGATCATGTGTCATTAGGGACAAATATTAATCAACACTTCTTAAAACAAACATTGCCGAAAATCGAAGGTAGGTAAAATAAAAGCGGTTCCATGGGGGAAAAACTTTTTTACACCTCATCATATTGCAGCAAAAAAGCCACTGTTTTCCGAAAGCTATTTAAAAACAGTAGACAACGGTTATTTTCACGTTTTTTCTAAAAAAAGAGTTAAGGAAATAGAAAACTTCATGTTAAAGCAATTTCATAAATCGTATTATATTTATCGAAACATCTGCAATGGATACCAAAAATGTCTGCTAAACGAAGTGTAGAACAATTGATCACTTCAAACTTCTTATCTGTTTCCAAACCAATAATTTCCTCGTTCAGCTTTTTATTCTCTACAAGACAACTTGAGCAAAATATCCCATATTTTATTACACCATTCAACAACTACATGCCTGATGTGTGGAAGGAGTGTTATCGCTATCGTGGTCAAAAGGCTCGTCTCTTGTGTTTTGTTACATTATGTGATTAAATGACTCGATATGTCAGGAATCAGTGACTACAGTTAAAGTGACTTTAGGGTTTGTATTGCACCGAATTTAATAAAGAAAATGAAACTTACATTTTTGCTATCTAGTTCTGGGTGTAACTTAAACTACATATAACAGAGACGAATTTGAAGTGATCAATTGTTTCAAATCGAGAGATTTGAGCTTTTGAGGAGCATCGAAACCCTCTTGTTGATTTTCCGAAGTCCTTCCTGACCCCGGGGTGATAGCACCTGTTAGAGTTCCAGCTGTAGCCAAATATTGAACTGCCTAAATAAAAACAAAGCACTATGAAAATATAAAAACTACATTTTTATAATAAAAATACTAGCAATATATTTTTATATAAAAACAATTACCAACAATACATTTTATAGTAAAATTACCAACAAAATTATTTGTTACTGAAGACACATAATTTCGTTCAAAATATATTCATTTGAAGCTGTAAAATTATGTTCTAAATATTTAGATTTCAGCCATAAATAACCCACAGAGGTTGATATGCCACTAAACAAAATTGACCGACCCAGACAACTAATATAAAAGAACTTTCATGGTGGTAATCATATAAGATCCGATAATTTATTAACAAAATCAAGCTTTATTGAAAAATATAAATTCAACAAAATTACAACATAAGACGCACATATCACTCTCTCTTGTAATTATGTTCACAATGACATGTGTACGCGCAAAAGTATCATTTACCAAAAATTCAACTGCGAAAACAAAATAACATATTTCAAAGTTTTAAACCTCAAAGCACCCAAGAAAATTAAATTTCGGCATTAAATGACCCAGGGGTTGATACACCGTTAAATAACTCAATCTTTTTTCTATCCCAACATCTCTCTGCTTTGCTGTCTAATAAAAAATGTCTTTATGTAATTTACACGCTGCTCATTTCTGTTTCTTTTCAGTATGTTCCGAATGGAATTCTCCAGCATTTTTCTCTGTATATCCAAGACATTTAAATTATTTCTGATTTTATGTATAATTGTCTTTCTTGTTGGCATATTTCTTAAAATTTCGCCGTTCCTTGCAAACACTATCCATGGTATTATAAATATTCTTATGCTGATTCGCTTCTGCTCTCTTCATCTGTGAGGGAATTGTCCAGTATTCACTGCCATATAGAATAATGGATGCACAATTATTGAGAACGCTATTTTGTTCACCCTCTATAAGAACCACTCGAGGAAGAGTGTTACATAATAAAAGGTACAGTTTATGAGGGTTACGTGAAGATAACAGGCTAAGATTGTACTAATCGGGGAATTAACTACTTGGCAGTCGGTTCACAAATTAGCGGTACGAGGGAAGCTGTGCTACGTGAACTTAAATTTCATCAATAGAATACACAAGAAATGAATATGGTTCGTTCCAATTAGCGGGACATGGTGTGTCATTGCAGTAAAGGTTCTTTTTCTATGTACCCTGTCCCTTCAGGACATAGGCGATCATGGTTCTTCATGTCTCCCTATCCCTGGTGGCTCGTAGTATGCTTTCTCCTGTTATACCTCGCAACACCCGTCCCGTCATCCACCTAATCAGGCCCTGCAAATACGTTATCCGCTGCCTTCCTCAGTCTTTTTTCCTTCTATATGGCCTGTCAGTATCAGGTTCTTCAAGCCCTCCTTCCTCACTGCATGTCCAAGGAACTTCAGATATCTCTTCCTGATGCTCATTATTAATTTCCTTTTCGTTGCCATTCTTTCCAACACCTCTTCGTTGCTCGCATGCTCGGTCCACGATACCCGCAGCATCCTTCTGTAGAACCACATTTCCGATGCTTCTAGTTTTGTTCTCATTTTCGATGATATTGTCCAGCATACACCGTCGTATTGAAGAACTGGCATAACTAGAAATCCAACACTCTTTTCTCTGTTTCTAGGGAAATTTTCCTGTCTTAGTACTTTATTCGGCTTCTGGAACGCGTCCCTTGTCATGCCAATTCGCCTTCGAAAGGTTACAACTGCCAGAACTAAGGAATTTAGTTCATGTGAACACATTTCGTGGAAATAGTAAAAGAGTAAAATGTGACTGGTAATGTTGCGTATTTGGGGAACATGGTTGTCGGGTTGAAAATAATTTGTCGCACACAAAGCCACGTCGACACTTTTCGTCTTTACCGAGACTAAAATGTGAAGACTACGTAACTCATGTCTAACTATTGGAACAGTACTCCATTTCCGTTCGACCTGGTTCTTGTACAGTCATGTGATTACTGGAGTGCTAGAGATAACCGACCATTCTTCAAGTATCTTTAGCGATTAAAAAAAAACAAATACCTGAAGTTTGAGTAATATATTGGACATAAAAATTAATCAAGGTCACATGGCTCAGTAAATACAATTATCATTTAGATCCAGTGACTTGAGTTGTGAGTTCAATGTCTAGCTACACCAGCAGTAAACAAAAACAAAAAAAAATAGTGTAAAAGGTTGAGTTAAAGAAAGATAACTAAGACATCCGGAATTGTCATGACTTATGGAACGAGACCAATCTATGTTAGTGATCCACATAAAGGTTACAGTTCGAAATTTTAATCACCTGAAGAAATTCGGAGCGTACAACGGCCGAAACGTTGGGAATTTGGCAATAGTTAGGAGGACAAAAGTGTGAATAATGTAAATAATAAAAACAGTCCAGCTCGGAAATTTCGCTACTTGTGTAGTGTTCACATCAAAAGCCCATAAGAATAAGGAAATATGCCTTCCAGAATGCAAGCAATGTATTAAGACAGTATTTCTCAAACTTTTTAAGCAACGGCACACCTAATAGAGAACAAAAACATCACGGCATGCTTATCAAAGCTTTTAAAGAGTATACATTTAATTGTTCTGAAATAAAACCATGGATTTAAAAATAAATACACACACACAGATAAGAACTTTATTTCAATGTTTCTATTCTGCAGTTTATTTAGTGTGAAACATGTGCATAGTGGGTTTTTTTCACGATTTCATCAATGTTTGGGTGAATTTCTTCATCAGTTGAGCGTAGTCGTTATATATTCTTATTTTTTTATATTTAGGGTTGGGGGCTTTCATTTATAATATACCTTAAAACTGATCAGGCCTTTTTAACTAATGTTGGATAAAAAATTTAATATTTATTTATTTATTCAAATCTTAACGCTGTAGCATTACTACTTCTGCAGACCTATGGATGCCGTGACAATATTTCGTGACACAAAGAATCACTGCATTAAGACATCAAAATACATTTAGATACAAAAACTGCTATGTAATAACTAATCCCCTATATGACAGTGAATGTTGAAGAGTCTCAGCGCAGACAAATGCATTTCAAGACAATAGATGAATGGGGGTTACGAAAAATATTTTGTAAGGCGATTCTAGTTTGAGACATTTATTCTATCATTGCGTACACATTCAGCTTTGCATTTATGTCACGCTATAAGTAAAAATGTATATATTTTACAGCTGATATAAGTACACTTGATAATTGTACATATGTATGTATATTTGTATACACTTATGGACTGATAGATAATACATAGAATTATGCCAGGTAGAAAATGTGCTGTATGAGAGATCAGGTGTCGATTCACTTTAAACAGAAACTTCCAAATATTAACAGAAACTTGATACTTGAGATTTAGCTTTTAATGTCAGCGTCAAAGTGCAGAAGTCTCTTGATCGGATAGAAACACCTGAGCTCAATGTTCTTTTGTTTTTTTGTTTTTTTTACTGATAAATCAGTAGCATTACTTGAAAAGTATGGAGTAGGAAAATAACATATTTTGCTTTTAGGCAAGAAGGAATTTTATTAATTTGGCATAGAAATAAAATCCAAAGAGGAATCAATAATATTAAAGGCCCTGACCTAGCGTCCGGGCTTTAGTAACATGCTCACCGCTGTAATGTAGCTTCCCTCTGCCCTTTTTTATAAATACTTTCATGATAACTGTTCGGATAAACTATTTACTATTATTGTTGTGGCGAATCGTCGTCGCCAAGTTGTTGTGGCCTGTTAGGTCCAGGAAGAAAGACATGGGACCAGGAAGTTAGGTTTAACCAGTGTATTAGAATAACAGAACATATATACAAAGTAAGAGTGTTAGTAGTCAGCAAACAGAAGTGTAAATGTGAACTGTATAGTTACACTGCATCTCGACTCTCTCTCGACTGCCTTACGATTGCATCACAGCTGCATCCCCGGAAGTCACGCAGGTTAGTATTTATTGACGGAGGAAGACTCCATTTCTATAGATAGGGCACCATAACAATTATTAAGTTATTTTTGCCAGTCTACGGGAAAATTGTACATATGTGAACTAGTTATGACTTCATAGAGACTTGAGATATTATGGTATCTGTAGTAAGAATAATGGAATAAGAATGTTTTGGTGTAAGAAATTATGTGTTATATTTGGGTCAGAAATTATGGTTAACTAAGTTTACGTTAAGACAGATTGAAGTCCAGCCTTTACCTAAGGCTCATTATGCCACATTTTTGAATTTTTCAAAATAAATAATACTACGATACCTAGACCTCATGAATTTATACGCTGTACTAGATTATTGGTAAGGTTTCATCAATTCAATTCAACTGACTAAATGTAACCGTAAATTATTTGCTATAACTCACACTTTTTTGCCTCTGGATCTCTCTTCCAGTTTTTAGCTTTGGAGTCAACATTGATCTTCAGAAATTTAAATGCAATGTCAATAGTTATCTACTGTTTTCTTGATTATTTTTTAACATTCTAGCTCCTTAAAGTTTCTCTTCTCGTTTATCCTTTCATACTAGGTCTTAGAGGCTTTACGACCTTACTGGAGTGATTAAAAAGAAATAACAGTAATTAGATTTACAATTAAATGCCTCTCAATAGTTTCGAAATTTTAACTAACTATTTTTTGAGTGTTTGTGTTTTGGATATTTAAATCAATGCTTGCATTCACGAACTGTGATAAATAATAAAACAATGATATATCTATTTCCCATATTAATCACATTCTTTCACAAAATAAGCAGTAACTTCTACTGACTGCATCACGCGATGCTTACTGTCTACCTTTAGCTTTTCATAAAATGTACTCTATTCTTGAAGAAGGCTTGCTTCATTTGATGGTGGGGAAAGATATTACTTAGAGTTGATGCATACAGATTTTGAAAGATGACAACCACTTAGATATTTCAAGAATTTGTTACATTGGGTATAAATTTAGTTAATCGCTTTAAACATTTGATACAAATGAAATAAATGCATTAAGCCTAATGAAGATTTTTGTCTATGAAGTAATTTTATAGGATGAGAAATGCAAATAAATACATTGCTCTCTCGCCTTTTTCTAGCTCTCTCGCCTTTTTCTAGCTCTCTCACCTTTTTCTAGCTCTCTTGCCTTTTTCTATCTCTCTTGCCTTTTTCTAGCTCTCTCGCCTTTTTCTAGCTCTCTCGCCTTTTTCTAGCTCTCTTGCCTTTTTCTAGCTCTCTCGCCTTTTTCTAGCTCTCTTGCCTTGTTCTAACTCTCTTGCCTTTTTCTAGCTCTCTTGCCTTTCTCTAGCTCTGTCGCCTTTTTCTAGCTTTCTCGCCAAATTTTCTCTGGTCACCATCAGATTTTCATTCATTGATTGATATAGGATATCTGTTGATTATTGTGATATTTTTTCGTTGTGATGAATTGGTGCTTCACTATTTTATCCAACATGACAGCTAGATAACCATAACGCATATATTGGTCAATCAGTGAATGCAACGAACTCAACTGGAATTTCAACTCGAATCTCTGATTTCTCGTTCCATGTCGATACCCACAGCTCCACAGCGCTTATTCACGTATATAAGCAAATCTTATATACTCTACGGACATTAGTAGTGAGTTTTTGGAATTTTTATTCAGTACCAGATGGATGTGTTATTTGGTTATAAATTTCATCATCAAGATACTCCATATCATCTAATCAATGTACTCATGATGTCCAGAAGGTACCACCACGTGTACAATAAAAGAAATAAGATAGAGAAGTAAAGGGAAAAACAGACGTTCAAATAAGTTTTATAGCAAACAAAAAAGGGTCACTGATATTTTAATTTTAGTGACATGACTAAAAAGGGAAAAATTACAATTTTTCTCAGAATTCATGTAGGACATTTATAAACCTACCATTTGTTCGTGCAGTGAATATTGTTGCCACATATCTTCTGGTACTCTAGCTATATATCTCGAGATTCTCGATGGACAATGAAGGGTTTGTAATATAATCGGTCCTCACCTGGTATTTTGGACTCAGTCACTTTCACTCAGTTGGAATGATTCAAAATAAAGAAAAATAAATTTATCTATACGTAGGGTTATTTAAGCCCTGTTTATAATTTAAACAAATTTACCATATCTAAAAGTCCACACACAATGTAATTTCTGGTTTTCATAGACACACACATTATTAAACTATATTCAATAACTATTCAATAACTATTGTTATTAAAAAACGTCTGAAGACACCACTCATGGTAGAAACCTAGGTCGCGTAATAACTCGTTTACAAATGGAAAATATTCAAAAGTTTTACATTATAATTGTATTGAACACTTTTAATACAAATGTAACTGGTCTAATCTTATTATGATCAGAAACTAAGTAATTAAACAATCAATGACTATATATATATATATATATATATATATATATATATATATATACAAATGGTTACTGTATAACTTTATTGAAAATAGATAACTTTTACGCTAGACTTCAACAATTTTAGATCGTAGTTATCGGGGAAGCATTTACTCGGGAGTTTTTTTCCACAAAATTCTCGTTCTTACGAAGAAGCTGTCAGTCTTAGTAGACTACCTTTAAATTAATCTCGGCTAATGTTGTCTTTAATTTTATATACATTATCCTAACAGGAAGTGTGCGTCATGACTCCATCATCCCCATCCTTTGTAACTCTGTAAATCTCTCTTTACCAACTTTTTATGAACGTTACCCACTGTTTCCCTTTGTCCCCTGTCTGTCTTGTGAGTATAACATTTTCTATGAAGTCTTTCTTCAAAGGCGATACGGAAATTTTAAATACATTTTCGATTTTAAGTATAATTGTCATTTTATTTTCTAGTTCCTTTTAACTTCTACGTTGCCCTTTTAACTCTTCATAAGGACTAGTGCAAAATTCATGTGTAATAACTTGATTTCTTGATTATGATATTAATATCACTCAATAATTTTGTTCCGATAAAATCTTCAAGATATCAATGGTTTGCATGTTAATCGATGATACAAACTTGTAGAAAGTTCATCTTGTATTTTATTTCCTACGGATATAAACATTCGATGATAATGTCAAAATGGCTCAAATTTTGTTTTTCGGCATAAGCTAATTTTTTTTTAATATCGAATTTATTAATCTTCATCTTTTCTCTAATTTGTCATTTTGATTAATTAGTGACTATTCAGAAAATTTTTATTTGAAAATATAACTTCATCTAGAAAGGTAATCTTTAATTATATGTAACTCGAATTCACTTTCTAACGTCATCAGGGAGGATAATTAACAGTCAATAAATTATCGATCTCTAAAATCAATTTATTTTTAGAATCTGATTATATACAAATAGGAATAATTACCATGTAGAGACTCTTAATACTGCTACATTATCGGGAATAACATCTATTGTATTCACAGTTGTCTATAAAATAGGAAAGCATAAAATATATGAAAGTTTCTAATGACACCATCTTAAAATTCATACATTCACTTGCGATGCATTGTGCATTTGAAAAATTTGAGATTTTGATGTGAATCAGTCTGTCAGTTAAGTGCCATACGTGATACACGCTTGCGGGATCAAATATCTTTCGATCCATGACTGACTAGACAAATTGTCCCGCAGTAGGTTGCCATTTGTTCTGCGGTAGACTGGCTGGCAACCAAGATTACAGAACCCTAATTGACCTATTTAATTCATAGCTAAATGGAGGTGGATTAATATCTTTTTCTCATGATATTTGTGCGTAAGTGAGTGAAACTGAGATTCGATCTCGGCTCTACGATAATCTCATTCCGCGTCGATACCTGTTACACCACAACGCATATCATGAATGTGAGTATATCGCGATAAACACTATGTCTGTGGGTGCACGTGGTTGAGTAGATATTTCTACTTTAATTAAAGAGTGAAGATGGCAACTGCCGACATAGACAGCCGAAAGTTTTATTAAAGAATATATACATCAAGGCTTCTTTTTTATGTGTCGTGTTCCTGCAGGACGTAGATGATCATGGCTCTCCACATCTTCCTGTCTCATATAGCTATTAATATATTTCGTATTGTAATTTCTCCCAACCCCTGCTCTGCCATTCATTTGCTTTAGCCCATCAAGTATGTCCCTTTCCGGTTACCCGGTTACCTTCCTTCATCATTATCTGCCCCAGAAACTTCAACTATCTCTTCCTGATGTTAAGCATAAGTTTCATTATTGCTTTCATTCTCTCCAAAAAAATCGTCGTTGTTCACATGTTTGATCCATGATATTCTCAGCATCCTTCTGTAGAACCACATTTCTGTTGCTTCGAATCTTTTTTCATTGGGAAGATTGTTCAGCATTTACTGCCATATAGAAAGACAGTTATCAAATAATAGACCAGTTCTCTTTTCTTTGTTCCTAACAAAATTTTCCTGTATCTCAAAACTCTACTCAGCTTTTAGAATGCGTCCTTGGTCATCCCAAAATGCCCTCGGATCTCAGTGATATTCTTTCCGTCCTCTGTTAGAACACTTCTCAAATTTCTGTACCTGCTTATCTTGGTATCCCAGATCTGTAATTGGCATTGTGGGCTCCTAATGTTTGGCGATGATCATGCATTCTGTTTTATGTAGGCACGCAGCGAATTTGTGTTTTAATAATTATATGGAAACCGACATTCAGTTTAACGCGTTTTGAGCGCTCAGCCAAGATCGAAATGTACATTGAATGACTGGGTGAAAAATCTGTGACGTGTTTCTTCCAATGAATTTCCGAGAGAACGATGCGCATGACAGATTTATTTATCCAATTTTTCTTGTGCATACCGTTCGACGGAAATACCTGCATGAAATTCCTCCCACATAATGGTAAGACATTAGCCAGTATTAAGACACCGTTGCCACTAATGTTACAATTACGTCGGAAGTATTTATCCTGCACTTTGTCATCGTGTGAGAGAGCTTGAGAAGTTTTCACACTCACAAACAAACAAGTACGCGTCTTTTTATATAATATCCCACATACCTTTATATACATTTTGTCTGGAATTTTTCATAATGACACTACCACCTGGCTTAAAATGAATTTACAAATCCAGAAAATGAAAAGACTTGTATGTGAAAGAGCAGGTTGCAGTAAATTGGAAAATATATTTTGAAACGAGAAAAATATCTTCAAATACTTATGTATTAATAGTTCTGTTGTCGTGTTTTTTGTTCACACCACACTTGTTTACTTGTAGCACAGGTGCTGCTCAACTACTCTCTGCACTGGAATCAGTCACCGATTTGCCACATGCTTTCTTTTTCTCTCTCTCTCTCTCTCTCTCTATATATATATATAACCAATCTAAACGACGTGTTGAGTTTTCCTTTAGCAATATATATATATATATATATATATATATAGTCATCCGCAGACAGATCTGTTTTGCTGTATTACAGCTCATCAGTACGGTTAGACTCCGATTACTATTTAACCCAGGATTGAAACCCGACCGAATTGGCGTCAATCGGCGATTCTACCTCTGTAAATATATATATATATATATTGCTAAAGGAAAACTCAACACGTCGTTTAGACTGGTTATAAATTATAATTCATTTCTATGAGCTAAATTAGCTCATTATATCAGGTCACACTATATTCGTTCCATTCGGTACAAATATTTTCCGGAATAATATTTTTAGAGTTTTCCTTTATAAATATCATATTGCTCTGGATAACATCCATCGAGTTCTCTATACAGATAAAACACTTAATATTTTATATCAAGTTGATCTTGTTAGATTACCCTCGCCTTTTACAGACTTAACATCTATACCAATATATATATATATATATGTGTTTAACCTCACGACATATTAGCTTACTTTCCTTTTTGATTGAAATGGTTTTTTGCTAGTATGATTTGCTTTCATTGTCTTAGAAATACTGTAGATAATAATCTACAGTATTTTTAAGACAAACAGAATATCTCAATTCTCATTTGTTCTCAACAAGCACTTCTAATAGGCCACATTTGAACGAAAGGGAAAGATATCCAAATGAAATATTAAGTTTCATAAATATATACACTACCGGCCATAATTATTAGGCCACCCCAATCTTTTAAAAGAAATGATGTATTTCATACCATTTTTAGTATTTCTTGCCAAGTGGATAATTCTAAACAAAAATAGAATGGTTCTTTTGTTATTATTACTTTGCAAAATTTTACAAGGCAAGAAAGAAAAAATGAACTCGTCCGAATCACCCTAAATGTTCTATCCAGTCAGGAAGCCTTTGTTTCTGGCCCACCAATCGTCCATTTATTAAATTTAGTATTTCTTGCTAAGTGAATAATTGTAAATGAAAATAGAATGATTCTTCTTTTAATACTGCACAATAACGTGTGCCTTAAATGAATTTATAAATATTGGATAATTACCTAGATTGCAGTTTCATCAAAATAACTTTCTTTTGTCTTCACAACAGCTGCACACACTCTATGCCAGAATTTTTCAAAAATAATTCATTTCTCCTTTAGAAAACTAACTAAATCCCGAACTAAGCTGTTTCTTTTTACTTCTCCCGTTCAACTCATCCCATGCAAGTTCAAGTGGTGAAAGGTCTGATGACTGAGGTGGTCAGCACATAACTTTTAACACTCCAACAGTTTCCTTTAATTTAAAATAATTTGGGCACTATTTAGAAGTATGTTTTGGATCGTTATTCTGCTGCAGGATGAATTTTTTACCCACAATACGCAATCCCGATGGAATTGCATATCTCTGTAAGATTGAATGGTACTGTTCTTTTTTCATAGTCCCCTTTACTTCAACCAAGTCATCTGAACTCGTGCCCGCAAAACAGCTTCAAACCATGCAGGATCCACCACGATGTTTCATCGATAACTGTACACACTCATCTTTCACTCGCTCTCCAACCCTTCTCCGCACGTACACCCTCTTTTTACTCCCAAACAATTCGAACTCATCAGTCTCCAACATTTTGACCACTGTTCTGGTGCCAGTTTTTGTGCTCTCTTCCTCATGCTAGTCTCTCCTTCGAAGTAAAATTTTTAAAGTAATAAAAACAAAAAATAATTCTATTTTCATTTACAATTATTCACTTAGCAATAAATACTAAAAAGATAGTATGAAATACATCATTTTTAAAAACACTGGGGCGGCCTAATAATTATGGCCGGTAGATTAGGATAACGACACAAAAATGTACTGCATCTTTAAATGATAATAAATAAAGTGTATGACTCACAAGTAAAATTAGTGTTTAAAATTAAGAAATAATAATTATTTGATTTTCGAAATTTAATCTTAATTTCCTACACTTTTAACATCTGATCAACGCAACTCCTGACACCGACTTTTGATTTTTATTTTAAACTATCATTGAATTTCTGAGTTTTCTGGCATCTATTATAAAGTACTGGATTCGGGATCTGTGTCTCTATTTGTCAAAGTTTCTCATAAAAGTCTGACAGCATTTATGTTTATTTTTTAGATGAGTAATCTCCTTTAATCTAGGAATTATTTCGAACTTTTGTTCTCATTTTGTGTACTCAACGAGATAATCCACATCAGCCTACGGACACCTGATGATGACCAGAGGGTACTTGGTTGAAACTTTGTGTCTACTATAACAGATATCTCAACCCAGATGAGAACAAAAGTTCGAAATAACTCCAAGTCATAGTGTTTGTAGGTTAACTATTTGCCCATAGCTACCACTATCAGTCAGGGTGAACCTGGGAACAATAGCAATTAAGAGGTGATTCCATGTTCCTCACAATCACCCAATGAGAGGCCTTGCTGCCGGATGCAGTTTACAGTTATACCTAGGACCTAAATATAATTGATATTTATGAAAAGATATTGTTCATTATTCGTCGGCCAGTGGTTAGAAGATAGAGCCTTTATACTGCAATGTTCCTGTTCAAATGACAAATTAATATTAAATGGCAATGGATTTATCAAGTATTTATAAATATAAATCTTTGATTTTCCAAAGGCACGTCAAAACACTAGTTCCCGTACGATCGCTGAAGTTAAGCAAGCCTGGTCAGTATCTAGCGTGGTGACCTCTTGGCAATACATGGCGCTGTAATCCTGGATGTGCGGGTGGTGTAAATGAGTCGGAATTAATAATCAAAAAGTCTAGCTTTAATTTTCGTTGGATTCGTTATATTCAAATATGCTTAAACATGTGAAGCGTATGAATCCATCTATTCTCTCCCAGCTGTGATATAATTATTAAGGCTTGTATTATTAAATCATTGTCACACAAACTTCTTGCAATCTAAATATATTTTCTGACTTTCAATAACCTGTAAAGAACGTTTTGGCCGTTGTACTCTCCGGCCTTCTTCGAGTGATTGTAATTTCAAACTGTACCGTTTATGTCATTCACTGGTGTAAATTGTTCTACTTTCACGAGCCATGACTCTTCCAGATGTCTCAGTATCAGAAAACAGTCCGAACAAGGTAAATAGTGTAAATGATTACAATACACCATCTCAGCAATATAGAGAAACCTGAAAAATGTTGATAAGTCGTAGAAAAGGAATCAATCAATCCAGTTTCTAAAGAAAGAAATTGATTACATTTCGGATTGATGATTTTTATCACGCCAAATGTCTCTGCAACTGACAGTGTAAATCTTAAAGAAAACAATTATACAACTTATTACAATTGTCATTCAAATTATTTGTTAGTCTTACTGCTGTCCCTTTTCTTATTAGGCATATAAATATTTCTCCATAATCCTCACCCCATGGCTCATGTATAATGCAGAAATAGTCGACTTGTGGTGTGGTTACTTGTTATTTTTGAGACAGTCTTATAAAATCCATAATTGCATTCAGATTCGTATAATTCTTTCTCAGTAATGAATTCATAATAATGTGTGATTTCTGACTCCGGATGCCACAAAACGTACAACATGTTTGTTGGATAGTAAAAGTAATGTTAGGTCACCATGTTGTATTCATAAGGGTTTCATATACTTTAAAAATGTACTATTCATTTGTTATTAGTATTTATTTAATCGTGTAGTATTGGTGATATTTTATTCGTGTAGTAAAATTAGAGCATGTTTTTCTTCAATAAGATTTCTCCAATATTCAGGCCTTTTCAGATAATAAATAAATATAGGATCTTCAAGCAGACACTCTCTTGACCCAGGGCAGCATTATCTCCTCAAGACACATAATATAGGCCTCCGTTTTGAATCTGAGACATTCAGTGAAGAATTCGGGAGTTCTTTTTTATTAGAATGATCAGAGGGGGTTTTCCGAGCAGTCGTACCTTCGTAGTCACCTTTAAACTCATCCAGATTGACACCCACTCTATGTTTGTATTGAAGCATCCGGCACGAATGCCAAGCAGTACAGCATGCTGTCTCTAAATTTCTGGTGGTGTGAATTCCGTCATGGTGTTTCTTTTGCTGTGCAGGCGATGCCCAATTGGCCATGTGCCTGTCTTATCCCACAATAATAGTAGTTAGTCTTAAATAGACAAAACCCCTTCTACTTTTCAAAACAAAGATATCTTTTTTTCATTTTATTTATTTTTTGGTCAACATTTCATAAAAAAATCATTGGCAATTAGTAAATGTTAACGAGAATCGAGGTAAAATAGACAAATTGGACGGACACGAGAAACTACGACTAGAATAGAATTTAATGGTAAAAGAAGAAGCAAAAAATAAAGAAAATCTTTTTAAAAGTATGTAATTTTTAAATAAACCATTTTTATCTGACATTATTTCTTATAATTATAAATGTTGTTTTTTGTGGTTACATATATTTGAGTTGATTTCCCTATTTTCAGTTTCTTACACTGTGAAATATCAATCGGCCTAGATCGAGAAATCCCACTAAACAAAACATATATCTCGAGAAGAATAGAACCTGTATCCATCAGAGAAGCTTTTTCTTGAAGCAAAGAGCAAGGTTACCAATCTGACCACGGTGATAGCAATGATAAAATAAAGTTTAATAACCTACTTATTGTTGAGACTTCATCCAATATATCTCTGCTCGCTTCGTTTTTGTATTCGATTCCTGTCAGGAGTTGCAGTGTTCTTTTGACAGAATTTACGTTATAGGCCAACTGATATTAATTTCAATGTTTAAGAAAAGATAATGACATTGATATAAGCTGAAACACTTATACCCATTAAAATAATGCTCTCTATATATACTTCCTCCGAACTGTACTAAAAATTATAATAATACTTTTATCAAGTCTTAGTGTTATATTTAAAATATCGAATCTACAACTGCAATCTACTGTTTGAGAGGTTGGCTTATTCTATCGAGCCAGAAAGTTATCCTTGTCAGAATCTATATTGCAAATTTATAAATCTACCATTCGTTCATGCATTGAATACTGTTGCAATATTTGGTCGCGTGCTCCTGTCATTCACCTCGAGGTTCTCGACAAAATCCAGAGAAGGATCTGCAATGTAATCGGTTCTGGTTTGGTATCCGGACTTCAGTTTATTTGTCATGGACGTGACTTGGCTTTTTTCTGTCTTTTCTATAAATATTTTCATGGCAACTGCTCTGACGAGGTTTTTTTTCCTGGTATCTCGACAACATGAATTTAAGCGTGCTACTAGATTGACATCCAGTTCTCACTCTTTTACCATTGAAATGGTTAAATGTAACCGCCTCTTTTTCTCAAATAGTTTCTTCTATCGCACTTTCTGCGTTCGGTGCTTCCTTCCACTTGCTTGCTTCCCTGATAACTACAATTTCCAAAAGTTTAAATGCAATGTCAAATTGCCATCTTCTATCCCCTTGAATCTCATCCACCTCTTATCCTTTCTTCAAAACGCCTCTGTACCCTGTTTCTTTTTTTCACTGTAACCCCCTGCACACAAGTGGTAGTGGCGCCTTGCTTGGGGTAAAATGCAAACATTCCACAGATTAACAATTTAGAAATGCTTTTAAATGTTTTTGTCTAAGAAAGATCAAAAAGACACGTTAACATTTAACTTCATTAACATACAAATTATATAAAAACTACAAATGTTATTATATAAAAATACACATGTTAAAAATGTTAAATCAAGTTTCCTGAAGTGTGGATGTAATTTTCGTGGAAAGTGTGCACTTCCAAAATGAGTAAACATTTGAGATGTATATATATATATATATATATATATATATAGTGTGTGTGTGTGTGTGTGTGTGTGTGTGTGCGAAAGAGATAGAGGAAAAGTGTATAGATGAATTTTTGTATATTCTCACTTACGTACCAATCCAACTGCAACACATATTAATTGATTAGACTAAATTTTATTTATTCGACTTGAATGTTTAAAATGTTGTTTTGACTGACGAACTATGCCTACCTTCAAAATCTTCTCCTCTGACAGACTTTCAAATTGGATGCTACCAAATTAAATTGATAGAGATCATCTAATCGATTTTTAATGATATTTTTCTCGTTTTATTTAACCTGAAGCTGTACAAGCATTGTATATGGATTGATGGCTTGGTTTTCTCGGTTTATTCATAATGGATTTTTATAGCAAAGACACTATTTACTAATCGTAAGATTGGGATATATACAAGTTCAGCGCTGTCTGCATTGACTTCCCTCCCCTAAAAACCTGGTAAGACACACCGTTAAAGACGCTAAAATAAATTCATGTCCTCTTTCTTGTTTAGTCAAGACAACAATGGAAACAAGAATACTTGAGTTATTATACATTCATACCAGGATAAACACGATGTTACAACACATGTAAACCTCAGAACAAATCGAAATATATGCTCGAATGAACGTCCTTCTTCAGTAAACTTGACACCATCTTCTATATGCCGTGCCTCTTCAGGACATAAACGATCATGGTTCTCTATAACTTAATTTCCTCTCTCGTTCTTATCAAGGATATTTTGATGCAGGTATAGCTCTCGGTGCAGTAGATATCGTCCCGGGATGAGAAATCAGAGTTCTGAGTTCGAATTCTAGTTGATTTCGTTGTATTCACATCCACGCAAATACCCTTTGGATGGGTATTAATCCGCGCTTCTCCCTCCAGCCATGGGTTGAATAGCAAAAAGACTGGGTACTATAGCATTAGTTCGGCAACCAGTCTAGCGTAGAAATTAATGACAACCTACTGAAGGAAACTCCTCTATCCAGTCAGTTATGTCTCTTTAGAAACATGGTCGCCCAAACGTGTATTTCGTATGGCACTTAACTGACAGATAATATGTAGCCTACCTTTTGAATGTGGCTTAAGAAATTCTATCATTGGTATATTATGTGGCCTACCTTAAAAAGCCTATTATAAGGATGTATTATAACGATTTTGTAAGGTTTATAGAAAATAATTAGTTTTAGTAAACAGCGAAAATAGTGGAATACTTATATCTAAAAATATACTCTTACTGAGATAAGAGACATTCAAACCAGTCTACCGCAGAAAACAATGGCAACCTACTGCGGGATAATCTTCTGCTCAGTCAGTTATGTCTCTTTCGGGACATGATCGCCCAGCGCGTGTATCATGCATAGCACTTAACTGACTGTCCTTCAATACTCTCCCCAAAAAGAAATCGATTGGGGTCAAGTTAAGTCAGGTGAACGTGCTGGCCAATCAATTGAACCTCTTTGGCTATTTCATTTCTTAGAAAACGTTTCAGCAAAATGCTCACTTGAATTACGTGGAGCAATGGGCATTTTTCAGAAATCTTGAAACCTATCTTTTCTAACAGAATAATATTAGTTTCGATCAGTAGTGCTAAATTTTCAGCTCTAGTGAGAAAAAAATCATTGTCCCATTTTAGTTTTACGTTTCCACTGACATGAATTTTTTTTTTTTTAATCATTTCACCCCGAGCAAGGCAGAAACGCCACTGATGTGCAGGGGGTTACATAAATGTAATAAGATTAATTAGAAAAGAGTGAGGAGTACAAGCTAGTTAGAAAGGAACAATAGAAATCTGAGAAAGGAGGTGCAATGACAGATACATGGGCGGAGAGAAAGTGAAGATTATACAGGGGAGGGGAGAGAGCTAGAGTCCAGTGGTTAGTAGATGAGTATTAACTTTGCATTTAAATTTCTGGAGGTCGTAGCCGTCAGGAAAGCAAGAATACGGGAGTGAGTTCCACAGGCGGGAAGTGCGAGAGAGGAAGCTGCAGGAGTAGAATTGTCGTCTGCATTTGACTAACCTGACTGTGAATGGGTGCGACCCAGTTGCCAGTCTGGTTGCACGGGTAAACACCTGTTGAGGAGGCATCAGTGACTTAAGCTCATCCGAGCAGAAGCCATGAAAGTATTTATAGAAGAGACAGAGGGAGGCCACATTTCGACGATGGGAAAGTGGCTGCAGTCGAGTCGCCAGATCAGTACCTATCACATTACAGACTCTCCTTTGGAGCTTGTCAAGAACACTGAGGAGAACGGCAGGGGCACCTGACCATAAATGGCAGCAGTACTCCATGAACGGACGGATGGTTGACTTGTATATATGCAGGATGGATTCAGGTGGAAAAAACATCCTGGATCGACATAGTGACCCAATCTTCTTAGCAGTAGATGGGAGATTTTCTTTATTAGATAGCAAGAATTCATGAAAACAATTTGTATTATATTAAATCAGCAAGAACTCTTGGCTTAATTTTAATTTTCAAATAAGTTTTTGCGAATCTACTTTGGAAATGGTAATAGACTTTCTGATATTCATATTTTAATACTGTTTGTCAAACCAATTTCGACTGTCATTATCAGGGACTAAACGTTTCCTGTATTTTTGGCAATTTTGTTAACTATAACCTATCTTTTTTCCCAAAAGCATTTCAAATTGAAATATACGTGTATCAATTTGGTGAAATCAAGGAACGTTGTCACAGAACTCGACAGAACCGGAAACGTATATGTAAATGTTTTATACGTATCTTAAATAATTTATACATTTTAAAACAGTAACAATAAAGCATGGAAACTGAAATACAATATAAATATTCTACAACTTCATAACAAAAGCATCACCACTCGAATAATATTAATTAAAACTAAAGGTATAAGTAGGGGAGATAACTACACAAAACTTTCAGCTTCTGACCAAACCATTAAGCCGTTTCTTCATCAACCAAGAAGATTCGAATCGATTATGGTTAAACAATTTAAAACTCTACCAGCATTCTTCAGAGATAATTAATAAACTTATGGTCAATAACGTTGAAATTAGATCCATTAAACTTCATAAGTCTGTTAATATTAACCTGGCTTCTTGCATGAGAATGGGAAAATGAGCAAACTTAATTCGACGCCATGTCTCATAACTTCACAAATCTCTACGACTTTCAATTTTTCAGAAGTACGGGACGTGTTACCACAAAGTTAAGACACACACACACACACACACACACACACACACACACACACACACACACATATATATATATATATATATATATATATTAGAGAAAATTTTCAAAATTCAAAGGTGTCGGATGTACATTTCGACATAGGATCTCTAATAGAGATTCTACGTCACGTCAGCGACATTGTTTTTTCCAAATGGTAGAGTGTGAAGGGGCTTTAGGTTAATAACGGTAAACAAGTAGAAAAGAACAGAGCTGGTAGTCGTGGGGTTGGTTACAGGGTGTTGAAACGGTATATTTAGGAAGGGGGGAATAGGAGTTCATATTTTATAAAGATAGACAACTAAATGAGTAAAATTACTTTTTTAAGGTTAAGATTTTGGGCTGTTTGAAGAGGTGTATTTAGGCGAGAAGGAATGGGTTTCAATATAAGATTTAAAAATTTTTTATTTAAGTTTATTTGATTAAACCTTTTAGGTAGAAGCGAGCTAAATGCCAATTACAGGAAGTTATCAGTTTAAAAAATATTAGAGAAAAAATATTAGAGAAAAAAAGAATATATATATATATATATATATATATATATATATATATATATATATATGTTAACCAAGGAAAAAGGGGTTTAGTAAAAGAATCCATATTTTCTAAAGATAGGCAATTAAAGGAGCTTGGGATAGGAAGGTAGGAGGGTTAAATACTTTTTTAAGGTTAACGTTAGGGTAAAATTAAGATTAAAACTTAAATTGAATCCTTTTAATTTATATTCTAACATCTAGTCAACGCGGAGTTAAATTCTAAATTTAAGTATTCGAAAAATTTGCCTTGTGGCGGCACTTACTGATGAATTCCCTCCTAAGATTCAGTAGCCGGTGTTGGTGGGGGTATTTTAATATTTAAATTTTTTCCAGTAAACATAGACAGCACCTATCACGAAAATTCCTCGAAATACAGGCTGAACCTATCAGTTTCCAGCTAATTTCAGTATCCAGCCCTTCGTCTTTCATTTTCCAGAATGCCCGCGAAAGGGCTGTCTGGTACCTCTGACCGGAGTTCGAAAAGGAGTACCTGTGGTTATACAGTCTTTGTTTGAAAGGACCGGCGGACATACCGATATAGGTCCGGAAGTCGTTTTTTTTTGTTAGATGGAGAAATGCGGGCTTCATAAATCAGCTGGGTGGATTTGCATTTTCCCTCCACCTTATATTGGCTCTGTATTCTTAATACATTGAGCTCTCTGCCTGCATCACTTTTTAATGTTAAAAATTTTAATATTGATTAGGATCAGGTTCTTGGAATTTACCTTCCTACTCTTCCACTTAGGATTAAAGAAAAACAATATATATATATATATATATATATAAACTTATTTATAAATGGAACTTTGTGTGTGTGTGCCTGTGTGTGTGTGTATCCGTTA
This sequence comes from Ascarosepion bandense, assembly GCA_037127315.1. NCBI lineage: Eukaryota > Metazoa > Mollusca > Cephalopoda > Sepiida > Sepiidae > Ascarosepion > Ascarosepion bandense. Next base: position 4,635,503 of record JBBBDQ010000316.1, read on the forward strand.
CCTATCGACTCCGAAACGGCAGAACCGATTTTCTTGAAAATTTACACAGTTGTACTATAACCGTCTGCGAGTGTTCTTAGCTAGTGTTTGTGTCAAGGTATCCCCGATAAATATCAAAAATCGATAATCGAAAAAATCGGGTTATAGAAGGGGTGGTCCGATTTTAATCAAATTTGATACACTCATAGACAAAGACATAAGAAACGATATTCAGAGGTTTCAAGGTTGTAGTTCTTACAATAGTGCCGAAAATTTGATATCGATACCAGGAAATCAAAATTTGACTTACTTTCATTTATTTTTCTTTCAGTCTACGGTTTCGCTTTAACTGGAAACAACTATTGCTTTTTAGTCTTTCGTGCCAACGTCCAAAGAGTCTGAGCTCCAGGACCATGGATTAGTTTTAAGCTTTCATTACACCCGAGCAACGCCGGGCTATAATGCTAGTATATATATATTTCTGTAAATTATAGCCGTTTCCAACATGTCTCAGTTTAAGACATGCATTGTCAACCCCATTTAAAAAAAGAATGAGGAAAGAATTTTAATACTGGAGGCTTCGTCTACTAAAGGAAGATTGACTTTAATAGATTTAAGCTAGCGGAATCTTAGTAGTAATTTCTTCTATCGTAGTGAGAGGTATGTGGCTTGACAATTGGATTATTAGTGGTAGGTAGGTGGGGAAAGGTAACTGCTTAGTCAGATTTTAAAAAAAAACTTTATTGTGACTAAATGGAAAAATAAGATAAATATTTATTGCAATCTATATTTATTTCTATGATGACACATACTAATGATCTCTCTACGTTTATTCAGAAGTTCATTATGATATTGAATTTTCAAAATGTTAATTTTTTTATTGTTAAACATTGATTACATCTGTCTCTTAAGCTATTAGGTGTCCTGGCCTTGCCAATCAGTTTCCACTTTATCTGTGGATTTAGGTTATTTTCTTTTTATTATAGTATAGTGAAGCGGATGTGCGTTGTGGCGCAGTGGATATCACTTCGGAACGAGAAATCGGTGAACCGAGTTCGAATTCCAGTTGAGTTCTTTGCATTCACTTACGCGCAAATACTCTTGGGAAAGGTATTAATCCGTCTCTTCCCTCCAGTTATGGGTTAAATAATAAGACAGATTGGGTTCTATAGCCTTGGTCGGCAACCAGTCTACCGCAGAAAGCAATGGCAACCTACTGCGGGATTATCTTCTGCCCAGTCAGTCATGTCTCTTTCGAGACATGATCGCCCAAGCGTGTATCGCGCATGGCACTTAACTGACTGATAATGAATTTAGGTAGCAATCTCTATTTTGTAGAAGTTTCATTAAAAATGACAGACAAGGTGCTATTTTTACTTTTCTTGTTGACTGTTAGAAAATTAATCATAGCAATTTGTCCGTCATATTTAACGAAAGATATATATATATATATATATATATATATATATATATATATATATATATATATAAAGTGCCATGAAATCTTTTTATATTTCAGTCATTTTGTCAGTCATTTCTCGGACTTTCCCCAGTAAATATGGAATCTATTCTGTATTTTTACAGCAAGCTATTTTGATTCTCCAAACTTCCAGACACCATCCTATTATAACAATAATATAGTGTATGTGTTGACAAACTACTATTGTGAAATTAGCAATGTCTCTAAGTCTTTATCCAATAATGACCTTGGGGTCAAGCCATGCTTTCAGAGGCGAACCATTATTACTAATCACCCAGGGCCCCACTGGTTCCTCCAGACTTTTGATTTTCTCTCGTAATGCCTGAAAACTGGATTCACGTATATACAGATGCAGTCCCCGCCGATGTTGGAGCCTCTTTTCTGTTAGAGAAATCGCTTGGTTGGGGAGAGAAGTGAATGCACAATACATAGATCGATACATAAATATTCTGGCTGACAGATACACACTATTACTGATTTTTTTCTTTTATCCAGTAAGTTGATTAAGTGTTGAAAGGAGCAACTGCATGACGTAAGATGCTGATCGATTTGACTATCGATTGGTTAAATATGATCTTACCTAAGTAGTAAAAACTAATGGAAACTCAAATTTCAGTTCAATTTTGCTTTTAACTAAAAACTTTCTACTTTATCTTCTTGTGAATTTTGAACCTGCTTCTTTTTCTGAATTGAAAGATAATTAAAACACTGCCATATAGCATTTACCTATATAGCCGTCCACACATTTCTTAATCCGTAGGAGAAGATAATACATTTTTTTGATTTCATTTCGCTTGGTATTTACGAAGTGATTTATAAGTATTAATAGGTGCCTGGCTGAGTGGTTAGAACATTTGGTTTCCGACTATGAAGTCCGAGTTCGAAAAGTCATTTTGTCAGTAAGGTGAATTCTTGATGTTATCGGTTTGGAGGAGGCAATCCCAGCAGGCGTCACTTTTGAAAAGTGCTTGAAAACCGTCCCACGCTTAGACCAAAGCCTTGAAGGTAAAATTGAGGAGCCGTCGATGGTTGTGCTAACTCGAAGTTACTAATCATCGTAATCGAGTGTTTGAGCGTCTGTGTTCAGACTGTTGTACACGCTGGATAACGCGCTCTTACCCAGTAACTGTAACTAAGTTCCGCTCAGCATAGTTGCATATAAACCACAGGTAGGCTCTGAGGATGTTGAGCAAATACAAGTGTGCCTGAGAAAGCGTCTGTAATGAGGATTAACTAGTTGCTCTTGTAGACAAAAATTCTCAGATACGAGTGTCCAGCCATACATACATACATAATTGTTAAAGCTGAATCATTTGTCTAGCTGGGCACAGTTTTTGAGAAAAAGAGCACCATGATGGAATTCCCTCCTTCAGAAACGCTGCACTCCTTGACATTCGCGTCATAATCTCTAATGTAAATATTTGCAAACTTTTAGGTGTCTTTCTGTGTACAGTGCAGAAAAATCGGAAATATTTGTTGAGTATAATGGTGATTATGATGATCTTTAGTGAGATCTGTAGTAATGCGACATTATGCTTTAATTCATCTTTCTACAAGTCCTGTATTGGACAACTGGGATGGCAAGGCTATTAAAGGCCATAATTCTGTTCTGAAAATTCAATTCAGTTTTTAATATCAGTTGTAGCCTACTATAGTACTCTTTATGCACTATATCTTTCATTTTTTATGGTGAATTTTTTTTCACTCTCATTTACACCTAGGTATTTATAAGCTTCTTCTGACTCTAAATCTTTTATTGTTTCAGCAGGGTCTAAGCTAATTGAGGATGTTTGTTGTTGCGATCCACTTAAAATGTAGCTTTAGCACATTTATTCAAATTGAATTTCATTCCAATATCTTCGCTAAAGCATTTTACAATTTGCAGAAGACCTTCCAGCTCATTATCATTCTTAGCATACAACTTGAAGTCATCCATGTAAAACAGATGGCTTATTTTCTGTTGGGCTATTTTATAACCACATTCTGTCTTGTTAAGTTGACTAGTTAGTGCTATTAATGATATGCAGAATAGTAAGGGAGACAAAGAGTCACCTTGAAATATACCTCTTATGATGTTTATTTCACCAGACTTATAGGTTCCATTTATATGATTGAGGTAAACGGTTGTTTTCCATATCAACATACATTGTTTGATGAAATTGATGACAAGGTTATATCATGTATATATTTAAAGTCTTTACGATTCAGGAATGTGGTACACTATCGAATGCCTTACAATAATCTATCCAGACAGTACTAAGATTTTCCTTTGCATTGTAGCAGTTTTCCAGGATCATTCTGTTAATAAGTAATTGGTATTTACATCTGTAACAGCCACGTTTGCACCTTTTTTGTTCAAACGGTAGTGTGCCATTTCTTTCCAATAAAAAGTATATCTGTTTTGTTAAAATAGATGTTAATAGTTTGTTTGTGTCGGATGGCATGTAATTGGTCTCTAGTTTTTCGGGTTGTCTGTGTCACTATTCTTGGATAGAAGAAATGTAATTCTTTTGGACATCCATGCAGGATTTTTAGTGGGATCATTAACCATTGAAGTATTTATTTATTTATTTATTTATTTATTATTATTATTATTATTTCTTATCTTTGCTTTGATCTGCATTAAGCCGTTACATTTTGTTTTTCATTTTATTAAATCTTTGTGCATTATTTCCTAACCTTTATTTCGTATGAAATAATAAATAATTTCTAAATAATGTTTCTGTGATAAATTCTGTCTGTGGCTGAATCCATTTTCCATTTTTGTATGTGTCTTTTTTTTATGTATGTGTGATTTAAATCCTTACTCTATATTGTATTATGTGTGTGATTTGATGTATCTATTCTCAATTTATTTCCGGTTTAAAAGTTCCTCCGTTATAAACTTCTTTTTTCGAAATATTGTGTGAAATTTACATTCACATTTATTCATCAAAAATATGAACGAGGCAATTGTAAGGTTTTTTCCTGTGCATTTTGTGACATAAATTATGCGTTGAGTTTTCTTATATATATATATATATATATATATATAAAGAAAGAAAGAATGCATGGTTGCCTACAAAAGAGAACCAAACATGCAGATTATTAATTGTAGATACCGAAATGAAAACGAGTAGAATTTAAATATATGGGACGTATTTTCACTCAGGGTGGAAAGCGCGACACCAAAAAACTGAAGGGGTATTGTGATGCCTTTAAAAACTAAACAATGTATTAAGAAGCGGTCATATTTCGTTAAAAATTTAAAAAAAGAGGACTGAACTGCTATATAACATCACTCCTTCTATATGACAGGGAATGCTGAACAAGCTCCGCACTTGAATAATCTTGAAGCAGCAGAAATATGGTTCTACAGAAGGATGCTGAGAATGCCATTGAGAGAATATTTGAGCAACAAAGTTATAGAGGAAATGAAAACAGAAAGGATACTTATACTTAACATCAGAAAAAAGCAGTTTAAATTTCTAAGGTACATAAGGAAAAAGGAGCTGGAAAATCTGATACTCTCAAGAAAGATGATACAACATATAAAAAATCTAGAAAGTAAATGGGTAGAGGAATAAGGTTTAGGACTGATATGAAGACAAAATTTATTAAGCGCTATAAAAAAGAGAGACGTGATCGCCAATTCCCTGAAGGGTTACAGTAAATGGAACAAATAAAAAAAAAACAAATCATTAATATATTAAAACTAGATAAATTCTGCTGAAATGTAATCTTTATTTAGTAGATAGTATTGTCTGTCTTACTTTCGCAAGATTATTTATTTGTTTCTTGTAGATCATGTAAGCTTTTCTCGTCGTGTTACGTGAAATGATTTAAAAAAGAACCGAAATTCATTGGATTGGTGAAAAATGCCTTCCAAAGGTAAGCAATTTGTTGAGAAACAAAAAAGTTGCGTTAGAAACAAAAGAGAACTGAACTGTTATATGTATCATCAGTTTTCTTATATAGCAGTGAATGTTGATAAAAAAGTGCCTTGATGTGGTTCGACTAAAGGATTCGAATATTACCATGAGCAGAGCATGTAAATAATGCCGAAATCTAAGAGAAAATGAAAAGAAAAAGAACGCATAACATTAGGTAGCGTTAGTTAAATGTTTTAATGAGGAAAGAGGGCTTGTAAAATTTGAGATTCCTAAATTGAGATTGAAGGCAAAATGAACTGAGAAAAGTTGCGCATAATTTGCCTAACGAACTTGTGTATATGGATGGTAGAACATAGCTTCTGAGATGAAGTATTTTAACTATTTATATTGTTCGAACTGATGTCCTTATCGTTATTTGCATATTAACGAATTTTCGGCCGTTGTACGCCCAATCATCAGGTGATTGGAATTTTAAACTAAAACCTTTATTTTGTTCACTTGGTTAAATTGTTCTAGTTCCATAAGTCATGTCGCTTCTAGATCTCTTATTATTAGTTATCTTCTTTTAAGTCAACTCTTAAATTTTATTTACTAATGCTGTACCCAGATATTGAACTCACAACACTTTGATTCAACTCACTGGATGCAACTAACGCCTTTATCCACTTTATTCCTTGAAATAATCAATACAGGTTAGAGTAAATTCTTCCAATAACAATTCATAACAAGAGGGTTGATTAGATCCAATAATGTGATCTAAAGAGTTGGGGAGGGACAGCTAATAACGTCAGCTTGTAGTTAGTCACTTCTTCTTTTGTGTGTCGTGTCCCTTTAGGAAGTCGGCAATTATCACCCTCCACGTCACCCTTTCCTTTGTAGTTCTTACTATTTTTTCTCTTGTTATTTCTCACAAACTTTCTCTGCCATCCACTTACTCAAACCTATTATTATATGTAATGCATTGCTCTCCTCTGTCACTCTTTCTTTTCTGTGAGTATCAAATTCTCCAAGCTCTCCTTCCTCATTGCATATCACAGAAAATTTAGCTGCCTCTGTGATGTTATACCGGAATTTTCTTTTCATTTTATTTCTTTCCAAAACCTGGTCGTTACTTGTGGGATTTTCAAAATCCTTCTGTAGAACCACATTTTGGTTGCTACAAGTTTTTCTTTCATCGTTGATGAGATCGGATAAAATCCGTGTTTAAAGGGACTATTCAGTTTGCTTTGCTATCAACGCATTCGATTTTCGTGAGGTCAAAACACGTCGGACGTAATGTCGTTGCCACCTCGGGGAACGTGAACTCGTTTCCTGCCAGAGAGCGAATATTTTTGTAACGAGATTTCTTGAATATTTAAGCCGGGAGACGAAAAAATATACAGTTTATTAAACAAACAGAAAGTCTATTCAAATACGGGTATCCACTAAACATAACTTTTAAGTAACAAATAATGTGTGCGTGTTGTAAAGCAGTCAGAACTGTGGGTTGTTCTCTGGTCCACCTTTACCCAGAGTGGTAGCACATGTTAGGGTCCCAGCTATGGGCAAATAGTTTATCCCCAAACTGGGGTCAAAACACTATGAAAATATAAAAATACACTTTTATAGATATATATAGATGTATTGATGGAAAAATAGTACCAACAGGACATTGGTAATATGCATTGATTTGCCTTGTCTCTCCCTCTAGCTGTCCTGTGAGTATCAGATTGTTCAAGACCTCCTTCCTAATTACAGGTCCCAGAAATTTCAGCTGTTCTGTTTCTGATTTTAAGTTTCATAGTTTTTTTCAATCTCCACAAAACCTTGTTGGTATTCACATGTTCGGCCCATGTTATCTTCAGCATCTTTCTGTAGAAAAAGATTTCGGTTAATTCAAGTAATCTAAACTTATTTATAAATGGAACTTTGTCTGTGTCTCTGTGTGTCCGTTACCTATAGACTCCGAAACGGCTGAACCGATTTTCTTGAAAATTTACACAGTTGTACTATAAGCGTCTGCGAGCGTTCTTAGCTAGGTTTTGTGTCGAGGTACCCCCGATAAATATCGAAAGTCGATAATCGAAAAAAGCGGGTTATAGAAGGAGTGGTCCGATTTTAATCAAATTAGATACACTCATATACAAAGATATAAGAAAGATATCCAGAAGTTTCAAGGTTGCGGTTCTTACAATAGTGCAGAAAATTGATAATATATATATATATATAAAAGGCAAAATGTGTGTGTGCGTGTCTATTTATCTACATGCATGTCTGTATTTTTTCAGCCCTTTTATTTTAGTTTTTCCTTTGGGTTTGGCTCTAAGTAGGTATAATTGTAGTTCTTAGTCTCAGCCATGATACCATTTACTCAGAGGACTTATTTAGCCTTCAAAATTCAGTTTATGACAAAAAAACTTATTTAATATCGATATCAGGAAATCAAAATTTGACTTACATCAATTCATTTTTCTTTCGGTCTACGGTTTCGCTTTAACTGGAAACAACTAATGCTTTTTAGTCTTCCGTGCCGACGTCTAAAGAGTCTGAGCTCCAGGACCATGAATTAGTTTTAAAGCTTTCATTACATCCGAGCAACGCCGGACTATACTGCTAGTTCCTTCATAATTGAGGAGCGTCAGCTACGCGAATTTTTATATCATTTTTGTTTTCTAGGCATGTAAAAGATTCGACAGATTTTATTAATTCAAGTGAGACAGCTTCTATTGAGTCATGCTGATCGAAGTTTTTGTGTTTAATATAAACACATGAGTGGTCCCGTGCCGTCAAATAATGACGGCAGAATATTCATATCGATATGCCGTCTAAAATAAAATGACGGCAAAATATATATTGATGTACCTACTATTGAGTATCTTACATTAACACATAAGAATAAAAAAATGGAGGGAAATATATATTCGTATTTGTCGATATTTCTGAAATGAGGTAGTATTTACAGGATTTTCATGATTCGGACTATTGTCCGCATCTTTGTTGGTATTTGTATGATACTTCCAGCCGGAATATATATATATATATATATATATATATATATAAGAGAGAGAGAGAGATAGAGAGAGACTCTTTATAAATGAATTCAGTTCTCTCGTTGACTGGCGTGTGTATACACTGCTTATATACAACACGTTAAAATGTCCCTTTCCGGATTCCATGCGCCTATGTCTAAGGGAGTAGCGACTCCGACTGACACCAAATCAGTCGAGTTTCGATCCCGGCCAGAAGCAAGTGGATGTGTTTATTCCAAACTGATCAGCTGTGATACAGCGTAGCAGGCTTGTATGTGGATGACTAATATATATATATATATATATATATATATATATATACGTATAGGTTTCTTTAAAAATGGAAACGGTAACAATGTGTGTATCGTGTTTGAAATTAAAATACACATGACTATCTACATAAATTGTAGACATATTTTTATACAAGTTAAACAAAATTTATTCTAGATTATGGCTAAAAGTATAGCAAATCACTCGAATATACAAACAATTTGGATAACTCTGAATTCAGTTCTAAATTCAGTTGAGTTTTGAAAAGTAAAAATGAGAAATTATGTAAACCTAAATGATATCTTGTCTATCATTTCTAATGAAACCTCCATAAAAGAGAGTTTATTTACCAAATATCCAATATATATATACATATATATATATATATACATATATATATATATATATATAATACTCTGTTAATTTCTAATATTACCACGGATACTACTTATTACTACTTTATTATAATAGAGATTATATATATACATATATATATATATATATATATATATATATATATATATATATATATAATCTTCACTACTCGACGACATAATTATTGCAAAAAATATAACAATAAAGCACTATTGAAGAGTGAACACGCAGCAAGAGCTTACGTATAAGTGTCTTAAATGGTATTTGTGTCGCAAGGTCACAAATTTATTCGTCTGAAGAGAGTCAACTTTGGACTCGAAACACGTGTAGCGACACGAATACCATTATAAATATTTAATGTATTATACAAAAGGCAAATAATAATAATAATAATAATAATAATAATAATAATAATAATAAACATACCCTTTAAACAACACATTCACGGCTTCTCTCCATTTTTTCACCGATACAAATTTCTCTCGTTGGAACATATATACACAATAGTTTTTATTATAATGCAAAAGATTATTTCTGTTTCACAAAAAATACCTTTTAGAAACAGTATGTGTGGATGAGTTATTGACGGTTTTGGCAAAATTACTTATATGCCCAGCAGCAGCCGTCTAATGAATATAAATGTAGGATGTATATTTTTGTAAACGCTCTGCTTTTTATATTTATACCACGTGACTCTAATCACGGTTACGATATGTCTAACGGAAATAATTCACTGCCTTCTCATATATTCCTGGTTATTTTGTTTTATTGTTTATCGTTTTGCTTACTACTTTACTTAATTTAAAGGAAAAACAGGGAAATAAATGTAACAACGAATTTAGTACTTTTTGTGCAAAACAAAATATGGAAAAGGGAATAAGTGTATACTTCAGTTAACACAAAATTTGTAGCATCTTTAACATCCCTGCCAAATTTAATTCCCCAAACCTTGAACTTGACCCTCTTACTATTTGATTGCTTTGCTACCAGCTTTAACTTTTTGTCCAACGACAACCCAATTACTAGTGAACTGTTTTAATCATGACACTTTTACTACGACTATTTACTGCAAAAAATAATTGACTGCATAGCGTGGCCAAGAAAATGAAAGCTCTCAGCCGACACAACTCAGCTGATCAAAGAAGTAAGGGTCATGTGCTATGGAATAGAAAAATGAGAGAAATAAAAGCCTTGCTTGGATTCGTCATTAGCGGCCACATTCTCAACAAAATAAGATACGCGGATGACAAAGTGCTGATAGCAGACATGGAAAGAAAAATACAGGACCTTCTACAAAAGAAAGAAAAAGAAAGCGAGAAGAAAAGTGGGAGAATAAGCTTCAAGAAAAATGAATGTATGGTCATCAGCAAAAAGAAGAGCCCAATATGCCAAGTCGGAGAAAGTAAAATAAAACAAGTAAAGAAATTTAAATACCCGGGAATTGTTCTGACAGAGGATGAAAAGTGCAACAGATAGATCCAAAGACGTATTGGCATGGCCATGGACGCATTTCAAAGTTAACCAGAGTACTGATAGACAGAAAAATTTCACTGGAAACAAAGAAAGTGTGCTGGATTGCTAGGTGATATCTGTCCTTCTGTATGGAAGTTAATCTTAAACGGTCTCATCAAGGATGAAAGAGAGGCTTGATGCAGGAGAAATGTAGTTTTACGGAAGGATGCTGAGGATAACTCTTACTTATCATCAGGAAGAGACAGATGAGGTTACTGGGGACGCGTAATGAGGAAGGAGGACATGGAGAATAAATACTCACAGGAGGGATAGAAGGAAAGAGATACATGAAAATCAGCGAGTGACCTACTTGATAGGTCTGAGCAAATGGATGGTGGAGCGGGGCTTAGAAGAGATACCAAGAGAAAAATATTGAGAGAGACAACAGACAGAGCCAGGGGAAAGTTCATGATCCCCTACGACCTGAAGGGAGAGGGCACATGAAGAAGAAGAAGTAGTTGGCACAGGCTGTTCGAAAATTAACCATGCACTTACAGTTTTAAAAGACAATATAGAATATAGAATATAGGCGAATAATAAGAATGAAAATTATAAACGATGTTCAAAGTCACGCCCAGTTAGTATCAATACAGGCTTGGCTGCTTCTTTTGTTTATGAACACCGCTATCAGTTGCTCACTTAAAATAGACTGAATGAATGCTGTTATCGCTGCTTTCAAAGTCATCCAGTGCTCGCGGACGATCTCTATACACTGAAGATTTTGCTGATTCCCATAAATATAAGTCTGGTGGATTTAGATTTGACGAGCATGTAGGCTTACACGTAGGAAGTATCTCCAAACAATAGCGCTCATTGTTTGTATTCATAAATAAAATAGGGCCAGAAATTCAACCTCTGGCAATGGCAGCACACACCTCAACCTGGTAATCGTGTAGAATCTTTTATACAAACTGTGAGGATTATTGGAGGATCACAACCTTGTGTTTCGTACATTTATATGTAGCGAATACTTATATCTATAAATATACTCTTACTGAGGTAGGACACATTCAAACCAGTTAGACACCAAAATAAAAGAGTATATAGCCTACCTTTTTGATTCTTGTATAGTAATTTCACATGCCATGTCTTTTCGTTGTATATCAGTTTCAGTTAATTTTCTTTTATTAACTCAGCTCACTAAGTTTTTGTTACATCTGCTGTTGCTAGGTATTGAACTCGAAACAGTTTGTGTCATGTAACTTTTTAGATTACTTCAGCCAATGCTTTTATTTACTAGGCCATGTGTCGTAAAATGCTAGTAAAGATGAAGACAACAGTCCGAACGATGTAAGTAGTATACGTAATTTAAAAAAATCATAGTTTCTACTTCTTCTGCTACTACTACTACTACTACTACTACTTTATGCAATGTTCACCAGAATGACGAAAATCATGGCTCTCCACAATTTCCTGTCCTTTTTAGTTTCCAGTTTTGTATGTTCACTATTTCTCTTAAGTCCTGTTCTGTGAACTATTTACACAAGCTTGTTCGTTTATTCACTGCTTGTTGTTTTCATACATACAGTGTGTCCTGTGAATGTATAATCCCTAAAGCCTTCTTTCATCCTTTTTTCCTAGAGTTTAAATTTTCTCTTTCTGATTATAAGAAATATATTTTTGTTTTCATTTTCCCTAACGTTTCATCTTGATTCACATACTCAGTCCATGAGATTTTCAACATCGTTCTCTAGAACAACATTTCTGTTGCCTTAAGCTTCTTTTCTACCCGTAAGATTGCCAGCAATAAGTAGCATATAGCAGAAACGATATTACATAAGTTTTCTGTTTCTTAACACTTTGCTTAGTTATAGAAGGCGCCTTTACAATAAGCCTTTGAATTTCAGTGTTGCATTTTGCGTCCTCCGTTAAAACACACTTCAGAGATATTTAAATATTTGTACTAATTTGACTTTTTCATTTCTAGTTTGTAATTTGCATGTTGGGCTGTTCCTTTTGTTTACAACCATACATTGTCTTCTTATAATTGATGCTTAGTCCTTTCTTCTCGCTTTCCTTTACTACTGTAAGTGTTCCTGTACTTTACTTCCCGTGTCTATCAACACACTGTCAGTTGTATATCTTAAGCTAAGATTGTTGCCGCTGATATTGAATCCCGATAGTCAAAACGGCGACTCCTCTAAAATATATCTAACTTAAAAGAGAGACAAACAAGAGAAACATAAAACAATAGAAACTCTGTACTCTTACAGAACGCAGGCATTAATTAAAAACGGGTACTTGTGGGTTATTCGTCACCACTTTTGAAATCGATTTTCCAACTTTTTCACAAACACAGATGTGGAAAAACATACTATTTATTCCTTAAATTATATTTATTTCTCCCAATAACAAACACTAAATATTATTATTGCATCGAGCAGACGTGCATTGTGATCCATTGAATATGGGCTCGGAACGAGAAATCGGAGAGCCGAGTTCGAATGTGAGTTGGATTCCTTGCATTCACTAACGCGCAAATACACTTTGGAAAGGTCTCTTCCCCATCCATCTGATTGGGTTTTATAACCTTGGTCGGCAACCAGTTTACCATAGAAAGTTATGTGGAAAATGTTTGGCTCAGTCATGTCTAGAAAGAAGCATGATCTCCCAAGCGTGTAAAACGTACGGCAATTAACTCACTGAATCTATGGATGATAAATTTTAAAATATTGGAAGCCAGCCTCCTCTATCTCGGAAAAATTGCGACAGATAATCTGCAAGTATCTAAAAATGCATGTCTCAAAAATATTTAGCATGTCGTCTCGCAATAAATTGGTAGTAAGTTCGTTATGTTTATTTTGTGGATAAGCGGGGCGAAAAATTCATTATACTCAAACTAATCCGAAAAAGACATCTTTTCTGTTCAACACCAAGTCAAAAGTTTAATAGAAATTTGATTATTTTTTATCAACTTCCACGTCTTGATGAGGAAAATTCAATGATGTACATTGTGTTTTGTCGTAGGATGTGTGTTTTGGAGTAATGGATATCGGTTCAGAATGAGAAACTGGTGGAGACGAATTCTAGTCGCATTCATTTCATTCAATTACGCACAAATAACATTGGGAAATGTTATTTGTGAAAATAACCCATCTCTTCTTCTTTCTGCTATAAGTTGAATAGCAGGACATATTGAGTTCTCTAGTCTTGGTTGGCAACCAGTTAACCGCAGAAAGTAACGGCAACTTACTGCAGGAAAATTTTCTTTCGAAAGTGACATGATCGCCCACGCATGACAATTAACTGACTGACATTATATTTAGGTAATTTTGTTTTATGAAATAAATTTCCATTAAACTTTTGATAATCTGACGAAAAACTTAATTTTCAAAAATTCTATTTTAAAAAATTAAGTTTTATTATACACCCAGAATTATTTTCGGATCCTAAATGTCCATAGATACAGATCGAAGCAAATGCTAAACGCTCTTATCTACATAATAAAATAATGATGTCTAATCATTTACTGTTCTTCTTCTTTGTGTACTGCGTTCTTTCAGGACGTAGGCGATCACAAACCTTCACTTACTCCATATCTCTTGTTGTTCTTAACATCTTTCTTCTTGGTCAGTCAGTTAAGTGCCATACGTGAAACACGCATGGGCGATCATGTCTCGAAAGAGACATGACTAACTGGGCAGAAGATTATCCCGCAGTAGGTTGCCATTGCTTTCTGCGGTAGACTGGTTGCCAGCCAAGGCTATAGAACCCAATCTGTCCTGTTATTTAACCCATAACTGGAAGGAAGAGATGGATTAATACCTTTCCCAAAGGGTATTTCCGCGTAAGTGAATGCAATGAATTCAACTGGAATTCGAACTCGGCTCTCCGATTTCTTGTTCCGAGCCTATATATATATATATATATATATATATATATCCACTGGACCACCACGCACATACTTCTTGGCATATCTCCCAAATCCTGCCCCGCCATCCTCTTGCTCAAGCCCATTAAGTATGTTTCACGTTGCTTTCTCCTCTCCCTACCCCCTTCCTCTATACGACCAGTGAGTCTTAGATTCTCCATGACCTCCCTTCCTATTAAATGTCCCAGAACTTCAGCTGTCTCTTCTTGGTACAAGTTTTGTTTCCTTTTTCATCCTGTTCAAAAACTCGTCTTTGTTCGCATGTTCGATCCATGGTTGCCTCAACATTCTTCTGTAGAACTCCATTTCTGTTGCTTCCAGTCCGTCCATCTTTTAGGAGATGGTCTAGAATTCGCAAGTTTCCAGTGAAATCTTTCTGTCTCTCAATACTCTGATTAGATTCTGAAATGCGACATTGGCCACGCCAGTGTGCCTTCGGATCTCAGTGACGCACTTTTCCTTCCTGTATGTGGTCCAAAATATTACATGCCAGTGTATATAATACAGCAAAGACGAGAAAAAAGCCTCCCTGAATGCGGAAAAGCAGCACCGGTGTCCGCAGTAGACAGATTAATTTAGTGCAGAGTTAAGCTCACTAGAAACAAGGCGAGCAAAAACTTACTAACTACTAAATAAAGATCAGACAATATATCTTTAGAGATGACCCGCGGAAAGAGAACATTCTACCCCCTTAAGATTAAATAATTGGTCCAGTAAGAAATTCTTTAACTCGGATTGTGCGGCAACGAAGGAAAAAACAATGTATTACCTCGAATAAAATGTGTTCTCTGCGTTATCGGTCGCAAAAGTAAAAGATCGAATCGGTTTCAGTAAGCTTCAGATTGCAGTATCTTTATTTTAATCATTTTTTCCCACGATGACGGAGGGGCTTACGGTGAGGGAAAGAGAATTTGGTAGGAAAGAATAATAATAAACAGGATCAAAGACGACAGAGGGTGCGAGTACAGCGAGTACAGTTTTTTAAGATGTGAGGTGGCAGGGATACAAGAAATCCGAACTTACACCGTTGTGCGAGAAAAGAAACTATTAGAATAGAAGTGGTCGCCGTATCTAGCTACTTTGACAGTAAAACGGCGAGACTAGTTGGCAATCTAATTCAACAGTATAACTGTGAGATCTAGTTACCAATTCGTGTAGAGGCAATCATAAAAAAAATTATGAGAAATATTGCTATAAAAATATTTGTAGACACCTAGAGGAACCTCACTCTACTTCAATGCGAAAGGGAAGTAAAAACGCCAGATCAAGATGACGCACTCTTTTGAATTTTGTCTTCCGTATGTAGTACTTAATGCACAGACGAATGGTGCAAAATGGATACTGACGAGAAGAAATTTTTGGCACAAAACAGTGAACCAACGTTTCTAGCAGGAGACAAAGCAACTGATTCATTATAGTCTCTCCAATTCCTGTCAATGGAAAAAGTGAGATGTAGAATGTTGTTCTCTTGGACTTTTGCGGCATCTATGCCAATGGTAGGCAGAATAATTTCTCTGTTGTGACAAAATAAAAACAGTTTTGTTTTCAAGGCGATTACAAGCTATTTCTTGCACCCATTACCCACTGATTGGAAATACTTTTCAATAGAAGTTACGAGGTTTACTTCTTTGCACTTCTATGCCGTTTTAAAAAACACTAACGTGAAACACAGGGCTGTTTGTTTTTTCATGGTATGTTGCGAGTTGTGACTTGAATTTTGAAAGATTTTGATTTATGTTTCTGATGTTTTGCTAAACTAATTTTTGACCCTTGAAATTGGTATCTTGGCTTGATGAAGTTTTGAATTTGAAACTCCTTATTGCACTTTAGCTCAAATTCGCAAACTCCTGACAAAGATCGAGCTCAATGGAGGGAAGGTTGTGATAATAGCAGTGAAAATTATGAAAATGAGTCAGTGTAGAGGAGGTAAATATTGGTACTCATTAGAAATTTAGAGATATGTTTAGATTTAAATTTTAATTTCCTAAGATTTCATTGATAATTCAGCTGAAAGTTTAATGGATTGAGATGGGCCAGAACCTTTATTCAATGTACCAAATCCAATGGTCGTCGTTTTTTCCCCTTCTCGTGTTATGACATAAATGATTACAGCTCTGAATAACTTTCTTTCTTTTGTAGATCGAAGTAATATTTTCTCCTGCATCATACCTTTCATTCTGTTCTTTCATCTAATTACTTAAACTTATTAAGTAGGTTATTCATTTTCACTGTGATCATCTAAGTTTGAATGTTTGAAAATTTGAAATTCTCCAAGAATCTTTTCAAATAAATTTCACCTACGCATGTGTCCATTTATTTTAAATCTTCCTTACATGCACAGAATTCTCAGCATCCTGTTTTCAATACGTTATTATTCACTGCTTTTTGTAATAATTCAATATGTCCTCCGAATGTCAAATATTACAAGTCCTTTTTATTCATGTGTCTCAGTTATTTCAATTGCCTTTCTGTTCATATGCTGTAGAAATTCCATGTGCTGTTTTCTTATTCTATGTACTTTCGTTTCAGTTGGTTCTGAAAACATCGTTATTCACATGTGCAGTTCATAGGTTTCTCAGCACCTTTCTATAGAACCATATTTGTTGCCCTTGTGAGGAGATTGTTCAGCATTCCCTGCCATATTGGGGAACTGATATTACATCGCACTTCAGCACTCTTTTCTCTGTTAAAAACAAAGTTTTCTTAATGATGGTTTGTTTAGCTTTTGGAAAGAACCTTTCACTATTTTAATGCACCTTCAAATCTCTGTCACACTTTCCATCATATCATCATGCTTTGAATGGTTCAATTTTTTTATATTTGTTTGATAATGACTTGAATCTGTATTTTTCGTCTTGAGCTGTATTTTTTGATGACGTCCAAACATTATATTCTTTCAAGTAATTCTTACCGCTTCTCTCGATAAATTCTAATTTTTGTTTGAAAGTTTCAATCAAGCTATTTTCCTTTAACACAAAGGTTTGTCTCAGGTTCAGTTACTTTCTCACCACCATAATCTAGCGTTTGTGCCCTTTCTATAAACATTTTCATGCTAATATTTCTGATGAAATTTGCTGGATGATAACTAAATTTTATGAATTATATGCAGTACTACATTAGCGACAAGATCTCATTATTTTGAGCCGAAATGAATACTATGCTAACAGTTTTGGCTCTCGAACTTATTACTCTTTTTTGTACCAAACGTGCATCTGGAGGGATACGAATGAGGTCCCAGGTCCCATGCGTACTTGGTTGTTAACACCAGTTACATTCAGATTTTTCCCGTTAGCAACGGAACAGTTTTGTGCCTAGATATGGGTCTTTCTTCAACTGGTCAAAATCAGGGTCTTTGTAACATTCTGCACGCAAATGGAATCGGGAAAACAAGCAGTTGGCAAGACACAGTGTCTTGTGAAGTCAGTCAGGAGGTCATTTTTGTTTCTAGAGCTGATGTACTTTCCAAGAGAATTATTTTTTGTTAGCTCTTGTCTCTTTCCTCTCTCTTCCTATTACCTCCGTAATTGTTGGGAGAGCAATCGGTTAGGTGTTTCTCTCAAACTCAACCCAACACTTTCATAGTCAATGTCTTAGCAGCTTTATTGACTTGCTTGTGGTGAAATGATTAAAAATATACACTCTAAAACAATTGACTTTATAAAGTGAGCACTTAGAAAGTATACTTAATTGGAACATTATTTTCTCATGATAGCCATATTTCTTCTTTTTTTTTGTTTATATATTCATCGAACACCTGTTCTGGTCTCCCCTTCCTAGTTATATGGTTATGCTATGATAACAGTTACCCAACTATAATAAAAAAACATGGCTTCCGTTGTCATAACAAAATAATTAGTAAATCGAAGAGATCAGGTTACTAATATTGTCTTTCTTTCTTTCTTTCAATATAGAAACATTTTTACGTGTTGGTCAATAGTATAGATAAAAATCGTAGGTGACTCTATACAGTAAATACAATGTATTTTTTAATAATCATGTTACCCCAAGCAACGCAGGACTGCCACGTGCGCAGGAGTCAACAGAGAGAGAGAGAGAGAGAGAGAGAGAGAGAGAGAGAGAGAGAGAGAGAAACAGGGTACAGGGTATGCCAAAGAAAGAATGGAAGGTGGAAGTGGATGGGATTTAGGGAGGTAGATGGCAATTGTCGTTAGCTTTCTTTCGATATTATTACCTTTAATCTATACATAAAATTCTGACTTCCAGTAGTCCGTCCACCACACTCACTAAAATAGCTCCATATTGACCAATCAAAGTACAGTTGGTTTCACTGAGGTGCATAGCTGAGTAAAATAAATTTGACTTAATTTTTGGAGAAAAATGTAATTTATATTATCTAAGATGCAAAATATTCCTACTATTATGATAAAAATACATAGTTAATAACAATGCAATATTGTTTTTTCATATATTTTGTAACGTTCCTTATATCGAAGAATTCAATTTACAGTTCGCCTTGTACTTGAGAGAACTATAAGCAAAACCACAAGTATAAACGCTTCAAAATGTTGGAATTTCGATCCAGAAAGAAACATTATGCATTTATGTGTAAGAAATCCTAAGAATTTATTCTTCACTCTTAAAAAAGAAAATTAATCGTTTTACTATGGGCTCCTATGAAATTAAATTAAAGTAGGGTTTAACTTTAGTTTAACTTGTGTTGTCTCATAAAAATGAAAACGTGAGGGAAAAATAAGTAACAATTCAGACAATTTCCTTTATTTTTAAACATTGAGGAAAAGAAAAAGTTTATATAATGACCATCTGAGGCGATACATCGTCACCTTTCTTTGCTGGGAAAACAAAGTGTTGCCGCGAAAGAACTGGCGCCTGTCCTATACAAAAATTTGAGCGAAGCCGACTGGATTATCGGGATCAAATTGCGTTCAAATATTAAAGCAAGTTAGTTACCTGCTTCCACTCTCAATGATTGCCCGCAGTAAATCAGATCTTATTGTCCACTCACGGAAAATTGATGGTCCTCAACCACATGTTTCATTTGTCTAATTATCTGCAAAACAACTACGAGGCCCGGGAGACACATTTAAATCAAAACAAAAAGATCACTTCTTTATTTTTATTGAGCCCTCATTTGTGATTTTCTAAGTGTAGCTTAGAAGTGACACAAGGACGAAAGTATGAGGGCACCCAGTGATGAAAGAACTCACTACGAATGATTCTAGCGATACAAGCTTGTTAACCAGGATCTTCTAAGCGTTCTTTAGATGCGACGTGTCCATATATATATATATATATATATATATTGTTGATGACAACTATTAACTATAAAGTCTAATAAGGTTCATAAAGTCAAACAGACAGCTGATCTCAAGGGTGACCTAATATCTTCTGTTAACTGGGGGCATGGAAATGGTATATTAATTTTGACGCTTCTTAGACAAAACTACTTTCGATTTCTCATCTGAGAGACTCTTTCTGCTTTCCATCAGAACGCGTTGCACATCGGCAGTTGACAGAAGTGAAAACATTCAATTGTTAGGTTTGTTGCTAGGGACGTTTATCCACTGTGTTTTGCTAGACAATTTTTCTTGCCATAATTTATCTAAGTCTATCATTCGTCCAAGCTTCAAATTTTGCTGTCACATATGGTCTAGCGTCGCCGCTATATATTTAGAGATTCCTTGAAAATTCAAAGAAGTATCTGCAATTTTATTGGTACTGACCTGTCATCTCGGCTTCAGTTAGTTTCCGCCGCTGTAATATAGCTTCTCCGTAACTTTTTTATAAATATGTTCATTGTAGCTATTCTGATAAACATTGATCTATGGTACTTAGACTTGATTAATCTAAGAACTGTACCTGGTTGGCAATAGGGATTACCTATTTTGCAGTTGAATTGGCTAGATCTAACCGTCTGTTTTTAAATTCCTGTGCCTTGGTAAATTTATTGCCTTATTTGGAGTGAAATAATTAAAAACATGTTTTCTTCGAGGCTATTATCAATAGTTTAATTTGCGTATCTTATGTTTTTCAAATTACGACCACCAATGATACATCCTTTTAGGTCTTTCAGTTTTTTTCCCGACCATCTTTTTCAGAAAACGGACATTTGGTTGACTCGTGTTTCCATTCTTATGGATTAACATGTTTCATGCAGGCGGCTGGCTCTATGACGGTAAATGTTGCAGATTGTTTTAGTCATTATCATGTAGCAGCCAGAAGAGGTATTTGTATTTGTATGTTCTATATGCTTGTTTCGTATCTACTTTCTATTTGTGCCGTATGTGCCGTATGTGTCGTGTTCCTTCATGATGTTGGCGATCAAAGCGCTCCACAATTTTCTGTCTTTTTTATCCCTTAATTTTTTTTGTTATCTCCCCTAAAATTTTTTCTGCAATCCATTTAATTACTAGGTAAGCTAGGCCGTGTTGTGCGTTGTGGATGAGCGTTGTGGTACAGTGGATATCGACTCGGAACGAGAAATCAGAGAGTCGATTTCGAATTCCAGTCAAATTTATTGCATTCACTTACGCACAAATACCCTTAAGTAAGGTATTATTCCGTCTCTTCCCTCCAGTTATGGGTTAGATTACATGACAGATTGGGTTCTATAGCCTTGTTTGGTAACCAGTCTACCACAGAATGTAATGGCAACTTACTGCGGGAGAATCTTTTTCCCAGTGAGTCGCGTCTCTTTCGAGACATGATCGCATAAGCGTAGCTTGGTACTCAACTGACTGAAGTTATGCCGCATTTTCTCCTGTTTTTTTTTTCCAATGTCTTGTGACTATCAAATTTTCAATCTCTCTTTCGTCAATATGTGCCCTAGAAATGTAGATTCTCCATCTGAAAATTATAAGTGTCTTTTTGCTTCTAGTTTCTCTAAAAATTAATCGTTGCTCAAATGTTTGACTTAGGATGTTCTTAGCATCCTCCTGTAGAGCCACAGTCTTGTTGCTTAAGTCTCTTCATCCGTGAGGACATTGTCCAGAAATGATTGCCATATAGGTGGACTGATATTACATAAAAAACTCATCACACTTTTCTTTGTTTATAACAAAATGTTTATGTTTTTAATACTTTGTTTAGCTTTTAGAAGTCATCTTTCGCTATCTCCATGTCACTTCGGGGTTTAGTGTTGTATTTACGTTTTCTGTTAAAACGTTTCCAAAATTTTTAAATTATTGTACTTTTTTAAAATCCTTTTCCGTCAAGGAAGGCGGGAGCGCCACTAAGGCACAGGGATTACAGTGAAAAGACTGGGTACAGGAGGTATTTAAAGGATAAAAGATGAACGTTTTAAAAAGATAGAAGCAATTGCATTTAAATTTTTGAGGATTGTAGCTATCAGAGGGATGCAAGCTAATGGAAGAGGGTCCTACAAACGGGAAGTCCGAAAGAAGAAACTGTTAGAGTAGATGACATTTAAACATTTTAACGGTAAAAGGATGGAACGTAGATGTCAATCTAGTAGCGCTCGTAAATCCCATGTAGTCGGGTAAAACAAGGGAAAAAACCCTCAAAGAAGTTTTTTATAAAAATACTTGCAGAGAAGACAGAGGGAAGCCACATTACATCGGTGAGAAAGTGACTAAAGGCGGGCTGCTTAGCCAGGATACTTGCAGACCCTCCTTTTTTGTCGAGAATCTCAAGATGAATAGCAGGAGCACCCGACTATATATGTATATTTCTTTGATTGCTATTAACACTGTGCAATCTGCATATCTTATATTAAGCTTATGGTCGCTGTAATGACCCCATGTAGAGAATTCCCCCATTGCATACCTTGAATAAATCTGGTGTGTTGACATCTTAGTCTCTTTGCGCAATCTTTTTAAACTTAGTTATTTAGCTCATAAAACTGTACGATGGAGCGCATATTTATTTCTATCTGGCTTCTTTGGTACCGCTAAGTAGATGTTACTGCTGTTTTATATTTCTTTTATTATTTCAGTAATCTTATTGATGCCCAAATGACATAATCTCTATTAGAATCTCATCTGCTTTCAGCTTATTTTTCTCATGACCTATGTC
This sequence comes from Ascarosepion bandense, assembly GCA_037127315.1. NCBI lineage: Eukaryota > Metazoa > Mollusca > Cephalopoda > Sepiida > Sepiidae > Ascarosepion > Ascarosepion bandense. The sequence goes on from JBBBDQ010000316.1 coordinate 4,657,883, forward strand.
GATCTTTCCTCAAGTATTAATAATGCAGGTCCTTCCACGATTTCATCTTTCTCTTCTTGGTTACTCGTGGAAGATAAATTCAATGTATTTTTCTAGTATAAGTGTTCCGGTTTAAGATTTTATGCCCCCTGCCATAAAGTACGCCCTCTTTACTTTTAATTCACCTAAAAACCCTTGACATATTTTTTAAATAGTTTTATTAGTTAGAGACTTTCAAATGAATGTCAAGTATGTCACCAAACCCGTAAAGAAATGTCTAAGCTGCATTCACCCGCTTTCCCAGGTCAATAGTTAAAAATAACTTTGAGTGAGAGAAGCGTGTAGGCCTCAGTAAAAACTATCCTTCCTAAAGTTTCCTCACCTGAATTCAGTCAGTTAAGTGCTATACGTGATACACGCTTAGGCGATCATGTCTCGGAAGAGACATGACTGACTGGACAGAAGATTGACCTTGCCTTTAAAATTTTGTGGATTGCCATTATTTTCTGCGGTAGACTGGCTGTCAGCCAAGGCCATAGAACACAATCTATCCTGTTACTTAACCCATAAATGAAGGGATGAGACGGATTAATAACTTTTGCAATGGTATTTGTGCGTAAGTGAATGCAGTGAATTAAAATGGATATCGAACTCGGCTCCCCGATTTCTCGTTCCGAGCGGATATCCACTGCACCACATCTCGCATTACGGAATCACAAATAACTATCACAAGATTTATCACTTTCAACAGCAGCAATGACTTAAAATGGATACCGCTTGTAACTCTGTGATAATTATGACATAATCAAGAGGCTGACCTTTCATACTGCCCTTAATATAATCAAGCCATCAATACTAACAGCTACTTAACTTGAGTAATTTTTTCCTCCCTAAGTCATGTGGAACACCAGCATCTTATCATTTCCTCTTCCAGTTACATGGAAGTTAATCTAAATTAATCTTAGTTATTGTCGTTCTTGAAAGTCTTCAAATAATATAATTTCTGATATTTCTACAATTGTTTTTGATTCTGCAGCTGCAGCCCACGTTATCTGAAGAAGGATGGTCCTCCGTAAGATCCCCATAAATTCACTCGAAGCCAATTTTGACCATTTGTCTGAGAAGGAGTTAATTTATATATAAGAGCCTAAATATTTTGATAGATTTACCACAATACATGATATTCACATGAAAGTCTAGTTTGGGCAAACTAATTGCATGGGTCGAGTTTCTAAGTAAATGTTTTGGTTTTATATCAACTTGCAGTGTTCGAGTAAAACTACTTCTAGCGCAACCTAGTCTATGTTCAATATACTTTTCTCTTATACTAAGTTATAAATGACCCATACACAGAAGTGTTTAGTATTTATTTCATATAGTACATTTTAATGATGTAGTCAAGGTATATGCCATCTAGAACGTCATTTCAATTCCATATCTTAGTTTCTGTTTTAAAAAGGTCTATCGGGGAAGTTATAATGTCGCGGCGTACCGGGATCGATCCTGGCCTGAGAACAAAGCGTCAGCCCACACTCGTCGGTCGTTGATGGTGTTGACACAGCAGCTGGTCTTCAACTGTAATCTCTCTTACCCACGTTGGGATTTTCATCTTAAAAGAGTTAAGCTCAATTATCATTGGAGTGTCTCAGCCAAGCTAAACCAAGTTGGATACGAGGAACAATTGTGGAAATAAAACGGCACCAATTTTGGAAATAAAATGGACGACGCCTGAATAAATCATTAGATGGTATTTATAAACAAAAAAAAAAATAATAAATAAAGATTACAGTTCTTCTTTTTCTTTTCTCCAACCCGTTCCTAATAACTGGCGACGGAATAAAAATTTCGGCTAGTTTCTCTCAGAGAAGCAAGACTTGATAATTAGGTAACTAGTAAATTCAAAGACTATTGTTTGTACTTTGTGAAAATGTTCGCCGGCGTTTTCTTTTTTGTATTATTATCATCAGGTTGGCACAAGGATATTGTCAGAGTTTCTCGGAGTTTTTCTTCAGCAGATAACTCTGGTTATTATTGCTTCAAACGTTGGTTTACAACTTCGGTGGCAACTTCAAACTCCGGGCAGCGATGGAACGAGAACTTGAACTCACTTCACCTCCGAGCGGGAACGAACGAGAACTAATTTTAGTCCCTGTGGGCTCTTGTACTTATGAGTGTCTCTTACTGGTGTGGTGAGGACGCATAAGAGATTTTATGCAAATATTCTAAAATTCAACCACATCCAATTCTGGAAAATTTCCCCCTCCTTTAGGAGGAGCTATTACTTGGCGACAATCTCACTCAGGGAAATGTAGAATATTAAATGTCTAAACCATTAACAATTGGTTTTTCCCTTCTCTCAACAAGATCAATTTAACCTTTGATCTATAATCGTGTCAGCTGTGATTCACCGATTTCTATCCGGGGAACAGTGAATAAAGATCTTTTTCTTTAAACATTTTTGTCTATGCCTTTCAACAAGGTGACTTTGACATTTGACCTCTTAATCATGTCACCTGTGTTTCGCCGAGCTCCAGCCGAGAAAATTTTTGAATTAAAAAAAAATTCTTCTTTTATACTAGTCTATTACAATTATTTCAACAAAGTGATTGTGACATTTGACCTCTAATCTTCTCGGCTGTGTTTCGCCGAGTGCCACCTGAGAATTTATGAATTAAAAACAATAACATTTCTCTTTCAATTCTTTTTATCCGCACGCAATGTTAGTCTGTTTACCTTTATGCAACAAAGCAGTTTGACATTTGTTTCGCTGGGTAATAACAATCACTTTGTGTGATTCTATTTTACTTCTATTTTTAACTAACGTAAATATAAAAATGCATTTGGTTCATACTTTTCAGTCCGTAAAAAAAATATATATTGTTTTTCATTAACCCTCTTTCGTCCGTACGACATGTTAAACATTGTCATAATAATATGTTACCTAACTCATTGATTCTGGCATACCATGTAACCTACTCGGTTTGAATGTGCCCTGCGTCAGTAACAGTATAATTATAACCATATCAGTAATAGGTTATTTAATCCAACCAATTATAGTCCCGAAACCCTAGCCCTTAGCAGACAGTTATGATACTTCCTTATAACACCTTTTTTAAGGTGAGTCACATTCTATACCAGTGAGAGAATTTCGTAGGCCGCATTCAAGAGATAGGCCCCAAATTTTACAGGTGACAGAATTTCTTAGGCCAAATTCAAAAAGATAAGCCACATACTAAACCATCATGGGTTTATCTTTAGTCCAATTTCTTCGGAAAATTGGTAGAGGATGTCCAATGTTTTGTTGTTCAAGATTCTAATACCTATGTCATCTACATGGCGCTCGTTTTCATTAAAAAAAGTAAGAATACTGTTTTTTATTGGCCCTTTTGTTTGATCTATGCTTAAATGTTCAATGCCAACCTCTTCCCAGATGTACGTGTATATACCGTGTGTCTAGGCTAGGAAAATATTAAATTGATTTTCTCCTTCTTTCTATTCTTGGTGAGATTTCATGTGTTTTTGTATTGGGGCCCACGCCGGATATGTACGATTTTGTTAACCAATATATTCTCGTATTAGCTCAAAGAAGTTAGACGATTTCTAATGTATTCACTGGCTTGGGTATGTCGATAAACTTTATCCAGGTCCTGGGTATGATAATGAACTGCACCCGGCAGAAAGACCTTTGATTGAGAAGCATATAACTACCTCTTGTTGTTGTTCTCAGGTTCACTTTGACTCGGTATGTTAGCATCTGTTAGGGTTTCAGTCTTGGGCAAGTATTTAACCCCGACACAGTGGTCAAAACACAATGAAAATATGAATATAAATTTTTATAGTAAAGTTTACATCAATACTTTGGGAATAGAAAATATTCCCAGCAATACATTTTTGAAGAAAAAATATACCAGCAGTACATTTAACGCTAGAAAAAAAAAACATCTTTCCACTAATCAATTTCTTATAAGGAATACATATTCTATGCATAAAAATCTGTTATATAATCTTGTCTGTATTGAGATTGATATAGCGTAAAAAACAACAAAACTGAACCAATGGTTTCGGACGCTTTCTTATGGATTTCTCTAGTGGTATTTCCTGAACAATACAGCCCGACACACCTCAGCTCTGTATAAGCTAGTTTTGAATTAAATTTTTCTTTTAACTAGAGCGGGTAACAGCCAAGGATATAGGACCCAGTTTCTTCTGCTATTCACCAATAGCTAAAGTGAGAAGAGATGGATTCATACTTTTCCCAAGATTATTAGTCCGTGGGAGTAAATGTAATTACCTATAATAGAATTTGAACTCTGCTCTTCTATTCCTTAATCCTAGCAGCTATCTATTACTGCACCGTTCCTTTAAATAAACTACTAACCTTAATTAGTGTGCTATTACACATGATTATTCTGTTCTTTGTGATATTAGCGCGTATAAAACTATGATGAGAATCTTTGAAAGCTTCCCTTTAATTGCAAGTATCTCAAAATAGATTTCTCATGGATTTCTCTAATATGATCCTTATCCCTCTTTCGTTTTTCTTTCTCCCTCATATATTTTTCTGTGTCCGTTGCTTATAAAATTCACATTTTTATACATCTAGCTCTGCATATATCAGAATACAGATGTTTACATTTTCTAGGTTTTCTGCGTAACATTTTCGAACTCACACTTAGCATAATCTATGGAAACTTAGTTTGGTATTGTAAATATAATCCTTCAAAAAGTAGATTTTTTTACTATCAACTGTAATCTATTCCTGCTGTCGTGATTACATATTTACGACAATAGTTATTGTTTTTTTATATGTGATTTAATAATAGTAGTATTTGCAGGCGATCGCATATTCCCACCAGAAGACTAGGGAATCGCCGTAAAGACTGAGTAAGAAGAATGTTTCCTCAGATATCCGATTTTAGGATACTTCACGTTGAAACACTGGTCCCTATACGATCGCTGAAGATAAGCAAGGTCGAGCTTGATCAGTGCCTAGATGGCAGAACCACGTTAGAAATAAGATCGAATGGGCGGATGGCATAATGGATAATGGATCGGAATTGTTAATCGGAGAGCCAAGCTCAAATTACAAGTGGTTTTGTTATATTCACTTACGCGCAAAGTCATTAATCTACACTTCTCTCCCTTATCTGTAGGTTAATTAGTAACACTTGCATCACTAATACCATTATAATCTCAAACACAAAATTGCATACAAATAGATAGATTTCGATATTAAATCATCCATAGAGATGTTGATATGTAGCTAAAAGAAAAACAACCAATCTTTTTTAAATATTCAGCATCATTATCAGTACCAACGCTAACCATAGAAACTCTGTAAACTGTACAATCTCTACACTTCGTTAAATATCTAATTTATTTTATCACAGTGCCTAGTTCCTAGTTCCCTAGTTTTATAGTACTCATCTTCAGTTTCTTCTGTGAAAGGATTAGGAATTTTCTAATGTTTATGCCACCTGCGGAGCGAAGACAATAATAAACAGTAAAAGTGTCACTCATCAAATGACAAAATGTTTGAGCCGTAGGATCCGTATCTTTCTGATTAATAAATTAATCCTTTAGAATTAATTTAACATTTTGCAACTAACGGGTTGCTTTCCTGCCGACAAAAAAAGTGCTTCGTGATCACATTGAAGTAAAGTCTTTATACGGAAAGAAACATGTGATATTAGTTCACGACGGCGGCTTCAAAGAAATTCCCTTACTCATTCGCCCATTTTCCTCACTAAGCTGAGTAGCACTTACACTTACCGCATCACTTTTTCCCTTGCCTCTATTTTTCACAGACACGTTCAAAAAAATCACATTTCTTTTCAAGAAATGACAAAAAAGAAAATTTACGATTGTTACTTTGCTAGACCGTTTCTGGATTCTGTTGATATTGTGTTGGCATGCTCGAACCTCATTTGTTGCAAGAAAACCTCCTCATATTGTCGGAAGGATATGAAGAAAAATAACAAAAAACGAACAACGCACTAATATTTAAACTATTATGTAAAATGAGCACTACTTGCAAAGGTAAAGATATAATTTTGGATTTCTGGCCACATGGGAATTGAAGGTAACAGTAAAGCAGACCTAGTAGACAAATGAGCTTAAAATATGGCTGTAGACACGAGGATCAAAATCCTCTACATCGACGTTGAGGAGATAATAAACAAATATTTTCAAAAAGAAATGCCAACGGTTCTTGGATGATAACCCACACAATAAAATCTTCCCAATTCATCTCACGATAGAACTCGGATTTCAGACAATCTTGAAAAGAAGTCGTAGTCGTGACCCGTTTATGCATTGGCCATATGAGAATAACCCACTTGTACTATATAAGGAAGATAACAAGTATATGAAACGCAATACACTATTAAACATATATTAACTAGTGTTCCGATCTTGCTTTCTTAAGACAAACATTCTATAATATAAACATGTATGAACACTTCGAAAACGACATTATTTCTTAAAGCTGTTGGCCAAAAAATTTAAACCAAATAAGAATGTCAATAAAACCAACATCTCTACACAATAAATCATGTAAAAATACATTCCCACCTGGGTCAAGAAAAAATTGCTTGTTGGTCACCAGTGTAACAGGAACGGTTTGGTAGAAAGGTATTGTCTCCGTAAACCTTCCTTCCCTTAACAGGAATTGTTATATCAGTGATATAACAACACCAAAGTTCACGGACAGGACAAAACAAAATGGCTGAAAGGAAAACAAATAACGAACGCTTGTTCTCAGAGAAACTTTTATATACTATGACATACACAGAATTACACACACATATATATATATATATATATAAGTGTCTACATATGGAGAAATACATACCTCATATATCCACTGTAAAGAAAAGTATAAAGAGGAACATAAGAACAGGTCTTACATATAATTTGAAGATACTTCTGATTTGGTAAAGCCATTGATATGACTCCCAGTTTAAAGTGCCTGATTCATCTTATGTCCCAGCGGGACATGGTTGGATGATTGATGTTTATAAGAGCGGGATAAGACATCTATGCCCCGGCGGGACGTGGTCGGATTCTTCATATGTTCAGCTGGACGGGCCGGATTCACCTTATGTCTTAGCGGGACATGGTTATGTGCTTGTAAGCTGTTATTGTAAGTAGATTTTGCCTCAGCCTGTACCGAGACCCAGGAAGACATTTGCTTTTTGGCCGAAAAGTGTCTAGCACTTGGGTCACTATCTGGAATGACGTCAAGAAGCGGGTGTCAGGTGATCCACGTAACCTACCTCCACCAAGCGCAGATAAGTGCCTTTTGTATCGTAACAATCAGTAAAATAATACATAGACGAGTTCAGACTCTCAACAAACTCTCTTTACAACAATACGTCAATAAAACCTAATCTCTTACAAACTGATTTCATACAAATAATACATATTCTATTTATGTATACTAAAACATTTTGTCGGCATAAATAATCCATTGAGGTGTTGATACGCCGTAAAACAAATTTAGTTCAAGCACAAGTTGTTTGCATAGTTTTTTTCCCCACAATGTCATATGTGTTTTGCATTCCTTCACTTATGTAATTCACCGTCTCATATTTTCTTTGTAGTTGCTGCATTTACTGTTTCTTTGATTTGATTTGTTTTTTATTTTAACTTTTTGAGAGGGATTTTTATTTTTGGTTGGCTGTTGTTGTTTGTTCGTTTGTTGTTGATTGCTTCTTTTTGTTGTTTATTTGTGTTTTTTGGTTTTGTTTTTTTAGCATTTCAATCTTCATTTTGGAACTTGTCTCAATATCCTTGATAATGTACTCTGCATAGCCACCTCCATGATTGTTGGTAATATGGTATTCAATCTCTCGGGAGGGTTTTTTCTTTCTTTTTTCCTATGCTTTTTGCTACATGCATTTTCAGATGCTACATATTTCACTATTAAAATACTTTTTCTCTCTATTTAGAGAACCATTCCTAATGTCTGTTGCTGCACTGTTCCACATATTTTACCAATCCTGTTCTAGCTATTTCGACACAGTTTTCAATACTGAACAGTATTCTGTCGTCTCTTTTCCCATCCAAACATATTATTCGTATCGTCTTTGGGGTGTGGAACTTTGTGTATGCTTATAAACTTCCGAGTCGATTTATTGATTTAAGTTCCTCTTTTGTCCAACCCAACAATTCTCCTGTCTATCTCACGGGTGATAATGTCCAGGTGTTTACGCTTAAGTTTCTATAACTACGTTTAGCTTCAAGTATTTCCTTCATCTCTCGACGTATCCATTTCCTATTATTCCTTCATTGCATCCCGTTTTAGCGACACATTCGTGTAACATTTCTAGCTGTCTTTTAATATTAGATTGCCTTGTTATCAGGCATATGAATTCACTAGCCATGAGAGTCTCTCTTTCTGAGTAGCTACTATGGCGCATCTCTTTTTTGAAAATTCCATTCTAATTTTGATGAACATTTCTATTTTTTTATTAGCATATATCGGACTGAAATGACCTTTGAATTCTAAAGCAACGCAAAACTACTATTTCCCAAAAAGAAAATCAAATTAAATATTAAAAATATATATATATTTATATATATATATATATATATATATATATATATATATATATATATATATATTAATTAATTAATATATATATATATATATATATATATATTCATGATTGTCTAGTCCTAATTTTTAATGTTTTTTATGTTTTGTTTTTTCTGATGAAGTAAAATCTGGAGAGGTTTGATTACACAGGTTAACACAATTTTTAGTGCCGAAAAAATATAAGTATCAAATTTTTCCAATTTATCATCAAAATTCAAATTAATTTATAAACGTTAATCACTAATATACTTTACCAGCAATACACTAATATGAAAATTAAGCTTCATTTATTTACATAATATCTAGATAAATTTCCGGATAATTGCGGCGATGTGAGTGATAAGTAGAACGATTCCATCAGAATATCAAAACAATGAAAGAGCGCTTCTAGGGACGGTCGGACAAATGAATGATGGCTGACTACTGCCGGTGTATCAAAAGAGACTTAAATAACATTGAACGTGATAGACAACCAAGAAAGAGAAAATTTTTACCATAGTTCTTATATTCACGAGGATTTTATTTCTGCTGTTAGTTTATTAAATGATTTGATGAAAATACTTATTTGTCTTGGTATATTCATTCATGCTATTTATAAAGATAGAAAACTTATTTCTTTATACCTATCCTTAAAAATGCAAGAAGCGAAATTTTTTTTAAAATTCTGTTTCGCTATTATTTAGCCTAGTTAATTTCCCATTCTTTGTTTTAATGAATTAATTTTTTCACTGAATTGGTAAAAGTTTTCTTGAGGGATTAAATTCCTGTCAAAAGATAAGCGATCACAATATATATGAAGTCGTCTTATACAGAGAATAGACAGAATTCGTCAAAATTAATAAATATATTATTATTCGTTATGGTAATTTACTTAGCAAAGCTTAGTTATGGCATAAGGCTGGAAGTAAAGTGCATCTAGTGAGAATATATTCACTCAGTCAGTTAAGTGCCATACGTGATACACGCTTGGGCGATCATGTCTCGAAAGAGACATGACTGACTGGGCAGAAGATTATCCCGCAGTAGGTTGCCATTGCTTTCTGCGGTAGACTGGTTGCCGACCAAGGCTATAGAACCCAATCTGTCCTATTATTTAACCCATAACTGGAAGGAAGAGACGGATTAATACCTTTCCCAAGGGCATTTGCGCGTAAGTGAATACAATGGATGCAGCTGGAATTCGAACTCGGCTCCCCAGCTTCTCGTTCCGAGCCGATATCCACTGTACCACATATATTCACTACTCAGACGTAATACATCTAGGGAGACAAACTTGGTAACTATTAAAACACCTCGAAGTGTCCCATTGCCACTTGCTGTGTATTGTTAACCCTCTAGGGCCATTCGTATCATATTTGATACAGTATTTCCCTATAAGGAAACATTTGGTATTTCCCTATAAGGAAACATTTGGTATTCATTGACTGAGCAGTCAGTACTACTTTCATTTGAAATTTATAAAATATTTCTCTTAAAAAATTTTCAGGAAAATATTTCTTTCAAGGCTTGTTTTCATACTGTATCAAATATGATACGAATGGCGCTAGAGGGTTAAACCGACGAAATAAAAACATTAAAATTTCAATTATTCTGATGCTTATAAAATCTGTAATCTCTTAATGATAGGATAGATGTTAATTCAGTTATAAAGGGCAATTTTTCGGATTTTTTTTGTTGTTGTTGTATTTTCCTGGTTTCACTACCCGAGAAAAATACCTTTGGACTTGAAAGCAAACGAAGAAGAAAACAAAATGTCCGACTGACTCCGAATGCGTTCGTTATTTTTTTACTTCCTTATTTAATGATTTTTATGTTCAGTGTTGTGAAAATGAGGCAGACCGTGACAACAGCAAAAATACTTTCAATTATTTATAGAAAGAGACGTGTTTTCATTTTAATAACACGTTTTTCTTCATTTCTTTTGTTAAATCGATATGTTTTAGTCAGTCAGTGAATCTTGTAATCTCAATGAGATAGTTTCCTATTGTCATTTAGATTAATGTAGTCTTCAATTTATCGATCTGTCTGCATGGGAAAATACCACAGTAACTTCGTTTTAAACGTATTTCGGTATTTTTCGGAGGTTAACATAAAACAGCATTATTAAAGCTGGTACCAGATATTCGGTTATATTAACTTCTTTTTCAAAATAGTTTCTTTACGGACAATTGCAATTACTAGACATTTCGATGTTTATTATAGTTAATTTTTATTCCAACCATTGCAACAGGATAAAATCCGGAATACTTATAGGATTCTATTTACTAGTACGGTTGCAGTGGCTGGGTGATTTTTGGCCCTGACCTCGGAGTACGCGTTCAGGTTCCCCCACAATAAGCTTGACCTTTTGTCGTATCACGTCTCATTTGGGGAGACGAGATAAATACCTTTAATATTTGTTTTTAATTTGAATACTTTGTTATATTTTATGTTGATTTTTGGTTCATACCGTACCCACTCATTTAACATCAATATATTTTTTAGATATATTTAAGAACATTTGTACTTAACAATTTTTTATATCATGGGTGTCTTTCATTTTAGGTTCCCTGTGAATATGTGGTATATAGTGATGAATGAGTTCTTGTGGTGAATGAGCAAATTGTAACAAGTAAATGGGCTGTTAACCTGATTAACTAGGTCTAGCTAGGAGAGAATTATTGAAAATCCTCACCAAACTCCCCCTTCGGCCTTGTGCCACAATTGTTATAGTTTTACAGTAATAAATATTCACTCTATATTTAATAGTTCTGGGAGATATCAACAAGTGTTTGAGCATACCAAATTGAAAAGAAAATTGTTACCAACAAAAGGACTGCCAATTGAAATAATGGAAAAGAACGAGAAAAATTAATCCACAGTAAAGTGTGGATAACGACATTGCTTGAGAAAGGGGAAATTTATATTGATACGATTTAAAAAAATGAATGTTTTCACGAAATCCACACATATTTTCTCAATATTCGACTATTCATGCTGTTTTATTTTAATAGTTTGGAACATACCATGAATTTGATCTAGAATGTCGGTATCTGTATTTTATGAATCTGAAAATCTTTTATTGTTGAAGTAGTTAAATGCAACCTCCACTGCTGATCAAATATTTTTTTTTCTCGCCGTATCCGCCTGCAGATTTCTCTTTAGTTTATTAGTTTCCGCAATGAATATAATCCTCAAATTTAAATGCAACGCCAACCGCTATCTTCTGTCTTTTTGAATTACATTCATCTTTTGCTCTTTTCTCAATTTTTCCTATACTGAGTCTTCTATCACTCTCTGCAATCCTCTGCATACTAGTGGCATTCCCGCTTTACTTGAGGTGAAATGATTAAAAATATCCACCTATTAAATAAAAGTGTTTTGTATCTTATCTGTGATTATTTTATTTACTGTTAAACGAAAAGCCAGTCTAAACTTTTTACTGTACTTATTCCATAATTTCTTGTCCAGGCGTAGTTAAAAACTTTAAACGATAGATACATGAAAAGATTTGGACACGCAGAACAAGGCATGCATGAATATTTATGATTAGTAAAACGTTTAATAACCTGTCTTCTGGCGCTATCAAGATCTGCGAAACATTTCTACACTTGTCACTTACACAGGAAAAATATATTTAAAATTGAAATGTAGCGTTTTGAAATATGACAGGTTGTACATTTATTTACAATAGTGATATTTTGTTTTTGATAATGAACAAGGCGAACGAAATCATTTAAACACATAAATATTTCTCTGTATGTGGAAAATTAAACAGCCTTAAAAAAAAGTTAAACTGCCTTTTCGGTTGAATTTAATAAAATAGAGTTAATTTAATTTGTGCTGTCTGATCGAACGGAATTTGAATATTGCACATTTCGATAAGTTCCTTTTGCAACTTTCATCCCGACTAGGCATCTGGAGACACTTATGGAAAGAACTGGTATCCATTGTTCGTTCTTTTCTGTAGTGTGTGTAGATAGTTCTAGAATTTATTCACGCCTGAATAATACTGCCAATTTTATGTTCTTTTTTTTAATCAGGAATAGACAGCTGATTTTCTGGGACATGTAATGAGGAAGGAGGAATTAAAGAATCTAATGCTCACAGGGTGGGTAGAGAGAAGGAGAGACAAGAGAGATCAATGCATGACATACTTGATGAACTTGAGCATGGATGGCGGAGCAGGAGTTGAGTGGGATAAGGTGGAAAAAGGGTGTTAATAGCTACAAGGAATAGGAAGATGTGGAAGGCCAAAGTCGCCAACGTCCTAAAGGAACGCGGCACATAGAAGAAGAAGAAGAAAAAGAAAATGTCGACAGTAATAAATATATAAAGTCATATGGTGTTTTATTTTATCGAATGTATTAATAACTTTATTAGCAAAAATAGTTCTTTTTTCAGAAATTTCTTTATTTTTGGACTTGCCTTGGTCGTTAAAAATATAAAAGTTATAAGTAGAAATATCAGTGTCTACAAGAGTCTTTATCTTAAAATAGAAGAATTCTTGGAGTAATATTTTCCGCTGAGATTTAGTAGAAAGATTATACTAAACCAGTTGCTAGGACAGATTCCTACTGAATCACATACTAGTTCTACTACTAGAAAATTTGAAATCTTTGTGTCGTGCTAGACAATTTTGTTTTCTATCTTATACTTTTATAAGGCTACCAGGCTTTGAATATTGCTGCCACTTCTGGTTCTGCTATATATTTAGATAGTTTTTATAAAACCTAAAGCATCTGCAATGCTATTGGTCTTAACCAGGCATTTCGGCTTCAGGCATTTTTGCCAAGGTGGTAAAGTAGCTTCACCGTTCTTTTCTATAAATACTGTCATGGCAATTGTTCCGATGGACTTTCCTCGGTGGTTCTCAAACTTTATAAACTTAAGCACAGTAATAGATTGGCAGCTAGGTCCCATCATCTTCAAATTGAAATGGTTAGATGTAACCGTAAGTTCTTTCTTGCTTCCAATCAATTTTGATCTTCAAAAATTTTAATGCAATGGTAATCATTAACGTAATTCTTGTTCTTGTATTATTTTCTTTCGTTAAGTTTTTTTCTCTTACAATCTTTTTCGTCTTAGTGGCTTTATTGTTTACTTGGGGTGAAATATTAAAAAGATAGAATGTTGGAAATATGTGAAATAAACGAAGGAAATGTTTCGAAAAAGTTATAAAAAGAAGCCAGGTTCTTGTGTAAGTTTTTCTAGGAGAAATAAACTTTTATGGGCTGTTGATTCGATTCTCACAATGTTTTGGTCTATTCATTCTACAAACTTCTTTAGGAATACAATCTAAATTTATTTATTTTTTATTTAGATATTTATTTTTTAGTTAACAGAAAATGATACTTAATAGTTACCGCGGTTGTATTATCTTCTTTTTCTCTAAACAATTGGACTACTTATCATGAATGGATTAGTCGATTAATAAGAGTAGGGAGAGTAACTAGCTCTTACCACAACTTATTTCAAACAACTTTCTAATAACAATATCAGTAAGATAATGTATTCAATTTTTCATAAATGAAAAGAAAATTATTAAAATAAGTTATTATTTGTAATTTGACGAGACATTGGTAATTATTCATTTTTATCTAGTATTTATTTCTTGTTAAATTTATTTAGATTTCATCGTGTCTACTCAGCTCATCAGAGGAATACGCTATCATAATTACTGTAGCCCGCATCCCCTTTGTCTTGGTACGTAACCATTCTCGCCTTTTACTGCAATCGTACTATCACTTATGATCCAACTTCTTCTGAGCAAGTGTTTCTTAGTCTTTTTAAACAACGGCACACATAGGAGGAAATAAAAATACCACTGCACACTTACCAAATTTTTAAAAGGTAATACATTTAATTTTATGAAATAAAACCATACATTTAAAAACATATACACACATTAATGTTATCTTTATTTCAATGATTCACTTCAACTATTTGTGCAGCCTATTTAGTGTGAAGCCTGTACCTGGTAATTTTTCGTTATTTAAATATTTGGTCAATTGTGCGATAAGCAGACACTTCAGCTGAGTATAGTCTTTTCCGTTTCTTATTTTTGATGTTAAATCTACTGATTGGAAGTTGGTTCCCTTTGTAGGGCTAGGGAATATTTCTCGTCTAAATCCATCTTGCACATATATTAATATACCATCCGCCCGTGCTTTGAATATCGCTGTCATATCTATTCGGTTGCCCCTGCTATTCATCTGGGGCTTCTTGACAAAATTCAGCGAAGAATCTGTAATGTAATTGACCACGACCTGGTAGCTGAACACAAGTAACTCCTTACCAATGTAATATAAATTCCCTCTGTCTCTTCTAGAAATACTTTCACGGTTTCTGCTCTGATGTGCTTAGCTCCCTGGTGCCCCCATTGCATTAATTTACTCGAGCTACTAGACTAGTGAAGGTAATCAAATGTAACCGCAACTTCTACTCTAATAGCTTCTTTGCTCGCACTTCCTGCCTGTGGAGTTTCCTTCCGGATACTTTCTTCCCTGACAGCTACAATCTCCAAGATTTTAAATGTAAAGTCAATTGCAATCTCTTATCTTCTTGACTCACATCCTATGCCTTAGAACCTGGTATCATGTTCTTCCTTTTCACTCCACTCTCATTCAGCCCGCTTTACACCTGTTTTCTCATCCTTTTCTTACTCATTCTCTGACCCCCCTGTAACTTGTTCCTCTTTCTCATCCCTCATTTCTTCAGTAACCCTCTGCAAACCAGTGGCAGTTCTGCTTTGCTTGGGGTGAAATGACTGAAAAAAAATTAGGATTGAGGGGCCTAATTCACAACAATAATAGAAATTTGCAATAAAAGTGAGTCTTTTTATGTGGGATATTTCTTTTGTATTGAAATCCAAAATGTTTTAATGGGTACCGTCTATTGTTTTAATTTCAACCTTCGATCGCTAGCAATGGCGACATATTCTTCTTAAAATGACTGAAGTCTAATATTAGAAGGAACATAAACGGATTTCAAATTCACTCATACTTTTGTTATTGTTTAGAATCACTGTTAGATAATTAACTTAGAATATGAGATAATTAACTTAGAATATGAGTAACATCATTAATTTGCTGAGAGCATCCTCAATAAATATTAATTTGGATAAATATTTGTCATCTTAATTTTACTTGTCTTTCATCGCTCCTACATAAGAAACAATATAACTTCAAACCTATCCTTCTAATAAAAAACATTACATTGCGTAACTTCGTAATAAACCACGCGGTGCCCACCCCCATCTCTGGGTTGAACTACAGTCGATGTACTACGACTTTGAGGTCCGACTTAGTCATAGTTACTTTGGTGTTGGGGAGTTCTTCCATCTGGCTCTTGACGTAAGACGAGGAATCCACCCCATTGATGTGGTATAATCACAGCACTGCCTGTATACATAATATGGAGACCAGTCTACGCCATTGTGCTCAATGGCTGTTGGTCCGACTAAAAGAACGAGTTACCCTTCTCTACAGTAAAGCCTGGTGGAGTGAACGGTTTACCCGCCGATGAATATGTGGCGCGTAGTACTGGTTTACTCTACAGAAACATGTGTAGAGTCAGTAAATTAAGTGCCATACGTGGTACCCTCTTCGTTGATCATGTCTCGAGACATGACTGACTGGGCACAATATTTTCCCGCAGTAGGTTGCCATTGCTTTCTGAGGTAGCCTGGTTGCCAACTGAGGCTATAGAACCCAATCTGTACTGCTATTTAACTCGTGTATTTCTAAAAGTTATTTGCTCGTAAATGAATGCGACGAATTTAACTGGAATTTGAACTAGGTTCTCTGATTTCTTGTTCCGAGACAATATCCCCTGCACCACAATGTATATCCAACTTGTTGTGTGAGCGGTCATAAAAATACTAAGGTACGTAGAAGTAACATGCTGGAGATCGATCGATAGACAAGAAAGAAATTAAATACTTACAACTGATTCTGTGTCCACTGTAAACATTTTTTGATTGAAGTGGTAAAGCAAGCGCAACGAAAAAATCGATTTAAAATATAAAAAAGTGATAAAACCTCTTTTGGGTTCGAGTCTCAGAATTTATAGAGAAATATAAGCCTCCTAAAAAAAAATGGTTAAAAATAATCCAGAAAGCTGGAATCATTCATCCTTTAAATTTTTAAGAAAATTTTCCTAAATTTAGATAATTTTATTTTACTTTTTTCTAAGCTAAATCTTATTAAAGTATATTTATAAGAAACTTGGAAAAAAACTCCGAATGATGGCTCGAATCAAGCACACGCATGCAGAGAAATACGCATGGCAATGCGTTATTTATTGTACAAATTTGCTAATTTTTTCATTGGAATGTATCAATAATTTCCATTGTTTTATTTTTCCGTCAGTTTTTACTTGCAAATGTTCTAATTTTTTCTTTTACCTTTATTTTGTCCATTTTCAAATTTTTTGACTTGTAATGCATTCAGAAATTCTGTTCTTTGTCTTTTCTAACCGATTTTATTTTCTGTTTTCTTTTATTTATCAAAGTGATATTTTTGGGTTTTGTTGAACTTCATTTCCTTCTTTTTCTTGGCTTATAAAATTTATTCATTTTTTTCTTGCCGTAAGTTAATTTTGAAAACTCTTTCTGTATGTTTTTCGTTTTCTTGAAGCTTTTTCGTTTGTCTTTTTTCTATCTCAATTTTCAGAATCCTGTGTTTTTTTTTGTTTTTATTATGTATAATGTCTTCGATTTTTCTTTTACTTTGCCTCTTATTTGAATTTTTTTTTACACTGATCTTGTCTCGTTTTTGTCATTTCAAACATTTTTCAATCGATTTATTTTCCCATCTTCATTCTTTTATCAGTTGCTTATCATTTTCGCTCTAGTTTTCCATTCTTATTCGTATTTAGGTATTTGCTTCTTTTTTTTAAATTCAAATCTTGTCCAATTGATATATTTTATTATTTTAAATATCCATTTTTTGTCTTCTATTCTTTGCATTCTCACCCTTGTTCTTTTTAATTTTGTCTTGTTTTCCATATTTTTTATTTATATTCAAGAAATACGCTTTTTCCAATTTGCGTGAATATTTTTACACTTTTTTATAATCTTCATACTGACGTTTTTTTTCTGTACATATTTTTTTACTTTTCATTAAAACTATGAACTTTCATACAATCTCGCATTATAAAATATATTTGTCAGTGCATGTGTTTAAAGTATTGTAAGACCCGACATGCTACGCACATTGTGGAGGATCTACTAATTCCCTTCCTATTTCATTAGTGAGATGTAACTTCCAATCGAGTAGCTTCTTCCTACAAATAGTTGCATTGTAGAACCGACTCCTAAGAAGATTCTTCTTCAATCACGTCAATCTTAAGCTATTCAAGCCATGATTAGCAGTTATATTCTCCACATATGCGCCTAATATGTTTCTCTTACACTGTAACACTAACTCGAGTAGCTATTGGGCCTTGTACAGGGTAAACATTGTAAATAAAATTACATTTTAGAAATTAATAAAGCAAACGATAGACGTAATGACACTGATCATTTCTTACGATAATTTAATTACTTTACAATAAAAGAGATTTTGGTAAAAGTCTATAATTGTGACCATAATTTGCATGTGCACAAATGAAAGCAGAAAATTTAGTAGAACTTTAACTTTTTCAAAGAAAACAATAATTACAGAACAAAGAACTTGTGAAGATTGTTGCTGTAATAAGACCTTTCCTGATGGATGTATTAGAACTTTGAATAAGTTCACGCTGGGTTTTCATGAAAAGTAATATTTTATTTACAAAAATTAGTAAGAAATAAGTCACTGAGTGTATTGTCTATCGCTAGTCACAACTTTTCTCATTTTTCTGACAGCATTTAATTATCAATTGATAATCAACAGGGCAATGCGTGTGAGGTAGAACTTCCCATTTAAGCGTTTCCAAGAATGTTTCACCTTTTTTCCAACATGTGGCCTAGCGTTGTCATGTTAAAAACTCAATTTTTCTTGTAGCGGCCAATGTTTTTTAATGCTCGACATACACTACTGGCCATAATTATTAGGCCACCCCAGTGTTTAAAAAATGATGTATTCCATACTATTTTTAGTATTTATTGCCAAATGAATAATTGTAAATAAATATAGAATGGTACTTTTGTTTATATTGCAAAATAACATGTGCATCAAATTAATTTATAAATATGTAATAGTTATCTATATTGCAGTTTCAACAATGAAATTATGAAGACAATTTAGGGTGATTCAGATGAATTCATCTTTGCACTTTGTTCTGGCAACGCCATCTGTTAGAAAACATAATGTAAAATTTCGTAGTTTTAATGAAAAGTAAAAAATATGTACAGAAAAGAAAATAAAAAAATATGCACAAAAAATATTCACGAAAATTGGGAAAAGGGTAAAGATTTCTTGAATAAATATAAAAAAAACAAGGGAAAAATAAGACAAAACTATAAAGAACAATGATGAGAATGCAAAGAATAAATGACAAAAAATGAATATTTAAAATAATAAAAAATATAAACCGGACAAGATTTGAATTAAAAAAAAGATAAAATAACTAAATATGAGTGAGAATCGAAAGTTAGAGCAAAAATGATAAGCAACTGATGAAAGAATGAAGATGGGAAAATAAATCAATTGAAAAATGTTTGAAATGACAAACACGAGACAAGATCAGTGTAAAAAAAATCAAATAAGAGGTAAAAAATTTACAAAGTAATAATAACAAAAGAACCATTCTATTTTTATTTAGAATTATCCACATAAAATAGTATGAAATTTTTTTTAATTTTTTTTTTTAATTTTTTTTAAGCGTTTCACCCTGAGCAAGGGCATGTCACTACCACTACTGTGCAGGGGGCTACGTAGAGTGGAGAAAGGATGATTAAATATAGGAAATGACAGAGGGTGGGTGATAGGTGGGTAAGGATACAATGAGGGTTGGGTAGATGAGAGTGTTCGGAGAATAGTTGGGAGTTAGTGTGATAGGAGGTGTCTATTGACCCTACATTTAAACACCTGGAGATTGTAACTGTCGGGAAAGCAGACTTGTGGAAGGGAGTTCCACAGGCGGGAAGCGTGAGAAAAGAAGCTGTTGGAGTAGAATTTACGGTTACATCTTATCTGTTTAACTGTAAAAGGGTGGGACCTAGTTGCTAATCTAGTATCTCGTGTAAATTCGTGCTTAGGCGGCACCAGTGATCTAAGCTCATCGGAGCAGAAGCCATGAAAGTACTTGTAGAAGAGGCACAGGGAAGCCACATCACGCCGGTGAGAGAGCGGCTGCAGCCGGTCTGCCAAGTCAGTATCAACCACGTTACAGATCCTCCTTTGTATTTTGTCAAGAAGCCCAAGGAGAGCAGCAGGGGCACCCGACCAGATATGGCAGCAATATTCAATACACGGGCGGATGGTAGATTTGTATATGTGCAGAACAGATTCAGGTGGGAAAAATTTCCGGGCCCCTGCACAGGAGCCCACTTTCATAGCAGCAGATTTGGCAATGGATTCATATAGTCATTCCATTTGAGGTCCGCCGAGAGTGTAAGGCCAAGGAGGCGTAGTATTTTACTCTCTGGGAGGCTAGCCTGTCCCATGCTAATGGGAGGTAGATGCGATTGTCTATGGTGATTAGTTGATAACAGCTTTGTTTTAGAGGCATTGAAATTTACCAACCATTTCCTACCCCAGGCCACTACGGATTGGAGGTCCCTTTCAAGTACGGCAGCGAGGTTCACTTTGTCGTCCAGACCTGGTTTCTGATCGATGCGGGAGTAGATTGTTGTGTCGTCGGTATACATGCCAACTTGGGATCTAATGGTGTCGGGGAGATCATTAGTGTAGATCAGAAAGAGCGTGGGACCTAGGATAGAACCTTGAGGGACGCCCGCGTTCGTATGGTAGTTTTGGGAGGCATGCCCATTTAATACCACCTTCAATGTGCGGTTGGAGAGGAAAGAATGGATGAGGTCAAACAGATGTCCAGTTATCCCATAGCTCCGCAGTTTGCACAAGAGGCCAGCATGCCAGACTCTGTCGAATGCTTTGGAGATATCCAAGGCAACGGTTCGGGCTTCACCATTCTTGTCGAGTGCCTGGTATATGTACTCGGTAATGGTCGTTAGCATATCAGCAGTAGACCTGGTGAAGCGAAACCCATACTGTTTGTCAGAGAGAAGCCCGTTGGCCACAAGATGCTGAATCACCTCGGCGTTGATAATGGCTTCGAAAACTTTGCCAAAGATTGGAAGGAGACTAATAGGACGGTAATTGGCGGGGTGTGAGGGTTCGCCAGAATTCTTAAATATAGGAACTACGCAGGAGGACTTCCAACAGGCAGGAAAGCAGGAAGCAGATAGGCAGAGGTTATAAAGTTTAGAGAGGACAGAGGAGAGTTCTGGGGCACATTTCTTCAGTACTATGACTGGGATTCCGTCACCGCCGCTCGCTTTGTGTGGGTCAAGTTGCGCAATTATCTTGGCGACCAGCGAGGGTGTAATGTGGACGTTATTTAGTTGAGCCTTAGTTCTGGGTGGGAAGTCTGGTGTAGGTATTCCTAACGAGTCCAGTGTCGAATTGGTTGAGAATCTACGGGCAAAGCATTCAGCCTTGTTGGCTGGGGAGGTGAGAACTTCAAATTCATTGATTAGTGGGGGTATTGAAGTCTTGTTCCTGCTGAGCACGCTTTTGCAGAGACGCCAGTAATCTTTGGAGCCAAACTTAGAGGATGCTATGCGTTGCCTAATTCTGGTAGCAAACGCCCTCTTGGCTTGGTTCAGTACTTTTTTGCACTTGTTCCGTGCTGAGGTGAAAAGGCGCCTGTTTTGGTTCGACGAGCAGCTTCGATAAAGCCGGAAGAAATGGTTCCGGTGGGCAATAGCGGCCGAGCAAGCGGGTGAGAACCAGGGGGACGAATTTGGTTTTAGTTGGAATTTTCTGGCAGGGATAAAAGCATCGATGCCAGCCTTAACCCAAGAGGTGACTTCGGAGGCACAGTCTTCGACAGGAAGATCAAAGACGTTGTTCCAGGGGACGTCGCAGAGGAAGTCCCTGAACGAGTCCCAGTCGGCTCTTTGGTAGCAGTATGATATTCTGCTGGTCTGGTTTTCTTGGGTAGAGTTAGTGCGGATTGATATGTTTACGGAGACTACGGCGTGGTCAGAGTTTCCGAGGGGGCAGAGTTGCCTGGTAGTGCAGGAGTCTGGGATGGAGGTAAAGCAAAGGTCGAGTAAAGAGTCAACTTCCGTTAGGGTTTTTAGAGAAACGCGTGGGGAAGTCCACCACTTGCGTTAGAGCTTGGGCTATTGAAAAGTGCATGGTGCGGATCCCAGCAAGGTCGGTGGCTGAGTTTTCAAGCCACTTGGTGTGGTGGGCGTTAAAATCGCCAAACACAAATATATGGGCAGATGGGTGAGAAGATAATTTCTTTTAAAAAACTTAGATGGCCTAATAATTATGGCCGGTAGTCTGCAGTAATTTCCCAGCTTGATCAGTTGATAATAAATTAAACCCAGCTGATTCCACTAAATACAGAACAAACACTTCAAACCATAGATATTTGAATTTGCCGCCGATTTTGATGCAAAGTCGGGCTTACCCCACGATCTTCTACGCTTAGGATTATTGTAGTGTATCCACTTTTCATTGTTGGTCACGATACGATGCAAAAAAAAACTTTTCTTTTCTGCTGTTGAAGCAGCTGTTTACGTGTGACATAACACCGTTCGACGTCTTTCGGCTTCAACTCGTATGGCACGCAATGTCTTTACTTTTGAATTATTGCTAATGCCTTCAAATGTTTCAAAACTGTTGTGTGATCAACTCCTAATGATTCTGCAGGCTCAGCTTGTGCCTGACATGAGTCTTCGGAAAGTAATGCCTACGATTCTTTATCTTCACATGCTTTTCGTGCCCCAGAGTGTTCTTTATCTTCAACATTAAAATTATTATTTTAGAAGCGTCTAAAGTAATCTCTACATGTTGTGCCAGATAGAGCATAGCTGCCGTCAGTCTCAACAAAAATTCTTTGTTCTTCAGCGGCAGATTTCTTTTGATTAAAGTAGTGCATTAAAATTCCGCGTAAATCTAATCTGCGGCACAAAATCCGACATGTTTAATGTCGTGAAAAACAAAGTTGTTTACACTTTGGCAAAATGACATACACTGAATTTCAAGCTTGCTTATAGTACTTTTTTTACAGAAGCGTTTCCAGCTGAAACTATATGCACTCTGTTCTGGGAACGCCATCTGTTAGAAAGCAACGAGAAATTATTCAAGGTCCTCATAGTTGCCGATATCCTAAAGCCACCTGAAGTAATACACACACACACACACACACACACACACACACACACACACACACACACACACACACACATATATATATATATATATACTCAATAAAAAGAATTATAGGTTTCATCTAAAGCGTTTTCTTAGTTAAAAAAAACAAAACAAACAACTATCCGTACGAATGTAACTATTTATTTGAATATATATTTCGAGAGAAATAAAATAAATATGTTTAAAAAGACATTAAAATGTGTGGCATCTGTCGGTTGTGAGAGACCTCATCGATCTGCGCTCCCAAAGTTAAGTCTCAGCTATTGATGACAGCGCAACATCTGTTATCACTGTACAGGCATGGACAGGAGAATCAGTCTCGATTGCAACCAATGCATCGGAAGACCCGCGCCCCCATGTGTTGCATTTTCTTTTTGATTACGCTTTCCCCCCGGCGGGAAGCCTCCGTTTCTTTGCTCTTCGGTATAGTCCTCGGCGTATATCGAGTCTACAACTTCGGTAAGGTCTTGCTACCTCCTGTCATGCCACTTTTGCAGACATCCTTGAAGCAAAGATGAGGTCATTCTCTTGCCGGTGGCCTGCTTTCCATACAGAAGAACCTTAGAAATCCTCCCCCATCACTAGACTGTTGCTTCCATATTAAAAATACTCGATATATATAAATTTTAATTGGCCATTTTGCGCATGCAAATCATGGCCCTACAATTTTACCCAGATTTATATTTCACAGTCTTTTACCCACATCGGTGCCTGTTGGGAAAAATGCCAGTCTGATATTGTAAACTAAACCGGATCATTTTGCATGAAGAACCCCTACTTGTTCATACGAATGTCTGTGACATTTCATTGTCTTACCTAATTGCTAAGAAAGACGAAAAACAAAGTAAAATGATCGATATTACAACGTTCAAATTTGCATCGTCGGTATATTAAGGCTGCTGAGTTTTTATTTGATTTGCCAGAATGGTTTTCGCAGTGTTGCTGTTTCTTTGTCAGATAAAGATAACGAAATTATTCCCTCCTCTTTCAACAGATAATCTGCCAGTATATTACATCTCTTATCTGTCTGCAATCTCCTGATATCTACCAACAGAGACAAGTAATCCTTTTACCCGGTGTGAGAGCTCAGTGGTTACTGTTGTAAATACATCGTGACATATTACATATTTAACTTTAAAATTCAGTCAGTTCAGTGCCATACGTGATACACGCTCGGGCGATCATGTTTGAAGGTTTCGGACATTGTACGCTCCATCTTTCTTCAGATAACTGACTAAAACAGTTTGAACAATGTGAATAATGTGAATACTAGTTCATCTCAGACAGAGGTATAAATAAATATTGAAGAATCGGTACAGAATTGTAACGCCAAAAGTATGGCGGCAAATATAAAAGCTGCAACTATCTAACATTCCTAACGGTTTAGAGACTTACGACTTATTCCTGTAGTCTTGCCACCAAAACTTCCCGTCAATTTAAGGAGAGTCCGTCTGGTCACAGAAAAAGCGGAACAAGCTTTTGTCGGAGAACGAACCCAGTTGGATGAAACAAAAAATGCAATTGAAGACAACAGTCCGAACAATAATGTAAATACTACCTCATTTCAGAAGTATAGACAAATATGTAAAAATGTTACACAAAATTATTTAGATTAAGTGAAGGTAAAGTTGAACTTTTATATTCTTATTTATTTAAATATAAAAATCTTTGTTTCTCGTTTTTTATAAAATTGTGGCAATGGGTTATCGGATTTTACAAGCTGGTAAAGATGCAATAAAATACTGTAACGGAATATTTTTTACGGGAAAAAAGTGAAAAGTAATTGTGAATCGGATAAATTGTTCGTTTATGATTGTGAATCGGAGTCAATTATCAGGGTTGGGATTAAATTTGAAAATAACTATTTGTGTAGAAATGAGGATGCAGTCAGTTACTAATGATAAGCCTTTAGAAATCGTCTAACTCATATACTCAAGTTTGATATTGACATAAATCAGCTAATTCTAATCTATAATAAACCGTCTACATACAAATAGCAAATGAGTTCAGCAGATGTACAAAAATAAAACTGTCTGTAAGACAAGGGTGTCTTTTTTCACCGGATTTATTCTGCCTATACAGCAAGTCAATTCTGAGAGAATTAGAAGTTTTACCAGGATTCTTTATTGGCGGCGACAATTTTAACAAGATAACGCAGATAGGGCAGTGTTGATAGCAGACACGGAAATATAACAACAAATACTCCTACATAATGTGGCTAAAGAAATTGAAAAGAAAAGACTAAACATCCAATGCAAGAACACAGTACGATGCCCAAAGTGAAAATTGCAAAATCGAAGATACCAAAATTAAATGCCGAAATTATGAAGAAAGCATCATTCCAAATATTTAAGAATAGTATTAAGAAATAAAAAAAAAACTTTTACTTGAAACTAGGAAAAAAGTACTTCTATAGCAGGGAGTGCTGGACGATCTCCTTAAAGATGAAGAGATTTGAAGCAACAGAAATATTGTTCTACAAAATGATGCTGCGGATACCATGAATCGAACATTTATGCAAAGAAAAAGTTTTAGAATAAAATGGAAACCAAACGGAAACTTATACTTAACATCAGGAAGAGACAGTTGGAGTTCTTCAGGCACATAACGAGGAAAGATGGCTTGGAAAATCTCTCATACTCCCAGGACATATTGAAGGCAAAAGAGACAAAGGAAAACAACGCATAACAATACTAAGTGATCTTGGGTAAATGGATGGTGAAATAAGGTTTAGAAATAGCAAACGCAACATTTATTTAGAACTAAAAAGAACAGGATGTTGTGCAGATCCATCACTGCCTACATCCTGAGTAGCACATAAACAAGTTACTGGGTGAAAGTGGCTAAAGCTAGATCAATAATAGCAACTGTTAGGTAATTTATACCAAGAAAGAATAAGTCGTGAAATGTGCAATCATACATCAGCAGTCAGTTAAGTGCCTTACGTGATACGCGCTTTGGACGATCATGTCTCAAAAGAGACATGACTGAATGGGCAGAAGATTATCCTGCAGTAGGTTGCCTTTGATTTCTACTGTAGACTGGTTGCCAGCCAAGGCTATTATTTAACCAATAGCTGAAGGAAAGAGATGCATTACTTTGTTCGTAAGTGAATGCAAGAAATTCAGCTGGAATTTGAACTCGGCACCACGATCTCTCGTTCCGAGCCGATATCCACTGTACCACAACGCACATCCTCACGCATCACCACTGGATTAGAAATTGAGATTCTCATTAGCAACAAACTTGGATTTACTATGAAGCTCTTACTGTTCTGTTAAGTGTTACCCAATGATTTGATCGTTTTGATAAAGATGTAAGATTTGTTTTGAGCAGGACGACAAGAGACCGCCGCCTTTTTAACACGTTGAGCATCAATTACAAAATCTGAACTCAGACGGCATCGCTATAAAAGACAACAACTTTTTATCAGTTGATTGATAGGTGCAACCGAAGTTTTAATATTTTTTCACACTAAAAGTCAGTCAGTTAATTGTCATACGTGATACACGCTTGTGCGATCATGTCTTGAAGAGACATAACTGACTGTGCAGAAGATTTTCCCACAGTAAATTGCCACTGCTTTCTGCGGCAGACTAGTTGCCAACCTTAGGCTAGAGAACCGAATCTGTCCTGCTATTTACCCAATAGCAGGAGGAAGAAGCGACGAACTCATATCTTTTCCAAGGTATTAGTGCAAAAGTGAACGCAACTGGAATTCGAACTCGGCTCTCCAAATTCTCGTTCCGAGCCGATATCTAATGCACGAAAAGGCACACTCTTGACCACAACGCAATCCTAAAACGTACATACTAAAAGTATCACTGCATAATTTATGAAAGGCTGGCTGATAAATTACTAAATTGAGCATTGCTGACATATATGGCCAGGTGCTCCTGCTATTCATCTTGAGGTTCTTGACAAAATAAAAAAAAATCTGAAATTTAATAGGTCCTGGCTTAGCATCTCGACGTTAGTCACTTTCTCACCGACGTCACCTGAATTCCCTCTCTCTTATCTACAAATATTTTCATGGCAACTGCTCAGATGAGCTTTTTACTCTGGTTTCCCTTTCACGTAAATTGGCTTCTAGGTCCCACCATTTTACCGTTGAAACAGTTAAATGCAACTGACATTTCTTTTTCTGTTTTTTAATCGTTTCCGTCCAAATAAGGCTGAGCCGCCACTAATGCGCAGGAGGCTACATATGAGAGTAAAAGTTAGGCAGGAGGAGAGTAAAGAGAAAGAGGAACTAGTTACAGGGGGTGTCAGAGAAAGGATAAGAGGGGGGTGGGAACGCAGATGGGAAAACCGTTGCGAAGGTAGAGAAAAGGCAAAAGAACAACATGTACAGAGTAATGTAGAAAGGATATGCGTTGTGTGGGGCAGTGGATATCGGATCAGAACGAGAAATCGGGGAGCCGAGTTCGAATTCCAGCTGAATACATTGCATTCGCTTACACACAAATACCCTTGGGAAAGGTATTAATCCGTCTCTTCCCTCCATTTATGGGTTAAATAGTAGGCGAGATTGGGTTCTATAGCCTTGGCTGGCAACTAGTCTACCGCAGAAAGCAATGGCAACCTACTGCGGTATAATATTCTGCCAGTCAGTCATGTCTCTTTCGAGACATGATCGCCCAAGTGTGTTTCACGTATGGCACTTAACTGACTGAATGTACAAAGACATAAGTCATTGATAAGAGATGGGAATTGACATTGCATTTAAATAAGGCGGTAAGCGCGAAAAAAGAAGCCGGTGGAGTAGAATTGTCGGCTGTATTTGTTGATCTAAATGTAAATGGGTGCAACCTTGTTGCCAGTCTAGTTGCACGAGTAAATTCTTGTTGTGGGGGCAACAGTGACCTATGTTCGTCGGAACAGAAGCCATAAAAATATTTGTAGAAGAGACAGAGAGAAGCCACCTGCCGCCGATGAGAAAGTGGCTGGATCGAGCTGCCAGGCCGGGACCTATCACATTACATATTCTCCTTTGGAGCCTATCGACAATACTGAAGGGCGCCTGACAACAGGTTTCTATGCAGGATTGGATGTTTGATTTGTATAAGTGCAAGATGGATTCAGGCGGAAAAACCTCCTAGTCCGGCACAGTGAGCCATCCTTCCTAGCAGTGGATTTATCTATTGACTCAATGTAATGATTCCATTTGAGGTCAGAAGATAGGGTAAGGTCGTGGAGGCGTAGTATATTGCTTTCAGGGCAACTTGCTTGGTTCATGCTTATGTGGAGCAGGAGAGATTTATTTGTGCAATAAATCATTGACAAATGTTCTCTTGTGGTGAGTGACAAGAAGACAAAAGACTATAAATATTTAAAGTGATATGGATACAGGAGCTGCTCTTGAAGTAGCCTCCATGCAGTACTATGAAATGCACGACGTGGTAGAGCCTCTTGACGTGTGTTGATACCAGAATCGTCTTTGACGTCCTGTAGAATGTGTTCTTCGTGGTCAGGTGTACGTGCAGATATTGGTCTTGCTATGTGATGTCTGTACTTGTATATGACAGCGAATGTTGGACAATCTTTTCAAGGACGAAAAAGAAGCATGAAGCAAAAGAAATATGGATCTACAGAAGGATTCAAACGATATCATGGGCCAGGCACGTGAGCAGAAAACCTACACTTACAATCAGAGAGAGACAGCTGAGTTTTCTGGGTCACGTTATGAGGAAGAGAGGTTTGAAGAATCTAATAATCAGAGAGCGGATAGAGAAAAAGAGAGACAAGAGAAAGCAGCACGTGACATACTTGATGATGGCGGAGCGGGGTTTGGGAGGGATACCAAGGAAATAATTATTAACAGCGACAAGGGACAGGCGCAAGTGGAAATCCATTATCACCTATGTCCTGAAAGAACGCAACACATGAAAAATTATGGAAAATTAATAACAAGACGATTACTTCCGATCATGTTTTGGTAAAAAGTTCGGAATAAATATTAATAGAAAGACTTCAATAAGACTAAATTTTATATTTCATTCAGTCATTTAAGTGCCATACGTGATACACGCTTGGGCGATCATGTCTCGAACGAAACATGACTAACTGGGCAGAAGATCATTCTGCAGTAGGTTGCCATTGCTTTTTGCAGTAAACAAGGCTATAAAACTTAATCTGTCCTCTTATTTAACCCGTAACTGGAGGGAAGAGACGGCCTAATACCTTTCCAAAGGGTATTTGCGCGTAAGTAAATGCAAGGAATTCAGCTGGAATTCGAACTTGGCTCCCCGATTTCTTGTTCCGAGTCGATATCCACTGCACCACAACGCACATCCTCTCGAAGCCCAGGAGCCAAGAATATTTAACCTTCTTCCCCACTTGAGCGAGATGTGACACAAGGTATTTTTCAATGTGGGGAACCTGAGCGTACGCCCAGATCCTTGTCAAAACATTACCTATCAACCGCGGTGAATAGATTCAAAACCGGTCTAAACTGGTCTTAAACTGGTCTTATTCGGTTTTAATTTGGTCACTTTGGACCCCAGCTCGATTTTATTAAGCAAAGTTTTAAAACTAGTATCTTCTATAATTTATACTAAAACGTTTCGATCAATATGTTTATTGGTCTTTCATAGTAATTTTCTCTTTCTTTGTTTGAACAATAATTCCGCGGTTTAAATGATACATACTAAATAACAGCTATTCTTTTATGTTCCTTTCAGAACGTGAGTGATCATAGCCCTCCTCAACTTCCTGTCTTTTTGGTTTAAATACTTTTGATTTTTACCAGATCCCTTGTAATTGTTCTGCCACCTGTTCACGCAAATACAGTACCTACTTTTTTTTCTCTTGTCCTTTATAGGTCCACAGAGGGTGATATCTCTCCTTTGTTCTCATTTCATCTACTTTTATATAAGTAATGTCAACAAGAATCGTTACGTAACGAGACCCTTAACACATGAGTGTCATTGAGATTTAAACATGTAATGTAGCTGTTTGTGCGTCTACGGCGAGTTTACCCGAAAAAGAGATTCCATTTTATATTTGTTTTGAATTCCTCTTACCTTCTCGTACAATGATTACCAACCAAAACTAGAGACTCAATTCTGTCCTGCTGCAAACAGATTTAGATTTTTGGGGAAAATCTGATATTTACAGGACAGATAGAAGGCAAGAACGACAGAGGAAAATTGCTTATAACCTACCTAACGAGATAGCATAAATTGATGGCCGAGCTAGATTTAAGAGAAATAACCAGTAGAATATTTACTAGGAGCTAAAAAAAACGAGAAACTGAAAAACTATGATAAATTGCTATTTTATAGCGAAAAATGCAACTATATACGAAGAATTAGAAAGAAAAAATTGAAATTTCTAGGACACAGTGATACAGAGAGCTTAGAAAATTTGACATTCACGTGATGTATTCTAGCAACCTCAAGGCATAGATAACTTAATTTAACTTCCGCCACACACACACTAACTTAATTTCGTAATTTTGAGAAATTAAATTTTCATCGGAGAAGAGATTTATTAGTTAAAAGCAGGACATTCATTTTAAGTCATTCATTTTTTTCAAACTGCATCGCATTACTCGAAAATATTCTCCGAATCGTAAAATAAAACAGGCAATAAAACTCAAATTATTTAATTAGAAATGCTTTTAATTGCTCTTATAAATAAGATTTATTAAGGACACTATTGTCTCTGATGAATAATAAAATTTCAAAAGAATTGTTTTAATTTTCCTTTTAATTTAATTATATTAATTTATTATAATTTATAAATCTTATAAAATTCTGTATTACTTTGATTGCGTTACGTTATATTATAAAGTGAAAACTATATTTACTAATGAAAAATAAAAAAACTTAATACAAATCATTATGCAAAAAGATTTTAAAATAATTTATTTTTTAAGTATATATAATATTAAGCAACGTGCCACTTTTGTAAGTAGGGTCGGCCATACACGAAGTTAATAGATAATAAGAGCAATTTTAATGTCGAAATTCTTAAAATTGGATTACGGAGAATATTTCAATATTTCTAAGATGGCTAAGTATTTAAATAATATATCACGTCAATTTCCTAAATTATGTTTTAACAGATAATCTCCTTCGAACAACAATAAAGTTGTCTAAATAGTTTTCTATATTTCTGAGGTGGTTAGTTCCATTGACTTGACCTAAAGTGTTGTAAGTTCAATACCAGACTATAGCAGTAGTGAACAAATAACTTAGAGAGTCCGGTTAGAGTGAGATTATGACTATCAAAGAGCCTTCGCACAATGAATGAATATGATAAACGACAGTGATCGTAATAAAGGGTTCGGTTAAAAATTCCTAGCATTTGATGAAGGTCGGATCCTACAATGGCCAAAATGTCGTACAAGTGGCAACAAAGGTGGGGACAAGATTCTGAATAATATAAATAGTGTAAATACTACCTCATCTAAAAAATAGACAAATACTGAAGGATCGTTTCGGACCCGATATACAAAAAATATAGCGACAAATAAAAATCTCCTAGCTGAATATAAAACCACCCAACCTTCCTATACTAATGCAGGGACTCTTCCTTGCAGGCTTGGCACCAAGACTGCTATCAATTCAAGAAGATACTGTCTGGTCGCAGAAAAAGCGAGACATGACCTGATCCGAGAACATATCCAGTACAATCGATGGATGAAACAAAAATTACATATCGATATCTCCGAAAAGCCTGAGGCATTCCTCAGCAGGATCACTGATGAAGATGACCAAAAGAGGATCCGGCACGAGTTGAAAAAATTCCTCCAGGTAAGAAAGATCGGAAGGTGGCACTTGAGGTCCATCACCCACCCGTGAAAGCAGTTGTCAACATCATTAACTAAGAGTCAGTGTTGAACAAGAGTCTCATCTTCACAACAACCAATCGAGCGGATGAGTTAAGATGGAAAGTGAGACAGACATTGGAGAAAGCCAAGCCACCCAAACCAAACATCACGAAAGATAAGGGGCTGGCAATCAGGACCCTACGGAGGAATGAGAACATCATCATTCTATCAGCTGAAAAGGCAATGCAACTGTAGTGATGGACAAAACTTATTACACCAAGAAACTGGAAGACATAATTAGAAGTGGTAGCAATAGTTATGTAAAGAAAGACCCCGCGTTGAAAACGGAACGACAGCTGTCGCAGACCCTAATCAAGAACAAGGATCACTGCCAGCCTTGGACATACTGTCAGTTATCTCAACGTTACAGCAAACTTCTTCACATGTATGGTCTATCTAAGATGAATAAAGATTGTATTCCGCTCAGATCAACTGTTAGCAGCTTAGGTGTTACATACTCTGAGTCGCTTCCATGCAGATATAATTGACCCAATGATAGGAAAGTCACCATCATATGTTCGAAACTCCGCCCACTTCGTAGAACTTATAAAAGTTGCTCCCATCCAATGCAACCAGATGGTGAGCCTGGATGCTATGAATCTGTTCACCAAGGTACCCACTGTGGAGGCACTATCGGTAGTCAGGGACAGACTGTCCTAGGACTCCTCCTTAAGATAACGTAACAGTGTTCCATTAGACAACCTGATGGAGATGCTGACTTTCTGCACACGAACGATACACTTCTGATTGGGATCAGACATATATCAGCAGGAAGAAGGCTTAGCAATGGGCTCACTATTATCACCACCACTGGCTAAAATATACATGAAATACTTTGAAGAGACGGCCTTAGAATCTACAGCTCGAAAGCTAACTCTATGGCTGAGATACGTTGATGAGGCCTTCATACTCTGGCCACATCAGGAGGATTCCATACGCTACTGGACCATGTGAACTCAATAAGATCATCCATACACTTTCCTATAAAAAAGAGAGTGACAACAAACTGGCATCCCTGGATGTGCTAATAACTCTAACAGAGGTGGGCTTCAAGAAATCTGTATACTGCAAGCCAACATTCACCCTACAATACCTCAACTTCAACTCCCACCACCCATACGATGTAAAGAAAGGAACCAACCGCAGCCTGCAACAATGAACAAAAGTCATAAGCTCCGACCCAGAGACTTACGAACAGGAAATGGTTAGTATAAGCAGTAACCTACGACGTAACAATTATCCAGGGTACATGACAGCAACCCCAACAAACATGGAAGAGAGGCTGCATACGGATAACAACTCTCAGTAAACAACCTTGATGAGTCTATCCTATGTAAAGTGGTTATCGGAAAAAATACAAAGCATCCGTGGTCCATATAACATCAGGAAGATCATCAGAAGTGGTTGTAGGTACCTCTCCCGATAAAGACCTCCAAAAGAGGAGAACATGACTAAGGACTGTGTGTTCGCCATTCCATGTAGTTGTGGAAAGAAATATAAAGGAGAAACAGGTCGCTTCCTTAAAAAAAAGGCCGTAACACAAGGGGAGATTGAAGAATCAGGTGTAGCTGACTACAAGTGGAGGGAGACCACCGCCTTATATGAGGTGAAGTTGAAATAATAGATAGTGAACGCCAGTGGAAACTACGTAAACTTAAGAAATCAGCGTATACCCTAAGTTACAAATATCTAAGGCGACCAAGCATAGAGACGAATAAAATATGGGAACGAGTATATACAGAGTTCTAGTGAAAATGATTAGTGTCAAAAATTGCTATATGATCTCTGGTAAAAAAAATACTAGAGAAAACCGTTAACAACAAAAATTGCAATATGATCTCTGGTAAAAAATGGTTATTGAACATTAGGTTTTTAAGTCCTAGAAATTCAGTTGTTCTTATCCTTAATGACACATTGCCCAGTGGATATAGACGTTGGTTAGTTCCAGTGACTTGACGCCAAATGTTGTAGGTACAATACCAAGCTACAGCAGTGGAGTCCGATTAGAGGGAGAAAACTCATGACTCCCAAAAGAGGCTTCCACAAGGAACGAGAATGATATAACCCAGTGAGCGTAATAAAGGGTTCAGTTAAAAAAAGTCAAAGTGTAAAACGGCCGAAACATCGTACAAATGGCAACAAAGATGAGGACGATAGTTCGAATAATGTAAATAGTGTAGACCTCTAAATATTTGTTTAAAATCAGATTAATTATTTTTTAAATCAGCTAATTTTACACAAATATAGTTTCGGAAGAGTCTTTTTTATTTTTGGAAGTTTTTTAATTAAGAAAATTATATTGCGTTAAAAATGACAAAAACTGGAGCTAATCAGGTATTTTATAAAAAGCTTGATTTCAATTAATATAATTTCTGTTTGTAATAAACAAATATTTGAGTATTTTGATTAATGTAAATAGTACATTTATTCTTTTAGCTTCCAATGAAAGTTAAAATGTAAGCTTTTACATTTTTAAAAATTAATTTTTAACCTTAGGTATTGTGAATTACTGGGGATCCGTAATATACTGAGTCACCTAATGCATTGAAGGCAACGCAAATAAAACCAGCGAACAACGTATCTAACGAACTTGTGTAAATGGTTGATAGAACTGGGATTAAAAGATATCAAAGAGAAACGACTAAAAGCAGCGAATGATAGAAAAATGTGAAACGTCTTAATCTCTTACATCCTGAAGGGACACTGCACATAGAAGTATTAATAATGTGTTTTTTGTTTTTTTTTGCTTTTTGTTAAATTAAAATTTTATCTATTAAATCAAGCATTATCAATTTTTGTCTGGTACTTTTTTTAAACTTTTAGTTTCTTAGAAAAATGTAATTCTCTGCAGTGCTAAAAATAATATCAAAGAATCAAAAGCATTAATTTAGTGTTTATTGTATAAACATTTTACTGTCTAAATGTTTCTTTTCGGCTTGAAATTACCGTTTAATTACAAAATATAAGAAGCAATTATAACCACTTTTCACTTTTTTTTATTTCAGAAATAGCGAAACTTTGTCGTTATCAGATTTTCACAGACAAAAGTAGCCTCGTTTATTAACTCCTATAATAACAGAAATTAGGAGTAAAATTACTTATCTCTGTTGGTAGAGAAATAGATAAATATCAAATGTCTTGTGGGTGGATATGTTGTGTCGGTTCAAGTGCAGATGTAAAGCATACGTAATTTGTTAGAAAGTTCAGTTCCAGTCTTTACGAATGCCATATATGAATCATGAAAAATAGTTATAAATTTCCTGATTGGTAAGAGAAGCCTGATTCTTCTCTTGTCTTCGAGGGAAATCTACCTCGACTTAATTAATCACATTTTTTTTAAGCTTGAATCTTTCTTGATGAACCTGAAGCAAACTTCTAAATACAGAGTAATGTTTTAATTGATATTTGCTAGGAAAGTTTAGTTCGGTATGAAACAAGGCCAAGTCAGTAGAGTGAAGTTGTATTCATAAAATATATTGAAGAAGAATGTGATTGGAAATGGCGAATTTACTACTTAGAATAAATCTGGTTACTTTGATTTTATACCAAAATATATAATTTTTCCAAATATTTTAACATTAACCAGAGTTTCTGAGCAATGATGTCATATTTTCTCTTATTTCGAGATTTTCCGATGTTTTTATTGAGCAAACCGTTTGCAAAAATAAAAAAAATCAGAACATTCAAATGATTTTATATATTCCAGATTTATATAGAAACTAGTTTAAAAGCCAAAATGTGTGTGGGCGTTTAAGCTAGCTCCTGCCAAAATTAAAGAGACTTTTGATCTAGCTTATAAAACATAAATAGTAATTTTGAAGAAATAAATATGAATTTCTAAATTCACTCTATGAAACCACGCTTTAAATCTGACTCGGGCAATAAATCCAATTCAGGCCAGAAGACCGATACGGGCTGAAAGTCCAGTTTTTGGAGAAATTCAAAATCAGTCAAAAAACATTCTTCAAATCATAAACTTCATGGACATTTATTTGGATTAGTTTATTCAGTTTATGCGGAACATAAACACCTCACGTCACAAGACCTCTCGGTTTAACTCTGATTCCTTCGCAGTGTGAAGAAATAAAATTGATTTCCTCAATTTACAAAATGTTAGAGATATTTTAAACGGAATTTAAGCCAAAATCTTTTTAATTCTCAAAGATTTTGTATTACTTAAACTCAATAAAAATAAAAAGTTTTAAAATCTTTAATTTTTTTCATTTATTTTAAGATATAAAATTTGAGCTGTTCATTCTTCATTCAGACATAGACCCGAATGCTAGATGTCC
This sequence comes from Ascarosepion bandense, assembly GCA_037127315.1. NCBI lineage: Eukaryota > Metazoa > Mollusca > Cephalopoda > Sepiida > Sepiidae > Ascarosepion > Ascarosepion bandense. The sequence goes on from JBBBDQ010000316.1 coordinate 4,693,913, forward strand.
AAGCACCAGAAGAAGAGCAGACTTTCAATTGCGGGCTCATTCTGGTTTTAAACAGGTGTACGTCTTTGTAGAGTAAGTTAGTAGAGTTTTAGACAAACGGACGGAGAGACATAATTTTCTTATTTTTAATTAAATAGATTCATATCTCTCCATTGATCATGACAGAAGAGACTTAGGAGGAGGTAGAACCTGAAGATTCTTAAACGGTGGTGGAGCTTCAAAAAATCGATGTGTTCATACTTGCTGAGGTTTTAGCGAAGTTTACGTGACGACACTGAATATGTTGATTTTCCTTTATTAGCTAGACTTAGCAATAACCAAATGCCAAAAATAGTACAGTCGCTTCTTCGAATATAACAAGTTTGAATATTAGTTAATTCTTGACGAATGTTTGGAAATACGTGCAACCGGCAACAATGCTCACTCCGAATCAAGAATAAACAAATCGGAAGCGGTCTAGTCTTGGTACTTGAAATATTAATGTTTCATAAAGTAACGAAAGATATGAACAATGTTGGAATAGAATCACTTATGACAGACGTGTCAGCGCTGTGCCCTGACCTTCCGTTACCATAAAACAACAAAATGGGGCGTTGAAAAACAGTCAAGAACTAACTCTTCGGTCGCTCTTTGATTCCGCTTTCTATGCCCTTCTTGTGGTGATGGGTTTTTCGGTCGATAAAGGTGATCATGAATTCTTCCTAAAATGTTAGTTCATTAATCAGCCAATGTCAAAGGTCAAAATAACTTTATCACAGACATCCATTTACAACAATTATTGTTAATCAAAGGCGTCGCAATAGCTCAAAAGTTAACACCGAACATTCTTCACGTTTTGTGTTTAATCTTGATCAATTTGATTTGTTGCTTTAGAGAAAGAAAATGACTTCAGACAAACTTCATACGCATTTACTTATAAAATCTATACTGGAATATATGTGCTTGAATGCTTATATAATAGTATCCAAAGCAAAAGTGAAGACGAGAGAAAGTGGAAAATGTATTAACGATGCATTTCGGCAAATCGTCTGATCTCTGTGACTTCCTTAGGAGAGAATGAAAGAAAGAAACAACTGTATGTGAGCAAAAATAACTTGGAATCTCTGGGGATAAGTAGTAATCATAAAACGAGATAGCTCATTACCTTCAACCACCAGACACAACAAAGTCTGTGTGTCTGTCTGTTTGTCCGTCTGTTTTCTATTATATCAGATGTATTTGGTGTGATTGCACTAGAAATCAGTTCACCGAAACTCGTGTTTATATATATATATATATATATATATATATATATATATATATATATTGTGTGTGTGTGCATACACATACACCCAGGTATGTACCTATATTTGAGCTTTCTTTTTATATATTATACATTCATGTACATATATACAAGCACACACGCACATATATATAAATAAATAGATAGTGCTAAATTATATTGATACTTATGTCAAAATTTCTGTATTTTAGTAGTTTACGTGTAGAAAAGCATTTTAGGCATGCAGGTTTTTGTTATAAAGTGCTCAATATCAAGAAAGAGATAGAGGGTTATTAAAATTAATTTGGAAATATTTGTCACTTAGTTGAGAAATATTATTTCAGTAATGCTGCCTTCAAAATTTCGTGACGGCATCATGGTGATATCTTTACTTTTCAGGTTTTTTTTGCTTTCCGCTGCTGTTTCCCATTTTTTGTTATTTCTAAGAAGTTTAGTGTAATTTAATATTTTTGTTTGAGAGTAGTTCCTTTTACTTAATGAATATTAATTCTTAAGTAGTGTACGGTTTTCAGAAGGTTAATTGCTTTTTATTGTGTTGACGTTTTTTACTATTTTTCGTTGACATCTATTTACTGAGTTAGGTGGACCGTTTTTAACTGTGTCATTATACATACCTACTTCCTTTTTTAGGCCATGATGCTTATGCTTGTGAGTATGTATGCCTTTTTGTTATTTTTCTATTTTTTTGTGTGTGATGTTTTCGTTTAGTGACGCTTCCTTTTTCCTGTTTTTTGTTTCTTGGGCTTGATTGAGTGTTTAACATATATATTTATATTTATATGTGATAGATTTGTGATTGTGTTTTGTGATTTGTTTTGTGCCCATTTGTTTTTGCTAGTATTTAGGTATCAAAGTTATATGTCCCGGAAGGGGAGATATATATATATATATAATATTATTCGAAGCAACTAAGTGGTTTGGCAAATGTAACCTGGTAGGGCAATCTATCAAGTAGCTGTAATGGACTGGTACTCGTCGTAGTCGTATGCTTAGGCGTAGGCTTATGCACTAGGTGTAGTCAACAGACGTTACAATAGGCGTAGTCTTAGTCTGTATTCATGGCTGACACCAACCATCATATTACTGTGTATGCATATTCATTACATCAAAAAGTAAATATTTGCTCGAATGCTTAAATTTTCCCCTTATTTCGTTTTTCATGTTTAATAATTTAATTTGGTTTTTAAAGGTAATTATTGCTATGTTTTCTCTACAGATAGTTTGCAGTTTCTTCTGTTGATATTGTGTATTGGTGCTTTTTTTATGGTTTCACACTTAATTTTGGTGGTTATGCTATTTTTCTTTTGGCTTCATATATATTTTGATAGTGTTGGGTCCATTTTGTATCTTTCTCTTTTGAAATATTTTTTGAGGTTCTTAAGTATTTCTTAAAATATTGCTTTAGTTCTACCTCTGTAAACTTTCAACTGTGTTAATGTTATTTGTTACCATGGCTTTACATGTTGTTTTGTTGGTTAATTATTTTTTATTTAATGCGCAGTTGTCTAATATATATATATATATATATATATATATATATATATATATATATATATATGTACAATATTTATTTAAAATTTATAACATAAGTATGTTGTAATATCACTAAAAAAGTACTTCTTGTGTCTTAGCAAGTGATGGTGCTGATTGCAAGATAAAAAAATTAAAAAGCTTAAAAACTAGCCAAATTCCCTCAGTATTACGTGGTATAAACTAACGTGTTGTGAGCATGTTCGTAGTCGACATTATAATGGAGACTTTGTTGATAAAAAGAAAACCCTCTACACTCAATAGTATCAAGTATAAACACGCTAAAATCATGCTTAGCATATTCAGTACATAACACATACTCTACATCCGACATAACACTACATACATTATGTTACATGTAAAATAACTTTCATCCTAGTTGTTGGGACGCCCGCGCCTATTCGGCTATAAGGGACTATTCCATTACTATGTAAAGTAATGGTGGCATCTACGTAGGAGAGGGTGCCGAGCAGCCGATCGACAAGTCAGTCGTAGACTTCCGGTGACGACCCGGAAGTAACCATTGCTCATACAAAGTCTTACGACTGTTGAGACGATTAACCTTTATACTTGTATTGGATACTAATAACCTTTGTAAATACTATTTTCACGGAATACAACAATTAACCTATTCCTGTTGTTGAGTTATTTATTCTTACTCACGACATAACACTAGTAAATGCTTAAAAGTATATCCAAAAGTGCTAGGGTAAACAAAACATTTGAATAATTTTTATATAATTTATGTCCTGAAAAGAAAGAAATCATAAAATCACATGAAAATTACATAAAAGTCTAAACATCACACCTTGTCCATATTTATACAACTCTTTATAATAAGAGGAAAGGATTACCTGACCTGGGTTCGAAAATTAACCACTGGGACGGGTGTAAAGTACATGTCCACCTCAGCCATGAGACACATTGTTCACTACTTATTTTATATCCGATACAAAAATATGATAACCATTTTTTCTTCATATTTTCTATTTCCTTTTATTTAAAAATGAATATTTCCATTCTTGAGAAAATAAAAAGTAAAAGCACTCTGTTAGAAAAAAAAATCTGACATCCTTGAATCCATAAGCACTTCCCTATAAGAGGTGGAAGCAATAATAAAATCATTGAAGAAAGCTAAAGCAGCTGAAATACCTGTAAAGATATCTGGCAATCACACCAGTGTCCATAACATGGGTCCTGTCATTTATGATCAATAAATCACTTAAGTGCCAAACGTGATACACGCTTAAGTGATCATGTCTTGAAAAGGCAAAACTGATTGTAGCAGAAAATTTTTCACGCAGTACGTTGCCATTACTTTCTGTTGTAGGCTGATTGCTAACCAAGGATATAGAACCCAAGCTGTCTTGCTATTTAACCCATAGCTGGCTGGATAGATTAATAGCTGGTGTAAGAAATGGCTTGTGAATTTTTATGCTTCTAAAACGAAGATGCTATCTGTCAAACACCACTGGCAGCCTCTCCTACGCCTTATCCGCATAGAACAAGCGAGTCTCCCTGAAAGCAACACACTGCGCTTTCTCGGTCTCACTCTCTCTTCCGACCTCAGGTGGAACCATTACATAAAATCAATAGCTAAATCGAGTGCTAAGAAGCTTGGGTCATTGTGACAAGCCAGGAAGTTTTTCCCACCTCAGTCCATCTTGCACATAGACAAATCAACCAACCGACCGTGCATTGAATACTGTTGTCAAATATGGTCGGGCGTTTCTGCCATTCGTCCCAGTGTTCTCAACAGGCTCCAAAGATGAATCTGTAACTTGATCGGTCCGACCTGGCAGCTCGACTCCAGTCATTTTCTCACCGGTAGTATGTGGCTTTTCTCGGTCTATTCTACAAATATTTTCATAGTTTCTACTCTGACCATCTTAGCTCACTGATGCCCCCTTTACAAGAATTTACTCGGACCACCAGACTGGCAAAAGATCCCACACTTTTACAGATAAATCAACTAAATGCAACTGCTATTTCTACTCCAGCAACTTCCTTTTTTGCACTTCCCGCCTGTGGAACTCCATTCCGTATACTTGCTTCGTTGACGGCTACAATCTCCAAGAATTTAAATGCAATGTCAGTTTCCATCTCTTGTTCACTTGACTCCAGTCCTTCTCTCGTCCTTTCCCCATCACCTCGTGTATCTTGTTCTTTTCCTTTCTCACTTTACCCTCACAACTGTCTTCACACTGGTATTCCCATCCTTCTCTTGCCCTTACTCTGAAACTCCCTGTAACCGTTTCGTCTTTCTCTTTGCTCTCCTTCTGCTTGAACTTTCAATCTTCTCATATAGGCCCCTGCGCACCAGTGGCGATACCGCCTTGTTTGGGGTGAAACGAGTAAAAAATATCCGTTGTAACACCCTTGCTATAATTAAACCCCGAAAACTGTAAATCTATCACATTGATTAGTTACACAAGTGATGTTGAAACTATCCTCAGTTGATTTATACCCCAAGTACAAGAACCCATCGCTGCCGTAAAGGTGGAATTTCAACCTGGAACAAGCAATTTTCTTCTTCTATTTACCGTATCCTTTCAAGACATAGACGTTCATGGCCTCCACGTCTCCCTATCCTTGGTGGCTCTTAGCACGCTTTCAGTTGTTACCTCACCCAAATCCTGCATTTCCATTCACTTGCTCAAGACTGTCAAGTATGTTACACGCTGCTTTTCTCTATCTCTTTTTCCTTCTATCTGACTCGTGAGTAACAGATTCTTCAATCCTTTCTTCTTAGACACAACATTGTTCAACTTCGGTGATCGTACGAGAACCGGGTTTTCAATGTAATGTGGCCGGAAGCGAAATGAATATAGAAACTGCAACAAAACGTCAGTCAGTTAAGTGCCATGCGCGATACACGCTTTGGGCGATCATGTCTCGAAAGAGACCTGACTGACTGGGCAGAAGTTTATCCCGCAGTAGGTTGCCATTGCTTTCTGCGGTAGACTGGTTGCCGACCAAGGCTATAGAACCCAATCTGTTCTATTATTTAACCCATAATGGGAGGGAAAGAGGCGGATTAATACATTTCCCAAGGGTATTTGCGCGTAAGCGAATGTAAGGAATTCAACTGGAATTCGAACTCGGTTCCCCGATTTCTCGTTCCGAGCCGATATCCACTGCGCCACAACGCACATCCCGCGTTATACAAAACGTATAATTGCAATAATAAATGTGAGAATGAGATATTATTATTAATAATGAGAGGCTATATATTGAGTAAATATATAAATTACGGGCAATGAATCGCTTGTTTCTTCTCTATCTTCAAATGGGTTAAGAAAATATTATTAGTTTATGTCCAAAGAACTTCAGCTGTCTTTTCCTGATGATTAGTATTAATTTCCTTTGCATTTCCAACCTTTCCGAAACCTCATCATTTCTCACATGCTTAGTCCATGATATCCACAGCATTCTTCTGTAGAACTACCTTTTCAGTTTCTTCATATCTCCCTTTCATCTTTGGTGTTATTGTCCAGCATTCATTGTCATACTGAAGAACACACATCACCTAGAAAACCAGTACTCTCTTTGTTCCTAGCGAAATACTCTTGTATCCCAATACTCTACTCAGCTTCCAGAAGGCATCCTTGGCCATGCCAATTCGCTTTTGAATTTCAGTGTTAGAGTTAGAATACCGTTCAAATTCTGTACCTGCTTGCTTTTAGTATTCCTCACCTGTAGTTGGCATTTTGGACTTTTTTTGCTGATGACCATGCATTCGGTTTTTTTGCAGTTTAATTATAGTCTTTTATTTCCGCTTTCTTCAGCTACCTTTTGTAGGAGATCTTGTACAGAACTAATAAACAATTTCTCTGCTCTATGCAAAATCTATTCGCAGTACCTCTGGTATGTGCTTATAGACTTTAATAAAGCTTATGACAAATGATGGCATCAATAAGTAATAATGAATAAATATAACATTGGTTGAATCTAGACACATTTAGCAACTGGATAAGACCAAGTAGCGCAGTAATGTTCCAGGACTTCATAGAAAAGTGGTTCGCAACATGTCAGCGAACACCAAGGCTGCTCTTTATGCTTTTTAACATCTTTCTTGAACGCAGCGTGTGTGATGACTTTAACGGACACTAGGACCTGCTCAGCATCGGATGGTGCACTATCATAAAATATGTAGATGGTCTATCCGTCAAAGAAGAACTTGTAATTCCCATGAAAAATCTAGATGAAATATCTTCCAGATTTGACATGGAGATTAACCTATCTCAGCCAACTTGCAACATTTTTGCTGAATTACAAAGATATGTAAGGTCTGGCATTATTGTTATGGGGTAAAAACATCTGTCATGTTTTCAAATTCTGGGCGATCTTCTTGAATTGCTACCTTTAATTTATCTAGTATTTTTCAGAATCAATTCATTTGTTACTTGGTAGAAGCTCATAGTACAGGATTATTTTCCAATCCCACCAGATGCACAGAAGATTCATTTTAGGGTAGTTAAAGTTGGCTCATGTCGCTTAACCCAGGATCTTTTTAAATGGACATTGTTGTAAAGGATCCATTTCTCATCATCTGTCCCAATTTGTTTCGAAAAGTGTGTATTTTCATTGCATTTATATAGCAAATCACAGATAGACATGCGATCTAAAAGATTCTTTTCACTCAGATCATGTACCCAAACATCACAGATTTGAGTACCCAATACTTCAATAAGTCCTCATGGATGGTAGATTTCGGGAAATTTAATGTCTCTGTTAATCTTGTGCAGTGCGGGTTATTCCCGATCGGTGTTTTGAACTCTTTGTTGTCTGTAGTGCGGGTGTCTTTTTTCATCAATAAGGCTACAATTAGCAACTCCAAACTTAGCCTATAGTTATGTAAATTTAAACACCTTCAGCGTATACAAGACATATGGTTTTCATTACTTGCATGACATTTTTGTTTTTCTGGTAATAACAATCATCAAATGACTGAAATGAACTTTATAATCTTCCATTTTCATAGGGATGCAAAATTGACACCAATTAAGTAATTTTAAATTTTCTTTTCTCGAGAGATAGTTTTAAGAGTGCTTTAATAGAAAAAGTAAGAGAATTTGCGTTGTGGTGCAATGAATATCGGTTCGGAACGAGATATCAGGGAGTCGAGTTCGAATTCAAACTGAATTCCTTTCATTCACTTACTCGCAAATACCCTTGGGAAAAGTAGTAATCCGTCTCCTCCCGCCAGTTATGGGTTAAATAACAGGACAGATTGAGTTTTATAGCCTTGGTTAGCAACCAGTATACTGCAGAAAGCAATGACAACCTACTGAGGGATAATCTTCTGTCCAGTCAGTCATGTCTCATTCGAGAAATGATCGCCCAAGTTTGTATCACATATGACACTTAACTGACTGACTGAAACATATTATATCTGTCGATGAGTTTGACGTGTTCTAACGTATTAGAAAAGGAACGGCAAAACATCAGCACGAACTTTCTTGATAACTCAACAGCACTAACAATGACAGTTGGCGCACAAATAAAACACATTATGAAATTTAAGAAAATCTGCCTAAAACTAATTACCAGGCCGTTGTACCCATTGACCTCCTCTATCTTTCTGTGTGTCTCGGGGTGCTGGACAATAGCAGCAGAATTACAGCAAAGAATCCAAGCATTACAAACGAGTTTTATTTTAATACGCTGCACTCAATACAGGGCCTACGTAACATTCAAAATATTGGGTTACTAAATAATAATTAGCTAGGGAGTAATCGTTGTATATTATGAGGATATGTAGGATATATAATGTTTGGCACTCGACTTGACATGGTTAAGCATCCCTTAATGTCGCTTCTCATTGAAAGAGTTCTGAAGAAGCTGTTTGATTACAACTTTCTACTTACAAGTGGAGTAGAAAGGGATTGAAGATGACTTGATTATCTGTGAAGGTCTGAACTGCTAGATCCAAGGAATTCGTCCAAACATATGTGTAAAATAGTGATAATACATCCAGGTGGTCACCCATGTTGCTCAACTTCATTGATTGTACGACAACCGATTGTTTCAGTCTGATGTGGCCGTAAGCGAAATAACTATAGAAACTGCAATAAAACTTATAATTGCGATAATAACTCTGAGAAAAGAGTTACGCCTGAAGGGTCAACAAATTGAGAAAAATGAGATCTTATCATTAATAATGAGAGGCCATACTTTGACTAAAATATATAAATTAGGAGCAAAGAATCGCTTGATTCATTTCTATCTTCAATCCGGTTAAAAACTATTTCTAGTTCAATAGCATAAATATTTAATTGAAGAAGAGTTTCGATAAAATGTCTTGCTAAACTGTTTTCTCAGAAAATTTGTGTCGAAGCTTCTCTAGTTTAGTTTTAGAGACATCAGTTTATTTTTAAATCCACAAGAAATAACAGTTATGCATTATTAGATAACAATATGCTGATAATCAGGGCGTAGCTTCGATATGCCACAAAGCCGGAAGTATAGTTTACCCAGTAAGGATCGAACTCATTACTTAGTCGTAATTGTTCTAGAGAGACAAGGTTGCTAATTATTACACCAATTTGAAATGCCTATGATGTTTTTATGTATCTGTAAAAATACTCGGTCGAAGCTTTAAAGTCTGATATTGCGCTTCCGTCTGAGATAGTCCATTTCTTATCTGATCTGTCTTGTACAGATACTGGCTGCTGAATATTTCCTAATAAGGAGATGGCAAATATTATTTATTAATCTATCTATGTATTATAGGGCATAGCAGAAACTTTCTGCAGCGGTACACGCAGACAACCATTTTTATAGCTTCTTTAGCGATGGATCGTATATACAAGTTTCACTTTTGGTAAGAGCTTAAGTTCAGAGAGTGATTGCAGTTAAAGATCTTCATTGAAACTAAAACTGTTCTACAAAATGATATTCGGCATTTCATACATTGAACATGTAGGAAATAACGGAACATTGGAAACCTCATACCCCCACCGTCAAAAAGAAAAGCTCAGAATAGTACGAAAATGTCACCAGAAGCTTCAGTCTGACACTGGGAGTATCAATCTTTGAATTCTATAATTGTTTTGACTTTTTGTCTTTAATCTTTGAAAGGTTAACCTAAAATCGCCGCTGCCAACTAAAGTTTCTCGTATCCACGAATTTAATTCCTTTTCTGATCGCTTTCATTATGACGATAGCGTTGATGACTAATTAGTCCAATCGTTCCATAGAAGAGTCGAAGGCATAGTGATGTTGGTGAAGGACGAAGTCAATTTGGTTGAACTTTTCCCTCTTGATGTTTGACTTCTTCCTTTTCTTTTGTGGTGGTTTCAAAGTTTTTGGTTCCGATGTTGCTGTATTACCGCGTGTTGCTAAAGTCTTGTGCATGTGCTTCAAAAAATTTAGTTGGTTTCAGTATTGTTTTGAGCTGGTCCTTGTATCTTCGAAGAAGTCACCACCACCGTCTTTTCCCTGAATTTGGTTAAAGCTAAGAAACTCAGAAGTGCCGATGACGGGAATTTGTTTAAGGTGAACTTCAACTTGACTAGAACAACTGATTTCATGACCTTCCTCTGCGGCATATATTGAAGGAAACACAAAGAATTCAGTTTTGAAACTGAAACGAAATGTCAACAAACTCGAATATAATTTCGATTGGCGCTTTCTGTAATATAAAACCCGAAGCCTTAATTTAATTCTCATTCCTATATACTAAGAGAGATTTCATTCACTTAATTCTTCGTTTATCTAAGTTACAAGAAAGTTTTAATACATAGATAGATTAATAATTAACATTTACCATCTCCTTATTACGAATTATTTAGTAGCCAGTATTATTTTCGGTTGAAATCTATAAAGTATTTTTATTGAGACAATTTTTCCAAGAATTATTACCTTCACCAAAAAACGTCAACCAGTGTATTGCTAGAGAATAAGGCGAGCAATCTGTTCAATAGCTAATGAAAGTAGAGGCTTGTTAATAAATTCATTAAAATTTCTGTTTTTTTTCTGTTAATATAAATTTACTAATCGCAAATAGTAATTAATCCTCAGAAATTATAAATCTTAAATCAAAGTATTTTTAATTAAATTTTTGCAACTCTTTTGAAATTATAAATTTTAAACAAAAATTAATTTAGCTTACCTCAAAACATTTCTAAATCTCAGAATGAAAAATTATTAAAAATCAGTGATATTCATATTTCGTAAGTGTGTATGATATTCGAGATACTTAGAATGATTTTTTACAATTTAAAAAAAAAGAAAAATATCTGGGGGTTTTTTTTGTAGGTTTATCGGGATGAGGGCGAACATTTAGGGTAATCGCAAAGTAAACACAACTGTTGTGCAATGGAAGGACTTTGGTGTGAATTTTATTAAATATAAATTCTTCTTTATTACCATTTTGAGGTTAATTGAGAAAAAGGAAACAAATTTTTAAAAATATATATTTATCGCCTACAATATGATATTTGTCAAAAAATTCAACTGATTTATCTTACCCAATAATGAGTGAATTAAATTTGTTAAAACGGGAGTTAAGTTTTCGCAATATCACTTATAACTTTTGTGCAGATTACTGATTTGTTCCTTGATTAAGTAAATAAAGCATCATAACAGAATTCAGTGATTTTTCTTGCCTATCCTTAGGCAATTGAATTCTGGTCTCAAGATATTTTCCTTGCTTTTTTGTTTGTGCTTCTTCATAACTCTAAACTAACTTTGACAAAACACAGTCCTCACACGAACCAATACGACCGAAACTTTGGCCCAGTGCAAAAGACCAATTAAGTTGTTGGCATGACGGCAACCCCGTCTCCTCTGTCTTCATCCCTGGTGGCTCAAGTCAGGGGCGTGCGACTTTTACAGTAATTGAATTTAGTCTCTGCAGAATTGAAAATAGAAGACAAGTTGCTTTCTTCCTCGAGCATCAATTATTCTCACAGAAAATGATTTTATTCACTTACCAACAATATACCCAGTAAAAATAGTCAAATGGCTGTCTTTTCTTGTTGGACTTTTGCGTCAAGACATTTCCGACGTGTATCTCATAACTCAGAAATTTATAAAGCAGAAATCTTAATATCGAAAATCTAAATGAAGCGTGTATTGTGCTTGAGACAAATATCAGTGACGTGATTTCATTTCAGAAATCTTAAAGGTGAAGATAAACATTCGGGTTCATTCATTTCACGAATGTACGTGGTTTAGTAAAGAAATCCGAGTCAATTGTAATATCAATATATTGGAAAGAAACTCCTGTCGTGTTTTTTATATTAATATCTCAGGTTAATTTTTTAATGACTATGGTAAAATAATATCTAAAGTTTATGTCCTATTTTTTTCCCAATAGATCAGGCTCATATCAGACACAGTAGGCTTTATGATGTACGTGATGCAGTGGATATCGGTTGGGAATGAGAAAGCAGATTCGAATCCCAGTTGAATTCGTTGCATTCACTTACGCGCAAATACCTTTAGAAAAGATAATTACCAGTCGCTTCTTTCTCCAGCTATGGGTTGAATAGCAGGACAGATTGGTTGTCAACCGGTCTACCGCAGAAAGTAATGGAAACCTACTACGGGAAAATCTTCTCTCCAGTCAATCATATATCTTTTACTACATAATCACCCGAGCGTATGACACTTAACTGACTGATCCTCAATAAATTTACAAGGACTATTCTGCAACAGAAACGGTTAAAATAATAGTTTTGTGCGCAGCAATTGGTGGTGGTGAAGTGTGCTTCATTTTGTGTTCGACTGTCTCATTTCTCTCCTTTTTGGGCCTCTAGCATAAGAATTTATTTTTAAAAATTCGATTTCTTTAATCCAATAAACAAAGACAAGTCATTTTATAAACATAGCAAAGTGAAATCTCTCTCTCTCTCTCTCTCTCTATCTATCTATCTATCTATCTATCTATCTATCTATATATATATATATATATATATATATATATTATAAAATATAGATAGAAGGTATTATTTATGGGTTAAAGTAATCAAATCAGAATATAAGGGGTAGAGCGTTTATTAATGTCGATATTGAAATCAACATTCAGAGGCGACGGTCTGTTTCATGCTAAGCCCAATTGTCGTCTTTGAGTGTAGACTTCAGTGTACACTATATATATATATATATATATATATATATATATATATATATTGTAATTTTGTTATATCACAATACAGAACTTTTCATGGTTCGGAAAAGAACTGTTCCTCTTCAGGAAGAATTGAAGAATTTATGAAAATATAAGATGAATTCACGGTTATTTAGACAATTAGGGAGTAGTGTTATATATATATATATATATATATATATATATATATGTATATATATGTAACATAAATGTGTTATAATATCACTACAAAAAGTAGCTATTTTATTACGACACCACTTGTGATGAAGTTTACTTCAAGCATTTCTTTGGATACGGAATTTTATATTTTATATTTTATATATATAAAGATTGTTTTGTTGGTACAGATATGAAATTATCAAAATAAATACTATTCAACATTTAACAACAAAGCAACCGGTTTCGCTCCCGCTCTTCAGGCCTCATCGGTAGAAATAGAATTGGACTAAAATAAATCATGGAATGAGCGATGGAAAAAAAAGAATAATATGAGGGAAAATTACTAGAGGATAATGATAGCAAGTTCCAACAAACATTTACGCTGTTTACAGAGAGAAGGTTTGCTAGGCCTTAAATACAGTGTTTTAAAATAAAGCACAGTGTGTTCTAGAATGATTCAGTTTAGGAGGAGTGTTGCTCATAAACATTAATGCAATATCACATTTAGATCGATTCACTCAGAAAATGATTATGACACAAAATATGAGACGTTATAATGTTCTCCCTCATCCGGGTGGTAAGACCCGTTAAGTTTCCAGTTATGGGAAAATAGTTAAGCCACTAACCTGGAATCAAAATACTATAAAAGTAGAAAGATAATTTTTTATAGTATAATCACCAGCAAAACTTTTGACTCTCAAGAAAAACCCTCTTAACAAAAAAGGTCAATAAAACCTGCTCTACAACTTAATTTCTTACAAAGAATACATATTCTATTCAAACGAAACTATCATGAAAACTTTGTCTGCATAAATAAACCATTGAGGTTGATATGCTGTAAAACAATATAAACCCTACCCCTGACCTACAAGTTGATTGCTTACAAAGGATACATATTCTATTCAAACAAAACTATCCTTAAAATTATGTTTGCATTAAATAAACCATTGAGGCTGATATGTCGTAAAACAATCTAAACCCTACCCCTGATCTCTAAATTACAATGTATACATAATCTATTCAAATGAAACTATTTCAAAGAGTGTCGACATTAAATAACTCACTGCGGTTCATAAGCCGTCAAACGAAATAACCTAATGCTAAGCCTCAATTATTTAAACTGTATTTTTTACAAACCATGTAGGAGAAAATATTGAATAATCTAATATTTAAAATTTATCAAATGATCTAGTAATTTGCATTGCTAAAATAAAATATAAACATCAATCTCGATATACAATTCGGTCTACAGTTCTTGCAAATTATGTTTATCCAAGTGATTCGATAAAACTCACTTAAATTAAAATTAGCTCCAACAAATGCAATAAAAACGGAAACATAAGATCGCAAAACTCTTCCAATAAGGCAATCGAAACTAGTGTGTCAGCTGTTTCTAAAATGTGACGCAAACATAAAAATCGGATAGCAAAAACAAAAAGAAAAAACGTATACTACGAAAGACATGAAAGCGTCAAGGTAGAAAACTCAAAGCAATATGCATTGGAAATAGGAAACAATTAAGTCAACAATAGGTTTTTACACAGAAAGACAAAAGGAAAATCTGAACTAACACCCTAACAGAAAAATATGTATAAATGGGCTCAAAAGTAAAGATCATAACCTGTTGATGGTTGTAAGAAAATGATATTCTGTGAGGAGAAAATAAGTTGTATTGGCCTTAGATGATGATGCTGGAATTTGGTCTGGAACCATTGAAATGATATATATATAAGAACTTAATTATTTTCAGACGCAGACGCGTGTTGAAATCCTTACATACAGTATTTAGTATTGTTGGAGATATCACTAATATTTTCGTCCAGATTTACAAACTCTACGTTTCTTTCAATTTCGTAAATCAATCAAGGAAAATTTCAATAAGCTGGCTTGTTTAAAATAATACTTTGACAAAAACGTCATTTCTTTAAATTAATTTTATAGGACTTCATGGTAAACAATATTATTTAAAGAAAATTTAATTTAGTTTTCCTTTCTAACAATGAAGAATAAATTTTAAGGATTCCTTACTCTTGAGCACGCACCATACTACTGGCCATATGTAAATGTTCATTTTTGGAATTATAATAGACATTTCCATATCTCCTCGAAGACAGAGACACAACATCTGTCATGCAAATTACCTAGTGCCCTAGGACTAGTTAAATGCATGTAACTGCCTGTAAAAATTTACAAAATTGACTAGAGAGCACATAAAAGCCGGCAACTTTTGTTTTGCTTAAGAAGACTTACGGACGAAAAGAATAAACCTCAACGAGCCAACTGTGAGGTTCAAGATCAATGAGGTGTCAGTGACGGATATGAAAAAATTACTACAGATATATCACAAATATTACTACAGATATATCACATATATTCACATCAGGAGCCAAATTCAAACTTTGTGAAACATCAGGTCTTATGATTTGTTTATAATTTTCACAAACGCAGAGCGAACTGAAAACGTGATACTTGTATATATAAAAAAAGTTAAAGAAAAATTATGCAAAAAATATTGCATTTATATTAAATAAGTATTTTAATTATTAAAGTGTTTTACTATAGTGGGAGTATTTTATATGTTAAATAATAAAACTTAATTTTTCTAAAGAAAAAGTATTGTAATACGCTACAAACAATAGTAACAACTGTAATTTGTACTTCTTACGTGTTTGCAATTTTCCCCAAAATTTGGTTTTGATCGGTCAATATGTGTCTATTTTAGTGGGTGTTATCGATGGACTAATGAAAGACAAAAAATTAATATACAGAAATATAGATAGATGACTGAAGAAAGAAACGTAATCGTTCAATGAGTATTTATGATATGGCGTTTCATGTCATTTAAAGATGAAGGGATTTGGTAGTCATTACGTCAGCATTCCATGACCAAGTCTCTATTGAAACCTTGAATAATTTTCTCATTCCATCAGAAGAAGATTTGGTTATGAAGTTATTCTAGGCTGATAATGAATCTAGTGGGAAAGGAGATTTTTTTCTTTTGTAACGGCATATGGTATCAATCACATGGACAGCAAACAGTTTAGATGACAATTGATAACATGGAAGTTTAAAAATAACGATGTTCCTGTTTAAATTTTCACTCACCAAAGATTTACTGAGTCATCCAGGAAAAATGAAAACTACTTTCATAAAGAATATTGTCTTTATGAATTTAAAACATTCAGTTTAAAATATCTTCAAAACTTTGTGAATTGAGGAAATATTTAAGTAAGAGGTTTCGTGTGGTAAAACTTTGAAGTTCCACGGTGTTTGTGATTTGAAGAACTCAATTGGAACCTTGGCCCAAATTGTCTTTAGCAGAATAAACTTATAGCCAAAATCAGAGTTAAAGTGATGTTTTCAAGTTCTGTAGAGTGACTTGAAAAATTCAAAGTTATTTCCGTGTAATTTTAAAAAAGTTATCATTGCTGTTTTTCTTAGCTGGACCGGGGGTCTATTTAGCTCCCCGCGCCAGCTAGCTTAAATGTTCGCAAAAAGAGCGGCTTTTATGCTACTTCATGGATAAGGTACAGATTAGCTGCGTTAAGTTGTTGAGAAAGACGCTGGAAAAGTGATACTAGTTCAGAGCCAATGACTCTTACTCTGTCTATTTTTCTGTCTATTTTCTCATTGTGTTACTAATAAACATCAGCCGAA
Source organism: Ascarosepion bandense (assembly GCA_037127315.1). Lineage (NCBI taxonomy): Eukaryota > Metazoa > Mollusca > Cephalopoda > Sepiida > Sepiidae > Ascarosepion > Ascarosepion bandense. Next base: position 4,710,658 of record JBBBDQ010000316.1, read on the forward strand.
TCTATCGAATGGTTATTTCCTTTAGCGACAAACAAAACTGATTAAAAACCTAAGTCAAAACAACTTCTATTTTGCAAATGTTTAGATTGTATATATAAAAAAACAATGCTCGTACCTTATTTATTTCATTCCTAATCATAAACTGGTAACATTTTAGACATCAGATATTTAGTTACGTCACTCACAGATTTTCAACAATCTTATAAAATATCGATTTGGAATTGTCATTTCCAGTGTTTTATGCTTCTAGATAAAACTGGAGAATGTTTTCTTTTCCTAGACTCTAATCAGTGACACCCTAACTGACTGAAGTGTATATCATGGAACTGAAGTGTGAATAAAAGCATACATCAGTGACTGAATATATTGACGAATATGACACTCATGACATGACTTGAGGAAAACCGAATAATACTTTATTTTATGAATTAAATAATTCCACTATCCTTTTGACATTATTTACTGTTTTACATCTATATTGATATTTAATCTTTTATGTCTCGATTGCTATTTCTTCTTCGACATCCCGATTGGTATTTCATTTTTGTCACCTCTAATAATTTTTTACTGTTTAGCATCTCTCTTGTTATTTCCACTTGACATCCCTGTTGTTGTTTCCACTTTGACATCACTGTTGCTATTTCTACTTTGGAATCACTGTTGTTATTTCCACTTTGAAATCCCTGTTGTTATTTCCACTTTGAAATCCCTGTTGTTATTTCCACTTTGACACACCTGTTGTTATTTTCACATTAGAATCACTGTTGCTATTTCCACTTTGAAATCCCTGTTGCTATTTCCCCATTGACATCCCTGTTGCTATTTTATTATTAAAATATTATTGGGTCCACTTTTGCATCTCTGTTGCTATTTCTACTTAAAACCTCTATTGATATTTACAGTTTGGCATATCTGCTGTTATTCCTCATTGACATGTTTATTGCTATTTTAATTTTGACATATCTGCTGCTTTTTTCACTGAGGCATTCTTATTGCTATTACTTCTTTGACATCTATATTCCTATTTATATATGAAATAACAGATATATCTAGAAATCTAAGACATGCAAGATAAAGAAACACCTTTTTCCTCATTGACGTCTTTATTGCTTTCGTATTTACACTTTCACACCTCTATTACTATTTCCACTAAGACATCTCTGTTGATATTTCATTTTTGGCATATATCAGCAGGGTATAGTATATATATTTTTGTTCGATCTCATGCAATTAAATTGTCTTCAGATATACTGTCAGTGAAATGTCCTTTTTACTTTGCCAAATATTTTCATTGGTATCTGCCTGAAATATAAAACTCGCTTTTAAATACAACATTTTGATTTCAATTGAGATTTTAAGTGATAAATTCTATAAGTTTTATGATTTAGAGTGTGTCACCTTTTCTTTTTCTCTGTCAGTATTTCTCTACTGTTTCCAGAGAGTAGATTAACAATGTCGTGAAAGAATAATTGCTTTTGCTTTGGGGATATTGCCTCATATATTGCACACGCGTGACCTCATATAATAACGGCTGTGGGGAAACTGACAAAGACGAGGGAAAACATATTAAACCTTACCGGGCTGAAAATCATCAATTCTTTCAAATAATTTAACTCATTTTTTCTCTTTGTTTCGGAGTTTGAAATATTTTCATTTGACAGCGAAAAGATTTATGGAACAAATGATTTTCTTTTTTTTGTAGTCTTTTATATTTTGCATTTAATTTTCAAAGTAAACACATTCGCAGGCGAAAATATTCACGAAGTATAATTTAAATTCCGGAAAATAAAAACAGAATGAAACTAACTTCAGATACTCGTCATAAATTCTAAACTGCAAAACAATTCGTATTCGAATAATATTCGCAAAAATTAGCAGAATTTGGCAAACCATTTTTGTGCTGTTACTTTTCAGGACATAGGCGATCGTATCCCTTCAGATCTTTCTGTCCCTTGTATCTTTTAATAATTTCTTTTGTTATTTCTTCCAAAAAACTCTCTAACATGAATTTGCTCAAACTCATCAGGTATGTCACATTTCTTCTCCCTGCTTCTCCTTCCTTCTACCGTCTTTTGAGTATGAAGTTCTCCCAGCACTCCTTCCTCATTACTTATCCCAGAGACATCAGCTGTCACTTCCTGATGCTAAATACAATTTTCGTTTTTGTCTCCATTTTATTGAAAACCTTGTCGTTGATCATATGTTCTGACCATGATATTCTCAGCATCCTTCTGCAAAACCACATTTCTGTTGCTTCAAGTCTCTCCTTCCTTTCTGAGGATGTTGTTCTGCATTCACTGCCATACAGAAAGACAGATATTGCGTCACAGTTTAATATACTTTTCATTATTTCTAATGAGATTTTCCTGTCTCTTAATACTTTGCTTAGCTTTTGGAATATGTCTTTTACCATTTCAGTACATCTTTGGATCTCAGTGATGCACTTTCTTTCCTCTATTAAAACAGACATTTAGATGTTTTTAGATTGTAGTATCCCGATTTGTAATTTTGCATTTTAGGCTCATTCTTTTGATGATAAGTATACTGTCTTTTTGTAGTTTATTCTTAGTCCTTTCTTCTCGCATTCATTCGCTACCTACTGTGGGAGCTTTTGTAATTTTCTTTCCGTGTCTTCTATCTTCTTTCTGTGTCTCTCTGCAATTCAAAATCAGGCTGTTACGTGCTTTGAGTTTCTCAATATGTCTGCATACGTGCAACTCTGAGAATAATAGTATTACAGCGAAGAATTCAAACCTTGAATTCAAGCCTACAGAAGTATTCTAGGGATCTTTCTTGTAGAACGTATCACAAATAATTCGATGTGAAACAGCATCAGACAAGAAACAAGAACTTTGGAAGACATCTTAACCACCTTCAAGAAGAGAAAATTTAAATAGTGAGTCGTCACAAGAGCCAACAATCTATTCACATCCTACATGATTCTAACTGGCAACAGAAGAAGCAGACAGGAAAATGGATTCATAGTGTTCTTGAGTGTGTAAGGAAGATCATTCACAGAAACTAAGACATTTATACGCAAACGAGAGACATGTGAAAGAAAGTGTTTGGCACAGGAAACACACACTATAACATAGCCTCCGTGTGCCTTCTGTGTAAATACTCCATTAATAATTGTTTTAGTGAATTTTCTCTTTTGATACATAGGCTTTATGAAAGGAAGACCAGTACTAGATAGGTGGCAGTGTCTCATCATCTTAGAGTAGAACGTTCTACTTATAAGTATTTAACAGGAAAGTTTTGATGAACCAGCCTCTATGGTGTTTAATGTTTATGAATTTAAGCGCAGTATGTGCGTTGTGGTACAGTGGATATCGGCTCGGAACGAGAAATCGGGGAGCCGAGTTCGAATTCCAGCTGAATCCATTGTATTCACTTACGCGCAAATACCCTTGGGAAAAGTATTAATCCGTCTATTCCTTCCAGTTATGAGTTAAATAGCAGGACAGATTGGGTTCTATAGCCTTGGTCGGCAGCCAGTCTACCGCAGAAAGCAATGGCAATCTACTGCGGGATAATATTCTGCCCAGTCAGACATGTCTCTTTCGAGACATGATCGCCCAAGCATGTATGACTTAATTGACTGACTGTGTGCATTGTGGTGCAGTGGATATCGGTTCGAAATGAAAAATCGGAAAGACAAATTTGAATTCCAATTGAATTCGTGGCATACAATTTCATCGCAAATACCTTTGGAAAAGGTATGAAGCCATCTCTTCTTCCTCCAACTTTGGGTCGAATAGCGGGACAGATTCAGTTCTATAGCCTTGGTTGGCAATCAGTATACCGTAAAAAGAAATGGCTACATACTTCAGGAAAAACTTCTGCCTATTCAGTCATGCATCGAAAGTGACATGATTTCCCAAGCGTCTATTGCGCATGCCACTTAACTGACTGACTGACTGACTGACTAAATTTGTTTCAAGGTCTCATTATTTTATTGTTGAAATGGCTTGATGTAATCTCAAGTTATATGTTGCACTTCTTGTTTTTGGAATTCTGTTCCGCCATTGCATTTTCCAGTCAACTTTTACCGTATTTTTTTAAATGCAATATTAATCGTTATCTTATGTCTTCTTAATTCCTGATTTTTTGTTGTTCGAACATTATTTTCTTTTTCTAATATTCTGTAATACTCAATAACCACCATGCATTTTCGTCTATTGAACAGGTGTAGAGGCTCATCCCTTGTTCCCTGTTTAGGATGTGGTTTCCGGCTCTCTCTTTTCCAATCTTTTCACTTTCTTTTTTGTTTCTTTTTTTTTTATCGGAGTAGATAGACTGAACTATCGCCCGGTTCACACTCCATCCACGTCTGTTGAACAGGTGTAGAAGCTCATCCCTTGTTCCCTGTTTAGGTCGTGGTTTCCGGCTTTCTCTTTTCCAATGTATTCACTCTTACGTACCCCCTTGCAAACCAGTGGCCTTACCGCCTTGCTTGGGGTGATGTGATTTAAAAAAGTGGTCTTATTGCCTTGCTTGGGTCAAAATAAGTCATCCAAATTTTATAAAAGTCAAATTAGAAAGAAATATAATGCTAACAATATTATCATGCGCCTTCTACATATCTTGAAATATTGTCTTAAAGAAAGATTTATTTGGTTACAATGATAAGCATTACCAAATGTATCAAATGTAAGGCTTTATATATTTTATACTAAATCAGGCATGCTGGGGCACCTTGTTGTCTTTAGCATTCTTTGTATAAACCTGTATAATCTATGATCATGTGGTCAATTTTGTTTCAAGTAGAAAGCAATATGATGCTTCGTTCAGATGAAATCATGCAGACAATATGAACTAGAATTTGTGAGAATGAAGAAAAAAATCCTAAAAAAGATATCTGAGTCTTTTATTTGCAATTAGAAAGTTCTGAGATTTTCACGCCCAGTTCTAATTTTCTTTTGTTCTCTAATTTAGACCAAATGACGACGTTCGGAAGTGCAGACATGGAGGAGATCATTCCAGTCAGCGAAAATATAAATTCACCTAATTATTTTAATTAAATGACAGGTAACTTTTAGCTAAATCCAAGAAGAAAAGCAGTTTTTTTTTCTAAAGAAAATGTTACATTTACATTTAACAACCGATAAAACTCGTTTCTCACGAAAATAAGAATATCGGACTACTATTTATTATCAAATCTTCTACAGGTTTGTAAATGCTAAATAGAACAGACTTGGCTCTATCGACAAAGGCTAAGAATGTTCTAGACAGAAGGTGTGAGAAACGGGGAAGTTTTGAGTAAAAAAAAAAGAAATACATGCACACTGATATTAGTACAGAATATGTAATTTCTGAGCAGTCTGACAGTTTTATTATTATTAATAATAATTTTTACTGCAAGCTGAAAAATATGAGAAAAAATAGACAACATTGAGGAGAGAGAACAATAAAATAACATAAATTCAGTTGCATTCATTTTCGAACTAATACATTTGTCAAAGGAATGAAGCCATCATTTCACCCTTCAGCTATGGCTTAAATATCAGAGTAGATAACTTGTTAGCCTTGAGTAATAATCAGTCTAAGGGAATAAAAACAATAACTTACACACAATGAAGAAGGTAACAAGGAATCTATTCACTATCTTTTGCGGGAAGACATTGTAATTCCCAGTATCTCGTGATTGTGCCTAAATATATATATATATGGAGAACCACGGTTGTTTACGTTCTGAGGGGATGATGTACATTTAAAAATAAAAAGCGCGAATATCCTTTAAATAGAATTTAATAAACAGCGCGATAAGAAATAAGTGATTTGGTCCCTATTTTATTGAAATGTTAGTGAGCTGTCTGTAATTAGCTATCTATTAACTTTCCTTTTCTAATAGAGGATAACGTCTTCAAGATACGGCCCACAAGACAACCACAGTTTGGCTTTCCAGAATACAGGCTGAGTATCTGTTACCTGAAATTCCAAATTCCGAAAGTTTTGCAGTTCCAGGTAATGTGCAGCTGTTGTAAGTAACCTCATCGGCCCTGCGTAGAAGTTACCTAGTTATGCTACGTAAGCACCAGTTTCTTGTTAACAATCGTCACAGTCACACTTCCGTTTGTTGATTACTTACCATGTGTTTCATGCTCAATAAAGATATTATTTAAAATATCAACGTCCTGCATTTATTTATTTTTGTAAGTTTGAGTTTTGTTTAACGGCATAACATTCTCTGTGTGTTGTTTAATAACAAAAACATGAGGTTTTAAGGTATTTTTTAAATGTTCAGTTATAGTGAGTAGTCAGATTTTAATGAAATTTTTGTTTTTATTTTTTTTTTAGTTTAGAAAACTGAAAATGTCTTCTAGTTTTGTTTTTAAAAATCTTTTGCTGATAATTTGTTTCCTTCAAAAACGTGTTATGGTATTAATTTTTTCAAAAATGTATTGTTGGTAATATTTTTCCTTCAAAAGTGTATATTTTTTTATAAAATTCTATTTTTATACATATATTTCTATAAAAGTCTATTTTTATACTTTCATGGTGTTTTGACTCCAGTTTTGGGGTTAACTATTTACCCATAGCGGGAACCCTATCAGGGTCAGGGTGGACCTGGAAACAACAACAATTAAGAGGGAGTTCCATACTTCTTACCATCTCCCAATCAGAGGCCTTACTGTCGGATGCAGTCTACTGTCATGCCCATGACCAATTTCTGTAAGTAGTGATTATGTTTTTTGTACACGTACGGAAAATACAAATCATTATTTTGGGGGGAAATCTTAATGTCACCACATAAATATCGGTTTGAGCATTACATGACTAACATCATTGCCTGTATCAGTATGTAATCAAAATTTATCAAATTTCAGGGTGTTATTATATAAAATTGCAATAAGTGTATATATATATATATATATATATATATATATATATATATATATATATATAAGCTGTATTATGAAATGTAAAAGGATATCGTCTTTGTGTTCTATTTCCAAGCTACGCACATAAACTGCAAGCAAACCGAATGCATGGTCATCATTAAAAAAGGCAGCCCAAAATGCTAAATACAGGTCGAAGATACTAGAATCAAGTAGGTACAGAAGTTTAAATACCTGGGAAGTGTTATAACAGAGGACAGAACGTGCGACACAGAGATCCGAAGGTGAATTGGCATGACGAAGGAAGCATTCCAGAAGTTGAGTAAAGTATTAAAAACAGAACAATTTTGCTAAAAACAGTTCTTCAATATGGCATTGAATGGTGGACAATATCATAAAAGATGAAGTAAAAACTTGAAGCAACTGAAATGTGGTTCTACAGAAAGATGCTGCAAATATCATGGATCGAGCATGGGAGCAATGATGAGGTTTTGGAAATTATGGAAACGAAAAGGAAATTAATACTGATCATCAGTAAGAGACAGCATAAATTCCTGGGACATGCAATGAGGGAAGAGGACTTGGAGAACCTGATACTAACAGGCCATATAGAGGGAAAAGAAACAGGGGAAAGCAACAGATAACATATTTGAAGGACCTGATCAGGTGGATGATAGAACGAGTGTAGCGTGGTGCAACAGGAGAAGGTGTGCTAAGGGTCACCAGGGATAGGGGACGTGGAAATCCATGATTGCCCACGTCCTGAAAGACAGGGCACATAGAAGAAGAAGAAAATACAAGCTCAGTCTGTCGCTAATGTGCTATACGTGATACACGCTTAGGCGATTATGTCTTGATTTTTCCGTCGTAATATGGCATTTTCTCTGTGGTAGACTTCAACTAATACGTGGAGAAAGAAAGGATGCATTCATACCTTGGGAAAGGTATGAATCCAAGGTATTTCTTATTTGCGCGTAAATGAATGCAACTTTAGCCACTTCCCACCGACGCGATGTGGCTGTGTTCTGCATTTTCTACAAATATTGTAACGGATTCAGCTCTAACAAGTTTCTTTTTTGCAGTGCCCCGACCACATGAATTTGTCCACGCTACCAGATTGGTATCAAGTTTTCAACTTTTTGCTATCAAATTAGTCAAATGTAACCACTACTTTTACTCTAGCAGCTTTCTCCCTTCCACTTCCCGCTTGTGGAACTCCCTCCCATATACTTGCTTCCTTAATAAGCACAATCTCCAAAAGTTTAAATAAAACATCAGTTGCCATATTCTATCTTCTTTATTCTCAAAACTTATCTTGTCCTTTCTTTGACATCCCCTGTTTCTTTTTCTTTCCTTTTCTCTCACTGGAACCACCTGCGCACCAATGGCGGAACTGCCTTGCTTGGGGTGAAATGATATATATATATATATATATATATATATATATATATATATATATATATATATCATGTTGAAATATTTCATTTTAATCATTTGACAAAAAATGTCTGCTTTCATGTTAGACTTTCTATTTGATCTCCTTTGATTTTTTTCTTATTTCACGAAAAATCAATCGACCAATTGTTTAACATTTGCCAAAAATGCAATTGTCTACGCAAACAACAAATTCTCTAAGGAAACGCTTTCCTCACTCAGAATATCAGCAAGTCACATTTCATTCTTTCCGAACATTCTTGTAAATTTATTTTATCTTCTATATAATTCTATATATGCATTTTTTCTGCATTTAATTCCTTTTTTATGAGTGAAAGCTCTGATTTAACTTTTCTACGAAAGGACGTAAATGCAATTATTTATTTTTCAAGATTATTTTCCAATTGAAAATGTTCTACTTGTTAAATAATATTTTTATAATTCAATACTAACTAAAATCTTAAGTGATAGCCGAATGTCTCATTCATTAAAAAAGAATAAATATATTGTAGACATAAAATAAAAGGCATTCAAAACGTCCTTGGGCAATTTAGAGATGTAATTAAGGAAAAATTTAGAGCGGGCGACTAAATTTATGTTGCATATTAATGTCATGATTAAATTTCTTTTAATTATTTCAATAGTTTCACTAGAAAGAATCCATGGACCTCTCACGGTGTTTCTATTTGACTTTTCTGATGATATGTAATTCTTAAGTTAATGAATGAATAAGCTCATGGCGTGTTCTACGACAAAAATGTTCGTAGAAATTCACCTATTGCATCGGTAAATACTTTAGCTTAAATTTATGCAAAATATTGCAATAACAATCAGAAATATGAATGCTGGTCGATATTTATAAGAAGTATGAGTGTATGAATAAAACCAAAAAAGAAATAAAATTGATAATTTTTTCCATTTCACTGAAACAGACATTAAACACTTCTATTTTCCCTTTCTTTCTTTCATTTTCTCGCTGAAACCAAGTATCATCTCTGATATATCATGTTCATATTTCAACACGGTCAAAACGGCATAGTCCATTAGTTGTTACAGGGCGTAACGGTCGTACAAACTACCAAATGAATGTAGAGAAATGTTGAATTATAATAAAGATTAATGTTATGACATGGAAAGAAATTAAATGTCGCCCTAGATGTCCTTCGTGTAATGAATGGCTCCGATATATAAATTGATTAATTTTATCTGTATAAATTTCACTATTTACTTTATATTATGTAAACATTTCAACAGTATCCATTTTCCGTTGCAATTTTAATACTTTTTCTACTTGTCTAATGACATTGTGGACAGCCGAATTATCGGTTTTAGAAATATTGGATATGTACTCGGAAAAAATTGTGTGTAAAGAAGTATTGAATTTAATCTTCCCCACACGAAGGCAAACTTGATTCAAATTTGCATTTAATATAACGTCTCATCTTTAGAAGTACGTATCTCCAGAAAGCACGGTGTTTTACATAGGCTTTTACCAAAGGCGTCAGAGCATTTAGTAGTCATCCCTAAGCTTGTGAGTAGGCCCCTTCATATACTACGCATCATTAGAATAATGAGACGATGCTCATATATAGACAGATCTCCAGGAATGAAGATTAATAATATTTACTTACTAAGTATTCGCATGAGTAGTAAATGTTAGCTTACATATAGATAAAGAGATTGCAAGACTCCTCAACAGTTCATTTGAGCAGTTTTCACTCATGTTGTAATCTGAATGTTTCATATTCCTCGTCTTTCCAACTGTTGAAGGCTTTTTAGGACCAATTCCAGTGCTCCAACAACGACGGTAACTGCTGAAATCATCATGTCTAACAACTTTTTAAGCTCTTTGGCAATGGCAATGTAGTTATCCGCCTTTTAATTTGCTCGTTTTGAGAGCAACTGCAAATACAGAATCCCTTTTTTTAGAATTTTTTTTGTCTACAATTACCAGATTTTTTTCTGGTCTAGCTCAGGTCATTCATTGAAATCATAAAGTCCAAGAGAATTTCCTATTCATTTATCATATTCTAATAACATCAAATGCTGCTAAAACGGGTGACTATGTTCATTGTCCTGTACTGTTTGGGTCGCTGCGGCTGTCTTCAGGTAAAAACGCTAAACTTACACTCGCTTTCTCGTACTGAAAATCAAATCAGTTCTCTTTTCATTATAAAAAGTTTTCTTGAAGTAATAAACAGGACAACGCATTTGGTTTGTATTGGCTACTTTTATTGTTCCTTAGTATTTTGTCGACTAATTGTTAGTGACAGATTAGTGCTATGAGTGAGTGAGTAGAAAAAATCACATATCTAAGCATCGTGCAGATCTCTGTTTTTGCTAGCAGTCAAACCATTCCCACAGAAGAATTTTCGAGGAAGAAACTCGCGTCCCTGTTAGATGATGATTCGTTAATTCACAGGCTAATGAAAAGGCACTGTAAAATCCTTTCTTTTCCATCCTATCAGGTACATATTTAAAAAATTGTAGATTATTAATTATGTTTTTCTCTTTTAATCTTTCCACTCATTACTCAGTATTCAACTAGTCTAGACACGCTAACCATATCTCATACAGAAGCACCCTCACTAATTAATATTATCTGAGTAACTCCGTTAAAGACGGTCTGTTCACAAATGCGCAGATTCTCTCTGTTTCCTGAACAAATAAGCTTGTTTACACGATGTACATTATTCGGATTATTGTCCTCATCTTTGTTGCCATTTGTATGACGGTTAGGACGTTGTACACTCCAACGTTCTTCAGGTGCTAAGACATAACTAAAAATATATTCAAAACTCCTGAGTGTGAGAGGATACCAAGACGCAAACAACATGCACCTAAAACAACTGCAAAGGTCACACACACACGCAATCAGTAACAATAACCACACACACTTCTTCCTCCCTTATAACAAACCACTAACCAGGCTAAAGCACACACGCTCACACACACACACACACACACAGATAAATAAAATAAGGTTCATTTAATTACAATACTACACATAGCCTATACACACAGAAACAAATAGTTACAATAACCACGCAAACACATTTTCTCCCTCCCCCCGGGTTGTAGTAGCAGAGGTGCTCATAACAAACCACGTACCAGGACAGACACACACACACACACACACACACACACACACACACACACACACACACACACACACACACAGATATATATATACAAAATAAAGTAGATTCAATTACAGCACACACAACGAGCAAACACCACCAGATAAATCAGACAGATAAGACAACAGCAATGAAACTGATATTCTTTGACCCGGTCAAAGTCACAGCAACTCCCAGATCCTACGAACTAATTCCATCAGAACAATAAAACCCCAACATGAACACACACACACACACACACACACACACACACACACACACACACACACACACACACACACACTCCATTAGACCATAAAAAACAACTAGAACACACACAGATACACACTCGCACACACACACACACGCACACATACATACACGTATACACGTACAGCAGCAGTGGATAAAGCCAGCCATTCATAGATAGACATTCTGAGGATTTCTCTGCCATTCTGATGATGAGATTATAGTCTCGAAATATCAATATAATAATAAATAGGTCATAGAAACACCTCCCGACCTTCCTTTATTTCATTCAACGCATTGTGACAGCCTTCAAGACATAATACATACAAATATATATATATATATATATATATATATATATATATATATATATATATATATATATATACACAAATTAATAAGAACGAAAAAATTATTTGCAACGTTCAAAACATTAATTTGAAAACAGTGCTCAATATAAAAATAGATCGATGAATATTTATTATTAATTATAACTTTAGAACATGTAAACTACAAACTACTACAAAACTGTACATTTTGTTTCGACATTGAAATTAATGTCTCATCGGGAAGTTAATAATGATTGTAATAAAAGTTTTATTTTTTAGAAAATTAAAAAACTCCACTTTATTTTAGGATTTTTTTCTACGAAGTAAAAAGGTATTAAAAAGGTGGGAAAGAAATAAGTAAGAAAGATCAGTAAAGAAGATGAGAAATCAAGAAAAGGAAAAGAAAAAGAAAAGGGAATATACAGAAGAAATAGAAAGTGAAGAGGAAAATAAGAGAGAAAATATAGAGATAAAACTTTTAAATTTTGGCCGGAAGTGAATTGCAGACTGATATTGACATCGGTTATGCAGTGTCTGGGCTCAAATCGTTTGGCATTTGTTAAAACAAATACTGTAATTCTATTAAGGAAAGGAAAAGAAAGAGGAAAGCGAAAGAAAAAATGAGTAAAAAGTCAAGGGGAAATTAAAGAGGAAAAACGTGAGAAAATGTAAAGAGGGAAGAAAGGGGAGAGACAATGGAAACGGACAAGAGAGAATATATATATATATATATTCCCTGTGACTCTTCTAAAAATACTTTTACAGCTTTTGCCCAGATAAATTTGGCTCACTGGTACCCCCTATATATGAATTTACTCGAGCCACAAGATTAGCAACTAGGTCCCATCTTTTTACTGTGAAACCAATAAAATGTAAAAGCAAATTCTACTCCACCAGCTTCTTTTCTCGCACTTTCCGCCTGTGGAATTCCCTTCCATTTACTTGCTTCCACGATAACTACAATTTCCATTAAAATTTAAATGAAACGTCAATAGTCATCTCCTATCTCACTAACTTGCATCCGCTCTCTTTCTCCCATGCTTCTTTCTTCGTCCACTTCACTCGCATCAGTATTCTCATCCTTCTATTACCCCCTTCCTGACACCCCCTATAACCTGTCACTTTTTCTCATTACATTCCTTCTATTTAACCCCCTTCAAAACAGTAGCAGTAAAATGCCTTGTTTGGGGCGATATATATATATATATATATATATATATATATATATATATATATATATATATATATGCGAAACGGTCTTTATTATAAAAGAGAAGCAGTAACTTAACTGAGGCTGCCTCAATTGTGAAGTACAATATTGGACTTTTATTTCTCTAAACAATGGCGAAATTGAGAAGCCCATACTGGAAAACAGGAAAACTGATGCATAAGACGCTATACTAAAGAAATAATGACTGTAGGATCTATTTTAAATGTTAATTATTAATATGTGGAATAGTCAACATTAAGAATTTCATTGACTTTGCAATTGAAAAATATATAGAAATAGAACAATTTAAGTCTCTTAACGTTAGATAAATAGCTGCACAACAATAGAAGAATAAACAAAAAACTCAGAAAACCTACTAAACTCTATCCACAACATACTAGTCGAAAATTCAAGTATAATAGCATTCTCCACATTTAAAAACGATTAAAAATAATGGAAGCCCTAATAAGAGAAAAAAGCCAATACTCAATAACATTAACTCTCATTTCACCTTCTAACTCAATAAGAGTCACCTCATTTATTTTTTACCAGTATTTCTTTCATCTTGTTCTTTTCTTGCGTTTTACTCACTCTTCTTGTAGTTGCAATAAATATATAAAGCTAAAGTAATAAAACTCGTGGAGAAAAATAAACAAAATAAATAAAATAATAACAAAAAAATAAAAGTAATTTTCCTACGATGCAATTTACAAAACCCGGAAATTGTTTCTGTTCATATGTGCGATTTTATAACCCTACATCTTGAAAAGACAGTCTTTTCCTGTCTTGTTTTCAAGATGCGAATCATGCAAGAAAAGCGTGCCTACAGCGGAATGTTAGTTTTCTCAGTCCACTGATCAATACAGATTTTCCACTTAGCAACGAAATCGGCGGACATGTTCTACCAGTTCTAATTATGAAGTAAAGTTTCGGTCTTTCCAACTCAGCGCGAGGCTGACTTTAGTTCGATCATATTTACCTTTTCTTATTCTTACTTCTCGTAAATTATTTCTGAACCAAAAAGAAAAATGGACAGATTCAAGAAACAAATTTGTTTCAATAGCGTCAACATAAAAGAAATAAGCGTCAGTTGCAGAAACTCATGTTTTTCGTATACTTCTCCTTTCTTTGTTTCTATATTAAAGATACACCATTACCTAAAGAATAAAACAAAATCCAACAGTCTTGCTAACATTCAACAGCTTAAATGCATACTAGTAACTAATAATTGATAACACTTCATCTAAGAAGGCTAACTAGCAGGAGTCATTCAAATTTAGCCATATAGCTGTATTCTCTAGTTCTACTTCTTATGGATGAGAGTTGAAAAAAAAAAGAGAAATGAAGATGAAAGAAATACTACTCAAATATGAATAATAATTGACAATGCTTTATCTAAGAAACCTAACCAACAAGCGTCATTCAAACTTAGCCATATGGCTATATTCTCTACTTCTACTTATTGAGGGGAGTTGCAATAAAAAGCAAGAGAAGTGAAGATGAAAGAAATACTAGTCGAAAACGAATAATAACTCACAATGCTTTATCTAAGAAGGCTAACCAGCAGGAATCATTCAAATTTATCTATATAGCTATATTCCCTACTTCTTCTTAGGAAATATATTCTCTACTTTTAATAGGAATCGCGAGTGACTGTAGCTTAATATAAGATCTTGAAGACATTGTTATGTCTTAAATACACTGGTGTTTGATTTGCAAGAGTGAAGAAATACATTTCTAAATTGCTTCTAAGATTCTCTATTGTTTTTTATTAACTGTAATGCATATATTTCTATTGATTCCTGAGCGTTAAGCTAGGTATTTGTTTTTATTATATCTGAAGTTGTTATGCTTATGTCTTTTAATATTTATTTTGAAAATGGAATTACGTTTATGTGACTTTTCTTTCCTACCCATTTTAATATTTTAAAAGCATTTAAACAAAAGTGTAGCTTGTGTATTAATCAAATGCTTAACAGAATTTTCTTCAGAATCTGATTTGAGCAACAAAAAGAATTGCTCAGATTACTCTGTAAACAAAGTAATAGATTGATTCGTTTTCTATGGCTTTCCTGCTTTTTGAAGGTTATTTAAAGCCATAAATAGTTTTATATTATAATAATGCAATCCGGAGATAATAATGGTTTATTAATACAAGTCTTAATAACTAACCCATAGTTGAGAGAAGAGGTGGATTCATACCTTTCACAATGTAATGAACCCAATGAAACTGAAACTTTACCCTCAGTTTAAAAAATCTGAGCCATTATCAATTAGAAAATCCGAATATCTAAAGTTACAGCACCTTGTATTCCTCAAGCATTAACCCATCCAGGTACTGAGAGGGCTTGTCATTGCTTAACTTCGTTGTTTGTACGAGAACCGGTGTTTCAATGTTATGTGGCCGTAAGCCTGTAGATAACGTGAACCGAATCGGATGAATACAAATCTAAATATTTAAACAGGATAAAAAATAAGAAACTTACGAAACTCAGATTATTTTTATTAAAAAATATCTTTTCCAATTTTAAATGTCTATTTTCAGAGAAACAAATTTGTTTTTCATTTTCTGCAGTGGTCTCTTAAAGTTCGTAGCAGACAACAAACATGTTCGTTTCAAATTTCGAAGCTTTAAGATCGTTTGAGATAACGTTGCTGATTGATTAATAAATGGTAATCTGACAACTTAAATTGGAGCCTACCATTTACACAAAAATGCGTCGATGATTGGTTAATAAATGTTAATGTAAAAATTTTAATTGAAGCTTACTTTTTATCCAAAATCTGTCGATGACTGGTTAAAAAATGTTAATGTGAAAATTTAAATTGGGGTTTGCTTTTTACACAAATATGTGTAGACGATTGGTTAACAAATGTTAATGTGACAATTTGAATTGGAACCTTTTCTTTTGCACAAAAATGTATCAAGGGAGATTTCTTATGATATTACTTAAATCCAATAAAGTTTTCTACAATCTCTAACATGGTTTCACAGGTTAACCAAATAAGTGTGACATTGGATAAACGAAAACTGATCTTATACGATTATGAGTTATCGGAACAAAGGAATCGAGCTTTCTTCCCTCGAACCCCACAGGAAATGTATTCACTCTCAGAAATAGTATAATTGTGGTATAAACCACAGACTGACTCGGTGTGTTTTGAGAAACCAGTGTTCTTGAACATGAATCTGAAACACGGATTAGCTCATGACCATTGCAATGGGGTGTACTTGGAAAGGAGCAACCAGCTATTACTGAGTTTTGATTCAATTAATCTAGATTTAGTGAATATATATATATATATAAATCCTTGTCAACTATCGTTTTGGCGCTTGTTTACATGAAAGTTTTATGAAAGTTTATAAGAATTCGAGTACAAGTATCAAATGAACGTGCCAAAACATTTTTATTTTTTTACAATTAGTTCTAGTTTGTTCTATAAATCTGAATATCACTGATACGATCTTGAATATAGAATCGTGATAAAGAAGTCCGGAAAGTTCATTGAAATTCTCTTGTACTAATTTTCACCAGGTGTCGTCTGTAATAGTCATGGGTATAGGAATATTTCAACTTATAGAAATTATGTGGATAATTGTAAAATGAATAAATGAAACGGTATTTCTCGTGCAGTTAAATAAAAAACAGTACGGTGGAGGAATAACTAAAGTAAATATTTCATTGAAGCCGAAAGTTGTACTTAAACCACAAGAGGATTCCATTATAATAATTAGCCAATTTTAAGACAGTAAAAAAACTTGAATAGATTTTGGAGCAAAAATATTGCAAGCCTTTCTAACTATATTTGGTGTTGATTATTTTACGTTTTCTGCTTTTTTCTTTTTGCATTTAGACTCAAAAAATTTACCGTCACATTCCTAGACGTCATTTTAGCAAAGATCTTCTCCGTGACAATTCTCTGGAGATGAATATTATTTTTTAGAAACTTATAGTCGCTCTCTTCTGCCGGTGGCAATGCGTACAAACTTGTAACTGGCTGGTTGTTCTTAGCAAACTATCTACTGTTCACTTCAATAAGTTTGGAACGACCAATGAAAATATTTCCCAAATGAATAACGAAAATGGCATGCAAAAGACTGTAAATAATAAATATGGCCGTTGTTATTGATCTGTCTAAAATTGCGTATTACAATGTTTTTTCTATTTTTTAAGTAAAGTAGTTTACAGATACAGAAGACAATGAAGGTCTATCAAACCATATCTCAGCATAAAGCATAGATGATATTTCATAAATTTGAGTTTTCTTATTTTGAAGAGACTTATCTATCTATATATCTACATCAGACTGTTCATATCTGTCTGTGTATCTCATTCTATTCATATCTGTCTGTTTATCTCATTCTATTCATATCTGTCTAACTCAGTTTCTACATATCTGTCTGTCTGCTTCAGGCTGTTTATATCTGTCTGTCTGTCTCAGGTTGTTCATATCTATTGGCCTGAGGCTGTTTATAACTGTCTGTCTGTCTGACCAATCTGTTCTAAACTGTCTATCTGCATCAGTCCTGGAATCGAATTCAGCTGAGTTCGACTTCTACTTGATTACACTGCATTCACTTACTCGCAAATACCCTTAGGAAAGTTATTTGTCTCTTCCCTCCATCTATGGGTTAAATAACAGGACAGATTCTACTGCAGAATGTAATGGCAACCTACTGCGGGATAATTTTCTGCCCAGTCAGTCATGTCTCTTTCGAGCCATAATCGCCTAAGCGTGTATCACATATGACACTTAACTGACTGGCATCAGTTCTCTCATATTTGTCTGCCTCCGTCTGTTCATATCTGTCTGTCTTCTACAATCTGTTCATATCTGTCAGTCTGACTCACGCTTTTCATATGTCTGTCTTCCCCTGTCTGTTCATATATGTCTTTCTCAGTTTGTTTATATCTGTCTGTCTGTTCCACTCTGTTCATATCTGTCTATGTACATCACTCTTTTTATATCTGTTTGCCTTAGTCTATTAAAATGTGTCTATCATTTTCTCTCTTTGCATCCTGCTTCTAATTTTTACATCTTCACACACATATGATGTTGTCTGTAAAGCTCATGAGGATATTTTTTATCCATCAATAAATTAAACGTTAGAATACGTTTAATTTATCGGTGGATTTTATATGGTTCCATTTAACATTAGAGCAAAGTTCAAATTATTTTTTGACAAAAAGATTAAAATTACTAAAGGTTGTGGATCTTCGTCGCCAACTGGTTGTGGCAAATCTTAACGCAAATATTCGTCGCCAATTTGTTGTGGAGTGGTTGTGGCGAAACTTTGCCTCAAAGTTGTAGTCACCGGTTTGGTCGGAAGTAAGACACGGTAAACAATGTAGGTTCAAAACAGTGTATTAGCATAACAAGAACATATGTACAAGGTAAGGTAAGGTAAGGTAAGTAAATAGAAATAAGTAAATCTGAACGGTACAGTTATGCTGCCTGACTAGTAGCAGACTTTAACTGCGTACTAGCTGTGGAACTCAACTGCCGTCCGGAAGTCACACAAGTAATCATATATAAAAAGAGGAAAAGTCCATTCCTCGTTGGAGGGCACCATTACACTTAATTCACGGCAATTTTGTATCCTTATAAAAATGGAAAATTATAAGGTGCATTTTAGGCACGTGATGTTTTTTTTATTACTGTAAAGATAAATGCCTTGCAAGAACCAAAAAAGATACGGTGTATGGTAAATGTGATTTAGCTGACAGAACTGTGCGGAAGTAAGCCGCTAAGTTTACAGTTGCGAATTGTAGCCTTATTGATTAAGAAATCTCAGACAGATCACGTCCCACTACAGATGCCGACCAAATCAAGACATTGATTGAGAATAAACCGCATTACACAACGTAAAAATTGAAAGAAACACTAAATTTGTTAAAATCTTTCATCCATGAGCATATGTGAAGCATGGGTACATAAATCGCTACGATGTTTCAGCATCATATGGACTGAGTGGATATAATAGTTTGGATCGCAATTATATCTGTGATTAGCTGAAAAACACTATAAAAATACACCATTTTTCAAACAAATTGTGACGGATAATGAGAAATGGATCGTTTATAACAATTTCTAACGAAAATGATACAGGAGTAAGCAACATTAGCCAACGTTAACTACCTCAAAATAGTTCTTTTCTTAAGAAAGACATGCTGTATATCTAGTGGGATTGGAAAGAAATTTTTGCTATGAGATTCTACTAAGTAAACAGACAATTGATTCTAAAAAGTACTACTCACAACTGTGTGAATTAACCGCACCAATTCAAGAAAATCGCCCAGAATTTGTGTTAATGCTAGACCACACATTATCTTGGTGACCATGCAAGATTGTTGCAGCTTGGCTGGGATGTGTTACCCGACCAGCCATATTCACCAAGCATTCCTACTTCGGAATTTGCGAAATAATCAAATCAAAGACAGGAAAAGGAGAAGCGTTCGGCAACAAAATGAATAGATGAATAAATATTTAAGCACATAATATTGTTTCGTCTTTTAATTTCTTCTAAAAACTGACGTGAACTTTCAAATAAACAAAATATTTTGAACAGTTTTTATATAATTTGTGATCAAGAAAAAATGATAAGATCACATGAAAAATTATTTAAAAACTTATCTATAATACCTTGTCTGTCATTTTTAATAAGACCTGCATATATATATATATATATATATATATATATATATACTTCCTGTTTAAATTAGTAAAAACTGCCATAAACCTTGCCTTCAGTTTATCTTTGATGTCACAAGGAGTTTTGATAGTCTGTCATACAACTGTACCCCATACATAATAATCAGGGTGGGTGCAATCTGGGGAGTTAGGTGGACAAATGTAAGAGGTAGTGTTGTAGCCATTCTCTGAATGACATGAATGGTGTAACTTGCTTTTGTGGCGTAATGTAGAAAGCTTGTACAAGACTTAGGGGCTTTTAACAGCCACTCTTTTAACCTTGGCAGCACGACCTTCTCAACAGACTGGATGGACGTCTCTGCGTTGAGTCTAAGTCCCTGTGGAAAGAAGAAAGCAGGTGTAAAATCGCCATTATTAATGATCAAACCAAACATATCTGTAATCACCATTAGATGAAACCAACTCTTTCCGATAATTATGCACTGTCCTCAGATTCACACCAAAAAATTCTGAAATGTTTATTGGAGATTATGGCACGAAACTCAAGCAAAACAACATACCTTTCCAAATTTATGGCTACCGTGAGATGCAAGATGGTGCTTTTTATCTCTAAAACGGTTCCCAACTGAGCCTATTATAATGTGTGGTCGATAAAATCATAAACTTACAAAGCTCATGCTTTGCATTTATACATATTTATATATATACACTAACATGCATAAATATGTGTGTATATATAGTTGAAATTCTAAGTACCGCTTAGATGTGGGACAAAATTCGAATGCATGGGACACTTAATGAGGCTTGAACTCACTTGTAACTGGTTCTACAGAGACAAGTTTACTAACCATTTCGCCACGCCGAGGTGCCCATGTGGATGTGTATATATTGTGTATATATGGGCACATTACAACATTTGCTTTTTGACCATGAGACTCTGGTTCAAATCTTATCATGGTCGATTTGTTAGGAAGGTAACTTCTTACCTTTGTCGATCTGAAAGAGTAGATTCGAGTGAGCGGGATATTTTTAAAAGATTGAAAGCTAAACCATGAGATCACCTAATCATTGTTAGTGAAATTTGGTAAACGTGATCAATTGGGAGCTGTCGTTAGTGAAGCTAGCGCAAATTTACAAGTCATCGTAACTCAGGATTTTAGTGTCCCGGCCTAGTTCAGGCGTCTTCAAAGGGGTTTAAATTGATATTCAATGAGACTTAAAGAAAGCGACACATGAAAATTTATAACAGTAACCAGGAGTCAGCAGCAGCACACGACATGGCTCTTTAAAGTTTTTATTTTTGTGGGAAAAAATGTTGGACTATGGCTGGCTTGATAATTACGATGATGACGATATATTGCTAGTTTGATCAAGTAATGAAATTAATCTAATAAAAGTTGTCATTTAGAATATAATACAATATCTATCTATCTATCTATCTATCTATGGAAAAAGTGCTAAAAACTGTGAAGGCTTTGTTTAAAGTGTAGATTTATTGCTATTATTCTTAATAATATTACTTGATTTTGTATAATATATTCAGTGTCTATAATGATATTATTTGCTACACGTGTTTCGAGCCTAAAGTTGACTAATTTTTGACGAATATATATGTGACTTTACATATCGAGATTCGTTTTCCTTTCTGACGACCGAAAATACGATGTATATATATATATATATATATATATATATATATATATATATATAAATATTCGGTGAGCAGGTCAGAAAGTTTATATACATACGTCTTGGTTTTTTGCTTTTTTTAAAACTGGTTCTTTAGATTTCGTCCTTTTTGGTAATCATTCACCTTTCACCGGTCAGGGTATTTTTTGCACTGACTTGCAAAACTGACTTCGTTTTTTGGTTTGGTTTGGTTTGTTTTACGGCATATCAACCCCTTTGGGTCGTTTAATGCCGAAGCATTAGTACTTTCAAAGACGAATTTTTGTTGGTAACATTTTTCCATTTAAAAACTTATTTTTGCTGGTAACATTGTTCCTTCAAAAACATTTTTGTTGGTAACGTTTTTCCTTCAAAAAACACATTTGTTAGTAATATTTTTCCTTCAAAAAACATATTTTTGTTGGTAATGTTTTTCTTTCAAAAAACATTTTTGTTACATTTTCTATTTAAAAAACACATTTTTGCTGGTAGCATTTTATCTTCAAAAACGTATTTTGTTGGTAACATTTATCCTCCGAAAACGTATTTTTATGGTAACATTTTTCCTTCAGAAAAAGTATTTTTGTTGGTGCCGTTATTCCTTCAAAAACGTATTTTTGTTGGTAATATGTTTCCTCCAAAAACGTATTTTTGTTAATAATATCTTTCCTTCAAAAATGTATTGTTGTTGAGAAAATTTTTTCTTCAAAAACGTATTTCTGTTTGTTAAAAATTTTTCTTCAAATCATATTTTTTTGAAATATTTTTCCTTCAAAAACTTATTTTTTTGGTAAGATATTCCTTCAAAAAATGTATTTTTGTTGGTAACATTTTTCTTTCAAAAAACGTATATTTGTTGGTAACATTTTTGTTCAAAAGCATATTGTTGTTAGTAACATTTTTCTTTTAAAAGTTTTGTTTGTAATATTTTTCCTTCAAAATTTTTATGTATATATTCAATAAAAATTCGTCTCTACACCTTCATAGTGTTTTGATTCCTACTTAAATGGTTAAATATTTGCTAATAGCTAGGACCCTAACAGGTGCTACTAACCCGGGTCAGGGTGAGCCTAGGAATAACAGCAATTAAGAGTTGGTTGCATGCTACTCACAACCTCGAAATAAGAGGCCTTGTTGCCGGATGCCGTTTACCGTCATATTCAGGACCGATTTCGTTTACTTCTTCACAATTGTATATATATATATACCATATCGAGGCAGCACATAATTTTCTGAACATATATTGTTAAATATAACAGACAAGGAATGCCTATTTTATTTAATCATAAGCCGTTTTAAACATCGTATTTTGGCTTTAATTTCAGGTGAAAATTTGGATATTTTTTATTTTGCTGATTCTAAGTTTACGGCCCAGGGAGGTTACAGGGACGTTAACATAAACACATCCACCATCAAAGATGATATTATCTTGTGTTGCCATAAAACATTGCTTAAATTTCGGCTCCGTTTTACGATCCGGTTTTTGTCTAGACGCAGTCGAGACGCAGCGTAACTATAGCGTTCGGACTTACGTTCTATTTGCTGACTACTAGCACTCGTATGTGTTATATGTTCTGTTATTCTAACACACTGATTAAACATTTCTTCTTTTTTCTGCCACAACACTGTGCCAGGAAGAAACGTTAGATATTATATTATTTCCAAACAAAAATGAATTTTAGGTGCCTTTGTTTGATTTTTACGAATCAAAGTATATCGATTTGAGGCAATGCAGGATTATAATGATAATTTTATGTATCTTCTAACTAAATTAAACGCTTTTATCAAAAGTTTTTCAGAATTTAATGGGTAAAAGTTTTAATTCATATTTAATGAACGTATATTTATTTTAACTTTTTTTTGAACCAGGAAATGTAATCACTTGTGTTCTTCTACTGGTTAGCTTGAGTGGCTGTTCTTTGTAAGTCACAAATATTTTTTAAAATATTTGATTGCTTATTTCAGAATAGATAGGTATATACATTTTAAATAAAACCAACAAAATAATTCACATAGACAACCACGGATTATGCAGAGATGACAGATTAATGAAAGAACCGGACAACAAAAGAGAAAATGATAAAATGAGGAAGGACTTTACAAATTATTCAAACTAGATTTATAATAATAATAGAAAATATATTCATAACATTAACTAAAAATCCTAAACATATAAAAAACGTCGTAGTTCATGTTTGAAGAGAATGTTTTTATCTGCAGTATTATGTTAGTTTTTCAATCATTTCACCCCAAGCAAGGTAGGACTGCCCCTGGTGTGCAGAAGGTTACATAAAAGGAGAGTGAAGGGTTACATAGAGGAAGAGCGAAGAGAAAGAGGAATCGAGGAGGAACCGATTACAGGGGGTTTCAGATAATGTGCAAAAGAAGAATGGGAATATTGGTGTAAAGAGAGTTGCGTGAGTAAAAAAAGGGAGAAGAAAAATATTCATGGGGTGTTGGGGAAACGATAAATAAGTATAGGAGGCACGGAGATAAGAGACGGCTATAGACGTTGCAATAAAACCTTGGAGATTGTAGTTGTCAGGGAAGCAACTATACAGAAGGGGGTTTCACGGGGGGGGGGGGGCGTGGAGTGCGAGAAAAGAAGGTATTAGAGTAGATGTGAAAGCTGTATTTTGTTGTTTTGACAGTAAAATGGTGTGAGCTTGTTGCCAGTTTGGTTGTTCGAGTAAATTATACAAAGTGGGCAGCAGGGATCTAAGCTAGTCGAAGCAGAAGCCATAAATATATTTCTAGAGGAGACAGAGAGAATCCACATCCTGTCGGTGAGAAAGTGTCTGGAATCGAGCTGCAAAGTTGGATCGAAAACATAACAGATTATCTTCTGGATTCTGTCGAGAAGCCCAAAATGAATAGCAGATGTTAATAAATAATAAAAGGATATGGAAATGAACCGTTTTCCTTTTAATTTTTAATACTTTTGTTGTGTATGTTAAACTGGAAATTGTTGTTTCCATTAGGAAAAGTGAGATTCGGAAAAAAAAACGTACATTGATATTTTGATAATAGTTGATTGCAGTGCCCTCAAGAACTTTTCTTCTGATTAAATTATTTCCTCTATGCTGATGAATCAAAACAGAAATTAATTTACTCATATATATACATATATATATATATATATATGTGTGTGTGTGTGTGTGTGTGTGTGTGTGTATGTGTGTGTATATACATACATACATATATATATATATATATATATATATATATATATATATACACACATATAGATATATACACACAGAAACAAGCACACATATATATTATATTAAAAATATACATTGTTCTACGTCTAATCCACGACTTGGAGTTTCATGCGTTATGCAATCATCAGGTGCATATTTCAAACTGACAGTTAAATAAATTTGAATTTACTCGGTGTTCGTGGGAATTAAATCTTATAAAGTTAAGTTAGTCCTTTTTTAATAACAAGATTAAAAACTTAAATATTCTACGGATACATATGGATAAAAATTTAAAATTTCAATCTGAAATTTGAAAATTTAAAATAAAAAAAAGATAATAATAAAATGCAGGGAGAAAAAATCAAAGAGACGTAAATCATGAGTGTCAAGAATATTCAAACATTACATGTACATAAAAAATGGAGTTAAAATTAAATTTTTTAAATAAAAATAAAATAAAATAAATAAAATTAAGAAGTAAGATTAAAAATTAAGAATTAAAAATTAAACATTTGAAATTATGTTGATGTATGTGTGGTTGTGTGAGTCCTTAGTTTGTACAAGCTTAGTTTGCTCAGGTCGAAGGTAACATCTAAAAAATTAACGACGTTAGCGTTAGTTAAAGTGATAATGTTAAGATCATGGTCTTTGAAAATTTTTATTAAATCCTTTCTGAGTTTATTCGATTTTTAGTGATTTAGTTTTACAGAGGATTATCAAACCGTCGTCTCGGTAAGTCCGGTTTTACATAACTCGAAAATGTTCCCAAGATTCCAGAGCAAAAAGAGTCTTAACAAGTTGCAAACCTCTGCTGAATCATACGCCCCCATGTAATCTATGGCATTCAGAAAAAAAACTTGTCATCTTAAACCATATCAATAATCCTAATTTGTTTAAAAAAAGAAGTGATTTAATGACCAAATGCTGTCATAGAAAAAGTACTTACTTAAATTCTTAGATCAGATTCATATAGATTTCTCTATACGATTGCCTCTTTCTTTCTTTCTCCGCAAAATTATTTATGAATTAAATCCCTTTTATTTTTGCTCCTTACATTGTTCAATTCTTAATTCTAAATTTAACTTCTTAACTTTTCCTTTTATTTTATCTTATTTTTATTAAAAAATTAAAAAAATTAAATTTTGCCTACATTTTTATGTACATTTATTATTTGATTATTTAAATCCTTAAGACTCATAATTTATGCCCATTTGATTTCTTTTCACTGCATTTTATTATTATGTTTTGTTTTTTAAATTTTATTTCAAACTTTACATTTAAAATTTGAATTTTAAATTTTTATTTATATGTAACCGCAGAATATTTAGGATTTAATGTTCTTATTAAAAAAGGAATAATTTAACTTTATAAGTTTTAATTATCATGAACACAGAGTGAATTTAAATTCAAATCTATTAAACTGTCAGTTTGAAATATGCACCTGATGATTGCATAAGACATGAAACTCCGAGTCGTGCCATAGACGTAGGATATATATATATATATATATATATATATATATATAAACTTATTTATAAATGGAAATTTGTCTCTGTGTGTATATGTGTGTGTGTGTGTGTGTGTGAGTCTGTGTGTGTGTGTGTCCGTTACCTAAAGACTCCGAAACGGCGGAACCTATTTTCTTGAAAATTTACGCAGTTCTACTATGAGCGTCTGCGAGTGTTCTTAGCGATGTTTTGTGTCGAAGTGCCCCCGATAAATATCGAAAATCGATAATCGAAAAAATCGGGTTATAGAAGGAGTGGTCCGATTTTAATCAAATGTGATACACTCATAGACAAAGACATAAGAAACGATATTTAGAAGTTTCAAGGTTGCAGTTCTTACAATAGTCTAGAAAACCGATAATATATATATATATATGTGTGTGTGTGTGTGTGTGTGTGTGTGTGTCTACATAATTAGTTTTTTTAATCATAATTAACGTAGAGCAGTACACAGTTGCATTAAAAAGTGTATTGAAAAGTGTTCAATATAATTATATTGCAGAACTTTTGAATATTTTTCCTATAGAAATGAGTTATTCCTGCGACTTAGGTTTCAACCTTTCGGTAACTTCAGACGATTTACAATAACTGATTTTACTGTTTTCAAACGGTCGAACAGGGATTTTT